>JAQLOL010000012.1:5274427-5294284 GCA_029783665.1 Naso thynnoides
TTTTCCCAGCGTGACGTCACAGCTGTTTGCGTCACTCCCAAGGCGCGGTCGTGCTGTGTCTCGTTAGCGTGGATGTCTGCCTGTTTATTTAATTAGGGCTCCGAACGGTGCTTAATGTGGTCGGGAAAGTGAATTAAACAACTCAAAGGTGAGTTTATTCGCGATTTGCACGTTCTCATCGCCCTGGAGCATTATGGGAGGCCCCAGAGCATCATGGGGGGTGACTCTACTGCGCAGTCTCTATGGGTCGCATAACGCAGAAGTAAACCCGGAAGTCAGGAACTTTTTCAGCGTATGCGCCAGGCGAGCAACTTTCATTAAAATGAACGGCGGCCATTTTCCGGTCCGGTATCCAGTTCTTATAATACATCCATGGTTGTGACGCTTCATGTTGGTTGATATCTTCTTTACGACAGCATGCCAGATGTGGAGCAGCTGGCAACCTTCCTTTACTTGGTGTACTACTCACCCATTCATGGTCCCTCTTTCAGATGTTGGTGCCCAGCCTGAACCTTCCTTATCTGTTGTTCACTGAGTGGATTCTCTCCCCATCAAATCTGGATGTTTCTTTGCACCTCATCTTTATGACCATTTACTAATGAGTTGCTAACATTTGTATCTGGCATAAAGGAGCCTTAAAGCTTTGTTATAACTGTTTATTAATGACTTATAAGGCATTTATAACCTAATTAATCACCTAATTCATAAACCTTTTATAACCCCTTTTTATGGGTAGACTTGTTGTAAAGTGGTAACAACTTTTGTCTTCATTTATTTTCCCGTTGCAGACAAAAGGCGCAGTAAGAACCTCAGCAGCGGGAATGTGACTGTCGATGCTGATGCCATTGAACCATGTGACCATCACCTGGACTGTCTCCCAGGTCAGTCCGCATCACACACGTCAGTCTGGACCACAACTCTGGAGCTTTAAAATACAAAACTTTAAGTCCGAATTTACTAAACTTGTAATCCAAAGCTACGCTGCATAAGAGTAATGACAACTTCCAGGGAAATTATTCTTCATAGACAGACAAAAGTTTTACGGAAAAGTTTTTAAACTTGGCTTGATGCACCACGATTTCAGTGTCTCACTGTGTGTTGTGCTTTGGGTTTGTAGTCCTCTTTGTGATTTTAAAGCCTTGAATATTCAGTTTCAAAAGATTAAGTTAAAAGAAAAACATTCCTTCATATTATTTAACACTTGAAAATTCTAGTTAATTTGTTTCAGCAAAATCTTTTGGTCTTGGAATTAATTTTTGATTAATAGAAGCATGTGACATCATGAGCCCCGGCCACTTCAAACAATCGAGAAAAACAACAGCAAAAACACAAAACAGTAAAATAATTTAAGCTGCTGTAACTTCTTGTTTCGGGGCCTTGAAGAGCGTGAGCACGCAATTTTTTAAGAAATGATTACCTCTCCAACTTCAGTTTTTTTTTTCTTTCTATGATGGTAATATCACGTGCATTTCCTCGTTGAATGTAATGTGCTCGTTCCTTTAAAGGTTCCTGTTGTGACCTGAGACAACATGAGTGCAAACCTCACAACCGAGGCCTCAACAACAAATGCTACGATGACTGCATGTGTGAGGAAGGTGAGTGAGGCGACCACGGTCGAACGGTGTTTGTCCTGGCAGACGAAGGTTGTAACCAGACGTAGGACTAAGAGATGAGCAGAACAGCTAAATGTTCACGTTTACCTTCAGTCAAAAAACAGACAAAATTTCAAACCCAGGTGCTCGGATTAGAATTTGTCCAAACGGAATCATGCAGGCTGGGACACGAAAGTCAACTTGGCGCGTTTCAGGGGCTGATGTAGGGAAGGGGGAGCAGATGTGCAGGAAGGCGGAGGGAGGAAAATGTTACTGCAGGCCTGGAGGGACAGGAGGTTTATATCTTTTTCATAAACAGCTATCTTTCGAAACATATTTTCTTTACATTTGTCTATTGGTCTACACAGAAACACAGTTTTACGTCACTAAGAACGAATCTTTTGGAAAACTTTTATGCAGTGTGAGTTGTCGTGTAAATGGGGAAAACGGAGGTTTTGATTTGTGAAGCAGATGGTTGGCCATTTTCTCCTCTGTTTATATGAGGCTAATAGTACCAATGCTAACCCTGCTAACGAAACTTCTTACATATTTGCACATAAAAAATAAATGCAGGCCTACAATTACACCACTAGAGGTCACTGCACTATCCAACCCTCAGACACTGCTGCCACCTTCACAGGTGCTGGGAGAACCGGCTAAACCTCTAATAGCCAAACGTCAATAACTTTTTTTCTTGCATCTGATTGGCCAATACGGCTGCAGGGTTAAAGTAATACTCGTGTTAATTAGCTTTAAGAGTTGCTGAAAAATGTGTTTTCTGAGCTACAGAAAAAAGAGCCAGGCTAACTTTTTCCCGCCTGTTTCCACTCCTCGACTCTTTGAGCTAAGTTGAGCCATGCCGAGCGCGAGTCATGAAAATGGCATCAATCTCCTCATCTAACTTTCAGACAGACTTTTGTTTTTGACAAAGTTTTCCACGTGGTGGCATTTAGTGTTCACAGCTGCAGTGATCTTTTCATGTGCAGTTGTGTGTCTCGCTGGTCATAATTAACATTTTAAAAGTCATTGACTGTCGATGCGTAGTGATCTGTGGTGTGACCAAAACAAGTGGTAGACATGGTGATAAACAGAAAATGTTCAAGTTTTAATAAATGTTGATTTAATAATTGTATATAGTAGTGACTGAGGCTTAAATCACTGCAGCTTCAGTTTTTATTACAATGTAAAAGTGGTTCATAGTCGTTTTTTTCATTCGTAGCTTCTGTAGCACTGCAGATTTTGCTGTTTATGTGATCTTAAGCTAATTAAAAACTATTGATCACGTACATTTAAAGACAAGCAGTTTATCAGATTTATTCATCTTGGATTTGTGTCTCACATCACATCCACACATCTGTTCAATCTGTTCAGATAACGGGTTATTTATGATGTTTCAGGGTTTCGTTGTTATGCTAAATTCCACCGGAAGCGGCGTGTGACCAGGAGGAGGGGTCGCTGCGTGGTACCAGAGTCCGTCAGCAGCGACCAAGGAGGCTTCATCACTATCTGAGGAGGAGGAGGAGGAGGAGGAGGAGGAACAGGAAAAATGACCCCATGACAGAGTAGATAGTACAGCCATGACATCACATGACACTGGTAACAGAACACATGCTGAAAGGTGACGGCTTGCTGGCTTCAAATGCCAACATACGATCAGTTAAAACTAAGAACAGGTGACTTAGCAGGAGATGTTGTTTGAATGTTGCATTGTGGGACGAGCCGCGCCTTCTAATCCAGCAAATCAGCACCTTTAAGCACTAATTTAGTTCAACAAAAACTCTAACATGAGTCTTAATTTAAATGGACCTTGAGTCTCTTCAATTAAGCCGATTGATTGATTCAGTTTTGGTCCCTTCAGCATCACAGGTTCAGATGTACATGTTTTTAAAGAAAACATCAGGAGGCTTTTCAAATCCACCCAAAAATGAGGCACTTTTTTTTAAAAAGAGGAAATGTCGTTTTTTGGAGTCAAATATTCCCCTGGCTGGTATCTCATCGCTGAGGGAAATCTGTAAACTTCTCACTGTTTATGTGTTCATGTCAGCCACCGTTATGGTTACTTCCGGTTTGATTCAGTGTCGAGCAAAAGCAGATTTCCAGAGTTTTTTCAAATGTCTCTCACAGTTTTTCCTGCATCTGAATGTCTCCCTCTCTGCTGATCTGAGTCAAACAATGTTTACAAATCATTTTTAGTGTCGATGGCTGCGCTCAGAGGAGGTTTTTACTCTTTCATGACCATTTTGTGTGAGTTCTCTGCTACAGTTTCTTTCCAAAAATTATTTGTAAATGTTATTTGAACCCAGTCTGCTGTTCTGTATTGTAAATATAAATGTGCTTAAATTTCCACCAGCTTTTTCTTCAATGGACTTTCCTTTAATGTACTTAAGAGTAGAGTGATAAACAAAGATGCTTGTTTGACTTTCCTTTCACATGTCTTAATATATGTTTATTTATACTGTACCTAAACTTGTCTTTATATTGTGTCTTTCTGTCTTTTTTCTTTACATGATTAAAAACACTTAAGAGGATATCGTCTCTGTGATGCAGGTCTGAGCTGAGTGCGAGTACAACAATGTTCAAGTACTCCATTGCTAATAAAGCCCTGCCCTTAAAATCCTACCTAAGTTAACATATTATAAGCAAAATGTACTTGTAGTATTCAAAGTAAAAATACTTGCTCTGCAAAAAAAAATTCCCCTTCACTGATATATTATTCTATTACACTTTCATCAATGTAAAACCAGCTTTTTCTTGGGTCTCTGACGGAGGTGAAGACAGTTTAATTACTTTATGTACAGTTCGGTAGTTTAATCTAATGGTTCTCACCCTAGGGGTCGGGTCCCTGCAAAGGGTCCTAAGATAAATCAAAGGGGTCTTGAGCTGATACAATCAGAAAACAGAATATACGATAAATGTACAAATGTGCATTTTTAAAGTGCTTTTTTCACTCTGTTGAGCACTCAAACAAGTCAACATTCAGAAACTAATGGAAAAGCCATGAGCTGCACTATTTATCCCAAAGACACTCTGACACGCAGACTGGAGGAGTGGGGAATCGAACCAACAACCTTCTGATTAGTGGACGACCCAAACTGCAGGAGGCGAAGTGTGAGTTTTCAGACTGCTCTCTGATCTTTACTTGTGTTTAAACTACAAATCGTTCGTAGTCATGAGATGCTGCATTTTTATAAGGAGCAAAAGAATGTTTCTTCTATTTCTCTAGATTGGAGATGAGTAGCCGTATAAAGCAACATGAGATGGGAATTTAATACTAACCGGAAAACTTACATGAAGTCTCTACGAGGAACTTTTAACTGGTTATGAAGTTTCTACATTCAAGACCGATGCCTCGCATCTTACCTACATCAGCAAATGAGACCATCGGCGAGAGGACTGGACATGACTATTTTTGTCTTCACAATGCCTTTGCCCGGTTCGCTTAGTCAGCTGAAACGCTACGAAACACTTCACAGCACGCAGACCAGAAGAGATGATTTGTTCACAAGCATGATTGATCCGCTGTTCTCTTTTTCACTCTCTGTAGTTCAAAGCAGGAGATTTTTCTTTTTCATTTCAGTGTTTGGTGTTTTTTTACGCAAATAAATGTCATGTTTCTTTCACTCTCTTCCAAAATGCTTGTGCTAGACAAGAACCTTGCGACGGTAAGCAGTGCCGCTTTTGTCCACACGAGGCGCCACAGTCAACCCAAAATGAAAGGAAAATCCCTCTGAGGGACTTACAGTAAATACACGCTGAAAAAAAAATGTAATCAGTTACTCATACCACTGAGTCAGAGCATGTGGCTGGATTCAGAAGGTTTGTTTCCGTTCCTCATCTTCTCGCGACAGTTAAAAGTTTTGAAGAAGAGAGAAATTCTTCTTCAAGATGCTTCAGAAGAAACAGATTTTCTCACGAGTCTTTCCCAAACACGTAATCTTTTTCTGTAAATGAGGATTTTTGAGGTGCCATCCGTGTCTGTGTGACAACATGAAAGCTGCGTTCTCTAAAGCTCATTATCTCCAAACTACTCTGAGCCGTGTCAGAACCTTCTACCACAAAGCTTACGACACATTAAAGCAAGTACGAGCAATAATATTCAACGCGTCTCTGTTTCAAACGCATGAGGCCTCTGAAAATTTTTCCATATCAATATTTAATAGTTGGAGAGGGTAAGACTCATTTTTCTTTCCTAACCAGCAGCTCAGTTGGGCTGTGATTGTGCCATCCTGATTTACGGCCACAGAATAAAAGCAGCAGTGATGTATTTTTTAATACTTACCTCTGACAGAGTGCTCTGGAGTGCCCTGTTGAAGCCTGGCCAGCAGCCAGTCGGGTGATAGATTACACAGAGATCCCGGCAGAGCTGCAGCCTCACATCGCCAACACAAAGGCACTTCTACCTTTCTTCAGGCTTTCTTGAGGTAATTAATTATATAGTTGCTATCTTAACCCAGCTTCTCAAGATCGGGGCGCTCTCAAAAGGACACAGGTGAGAACTATTTACATGTGAGTAAACAAAGTTGCAGAAACTCTGCAGTGACTCTGCAGCTCCAGAGACAATAAAACAGACTGTTAATCACTCGATGAGAAGTTTTAGACATGTAACGTGATCTGCGCTCTGACATCACATTTATCTGTCCTTTAAATGTCAGTCTGTCGCAGCAGGTTTGGTCGTAAGTAGATCATTCATTTGCAGATACATTTACTGCGCTGCTTTTTTCTCTGGTTGTTAACGATGTCACACCTTAACGGAGCGTACCAGTGTCACTACATGTCATTGTGCTCATCGTTGCCCACATAGGTTGCATAAACCCCGCCCATTTTTCCCAGCCTTTCTTTCTCAATGGCGTGCAAGTGCCCCTGAAACCACAAACTTTTAAAATCGGCTGCCAGAGTGGAATCTTTTTAAAGCACAACCTTCTTTCCGGCTGTGTAAACTTGCAAACTGCAAAGCCTGTGAAAGCAGTGACTATGCTAATGCTAATGCTAGCACAAGTCAACGCATTCTGCAGTGAAAGCAAGTTGAACATGACGACAGTCCATTGAAACAAATTTGAGTGTTCGTAGCATAATTTCTGAAGTCAAACTATGGCTGAATTTCTGTAATTCGTGGCTGCTTAGGACAGAGCAGCAAAGTAAATAAATCTGGCGATCTCTCATGGTGACAAGTCACAAATAAACTGGTATGCTCCTTTAAATTAAAAAACCGCACGTATATTTTGACTCAAATATACGTTGCAGAAACTCTCAGCACGGCGAATTAGAACTGACGCATCTGCCTCCGAGGTGTCTGAGAGCATAAATATGTCAATCAGTGTGAAAAATCGAGTTGTGTGCATCACAGAGGTCAGAGGTCACCACGAGGTCAGGGTTCACGCTGGACATGAGAGTGCGGGAGCCATCTGCCGCGTTTCAGGCTCAGAATGACTCGTCTCCTTTAATGTTTAAGAGGACAGAAACACGAAGGAATGAGTCAGACCTGGAGAAAACACATTAGCATTTTAAAGGTTTTGGCCGCTGCCCTCGTCCAAAGCATTTACTGTCAGATTAGGAGTTCAATGTGCTTAAATCTAGAAACTGATGTCATTTCAGACAAACAAAGGGGAGGAGGGCAAATGGCAATGCTGCAGGATTTTTTGTGTTTAGAAAAACGAAGGATGAAGATTAAGATGTTTATCTGATATATACATAATTTATGGACATTTGCACTAGACGTAACAACAGCTCATTTCTTGATCTTGGAAATGAATCAAGCTGCGTTCATCATGAGGTTGATCAGAGAACGGAGTCTGCACATATGTGGCCTGAGGATGGAACTATAGTCACATGATAACAGGTGAAATTATGATCAGGTGAGGGACTGGAGATTCATATCCTTTTACAATGACTATCCTGTCTTAACCTGGTCCGCTCAGTCAGCTGAAACGCTGCAAAACGCTTCATGGCTCACAGACCGGAAGAGACGATTTGATGTTTACGAGCTTGATCAATACGCTTTTCTCTTTTTTACTTTCTATGTTTGGAAACGGGAGGAGACTTTTTTTTTTTCATTTCAATATTTTGTGTGTAAGGCCGAACCGGTTTTGTGCAAAAAAAAGTTGCGTGTTTCTACAAATATTTGCACTAGACGAGATCTTTACGACAGCAGGCAATACCACTTTTGTCCACATGCAGCGCTACAGTCAACACAAGATGAAAGTTTCATAGAGGGGCTTTAATTGAAGTAATTTCTTTCTCTGTTCGCTGAATTTAAACTGGAATGTTTGTGACTCTTTATAATTGAGTCTAAATTTTAATTTGCTCAATAAGTTGGTTTGTGAACCCAGAAAAGGAAAAAATGAGGAGATTCATCCTCAGCTGTTCTTTGTGTTTGGTATTGATTACCAAGAACAAAGTTAATGCTAAGCTAAGGAGCTAAATGTATAAAGACTACCCAGCAGAGCTTAGCATATTAGCGCTGTCATTGTGAGCGTGTTAGCATGCTGTTGTTAGCACCGACTCAAAGATCCTCCTTCTTCCACTAGGTGTCGCTCTATTAAAGCAAAGAGAACAAGACAACGTTTGAATCATTTGATTTGTTTTTTTGTTTTTTTTGTTTAGTAGTTTTTAGTAGAGGGGCCAAAAAAAATAAAAAATAAGAAATTGTGGGCCTGTATTAAACTCAAACTGCTGCTGGCTTTGATGTTTTGCCATTTTCATTTATTTAACTCACAGGTAAAAAATAGCAATGAACTAGATTATAAATCAATACAACATTTAAATCATTTAAAAAATCCTCTGATTTTTGTTATCGGTTGATCGGCATGTCAGTCAGCCATGCCACATTCCCCACATCACTCACAGTGAACCAGCGGAGGGACGTCACGCTCAGTGAAAGCTGGAAATAGAAAAAAACAACTGTGACCATTGTTGATGCTCATGAGGTTTCTTCCTTCTTCAGAGACTCTGAGCCAGATGAGAGCATGAAGACGGCGAGGGCGAGGGAGCAGTGAGGAGAGGGGCGGGGGGGGGGGGGGTCACATGGGAAGCAGTCAGGCTGCTGTCACATGGTTCATGTTTGCAGGCTGAGCTGAGGGGGGGGGGGGAGGAGTTTTGGAGAGAAGTTTGTGGAAGAGGAAGCCTGCTGTACTCTTTCATGTAGCCTCCTCAACAAGTGGAAGAGCTGCTTTCACCAAACAGCCCGCCATGGAAGTCCCTGCCATCAATCTAAAGGTGGGTTCACAGTTTCCTTGATTGCAACCCTGAACGCAGCTTGTGCTAAACAAAGTGTTCAGTTATGTGATGATGTCAGCTTTGTTGCTCAAAATCTCATTGGTAAATCCTCTGTGTGGCAACAACCTGCTTCTGCGGGAGAGGCAGATCAAAGTAAAGGAGTGGAACTTTTGTGGGTGTTTTTTTTTTTCCAAGTGGTGCAAAAAAATTGTAAATTTATTTTCTGAGATGTAGCCTCCGAAGCTATGTTAGAGTGCATCAAAGATCACAGAGCACACAGTTCTGTTTTTAGTGATGGGCAGCAGAAAGAGGACAGAAACACAAAGGGAAATCTGTTTGTTACGTCAGATGAAAAAGTATAACTGACAACGATCAAACAAAAATGAAAACAGTGAGTTTTCATCTGGATACAGAAAGAGAATGCTTGTGTCACAGATTTTTAAAAACACTGGCATTTAATACTCTTTGAGTCAGGGACTTTTTGTTTTCTATAAGAAGCACTCTGTCAGTCACAAACTCTGAATTAAATTATGTCTCTTTGCTTTTTGTTAAAGCCAAAACGGCCTAAAAGCAGTTTGAAAAGCTCTCTCTGCAAAGCTCAGAATCTTTGGCTCGAACATGTGATGTGAAAATACAGAAAATAAGATGTGATGTGTTTATAATTTGGCTTAATAAAAAGTTAATGAAATCAATCATCCTGATGCAGCTTCGCGTTTTGCGTGAGATGCAAACCGATCACATGTTTTACTTCAAGTTCTGTTGTTTCTGGCTTCAAAGCTTTTTGAGCTCACACAGATCAAACTGACATAGAGTTATTTTACGTTTACTTTCAGTGTCAAGTGAGCTGTTTTTTTGTTTTAATTATTGTGTAATGAATTAATTAGTTAATTATTGTTTAGCTAATGTTAATTGTTTGTACAATAAAAAGAGAGAGAGGCAGATTTAAGGTGACACATGCAAATGTCGTTATTTAAAGACAAAGAGTTTATGTTCACAATGACGTAAACCAGGAAAAATTCAGAAATCCTCATTGTGGAGACGCTGGAATTATTAATTTAGAATGTTTTGCTGATAAATGATTGATTGATTGATTTTCACAGTTGTTGGCATTTGATTCCCTGACGATTGATTGACTGTTCCAGCTTTGCTCTGAGCTGCTTTAAACCACAGGAAACCTATTAAAATAATCCTGAGCCGTTTGTTCTCTATCACAGGCCATAGTAATGGTGCACTGGCTGTTGACAATATGGTGAGTGCGAGCAGTTTTTTTTTTCCTTCTTTCCACAAACCTGAGGAATTTCTCTCCTCCTGCAGACACACACATTTTCACACAGAGTCTCAGTCTTGATCCGGGCCTGCTGTGCTTGAACAATCAAATGCATTTTTTGAAACGTGACTTTTTCTGATGAATGTGTGTTTGCTGCAGGGGATGCATGGGGTGGCTGCCCTCCTCCTACGCGTGGGGGAACTTCAGTGTTTTAGCTGTCGGGGTGTGGGCCGTCGCGCAGAGGGACTCGATTGATGCCGTGCTCATGGTGAGTCTCTGCCTCGATGCCTTCACGCAGGCTGCAGTGTTAACACCACATCACATGTACAGGAGTCTAACTTTAGGCCCAGCAATGCGTATCCGTGCTAACCTGTTTATCAGTGGAATCTGGGACAATCTGTGAGGATTCCTTTAAGAAAGCTGCCTGTCCATTAATTCAGCACGGAGTACAGTAGGCGTGGATTTCACGGTGCATAGTTTGTGGCACCAACAGCTCCACGAAGGTGTCTAGGACGAGTTTTGCTTTTAGATTAGTTTAATCCAAGCTGGACAGTCACTCTACCCAGTGTGCGAAATACTCTGTGGCAACTGGGGGCTCTCCCCCTGACTAGTGCTCCAGTATTATGCAGAAGTTTTACACATAGTTGGCTAGTGAGACGATAAACCAGCATGAACGTTAGCTGCAGCAGCCAAACCCTGCACTGTTGCTGTCCCGGTGAAGCTTTTTAGAAGTAAATCCAAAGTTGGTTAGTACCAATATCAAAGCAGAAAAAAAAATCCACCGCTTTGCAGACAGGTGGAATGTGGACAGTGCGACAGTTGGTTGGATTTTTGTTTAAAATACATTTCCTGCTAACTGTTGAAGAGACCGGCAGGAGTGAGGATAGTCACGCCATGTTTTTCGAACGTTTTAAAGTTTGGGCAGGCAGTTTATCTTCGGTGTCATCGCACTAACATTCCATAATAACATTTCAGCATTTTGTAAATTCAGGTGGTCTGAAAGAACACGACTTCTGCATCTCTCCTTGGCTCTGTATTCAGCCTGGGCTCTTACCGTCACGGGGTATTTTCAAGCAATCAAGGTAACTCCAGACACCAGGTGTTCCTATTGGCTGCTTTATGCTGCGCTTCTTAGCGACAGGCGATGTCGGCACAAGCTGATTGGCAATTGAAACAAGTGACACGCCTTATGTTCTAAAACTGGCCTCTGCCGACAACAGTGGCAGCAGATGACGTCGTCAGCCGGCTTGAGTCGAGCTGACATGGATCAGTTTACGCCGCTGCAACTTTCCCTGAAACCGTTTCATCTCGTTGTGAATCTTTGGTGCAAAGTGGGCTGAAAAGAGAGAGCGACAACAAACAGAATAAAGACGCAAGCTGGAGCAAAAGGAGGAGTTACTTCCCAAGGAATCACATGCTACAGCTAGCTTGATTTCCTAAATGTTGCCTACCGCAGCTTTGATTAACCTAGAATTTATAGCATATTTTTGTACCACCACAGAGAGCTGAGGTAGGCAACATCTGGAAATCAAGCTAGCTGTTCCATGAGACTCCTAAGGAAGCAACTGTGAGACCTCCTTCCCTTCTGTTTTTGCTCCTTAGCTCTGACCTTCACTTGGCTCTGGTTTTATTTCATTTGTTGTCGCTCTCTCTTTGAGATAAGTCAGTCTTCCTTTTGTTAGGGTGCTTTGCCATGTTTGTAGTTGTTGCCAAAGCTTGAGGAGCAACTTTTCCTCCTGGGTTGTCTGCCGTTGTATCCACCTTTCACAAGTTGAGGGGGCGTGAATGTGCATCTACCTTCGTCGAGTGGCCGATAGAACACAGCCTCTGTGATATGATCGGTGATTGGCTGAAAAGTGACCGCCACAGTCTTTATTTTCTAAAACTGGAATGCAGAGGCAAGGAGATGAGCACAATATGCTAAAAGGTTAATATGGGATTTTTGCCCTATGACACCAAAAATAAGCTGCCTATCCCAACTTTAAGATGTTCAAGAAAGAATTTAGTTGTCTGTGTGAAGTCTATCAGATTAATTTAAGTTATATTTTAAGTCGGTGAAAGTGGCCCCAGGCTGCCACACTGGTTTGTTTCACGCTGAACAAATGCACCACTGCTGAGGGTCAAGGAGAGGCAGCTCAGGGGGGGGGAAAGACTGTCTGTCCTGTGTCTCTTTTGATGACACTTTTGACAGTAATGGATTGGGACTGTCACTGCCATCAGGAAGTAACCGTGGGGAAGCTTTTACCTTGTGTACTTTAAATTTTGGTGCTGCCGTCGCTCACAACCCTCAGGAAAGTCTGAGGTCTTGAATAATTTCAGTCTATCTTTCTACTGAAACCCTCATCTCACTTACATTTATGTCTTTTCTGGCATCAGGAGAAACATTTCCCCTCAAAGTATAGATTTGACAGTTCTAGAAAATAAATACAATTGAGAATTTTGCAAGTTCTGTTTTGTACCTTATTTTCTTCTCCACAGTTGCAGAGCATTTTTCATTCTGACCTCCTGGCACCACTTAGATTTGTATCTCATTTCCCTTCATGAAGCTCTTTTTTCACAAGTGGAAGGACTTCATTTCCACACAGTATGTTGTAAGGAGCATTTGCTTGTGGTATAATTGCAGAGATGTGTAAGCCCTCGGAGCATGAAAGCACTTTCCATTCTGACATGTTCACCAAGTTCAAAAGCCTGAAACACCATTTGTGCCCATTAAGACATCTCTCTCTCTCTCTCTCTCTCTCTTGCTCTCTCCCTCTTCTGCTCTTTTTCTGCAGTTTCTAATAGGGACGGCGTTGACAATATTGACAGACATCATCCATTTCGGGATCTATTACCCGCTGAATGACTTTGGCGGGGGGGGCAGAGCTGTGTTTCGCTTCAGCGCGGGCATGGCCATCCTGGGCCTGCTGCTCAAACCTGTGTCCTGCTTCTTTGTCTATCAAATGTACCGAGAACGTGGAGGAGATTACAACGTTAACTTTGGTAAGTGCCTTGAGATGAGTGAAGTACAGCAACACGAGGGAGTTTCCAGACTGCTGAGGGGGGGACTTACATCATTTTTAAGACTTGTCAAGAAAAAGAGTTGGTAACACAGATTTATTGTTCTGCTTAAAAAAAATCCAAATTAAGCAACTGCTTAAAATTACACTGAAACTGGGCGTGTCGATGATAATTATGACATTTAAAAAGGAAATATTAATATCATGGTAAAAATATTAATATGAAAGTATGTTTATAATACAAGGCCTAATTTTATGTCACAGTAGTTGGTGGTAATCCACCTTAAAGGACTATACAGGTGTTACTACATGTCATTGTCCTTTGTCAACATCTGCATAAACATACATAAACCTGTCCATTTCCCCCCCAAACAGCTGTATCTATGAGATGTGGTGTTTGTTTACATCTTGTCCATATTCAATAAACATTACAGGAAGTAGCTGAAAATGTGTGACAACGTTAGTTAAAAAGAACGTCCGTGTCAAAATCCCTCTTCACGTTAATATTCCAGCTAGGAGGGCAGCACTGGTGAGGAACTATTTTTCCAGGCGGAATAACTTTCGGCTCTCCCCTCTCCTTCTCTCTCGCTCAACGATTTTTGACCAAATAAACGCAGACGTTCTCTGTAGAAGGGTGAATTACCTGTAGCTAGCAACTTTCACCTGTCCTATAGTGTTTCTATCCCCTGTTTCAACATGAACGGCATTGAATGGGCTTTAAAAATGCAGCCTGACATCTACTGAAGTAACACATGGTCACATTTGAACATTAGTAGAAGATCTCTCTAATGGTGAGAAGCCTAAAATAGACTAAAAACAATAAATTCATTGTACATTAATGTTCCTTTTGTACACTTTTATACAATTAAGGCTGCAGACCGTCTCCACCGTCCTTCACTCATATTGAACATAATTCACTGCTAAAAAAGACAAGACACACAATAGACAAAATTAAAGATAAATTGGACCATCAGTGTTTTATTTTATTTTACTTTTCAGTTTTCCATAGATATCGCGATAATATTGTTTTCATGAATTCTTTAGGCTTTCATAGTCACATATAAAAGTCTGATATTGCGACAGCCCTAGTTAAAACTAATGCCAGTTTCTACTTAAATCGTCTAAGTAGGATGTAATTCCCTTTGGAGAACCAGTGGACACAGAAAATAGCTCATTACATAACAAAACAGGGTTTATTTGCGAAAACATGTCAAGTGTGAATAATTTCAGAGCCAGTGAGAAATTATCTAAAATATCTGCGGTTTCCTTTAAGACCTCAGGGCGACCAAAGCTGGTTGCATGGTGTGATGCATGAGTCCAGGGTGCTTTGAGATCCTCCCTGTGTTGTTTTATGCTGTTTGTCATGAAAGGCCGTCCGAACAGGACGACTCTGTGTGAAACCACTGGCAGATGATCCCGCAGTCAAACTCATTAGCTGCAGTCACAAGACTTCTCAGATGCAGAATATCTGAGCTCTTGTTTGGTTGGCCGCAAAATCATTTCTCCACGAGTTGTTTATAACATTTGCATGGCGTGCCGGCCACCGATTTATACTGCAGGGCCGAAAAACTAGTCATCGGCCATGATAGAGTGCAGGACTGATGTGAAATAAACCCAAGATGGAGTCTGCCAGAGCAGCATGTTTGTCCACAGAAATAGAGATCGTGTGACGTTATTGACCATCGAGTTGCTCTCTCCTTGTGGGCAAATAAATGATAAGTACACTTCTTCCATTGACTGGTCAGGAGATGCTCAAGATGTGTTCTTTGATTAAGCATGTGTGTCCATTGATTTTTGGACTTGGACTCACACTGCTGAGAGCTTTTCCATCAGAAATCCCACTGAGCTGCGACGACCGCTGGACTCTGAAATTCTCAGAAACGCTATTCACCGCTTTGAGGATTAACCAAAAGTGGTTGTGTTCATCTTTAGTGTAGCAATTTGGTGGTATTAGTGAGAATGATTCCACACAGGGGCAGTGGTTTTTTTTTCTTGCCATCATTAAAAGAGAAAACAACAAATATGACAAAAATAAACAAGAAGCAGGTGGATTTATCATTGTCTATATCCTCTGTCAAAACAGAGAGTTATCACACTACACACTGTTAAACGTAATGACATTTCTTCTGCATTGCGACCAACTCTCGAGAAATTAAACTCCTGATTTGACTGTTTTTGAGGATAATTGAATATTGATGAATGCGCCCTCTCTGTGGTTTTACTTCAACGGCACATACACGCCGCAGGTACATCCATTAGACCGTGATTGGTTGCAGAGTGACTGATGAGTAGTTGTGTTCGCTTGCAACAATGTGCATTTTAATTACAGTGTGATTGCATAGCTGGCATTAACATGGTTCCCCGCTGCACGGAGCACTGTGGGAACCAGGCAATCAGCTTCATGTGAGGGAACTGTTGATTCGGGCATACGCTAGATTTGATTTATGCCAAATCACCTGGAGTTTTCTGTATTTAGTTTATGTTGCTTGATAGGCTACAATGAATGCCAGTTATACTGAGCAATCACACATTTAACAATAATTGACAGCTTGGTAAACAAACATTGTTGAATAATTGCACATGTCAGGGGCAGGCCTGCAAAGCTTTGGATATCTTCACATGTTAAATACACATTGGACTGAGGCAAGAGTGTTGGTAATTGAGTTTTAGGAAATCCTGAAAACCTAAATTCTTTTTTTTTTTTTAAAAAAGCATCGCTTGCTTTTTGGGGGGCCTTTTAAAAAACGACAACAAAAAAACAAGAGTAAAACTGTGAGCCGCTGATTTAACAGTGTGTTTGTCGACTCTACCATAGTCGTTTAGGATACCACCCTTACACTGTTAATGGCTAATGCTAACTTATATCAGCTTGTCATTATTATTATTATTTAAGGTGCTATTGTAAAAGCTTCACAGATAGGAAAACCAGTTTGTAGCATTCCCTCACTGTGTGGGATCTGTGGCCTTAAACTAAAACAAAGCTCTGCAGGAGATTAGCATAATGTTAGTAATCGCTTTGTGGTAAAGCAAACCTCGCCAAACTTACTGAGTAACTTTACTTTTGCACATCAGTTGGTCCTGTCCTGTATTTTTTCCACTGTCAACAGTTTGTTCTAGTTTTAGAGCAAAATAAAAGTTTTATTTTCCTCTGTTTTTTTTTTAAACTTTATTGTAATATAACTAGGGTTGCCAACTCCCTGAAATGTAGATAAGGAACGCCTAGTCGCCCGGCCCTTTGCAGCCAGGCTGGGCGAAAAATCTTAGCCTTAAAAAGAATTTTTTTTTTTTTAAAACAAAATGATTTTTCACACCGTTTGAAGGCGAGTTGTAATAAGTCCTATCCATACCATAATCACACGGAAATGCAACCATTTACCAGACAAATCCAGGCCTATAATAAGCCCATGTACTAAGACACTTGAATTTGATCAGCTTCATGTTTTTGAGTGAATACATGGGAAACAAATTATCATTCAACAATTTATTTTGAAAGTGCAAAATAGCAAACCTCTTTCTTTGGAATAACACAGAACTCTCTTCCCTCCTGCTTCACTTACAACAGTTTTAAAAATAATAAACAATATAAAATATTGTAAAGATGTAACATTTTTGTTGTGCAAATATATTTGATTTGATTTTGCAAACAGAAAGTCAGTGCAAAAACTGTAAACAAAAACACTTTTTGTGCCTCAAAGGCCGTGACTACTGCACTTGCAATAAAAACAAACACAAACTGAACCAGTGAGCGTCAAAAGCGGCTCAATGCTACATCATTAGTCTGTAGAGAGACAGACTAAGTTTCAGATACTGTACCACATCATCATGAGGATTATTGACAGTCTGTCCACCTGGTGACTGTCACTGGCAGTCACTGAGTGACAGCACTTCGACCACTGAGCTGAGCGCATTGTCACACTGACGCGTGAGAATGCACTCAGCCCGTTGATTAAGCAGCGGGAGAGGGGAAGAGGATTAAGATTACAGTAAATTCTCCAATAAATCGCTGTGTAATTCATGGATTCCATAGACACATTACAGCCTACGGCCAATTCTGAAAAATAAGGGACAATGTGCATCCCTTATCGGCTCAATATGGGACGCATCTGTTAGTTTACAAATACAGGACGATTCCGTATTTCAAGGGACGGTTGGCAACCCTAGCTAGCTAAAACGATTGCTAACGTTACAATAGCAACCCATGCCAGACTTATTAGCTGATATAGTCTAACTTTACATTTGCATGTCAGTTAGCCCTGTCCTGTGTTTTTTCATGGTCAACATTTAAATAGACCTATTAGAAAAAATAAAAATATAAAATTTTTCCTCTTATTAAACTTCACTGTAATACTAAAGCTAACTAGCTACCTTGCATTACCGAGCATCATTACATGCCAACGCTGTAGCTATAATGTATGCATCCACTGCAGTTTCTGACATTTTTGCAGGTTTCTCATTCTGGCACTTTTGCAGGTTTCTTATTTTGACATGTCTCAGTTCAAGACAGTCAATATGACTCTAACCCATTTCATTAGCTAGCTAATGTCCATTAGCTGTGAGCTTTTATCAGCTACAGTTATCATTTCAGCCACAGACAACGGTTAAAAACCAAAAGTTCACTTTTGTTTACATCTATTTTGAATCATAGACCCATTGTCTCAAAAATTCTCATTAATTTTAGGGCGGTAAAGTCTATCTATTTCTTTTATGAAGGGTACTAGCATGCTAGCTTGATATGCATAGCAACAGTAACTAAGGAAGAGCAGGTCTTTGCAAGTTCACACAGTGCATTTCCGTTGAATGTCCCTATTCTCAGCTGTCTTGTGGTTCCATAGTAAATTAATGTGTGTGTCAAAACCTAGATTTTCCCGTTTTACTCAAGCATGGCAACATTTCTAACGTCAGTCTGTCTTGTGTCACACTTTCATATTGTTTTTTCCAAGTGAAACCTCCTTATGATTTGACCATTTGTCTTCTGTCTTTTCTCTTTTCTTCCCATCTCTTCTCTTCTCTCCTGTTTGCCTTTGACCTCTCAGACTTAGAGACCTCTGTGGACAGTCGATGCACTACGGATAGTGCTGACAGTGCCTTTATTGGCCGCCGCTATTGATTCCTGGCTTCTTCCTTTATTTAAAAAAAAAATATTATTATTTTTAACTATTTCTCCTCTTCAATCACCCTCTTCCATCCTCTCTTGCACAGGAAGTAGGATTACATATAAAGCTTAGGAACAAAAAAAGAAAGATCTTTCTTTGGATTGTCCCCTCTCAATTGTTATCTTGTTGTTGTTACATTTTCCATCCTTCCATTTTTCAGTTATTTACATTTATTTATCTTTTCATATGTCTATTTCCATCTCCATCAGTCCTCATTTCTGTCCCATACCTGCATGAATATCTGTGTTTGTCAGTAAAATATGCTTGTATTCTTTTCTTTTGTATTACGGGTTTATGTGATTCTGCAAGTTTGAATCGATGTATTATTCATATTTTTACTCTCCAGACACCTCATTTGTGTTTGTGTATTCTGTTTGTATGCATTTAAAGCAGAGCGGCATGATGGGGCACAATCAGCCTAATTAAAGTCAAGATAATGTTCTCATATAATAGACAGGATGTGACCTGGTTAAAATGCGCACTACAAGTGAGACAGGTTATTTATGATTCATTGAGGAACATGCTGCATTTTTACAGGTGTTGATGTCTTTTTTTTTAAGCTTTTAAATAAAATAAACACCACAGTTGTTGACCCAAACTCTCTGGAATGAAGCAAATAATATATGCGCATGTTGGTCATGGTAATAGGACTCTGGGCCATGCAGAGGTAAGAGTGTGTTCGCCTTTGAACTTCCAAAAACATGTTTTTTAGTATTCTGGCCACATCAGAGTCTGGGCTGTTTGTTTCGGAGCATCACCGGGAGTCCTATAAGACTTTCAGAGGGATTACACCACTATGCTGCCTTCATGGACTTAATTAGCCTATGTGGAATGTTTACATTAGCTTGGCAGGTTTTCAGTGTAAACAGTTCCAGTGAAACATTGATTACTTAACGGATGATGATCCTAATCACACGAAGAAAGCTCTTGAAGATCTTTC
The DNA here is from genome assembly GCA_029783665.1 of Naso thynnoides. Lineage (NCBI taxonomy): Eukaryota > Metazoa > Chordata > Actinopteri > Acanthuriformes > Acanthuridae > Naso > Naso thynnoides. Next base: position 5,293,591 of record JAQLOL010000012.1, read on the forward strand.
AGAATTTGATTATTGATGGTGGTTTGATCCTCTGTCCAAATTACCTTCACTTAGCCTAGAAACAAGCAGCTAATCAGACAATGGTGGATGTTAAAAAGGAAGTGATAAATAAGGACTGACCAGTATACCAGTTTATGGACATTATTGGCTGATATTTGCCTTACGCAGATATGTCAGTATTGCCCTATTTTTTTGCTCATTAAGCCTTATAATAAGGATATTTACGATCATATACGATGTTCTGCAGCATTATTATGACCATCGGTGCAGTCCTAAAGGCTTGAGCCTGTCGAGTTGATGATGTCACTGCTAGCTGAAAACAACAGAGTAGCATGTGCACTCAGACAATCTGCCAGCAAATACAATTAACGCTTATTGTAAAAGGCGTGAAACTTGCATAATGTTTAGCGGTGTCCTCTCATGTACTGACACTAAGGTCGCTTTCACACCTAACCACCCGGACTTGGTTCGCTTGGGGGGCTGAAAGTTGCAACATTGTTGCATTTATCTTGTTTCGGTTCCGCTTTCACACTGCAATTTCTGAACCGCACCAAACTTGCTCACCAACCGCACCAAACTTTCTGAGCGTCAACAGTCAACGTCAAGGTTGAAACGGGCGCTCGTAGATTGGACAAAGTAGGAGGGGAAATCACTCCCGACTGGCAGACCTGCTGGATAAACAAACAGTAAACAT
>JAQLOL010000012.1:5384020-5395268 GCA_029783665.1 Naso thynnoides
AATAATTACACAGTCCCATCTCCTTCATTACCTGTACTCTGTTCCACTTCACTTATAAGTGTAATAGAATAACATCGGCTGAACAAACTGGATAAACACACAATTTTAAATCACTCGTCCAAGCATTTTTTCCGGGCGTAAAAAAGTTTTAATATTGGCTCAGTCTGGAGAATGCATATGCAAATACAGATAAATCTAAAGGCCGATATCGGCAAAAAAATACATCACCACCAGATGTATCGGTCGGGCGCTGTAAAACAGACAGAGAGCAGCATCATTCACTGTGTTACTGTTTTAGTGTATACATGAGTGAATATAAACTAAAAGTCAGTATCCACAGATCGTTCCATCAGAATGTGACCAAGCTGTAAAGGCCACCTGCTGTTGGTCAGCTCTGACTTTCTGACTTAATACCTTACATCTGTTTTTTTTTTTTTTTAGATATATTTACACCATTTTCTGTCTAAAGTGATGTCTTTGTATTTCAAGGTCCTGGGGTTCAACGCTCGACAGAGGAAAGCCTTCCTCAATGCCATCATGCGCTGGGGCATGCCGCCTCAGGATGCCTTCAACTCCCATTGGCTGGTTCGAGACCTGAGAGGGAAGAGTGAGCGGGAGTTCCGGTAATGCTTCAATATTTTTTATTTTACTCTTAAACTGCGTTAAATGGCATTATTTTCAGCCAATTCATCATTCACGGAGTGGAAGTTTTAGTCCACGGCTGCCTTCGATCAAGTCAAGAGGCAGCTTTGGGCTATTTCATGCACTGCTCGCATTTAATTGGTTAGCCCGGGGCAAAGCTCCTCAAACACTCGTATCAAGTTTGCAAAAGGTTGGTCTCGCAGATTTCAGGGTTACTTCACTTTCAAATGCACCAGAGCCATAAATAGATTATTCAGAGTGCAAATAACCCCAAGTTGTGTCTGATATTTCTAAAGCACCTGCATTCATTACTCAAAATTCCACTACAACTACTATTAATACTGCTTTTGCTCTTATAATTAGTAGTGCTAGTAATACAACAAAAGGTTTTTTCATTCCTGCTGCCGTTTCCGATCGGGTGATTTGATTTGATTTGATACAAATATGACACTTAGTTACTCCTCTTTCTAAAAGTATTTCTGCTCCTGCCTTCGCTGTAGTTTTAGTTTTGAGCTTTTATTTTGTATTCAGTGGGTTTAAATGACAACAATAGACCTTAAACATCTGGTTGTAACTCAAAAACAAAAACAAAGGAGAAAAACATCGGCTACAAGTTTATTTGTACTTTTAATTACTTAAAAAGTGTGTTGCTAATAGTGCAGGTGCTTCTGCTCTTGGTGCCTTTTAAAATATGGTGTTGGAATATGATGTCAGTCCTGGTAACCACAGAGGAATCACTCTTGTCACATGTACTGTTAAGTGTTTTTTGTTTTCATCAGGGCCTATGTGTCTCTGTTCATGAGACACCTGTGTGAGCCGGGGGCAGATGGAGCAGAGACCTTTGCTGACGGAGTCCCACGTGAGGGGCTGTCTCGTCAACACGTTCTCACACGGATCGGAGTCATGTCCCTTGTCAGGAAGAAGGTACCGGTTATCAAACCTAAAGCACCTGCAACGCAGAATACCAAGTCTTGTGCTGGAGCTCTGTGAGATCAGAGAAAATAGGTCAAACTGTTCAGGCGGAGGAAAATGCAGGCAAGGGGAAAAAATACTCCATCGGTACATTCGTGTTACAAAACAAAAAATTCAGATTTTCTGCGAGCGTTGTTTGCACATGGGCAAAGGAAACGACCAACAACTGGTTCCTGGGGTTTGTAACTTCAGTGATTCACATGAACCGGTTGCACATTTAGAACTTTTGAAACACTCTAGCTAGTAAAGACTTGTTGCTGGAGCTCAGTCCAGTCAGGAAACAGGAAGGAGGTCACAGGATGTAGTATTATTTTCAGTTTTTGAGGGCTAAACAGTTATTAAACCAACCTAGAAATCTTTTGTCAGTCATAAATGTTTGTAAAACAGAGCAATGCATTTCAGAATTAATGTTAGCAGGTAGCTTTCATGTAGAACGAGCAGAAAATATTGGATTGTGCTAAGCTAAGCTAACGATTATTAGAGGAGCTGGTGGCGGTTTCGCCCTGCCACATGTATGCCACAGTGAAGCCCTAACTAATCCCTCATTTTAAGACTATAAGCCACCATGAAAGAGTGAGATTTCCATTTTATACAGTCGCACAAACCTCTTTTTTGCAGGTGCAAGAGTTTGAGCATGTGAACGGAAAGCTGAGTTCTCCAGATCTGATTCCCATCGGCATGGAGCTGAAGAAGCTGACTGAGAGTTTGTCTTCTGATCCCAACACTCCTGTGCCAGCCAGCCCCGTCGCTACACAGCCCGGCACTCCTGTCCCGCCAGGTCAGAACAAAGTGTTTATTTTTTTACGATAAAGCCCGCCACACACTGTACGATTTTGGGCCGTCCCAGACGAGAGATCACGAAATACAACATATCTTTGGTCTTGGCGCTAAAACAGTAGTCTGGAGGTTCACATGTGGCTGTTGTCCTGGTTTTGCGACCAAAGATAGCCCAAATTCTGACAGTGTAAGAAATTTATGATGATTCTCACAAATTGACAGCTGTCACTACCCTTGTCTACTGACCAACAAACCAAATGCAGCATGGAATGATGCACCGATCAACACAACACAGGTGCTAAACCCAAATTAACAGAGAGTGTTAGCATGCTAACAGATACTTACCTTAGACTTACTTACAAAAGTTGGCCTCTTTTCTGGTGTCCACATTCTCTTCCTCTTCCTCTTCTTCAGAATTTATTTCACACACATGAATGCTGTTATTGCAAAGGCTCGGTTCTCATTAAGCTTCATTGTTTTGTCTGCCAATATAGCGGCGTACGTGGATCACACACGCTGATGCGGTGTGTCGACGGCGCAAGTTGTTCAATCCGTGTCACTCACTGTGGGTTGCAGAAAACTTATAAGCTTGTTAAAATCTCCAAGTCTGTAGGAGGCTTAAGATAAAGTTCACGCTTAGAAAAAGTTTTTTGATTTAAAAAAAAAAAAGTTTAAGTTGTTGTTTTCTGTATTGCAGAGAAGACCGAGTCTCTCTCAGGTGCTGCCGAAGACAAGGAGACCACAGACCAAGACAACAGGAAACTGTCAGAGCAGGAAGTGAGTGTTTGCTTTTTCTGCCTCGTCCATCCTCTCATGGCTCATCACACTTTAACCACAGTCATCATATCATCCTCAGAGGACACTTCTGTCAAACCGAAACACCTTTTAACTCATCTTTCTGCCCTCTACCTACTTCCCTCTTTTGCCCGTCTGTTTTTTCCCTCGGCAGACCTCAGGTGCAGAACCAGCATCTGTACGTGAGAAGGCGGCTGACAGTGAGGAGAGTAAGGCTAGCTCAGAGGAGAAAACAGGAGACGAGAGGGACCGAACCGAATCACCCTCCACAAAGACGGAGCCATCTGCCAACCCAAAAGAGTCTGCTTTGAAACAGACAGAGCTGTCATCCAGTCAGACCTCGCCTAAAAGTGAGCGGTGACCGATGCGTGTGCTGAAAATTTGATTTCTCTGTGAGGTTGTCCTTTGTTTAATTGAGTCGTTTTTGTTCTGGACAGTGGAGCCATGCAAAGAAGCAGAGAAATCCTCAGAAAAAGGAGATATTGATTCTCCTCTGGCAAAAATTGAAGAAAAGGAAAATAAGTCAGGTATATATGTTGTGAATCCTTGAATTAAACAGTAACAAATGGACCAATAAAACTGCATCAACATTTATTTTAAGAAATCTTCTGATCTTTGTCATTTACGTTGCTGTTGCAGATGATTTGAAGAGCGAAGATGCTTTGGAGGGTCGACTGAACGGAGACAAAGACACTCTGGATGAGATGGATGAGAACAGGAGGGAGGACAAAAATGGATTCAAAGCAAAGTTTATGTTTAATATCGCTGACGGAGGATTTACCGGTGAGAAAGAGTCAGATTTTAATTTGATCCAAAATAAATCAGTGCTGACAGAAGCACAGGCGCTTGCAGCAACATATTGAATATGTATGGATGCACATGCACGAGCACAAGCACGGAGCACAGAGCGCCAACATCGCTGTGACTGTTCGTGGAGACTGTCTGTGGTTCTCTGTCATACGGCCTGACCAATTAATCAGTTTGCCGATATTATTGGCCAATATCTGCCTATTGCCAATCTACTGGTATCGGGGTATATGTTCTTTAATATGTGCCGATATTAAAACAGTTTCAAGCCAGAAAAAAATGCTCAGACTAGTGATTTAAAATGGTGTAATTACATAGTTTGTCCAGCAGAGGGCAGCCCATTATTTAATAACTAATAAAACTGAAGCGTTTACTATTACTAGTGCACTGATGCTTGGAAAAAGTTTGTTAAAATGTGAGATTTCCTGCCTTCATTTCATAGACTTGTCACAAGTACTTAGAAGCACGTTCAGTCAAAATAACATTATAAAATATCGTCTGATAAGTCGCATATCGGTATTTTCTTGCTCCCTCGTATCGATATGGCATTGGTTCCAAAAATCCCATACTGGTCTGACCGTACTCCTGTTAGCTTTGACCAATCAGGGCCACTCTCTGGCCACTCTGCTCTGATTGGTTGAGGGGCTATCGACATATATAGCTTAATCATGTTGCTTTTATGGCCTCAGCACTTGGAGATGCAGGATGCTGCTTCAAAAAACTCAAGCAGCATCTTAATGGACTCCTTCCCTTCCAGTTATTCCACTGCCAACAACTGCGAATACGAGAAAAATAATGAGAAAACTACCAACAATGCACATGAGTTTTATTTGGAGGGATGGACCGAGAGGGAGATGATCGAGGGGTTGAGGTGTTTTTGCTCAAAATCTCTGTTGAAAGTGTTCCCTTGTTTTTTCTCTAAAGTTACCATCTGCAGCTTTAGATAGTCTTGACTTATTTCTTTATTATGGGTTTCTAATACTGAAAAGCTCCATTTTAATTTGTGAATTTGAACAAGACTTCTCTGAAGGCAAACAGCAGAGGGACAAGACTGCTGTAGTGTTGAGATGAACACAGTGAAACAGCTGTCCAGTCAGTACAAAGTGGGTCTATTTTCTGTGCTGCTGCTGAAAGCTACATTTAAATAAAACGGTTTTAGTATCTGCACCTCACAAAGAAACCCCTCAACTCTCTGCTCAGCGTGTTTACTGCTGCTGCCACAATGCAGTTGTTTTGTTTTGCCATGAAACTTGTTTGTGTTGTTAATGTGCTCTCACTCAGCTTGATGGCTGGAAACATCTTGAATGTTACTGTGTATTTTTGTAACTGTCCTGATACTTTCCCCCGTCAGAGTTGCACACCCTCTGGCAAACTGAAGAGCGAGCGGCGCTGTCTTCTGGAAAGATGCATGACATCTGGCACCGTCGTCATGACTACTGGCTGTTGGCTGGCATTGTTACGTATCCTTCCCCAGATGTATGTGTGAGATGCTCAGCATCTGGAAAAGTAATGAAATTACTTATGACCACAGGGAGCTGCAGTCGGAGGAGTGATATTTACAAACTGTGAGGAGCGATATAAAACTTTGGTTTCCGCAAACCAATCTTTGGTCTTTATTTGAAGAATTTTATGAGGTTCTGTGCTCCCATTTGTTTTCCTTGACTGGGATTCTATCTCAGACACGGCTACGCTCGCTGGCAAGACATTCAGAATGACCCACGCTATGCGATCCTGAATGAGCCCTTCAAGACGGAGATGCACAAGGGAAACTACCTAGAGATGAAGAACAAGTTCCTGGCTCGCCGCTTTAAGGCAAACTGAGTCTTTAAAATTAAAAATCACCACTTTAGACTGAAATAATTCACAGATGAAAGGATTTGTTATGTCTGAATGGAAGTAAAAACAAAGGGCCAGATTCACAAAGAATGGATTGTTCCCGCAAAATAGTACCATGATTTACACCAAATTAGCACGCGCAATCTGCTCCGTTCTAGCAACCGATCCAGAGAAGAATTTGCGTTAATCAAATGCCAGCGCCAACACGGCCACAAAATTTGACAGCTGAGCACTATTTGTCTTCCTTTTGTGTCAAATTGAGTAAGCAGATCTTTCCCCAGTGTTTCAGTCTTTTCTAAATATTTCAGAACACAGACTGGTTCATGATGGACACCGCAGGGAGCACAAAGTTTTGCAGAAAGCGTCGGTTTTGTTTGTCGCTCACAGTTGGCTGTGTGTTGCTGCTTGCTCCAGCTTCTCACAGCAGCTGATACTGAACATGTGTCTCTGAAATTAGAAAAAGTCCGTGCACTTTTATGCACGGACTTTTTCTAATTTCCTCACAGGTCGGCTGTCACAGATCCCAGGTCTACATGTGAAATTGTTTGTAATGAAGGCAGCCCGTATGGATGAATCCTGAGCTTCATCAGAACCGTTTTATTTCAAAATCTGATGGAAGCTCACAACCCACTTGATTCCCCCTCTGACTGTAGATCTTGACCATAAAATCACTCAGTATCAATACAATATCGTTCCGAGCTCACCAGCTTTGAAGAGAGAGAGAAATTGCGCAGATTTAATACACGGGTCTCACTGGCGTTAAACAGCACCGCTGTAACTGCCTGTGGCAATTAACGCTGGTCTTTGTGAATTAGGTGGTATTTGGGAGGAGGCTTATTTGCACAGGAGAGAGACAATTTTGCGCCAAAATTTTGAATATTCCCTATTTTATATACATGCAAGTGGGACAGGCGCAGCCAGGCGCAGCAGTGCAGTTTGTGTGCATTTCATCCTTTGCGCGTGCTTTGTGAACTGCTGGTTATTTTTCCTCTCATTTGCACAGGGTTAGCGGTCGCAAAAGCAGCACAATCCTTTTGTGGGTCTGGCCCAAAGTGTGTCTCCCTCCGCCTGTCACCGTCTCTTCTTTCCACCTCCTTCTCTCTCTGCAGTTGTTGGAGCAGGCTTTGGTGATTGAGGAGCAGCTGAGGCGGGCAGCTTACCTGAACATGACCCAGGACCCCAGCCACCCAGCCATGGCTCTCAACACACGCTTCACTGAGGTGGAATGTCTGGCAGAGTCTCACCAGCACCTGTCCAAAGAGTCTCTGGCCGGCAACAAGCCTGCGAACGCCGTGCTGCACAAAGGTCTGCCGTCCACTTTCAAATATAGAGACGGTCATTTTGTCAGAATTCTTGCTTCGCCAGCCAAAGGCTGCCAAAATAACGACATTAACAAGAATACACATCAGGAGACTTTTGTCAGCAGGCCGATAATCTGTGCTGTGTGTTAAATTATTAAATACTTATCAAAGAGGAAATTTTAAAGGATTTGTTGGTCAAATTATGTAAACAATCTAAAAAATATATTTACAGTTTTTAGAAAGAGGTGCGAAAAGCATTGCTTTTCTCCAAAAATATTATTATTGTTGCAAGTTAATTACGCAAAACATTTTGTCGGGTCCAAAATGATTAAAGTGTGATGACGGAATGATGTATTTTTGGTGCCATTTTTCAACCACTAATACACTGTTTAATCAGGTTACACATCATGACAAAGTTAAGCCAAAAAAGTTGTCTGGTTTCACTTTAAGACGCGTTAAAAGTTCCAGAAATTTGATTTATTCTGGAATATTTTATATCGCAGAACAAAATGTCGAAGTATCTTTAGCCTGTGTGAACCACAGACATTTAATTTAATATTTCAGGCATCTAAACAAACCCCCCCAAAACACAAAGACTTTGTGACAAGGGAACATGAAGTGCAAAAAATGAGAACTGACTTCTGGGTTGGACTCATTACTATGACCACGTTGGTACCATGTGGTATCTTTACGTTGTCAATAATCAAGATTCTGTGGATTGATGATGGTTTGAAGTTGTCTTTAGAACGTTTAAGTTCAAATCCTCCAAAATCCCCTAAAACTATCAGTATTTCACCATCACTTTGTGCAGAAAACCAGCTTCATAAAGTACTTGCTTTTTAGTGTTTCCTGTGGTGTCCTCTCATACACTGCGACATGAAAACAAGGTGTTTTTAACGAGTGAAAAATCAGTGCGGTACAGTTTGTCTGTCCTCAGCTGATCGACTTGCTTCCTACTCCGTCATGTTTCAAGTCGCAGTTACACTTGTGTGTAAAAATTCCTTAAAACTAGATCATTTCAATTGGAAACGTGTTTATCTGTCCGTCCACGCGGTGAACGGAGCGTAAAATGAAGCACATGAAGATGTCTCCACAACTCTGTGATGAAGAGCATGGAACAGGCGGATCCTGTTTGACACAGCAGCTTCATTTTCTGTTCATTTGACTCACAACACGCTCACAGCGATTAGTGGGAAAAAAGTTTGGGAAGAGGCCAAGACTGAAGACTGTAAAACTGAGTCGTTAAAATGTTCTCGTTAGAAAATGTTGTTACCGTGACCCTTATTGATTAATGTGTTAGTGATAAATTTGACGGCACGTAGTTCTTGGCAGCTGTTTATTCCAGGCCCCAAATCAGACAATTAATGTGCTTTTTTGAATGATTTCAGGTTTTTCACTATTTCTGAATCGAGTGTGAGGTTTTAAAAAACCTTTTTCACCCAAAGGCACACCACTTACTGAGGATAGCACATGTGCAAACACTGAAGGAGTGTTAACCTGAGTAAAACACATTATGTTTCTAAAATGGTGTGTGTCTGTGTGTGTGTGTGTGTGATCACGCTCTTGCAGTGCTGAACCAACTTGAGGAACTTCTGAGTGACATGAAGGCGGATGTGACACGACTGCCCAATATGCTGTCGAGAATCCCGCCTGTGTCGGCCCGTCTGCAGATGTCCGAGCGGAGCATCCTGAGCCGCCTCACCAGCCGGGGGAGCGAGCCTCCACCACAGCAGGTGAGCCGGAACACGGTGGCCTCACAAAACCGAACAAGTGAATAATCCTACAGAAGCAAACTCAAACAGAAGCCGCCCCTCTATTTGATTTCTTAACAAGAAAGTAACATAGCAATGCAAGATTTGTTACGTGGAATTACTGGCCTATTTTTCATCTATGGTTTGGACAGTTTGTAGTTGTTACTTTGCAGCGGAGTATCATTAAAGTGACTTGGAGGAACTTTAAAGTATTTGTGAAACAGTCTCATGATTCCTCTGATGATTATAAATTTCCCACAAGAGTAAAAACGAGACCCTCAGTGAAAAGACGGTTATTTTTATGTAGTTACTGTTAATGAACGTGATCGGGTCTGAATCCCTGCAAACTCAGACAAAACAATTTTTTTCTTTTTTTTAGAATTTGTTGTTCTGTGGGATGTCAATAACATAATTATATTCTATGGCTACGGCTGTTAGTTTGCATCTTAGCATGTAACGTTAATGCAAACGGGTGTGTAACGTTAGCCTACAGAGAATAGAGCTAACAGACATTACTGCCACACAACTGGCTTATAACTTATTTCTCAGTCACATATAAACACATGACCTCATCATGATTCATCCTGCCGCGTTTGTCCAAAGGGGGCGCTAGAATCAACAAAAAACGAAAGTTACTTGTAGTCACTTCAAAATGTGTACTGAGCTGAGTAAATTTAAGAAATAAAAAAGCTGTGGCCCAGAGACTTTGAAGTGTTCTGTAGTCACGACGAGCAGCCAAAAGCCTGTGAAGACTCCAACTCCTTATCCCCCTCGGAAAATCTTCCCCAGGTGTAATAAAAAGAGGAAGAATCCCTTAAGTTGTTTACTTTCTCCGCTGAGCTTCATGTCGCCGTCCCAAAGGATTTTTAAGTCTGTGTTGTCTCATTTCTTATGCGCTCAGGCTGCACCTGTTTACCACAGCTGAATCTCTGTGTTTTATTCTGTTTTACAAGAGATCATTTGAGCCAAGCAGTGTGATTGGTGACGCACTCAGGCTGCATTGCTTTTGGTTGCTATGCCGACTTACGGCCTCTCCAGGGAGACGGTCTGCAAACTCACTTGCTCTCCTTTGTTTTTTTGTTATTTGCTTATTTGATCTCTGATAGCCAGATTTGAGTAGGTGCCGTTTTGGTGTGTGCACAGAATTTTGAACCACTGGAAGCAGTTCCACCAAAAATCAATCAGTTTCAGACCTGAGAAGTTGCTTCCCAGCTGTAGCCAAAAAGAAGGCGGTTTTGCTTTGTTTTTTGGATATAAACAAATATCCCTAATAACAGAACAAAGGCTTGCAGGTAATCAGTGCGATCCACCACCTTGTTACCGTTTTTACCTTTTTTTTTTGCATATTGCAGCACCCTTTGCTAACAGCACAGTTTTGTTTGGGGGCTGTTGATCTGATGGCGTCACTGGTCTGTGCATCTCACAGTATGTATGTGTCTTGAACAGAAAAGGGGGATGTCAGAGCTAGAGGAATTATCCCTGCTGTGTCACTGTGATCACAGATCGGCATCACTGTCCTGTTATTTGTCTTTAATGGAGTGATATGAAGTTGTGACATACTAGGATGCCTCTTCCCCCGTGTTTGTTTCTTAGCCTTTTGGTCAGGGTGGCTTTGGCTGCTCCCAGATGTACAGCAGCAGCTTCGGTGGAGGATTCAGAGGACCGGGTGGGCAGCCCATGGTCAACTACAGTCAGATGCCTCTGGGGCCCTACGTCAGCGGTAAGGATCAGCAGTCACTGGAGGATGTTGTGACCTTAACAACTGGTGGACAGTGGACAACGTTAAAGAATACTGTTGAACTTAACGAAATAAAGCCATCAGTACGCTGAAGATGCTTTGTCTGTTTTGAAACCACTTCACCAAAACATTTATTTATCACAATTCTCATTATATTATGCAAAAAAAGATATAAATTTTATATTGTTGCGACCCAAGTAAAGACCAACCTTACTCAAAAAACAGGACTAACACACAACAGGAGTAAATGTATTAAACAGAAACAGAAAGAAAGTACATAAATCATCCATGCAGATAACTAATATGAACCAAGCGCACCTGAAGAACCATGGGCCGGCTGAAAAAGAACAAAAGCAGAGCAGCCACCCAGACCAGCCCACATTGGGCCGTCGGACTGGGCACTTAGCCTCTACCCTGAAAAAACAAAGCAATCTTACCTAACCTTAAATGAAAATAAGCCGCGAAAACGGGACAACCGAACCCATCAGAAAATAAACAGAACTGAAAATAAACTAAGGGTACTACAGGCCATCAGCCAACAGGCTGACAGCAGTTTGGCAGGCCGGGAGGGTTGGAGAAAGAGAGCGAGCAGCTGCTTTCTTGACCTATATATACATATATATATATAC
>JAQLOL010000012.1:5418834-5436458 GCA_029783665.1 Naso thynnoides
CTGGCCTTAACAAAAAATAAAAAAAATAAAAAAAATATATAAATAAAATATTTAATATGGGCACATATCGGAGAACAACACTGATACTTATTTACTGTCTGATAATATCGACAAATTAATATGCTGGTCGGGCCCTGATTCTTTCATTAACTTTATGTAGCTTGGATGTTCCCATGACTGAGTTAGACAGAGGTTGGGTACAGGTTGTTCAGTTAGTATTTTATGGGTCCAGTGGTTCCTGTTGGCTCTCGTAGCAGGTTGGGTGGGTGCAGATATGAAAAAAAAACCATGGCCAGCGCGTCACTGATAGGAAGTGTGCTCAGAAACCTCCACTGATGCTGCACTTCTGGGTTTGGATTCCTGTGGGCTTTCCTGTGTTGAAAAGAAGTGCCTGTATTTGTGTACAGATGCAAGCATGTGTGTGTTTGTTGTATATTTTTGCTGGTGTGCATATGCATGTGTGTGTGTGTGTGTGTGTGCGTGCGTGTGTGTGTGCGCAGGGGAGTCACAGCGAGGTCTTGGCAATTTCTCATCCAGGGAGATTTCTGCTGAGTGCACATTTCCACTAAGGTTTAGTCAATAGTCTGCCTTTTAAAGAAGCGCTATCAATAGCATTTTCCACCATCAAGGTGTTAAGACTGTCAGCACATCCACCAGATCTGTCAGCAGTTTTAGAATAATGTTGCCAAAATTACTTTGCAATTGTTATTGCAAGAAATATAGGTTTTCCGTAGCAGTGCAGTGACAGCACATCAGCTCGTTACAGCTATTAGGCTCAAGGCAGCATTTCTCTTCTGTGAGTTTTATGTGCACTCCAGTGTTTGATGCCAACATTTACTTCTGTGTTCACTTTTTTTACCGTGTGACAGATAGTTTTCATTAAGTGGAACCTCTGCAATGAAAAGATTAGCACAAAAGATACCCAGACAACGCGGCATCCATGCTGTGTTTTATGTACTCAGAACTCTGAACTGAAGACAGTGTAACTTTACTTTCACTGTTTGGTTTGAGTTCACCTTTTTTACCCTTTTGCAGCCTTGCAGAACTTCACACCTTTGCCCCTGCGAGGAAACTCATCTAATGTAGCTCACAGAACACATTTATTTTTCACAGCCACTTGTTTTAAGGACCCCCTCGCCCTGTTGTTCTCACCTCAGGATGTGCTGCGCAAGCCAAAGAACAAGGTGGTACTGTAAAAGAATCAAAACAAATATGTGTGTACAATGATAATGAGAAGCCACGAGCCGAGTGCTTGGAGAGCTTTCTAATGGGAGTCGGTCATGTACAGAACTACTTGGTGCGGTAACAGCGGATGCATCGTGGGAATGGTCTGATAGTGGGTAGTGGGCTGTTTGTGGAGATTTATGACCTTAGGACAAACAAAACTCCATCAGTATGATCTGCACAATCCTCCCGCAGTTATAAAGAACAGCTATGCTCGAGAGAGACCGGGGGCACCGCAGGTAGAGCTATAGTGGGTAGCACAGCTCTGGCACCGTAGCTGAAGGGAATGGAAACAGATGGAAGTGTGAGATTTGCATTCAGGCTGCCTCTTCTGTAGGCTGTGCTCTGCCCCGGGCTGTCATTTGCATTGAAAAATGATTCCTGCTTCTCTCCTTGAGCTATATGACTCACTAGTGCTTATAGGCACAGATAAGTTGTGAAGGGGTGTGCAAAGATATGCCTGGATCGATAGCTGCACAGCTCAAATCACTCACACCTGACACGAATGCAGTCAGGCAGGCAGGCTGTACCTCGCCGCTGCTCTGCCTGCACTCTTTTTCCACACAGGCAATTTTAATGACAAGAGATTAGTTTATCATAAGAAACGTTTTGACAAATAGTTCTTTTATTTCTCAGTCGTGTTGGTTGAGATCATTTTTGTTCTTTAGATTGAGATGGATGATCGGGCATCATGGGATTGCAGCAGAGTAATGTTTTACAGGCTCCGGCTGCTCGGCTCCACTGCAAAACCAAATGGCTGCGATCAGCAGCTCTAATATGACATGTTGTCAGGGCACTGCATCTTCTTCCTGCATTTGGAGCTGAACAGAGAGAACGGGGTTCACACAACCAGAAATAGCTCTAGATTTCATTACCTGACAGATGCGGGGTTTTTGTTGCTGATGCTGATGTCGATGTCAGAAAGCAAGAAAATTCTGATATCAAATAAATCGGCCGATATTGTATAAAAATACTCATAATATCAGCAGTTATCAAGTACTTGTGACAAAGATATGTAATAGAGGCTGGATATTTTACATTTAAACAAACTTTATTTCAAACATCAGTGCACTGAACAGTGAACACTTCATCCGCTATTAAATAACAGACGGCCTCCTGCTGGACAAACTATGTACTTAGAGCACATAAATTAATTTAAAAACAGTTTTAATATTGGTGCATATACACGCAGATAACGATATATCTGTGATAGGTCAATATCAGTCGATAATGTCTGCTAACCCATATATCTGTCGCGCCCCGTATATTTATAATTCTAAGGTTTATATTTACAATAAACACTGCTTAATAGACTTTTTCCAAAAGGGCAGGAGATTTACTGCGATTATTATTATTATTATTATTATTCACCCACTAATATTGAACACTTTTTTCAAAAACTTTTTAACGATACTTAAAAAAAAAAAGGTAAGCACATGTTGGCAGGACCAACCAGGAGCTATCAGAGTCCTCGACTGGCTCTTAGAGGCTGCTTACCAATGAGCTGCAATTTAATTTGGACTAAACTCCCAGCAAGGTCGTCTGAGCTAAAAAAAAAAAAAGGTGTTTGACTGCAGTAACAACATGACTGCTAGTCACATGACTGAGGGGGTCTTTTTAGTCTAATATGGATTAACAGAGAAAATGATTGTTCGGACAGTCTGTCCTGTTCAAGTAAACCCACACTGTTGACTGTAGTCAAGCACTGGGACGTACAGCCACGCTTCTTTCAGCCTCTGCTTCTTGTTGCATGTTGGCTGCTGTAGCGCCCCACGCTGGACAGTGTTAAACATGACGGCTATGACTTGCATTGTCCTGCTTCGGAACAACTCTGTGCTAAAAACACAGATAACTAGTTGTTTTAATTGATGACTAATCGACTGATTTGTAAAACCTCTAATTTACAAACAACTGTTTGACTTGCTGCCCTCCAGTAGGTGCCAGAGATTACTCCCCCCCCCCAAAAAAAAACAAAACAAAACAAAAAAAAAACTGACTTAAACACATTTTTTTGATGCTGCAAAAGCAATAAGCACTAAAAATGGACTCGGATATAAAATGAAGCTTTTAATGCATTTTTCTCATAGTAGAAACCGTTTTTAGTTGAACTGATCTCATGCAGTGAATCTTACCTTTATAATTATTCTGGTTATAGTAACTCAGATGCTACAAACTATCCACTGTAGGGTTTTGATTATTGTCTGATTGTCTGCCTTGAGCTTGATTTTCTTTCATTCAGATTCATGATAACAGCTGGTTCACGTACAAGGGAACGTAACGGTCCAGTGCCACTTTAATGTAAAGTAAGACTCCACATGGCTGCCTGATCAGCAGCTCCAGGTTGCAGCATTTTGTGCACATTTTTTTGGGCATGTGACGGTTTGTCTCCGAGTTGCCTGTCACTGTGAGTGGCTGCTGCTGGCACTGCAATCACTGCTGAGGTGTTCAGCAGAGGGACAGATTTAATTAGTGTGGATGGGACTCTCCCACACGCTGGATCCTGTCATATCATCAGTCATGTGGGGGAGAACAATCCCTCACTGGCAACATCAACACACGTCAGGTGAACACAAATTTTCCCTTGTGATGTCAGAGTCTGTTTTTGATAGTCGGATCAGTGCATGTTTTTTTTTTCTTCTACTTCTTTTTTATTCAAAGAGCCAGCGGTGATTGTGGTAAGCCTGCAGGCATGACAGATAATGATTTAGCAATGCTCAGGGCAAGTAACAAGCAATAGGCATGATTATTTTTTCTTTGTACACATATGGCCTTGGCTTCTTTTAAGAACTTGGATCAGTAGAACTCGTTCACATACAGCTGAAGTTTCCTCAACTCACAAGTGGCACAAATTGTCACAAATAATTATTTAAAACAACCCACTCTGTAATTCTGAATATTTTACTTCTTTTAGTTTTGCAAAAGGTCTTGTGTGTGGGTGGAAAAGTTTCATGACCAAAGGGCCAGTAAAGCCTCTGCGGGAAAATTAAATAATAAATAAAAAGCACTCAGAGAGTGCACAGCTCCACCAAGGCTGAACAATCTTTTGAATGTGCTATTTTGTGGTGGAAAGTGTTTTTGAAAAGGTTTGTTCTCTATCTGACTGAACAGCTGCATCAAAATGCGTATATTGGTAAACAGCCATGGACGTGAAGTGCTGGAGGAGTTTCATTTTGTTTAATTTCATTTTAGATTAGGTGCAGTACATCAAATGTAATGCCCTTTATCACAATCCTGCTTAGATTCCCTTAAAAAATGCAATCTACACTTTCAATTGTGTCCATTAGTGCTACACAAAAAAAATCAAATTCTTATTATTTGAAATGATGTTGCCAATGTGATATGATTTGCAATAGTAGAAGGAATAATTATTTTTACATCACTGAGTGATTTTTGCAGGGCTCTGTACCAAATTAAGTTCATAGAATGTGATGTACTGTCGGTCAGGATAACTCTGTAGCTCCACAATATTTGAATTAAAATGGTATTTGACACACACATTTCTCCTTTGACATAATTGTCCCTCAAGACGATTTAAAAATTGGAGAGGCTGTATTGTTTTTTTCGATTAATTTGGAATAATTGTGCATCTCTAGTGTCCTTGTACTCTTAATTCTACTTTTGAAAAATCCCATCCACGCAAACACTTCACTAACCGCTGTTAGGACCACACCAAACCAACAGGAGGAGACATGACACCTGAAGTCATAGTCCTGCATGAGTCCGTTTTTAAAAACCTGCACCTGCCCAAACGCGTAAAGCTCCTTCCCTGTCGCCTGTGATTATGTCTTAGGCAAAGCCACACCCACCCGTACCTGTTAATAAAAGCCCCACCACACGACCTGTAACCATGATTAAACGCACACCGAGGCTACAGTCACTCACGCTGAAGCTGAACGAGATCAAGTCCTCTCCCTCGATGCCGGTGAAGTGCTCGTACTGATCCCGACGTACCCCCGTACAAATACTGCACAGAAAAAGCTATGTTTTTTTTCAAATTACTCCAGTTTGGGTGGACGGCAAATTCAGGCAGACAACTTGAGCTGCACTGGTACATATTTGTCAGAGATCATACATCATTCTCACGGTTACCCATCACGTGCATTCTCCCAATCTGGTGGTCTGTTTGAGCTGCAAGCTCCCTCTGCTCTGTCATTGCTCAAGTGCTCAAACTTTCAATCCCTCCAACAGCCCAGCATCATCCTGCGAGCTCCAACTGGGGGTTTAAGATTTATGTCATCGCTCCTCAATTTCTGCATATAAATTAAATTCGCGAAGAGTGATGAGGTCGGCGCTTAGACGCCAAACTCTGTTCTAAACTTCTAAACCATTACAAATGTGAGTTGTCTGACTGAAATGGTTGTTTGCCTCTGTACGTCAGCCCAGTGATGAACTGGCGACTTGTCCAGGGTGAATCCTGCCCTCACCCAATGTCAGCTGGGATTGGCTCCGGTGACCCTGCCGAGGATAAGCTGATACAGATAATAAGGAAGCAGCCAGAAGACACGATATTCTATGAAGTATCTCAGATGAATTACACTTCTTACGTGGACGGAATAGACACTGCATATCATTAACATGTTTCTCGGCCTGTACCCTCACTTTGCTCCAAATTTCACTGAAATCTGTAAAAGTTCTTCGATGTGTATTGCTGCTAATATTACAATAAACACAATGAAAGAAAGAGAAACCACAGCATCTGCAACGGAGGCAAAAATGCACAGCTGACCACATGGAAACATTGTGTTCTCTCTTCCAAAAAGGTACCTCAGATATATCACAATAATCTGCCAACAGCAGTATGTGTTCTGTCAGACTTGAGGGAGTGAACGCTTGCATGCTTGGATAGCAAGCAACTATTTCAACCCCCTCCTCCAGCAGCCACTCTGCCTCCCCTTCCTCTCACTGAAATTAACTCCTAATGAGGCTCACAGCACTTAGTGTTGTTGTAACTTTGGTAACATTTGTGTACCTTCCAGGGCCTCTGCAGCAGCCGAGCCCAGTGCCTCAGCTCCCCGCGAGGGAACGGAGCTCCAACGTTGTCCTGCAACTCCGTCGGCTGTGGAGACATCGGCTTATTCAGGGGACCACAGCGAAGGAATCGTCGAGGAAAGCTCAGGCTCCAGGGACATCTGTGAAGGTACAGAACTAAATTATATTGACAGGGAAGTGATGCACCTTATATTGTAGATCAAGGGTTCAATTTCAGACCGAAAAGATTAAACCTAAGCTTGCCTTGGGATTTAGGCTCATTCAGCTTATCCATTATAGTGTTCACATCGCAGACAGATTGGTTAGAAAACAGAGCGGGCCTGTGGAGTTGTGTAAACAGCACTGTGGACCACAACATAATGACACTGGCCGTATAAATTGTGTCCAAGTATTGTGTTAGTAATGCACATTGCATCTATTGACCTTGATCAAAGGTGGCAAGAACAGCATATTACAGGCCGACGGTCGTCCTATGATTCATTGATTTCTTTGCTGTAAGAGGCTGGATGCACATATGTACAGACACATCTATGTGCACAAACACACACACACAAGTACACTCTCCACGCAGACACATACCGACACAATACACGCACACATATTCTCTGCCCTGATTTGATTTCCACACAGACATGACATGAATCCAATTAATTCAGGATGAGGATCAATAGAGAGCCATTTCCATGAGGGAAAATTGCTTTTGGATTTCGACTCAGTCAGCAGTGCTGCTGTTATTTGAAGGTGGCTCAGAAATGAGAGATGTAAAGGAGCTCTGCAATGCTGCACGACAATTTTTTTGCATCCCACCCTTCTGATGTATTCTCACGCGCAAGCCTCTGCTATCACTATGAACATGTGCAGCGTATTTAAACTGGCTGAGTAATAAAATGATATTAAATCTGTCCTCTAAATATTTACAATTACATTACAGACTGTAGAAAAAGCAAGCTTACACAAAACAAGATAAACTAACAGGTCAAGACAGAAATGTGGGTTTGCCAGTAGCTATCAGTAACAGATATATCAGCATCAGCATCTGTTTTTTGATATGTGCTGATATTAAAACAGTTTTTTAAGGCCCAAAAAATGCTTGGAGTAGAGACTTAAAATGATGTTATTACATAATTTGTCCAGCAGAGGGCAGACCATTATTTACATGTGTAAAATCCTAAGATATCAAAGAAAGAGTTAATAGAAAGTAAGACGGCTCACTAACTGTTCATTTCCTGTGTCAGCGTCACATGGGTTTTGCCACAGCCCCGCCCCTTTAGGAGACAGGAAGCAGTCTTGACTCCATTCATTCTTATGGGAGACATGAATGTGATCACAGATTACGACACATATTGGACCCATTTTCCACAAGACACATATCTTCTGAACATTCAGACACAAAAATGTCATTTTTCAGATACACAAATCAGGAGAAAGTTAACTTTGTTCGAGACCTGTCTCTGTCTCAGCAACACACTCTTGTGAGATCTGTGAACCGCTGCTTCCCGCCTTGCTTCACAACGGACATAAACGGACATTTAAATGGTCTTACAGGTGAAGCCACGAATTAAAAGTTAAAACTTTACATCAAACAAATATGATGTGACACAAAATCCATCTGCTTTAATCCATTCACACGACCTCGTAACACTTCAAGACGAGGCGGAGGGATGGTGGTTCCTAACTGTCTCCATGTGACTCCGCCCATTTAGGAGACGGGAAGTGTATCATTTCACACAACTGACACAGCACACAGTGGAGAATGTTGTGTTAATACTGACTATCTTTGGATGTGGCGGATGTTGGCATATCTGCTTTGGCTCCAAAAATCCCGTATCAGTCAGGCCCTATAAACGAATGCAGCTTTTATGCTGATCTTAATAAGAAATTTGTCTCAATGCCATGTTGGTGTTTTTACATTTGATAATTTTTTCTCTTAGTTTTCATGCACCAGACTCCAGCAAACATTTTGCATATGTATGAACCTGCTGTGGAGGGCAAAATAATTTATTTTGCATGTGGTGAATCTGACACCAAGGCTGTTTACTGGGTTTCACTTTTTACGAAATGCACTTTATATGGCTCATTATGAATAATTAAACATTTCCTGTTTGCAGAAGCTATCATGTCCCTTCACTCCACGGTTGTCGGTCATGGCACGTTGTGATGTTATTATCTGACATTGATTTGCTTTGCTGAGTTTTTTCTCTCTTTCTTTTACATTTTTAAGAACTAGGACATATGGCAGTGTATTTGTTTTTTTGATTGCCTGCAGTGTCAGTGTGAACTATGAATGAGTTTATCGGAGTGTCATTGTGTTGCTGTAGAGAAAAGTTAAACAAAAGTAAGAAAACAAACTGAAGAACTTCTGGTTTACCACCTTTGAAATAACAAGGCGTGTTCCCAAGAGGCCCAGCCACTTTGCAGATATGCTGATACTCAGGCTGATCGCCCAAATCCAGTTGTTTTCTTCTCTATTCGGAATCCTTTCTGAATGCACCAGCGTGGGGAAGTGAGCAGGATATAAAGAACATTTGTGTTGCTAATCCTCTTTTGTAGAAAAACAGTTGGTCTTTGTTCATCCTCTGGATTCTGTCCAAGGTTATTTCGAGTTTTAGACTGAACTCTGCTGAATAATCCATGACAGAATACACATCTGCGATCAGATTAATTGAAAACAGTGATTGTTGCTGTTTGGGGCTTAGGCGAAAGTGTTGTAGACAAATCACAGTTTAAAACCAAATCAATAAAGCTCACTGAGCTAAATTAGGCTGAAACACTTTCAAAGCAGTTAATGACAAATCCTGCCAAGCTTGGAGATAGAACGGTTCAATAGCTCAAACAAGCTGGAGACAATCATGTTCCAACACATGGACGAAGCCATGGTGGCAACATGTGTGAGACGTGCCAGATACCCCTGAGGAACAAGACCTTTAAATGCAAATGATACAATACGTATGTAAATATTGCAAAGGCTGTGTAAATTCTACAAGGCCTCTTTTATCTATTCTGTGTTGCCAAAAGGATTCAGGCGATGTAGTTCGAAACAGTGTGTGTGTGCGTGTGTTGTTTTTGGAGAAGAAATGTAAAAGAATGATCCAACGACAGGAGGTGCAACTATCAAAGAGAAAGAGAGAATAAAAGATAAAAGTGAGGAACTGCTTCTTCCCATTTAAAACCATGTTTGTTTACTTTGATGCTGCTGGTTTTCTTCAGCAGCTGCTCATGTGGCTGAAGCCGAGGCGACCACGCTGGAGGCTTCAGAGGTCATCTACGATGACGTTCCAATGGAGGACCCCCTCTCTCCTGATGAAGGTTCGTAGCTGTGAGAGCATTATGTGTTTGACTGTCTGCTTGTGTATCTTGCCGTAATACTTTTGTGTGTTTTGGCAGACATGATATATGAAGACGTTCAGAGGGACTCGGGTCCTCTGGGTGCGGGCAACGGATGGAGCTCCAGTGAGTTTGAAAGCTATGACGAGCAGTCTGATAACGAGACCAAACTACCAACACGGAGCAAGGTAGCACTGGCGTGTGTGTGTGTGTGTGTGTGTGTGTGTGGTTGCATGTCTGATGTATGTAATTTACTCGCACATGATCAACTTGGCTGCTTTGTTTGGTTTCCAGCCCTTTAAGATACCATGAAACGGAAGTCAGAGTGTAATTTGCCTCTGCATATTGACGTTTTTCCAGCAAAAACGGGTCTTTAGGTAGGAACCTCATGCAGATATTGACATTGACATTCACAGCAGCCAAAAGAGATGAATGTGGGCTATGCCCGCCCTCAAAACGGCTGTGTGTGAATACACGAAGCAGTACAACTGGAGTAAAACTGGACTTTATACACACCACAGGACGATGTTATGAACACAGACACGTCATTAAGTTGTCCAACGGAGTACATCGACGGTAGTTACGATACTAGCTTAGCTAACGCTAACTGGGGCGGCGTGCATTTATTCATGGAGCTGTGCGACACATTAACAGATCTTTGTTTATTTTATGATCACAGACACGTTGTTAAGCTTTCTAACATGTGTAAGACTTCCACAACTGATACAGTTCAGCAAACACGGTTGTAGCAGCTGTAGTTATTTCCACAGAGTGGTCAATCCCCCCCCATGGAGCTGTCGCATCCCAACTGCAGGCTTCTGCCTGTATTATTTGACAAAAATTGAGAAAGCAATTTCATTGGACAAAAATAAAAAAAAAATTAAAAAAATTGATACACCCCTGAGTGCTGGATGAGTCATCACAAAATTAAAAACGTTTTCCATTCAGAGAAAAGACCAGATTTTGATGTAAATACTCGGAAATGATTTTTTTTTTAAAAATATGTGGTATACAGCATGACATACATGAACAATCAACACACAGACACGGGATTAGAGCTGAGAGAACATATTTTTCATTTCATGGGGACTTTAAAAAAAGAATCAAAAAGAATATCTCAGCCCCTGCTGCTCTTGTGCAGGTGTCTTTATTAATGTATGTAACTGGAAGGAAACTGTAAGGATGAAAAATGTATAACAGACTGTCTCGGCTTTTTATTTATATTGTGGGATGAAAGTAAACAAGAGGCGTTTGTGTTTGAAGAGCCTCAGATCTCCTTGCCTTTTCTCCGTCTGTGCTCATCAGTGTTCTGCTGCACGGCGACAGTGTCGGCCTTCCACATGATGGCACTGTGTGCACATTCACAATGTGCTGCATTTCCTTAATGCTTCAGCAGCCTTTAACGTGCATGCACCGTCGCAGGGAGGCAGGCGTAGGGGATCTGTGGTGTCATACTAATAGAAAAGTATTTTGCAGAGTGGAATCATTATTAATGTATAGATTTTTACCCACCTTTGCATATTTTTGCATTCAGAAGGTGTTTGTGTGGAGATGTAATTCCATTGTAATCCAAGCAAATCCTGAATCAAATCAATGTGTTGAGAAACAAGGGAGATCTGTGTTTGTCTTATTGGGATGGCAAATGAGTTGCTCAGGTAATTACGGGAAGGTTCGGTGTGAAAATCCCCCACAGTTCCCTCGGCATGCTCGTCCCAGGCCAGTGAGCAAAAGAGAGGCTTCAGCTGCACAGGTCTTACAATTAATGGAGAAACCTTGACGATCTGGGGGCTGGCAACACATTTTTTCGGCTAGTGCAGCCTTCATCAAAAAAACACATTGTTTTTAATTAGTCTCGCCCGATTAATTTTTCACAAAATGCACCTGAAGCTCTACCTTTCTCAGTTCACTGCTTCAATCGAGCAGCCTGGGAGAGCCGCGACAGAGTTCAGTTCTTAAATATTTGCCCTAAACTGCCTGCAACCCCCCCTCCCCTCATGCTTCTATAAATCACTGTCCATTAGTCTCATACGGCAAAACGCCTTTGACCAAAGCAGCGCTCCGAGCCTTTACTCTCCATGCTTGTGATTAATTCCCGATGTTGCGTAGCTTGTTTTTGCCTTGATCACTTTTCCTCAGTTTCCCCTCTCTATTTCCTTTCCCTGACTGTGGCTCCTGTGGCTAAACACAACCTTACCCCCCCACGCCTCGCCTGTCCCTTTCCAACATCTGTAGCTCTCTCCTGAAGTGCGTCGGCTGAGGGAACGATGTGCCAAGACCAAACGTGAACTGGCCATGAGGCTGTCTGGCAAGCACAACTATGACATCAAGGTACACCTCCAGCAGCAAGTGAACACAGCTACATCACACTTTCTTCTTGGCACAGCTCAAATCACTCACCACTGCGCGATGTTTGCCATTAGGATTGATTATCACCCAGAGCTGAAATATGCTGTGTTATGTTCTCAGCTGACTCAAAGGCTTAACTGACTCCCTGCGCCATCCTCCCCAGCTACTCTCTGTAGGCCTCTCGCTCTTTCCCTGCCTGGTTTAATATCAAGACGCATTTATGGGACACATGAATTATTAAATTATATTTTGCTTATTTGCTTCCATCAACACCAGTGCAACTTGGCCCCAATTAATGACCTACTTTCCTGAAGTAGCATCATTTAAAAATATTACCTCCCTGGGTGTATTCTGGGTCTGTGGCGTCTGGTTGCAGGGCCGCTGTGATGCTCAGGGTGGAGTTTTGTGGTCAACCGAATTCTCCCACGCAGAGCACTGCAGCTCTGTCGCTCTGATGTGGAGCTCACTCTGTTACCATAATCTCTCATGATATGCTCATAGACTCTCTGATTAGAGGCTGCACAGCGACCCACAGGGAGTCGCAGATGGTGAGATTCATGATGAGCACGCTGAGCGCCACTTTTCTCCATCTCCCTCCAGAGGAGCACCGTAGGTTATCAAATCTCCGCAGCATGGCACTTTGCTCGTGCTCTAATGCTCCTTCGTTGTCTCTGTCTGCTTCTTCCAACCAGGTTCAGCAGCTCATGAAGGCGGCGAGAAGCGGAACGAAGGATGGACTTGAAAAGACCAAAATAGCCGTCATGCGAAAAGTTTCCTTCCTGCAGAGAAAAGATCATTTGGGTAATGCAGGAGAGTCTGAAAAGTTTGCAAATGTCGGTCAGCTGGCTTTTTTGGATGAAAGCTTTGCTATTTTTACTGAGTATTGGTCATGAAGTTTGGGTTTTGTAACTCCTTACAGTTGCCGCTTTGAATTATAGGCTGTTGCTTGTGTGCAAAGCTAGCCAAGTCAAAGTAGTGTTGGAGGCAGTCAGAGTAGAAAGTCTTACTTTTTCTTTAGACAATCCCTTCAGGGAGAAATGAAAGCACTGTGAAAAAAGAGAGATCTCACTGATTATAGCTGTAATAAATAAAACAGACGGGCTTTCTCAGTTTTAAGACGGACGATGTGGTCGAAGAAAGTTTTTGATGTGAAGGAAGAGAGAGGGATGAAGGAACTCATGTCGCAGGGTATAATGTTGTGTTTTAGGAACCCTTGCTTAACAATAGAGAGAGACTAGCATCTTTTAATGTCGTATCAAGCAGTGACATAAACCACGGATACGAGACCCACGCCTCAGACAAATCTGTGAGCCATTACAAGGAGGTAAAGAGGCCAGTGCTGCTATTTTTAGGTGCTGATGGAGGGAAATCTGCTCGGCATTATATTTCCTTTCCACCGATCCTCTGTTATCATTCCAAAGTCTTTAATTGGAACGGTGGAAGCTTCTGGTGTCTTTATGGTTACGGGTAAAGTGGGGATTTTTTTTCTTTCTTCTGGGACCGTCGAATGTCTTTGTGCCAATACAGCGATGAAAAATGTGTAGGTTCATGTTTTTGCAGACACACAGCTGTGTCTTCTGCCTCCTTTACTCCTGCAGAGATACAGTATGGTTTTAAAGTTTTTTTCCCGAAGTCCTCCACCGCCTCTCTCTTTATATATATCCCCCTCTCTTTCCTTTCACCATTGCTCTCTCTACGTCTGCCTCTTTTTCAGAGTATAGAAGTCTCTTCATATTTCAGAGATAATATACTTAGTGTGTCACAGTGTGTCTCCAGCTGCAGTGAGATCTGAAGGTTTCCTTTCTGTTGTTCTCTCTCTATCTCTATCACACACACACACACACTGAGACATACACTCCCTTTTTAACCTTTTTGTATATTTCTCCTTCTCCGTGCCTGAATGTCTGCAGAAGAGGAGGATGATGCAGGCTACCTGGATGTTGCAGTGTCAGAGGAGAAACATCCTCCTCCACAGCTGAGCCCCATGCCAGAGGGGCTGACCAGCCACCAGGTGCACCTGAGATCTCATTCTAACCTTTCCGATTTTTTAAAAAAACTAAACGTGACCTGCATATGTAGAAACACATTCGGGACTTCACATCTTGAATTAATGTGAACTTAATCTGTATGGACTGGCCTTGATTTCAAATCCCTACAAGGGACTTGTAATTGGTTATGAAGTCGAAATTTAATACAGACGTCTCACATCTTACCTTTAACAGCAAATGAAACCATCAGCGAATAGACTGGAGATTACTATCCCATCTTTTACAATGCCTTTGCTCAGTCAGCTAAAATGCTAAAAAATGCTTTACAGCACACAGATCGGAAGAGATGATTTGTTGTTTATGAGCATGACTGATCCGCTGTTCTCTTTTTTGCTATCTATGATAGGACGCAGGAAGAGATTTTTCTTTAGATAGTTAAAACATTTTGTGTTTATGGGCAAACTGATATTGAGCAAACAAGTGGCATGTTTCTTTCACTCGCTAGTGCAGATTTTTACAACAGTTAGCAGTATCACTTTTGTCCACATGCGACCCTACAATCAACACAAAATGAAAGATTAGAGTTATACTGTTTCCAATTGCACATTTGGCGACGAGCTGTAATTGCAGCTGCACTTTTGGATCTCATCTCCCAGAGTTCATGTGGAAACCAGATAGTGTCAAATGTATGATGACGGTAGAGCGCCTGTTTCCTTCTTCAGAACGCTGAGTTTTCCTTTTCTTTGGACCTGTGCTTGTACTTAAACTGTCGTCGCCTGGATGCTGTATTTTCCTCTTGTGTTGATCCAACACTGTAAATCACTGGAAATGAAAAGTACCCACTGGCCAGATACAAGTAAGAGCGAGTCTGTGGCATTAGCTCCACCTCTCTTGGCAGACCATCCCCTGCTGACTGCCATTAAAGGTGTCACTAATTGTGCACTGCTACCGATTAAGTGAGGGAATGTCACAGCAAAAGCACAGCTCGTAGAACTCGACATTGCCGCAAATACAAGAGCTTTCAGCAGTGAACCATCGGCTCAATCAACATGGTTTTACCTCATGCTGTGATAGACAGAGACTCAACAGACAATAACTACACGAAAATCTTCAAGATTACCGCTCTAACTCTCTTGGCTGTCATGGAAAGAAGTATTTATTTGTCAGTGTTTGTTCAAATCTAAATCTATTTAATTTATCCTGATGTAAAAGCTGTGCGTTTAATAGCAGCTAGAACAGCTGCCTTTATGTCATAACAAGTCAAATGATTCAGCACTCTGATAAAGGCCTCGTTCACACGGACGAACTCCTCTCTCTCTCTCTCTCTCGAGTCTTTTCCCTCCCGTGACATACACATGATTAGAGTGCAGTCCGTCAACCTGCACCGGGCTTAACTGAGAGCATACTGCACACTACAGCCCCATCATGTCCTGTTAGCGCTACATTTCCTGACTGCTGTGTGTTCTCCGCAGGTTGTCAGACGCCATATTCTCGGCTCCATCATCCAGAGCGAGCGCAGCTACCTGGAGTCTCTCAGGAGGATCTTGCAGGTGAGCTGTCCGGTCCCTCTTGTCCTCGTCTGCCACATGCAATATCTTCACCACTTAGCTGTTATGAATTACACTGAAAAGACGAGCGGTGATATCCATCAAATTACAGAGG
Source organism: Naso thynnoides (assembly GCA_029783665.1). Taxonomy (NCBI): domain Eukaryota; kingdom Metazoa; phylum Chordata; class Actinopteri; order Acanthuriformes; family Acanthuridae; genus Naso; species Naso thynnoides. The sequence goes on from JAQLOL010000012.1 coordinate 5,434,368, forward strand.
TGTCTCATGATGAAACAGCCAAGTTCATTTTTGCAGCATTGTGCTGATGTTATGAGAGAGAGCAGTCAGGCTGGCGCAGGATGGGGTGCAGCCGCTCCACTTTAATATCTCTTTAGTGGAGAGAAGGAGGACTCGTTATCTCCTCATCCACCAAAAAATAAGAGGAACACCTACTGAAATGGAATCAGCAGTAATCAATGGCTGCCGTGTACACCACATGATCCTTCACTGTCAAGACACAATGAGCTGCCTTTGTTGTTGAGAGACATGATTGCGTGTGATACTTTGGGAGGTTTAGCGCTTTTGAAATCTCTCTTGTTATTCAGAGAGTCCAGCCAAGTGGTAAATGCACTGTCTCCAGACAGATAACATAAAAAGATGAAAGGCCACAAGCACAATTAGACATCGGGGGTTGTAACTTTCGTTACTGCTGTAAAACAGATCGCACACTTGTCCATGTTTTGCCGCCTGCCCGTGTTCCTTCAGTCAGTTGACGATTCATTCGCCGTGATGGATTTGTGGAGATAAGACCTGAAAAATATCAACAGAAATTACCGCCACTGTCGCTCGTGCAAATGGATGAATTCTGGGTGTTACATAATATTTCATCTGTCACATTTGGCATGTACACAATATTATCTATACCTCAGTGTGTTCATAGTCAAAGAAGTCTTGTTTACCGGCTTCCAAAGAGAAAACTGTCCACAAGGAGCCTGTCAACTCATTACTCTTGGCTATGCTAATATGCCCATGAGTGCTGACTGAAGAATCAATCAATGCCTCTTTCACTATGTTGCTTTTGCATCTGTAACTCTGCAGGGAATAGTTTTTTTTTCCATTATTATTCTGGCTTTTATGATTGCAAGTCACCTTGAGTTCTGAACGTGTTTGCTCTTGGCAAATGTTGTGTTATGGGTGAATTCGTTGGATTGATGTGCTTCCAGGCACCGTGACTGCATTTCTTCATTTTCCTCGATTCATAGGATATTCGTCTGTTACCCCTCAGTTGTCTTTTTGCTACTGAGAGGAAGAGATGCTTAAGGAAGGCGGACTGCTGATTCATCTTAAGCACCCACCCACTCACACACACACACAAACAAACACATACATATTCACATATCAACAAAAATGAAAAATCCTTTTTTCTCTCACAATCTCACCAGGAATATCATAGACCGCTGATGGAAGCTGATCCACGAATCCTGAGTCCAAAGAAGATCCGGCCTATATTTTTCCGAATCAGGGAGATCACACAGTGCCACTCCATGTTTCAGATTGCACTGGCGTCACGTGTGGCCGAGTGGGACAGCAGCGAGAAAATTGGAGACCTATTTGTTGCCTCGGTTAGTGTGCGTGCATGTGCATGTTTTTGGTGTCTCACGTGTGAAGCAGAAATGCAAACTGGAGGCATATTTGATCACGCCTATACAGTCTATCTATCTATCTATCTATCTTTCTATCCATCTATCTTAATCAATAAAAATATTTAATTGCAATTAATCGCATGATTTTCATAGGTAACTTGCCATTAATTGCAAATTAATAGCACATCTTTCCAATCAGTTCTAAATGTACCTTGAAGGGATATTTTTAAAGTTCATAGTCCTCTTATTGACATGACAGCGGACAAATATGCTTGTTTTATGCAAATGTATATTTGTTATTGTTGTTGCAGCAATCCAAAACGATGAAAAATACTGTGATATAGTTTGATCAAGCACTCGGTGCTCTGCTAAGTTCAGTCTGTTGTGATCAGGGCTGAATTGCTCATGTCTGTTGTTGTTGCCAAGAGCGCCACTAAAGCTTCTTCAGACTGGCGTCCGTGTCTTATTGGATATTAAACTTAAGTTTCATATTAAACATTCACCCCACATTCAGGAGTCAGACCACATGCTAGTATCCCAGTATGATACAGACTACAACAACATGATGTCAGAAAACTCATTTACAGAGTTATTGGAGTGAGAGAGATACAGTGTGCTAATAGGGCTAGCCTGGAAGCTAACAGTTAACTGCAACTGACCAAATTCTGTATATATATTTATATATATATCAGTGTGTGTGTGTGTGTGTTTGTGTGTGTTGTTTCTG
>JAQLOL010000012.1:5452028-5469900 GCA_029783665.1 Naso thynnoides
TTTGTGACATCTCTATTTATCACATCTCTCTCTCTCTCTCTCTCTCTCTCTCTCTCTCTCTCTCTCTCTCTCTCTCTATTTCTCTAGAAGTAAACAGGAAAAGGGATTTTGTATTTTTTTCAAAGATGTCGCCTAAAGCCTTCTTCTTTAGCCTTTAAAGTAATTATCACTCTACGTCTCATTCAACTCGAGTATCCCGAAGTTGACTTTGCCTGCCCTCCAGGATCTTGACAAACCGATCACAATGTTGATTGTATTCATGATTACAGGAATACATGAATAGAGATGAACTCCTCCTCACAGCCAGGAGTACAATTTTGGCTGGGAACTTTGGGTGATACATACAGATTGTAATTCTCACTTGCAAGTGTTCTTGGTGACATGTCAAAAAGTGTGTCCTCCCATGGAGTGCTGCGTGTAGTGCTGTTAGCCTGGAGGGTTTTTCCTCTCTGGTTGTTTTCCTTCTAAACTCCATCCTCTAATTTTCTTTTCCTTTCTTCCTGTCTCCACCAGGGGGCCTCCAGATATCAGCAGCCTGGTCCCTGTTGGCCCTAAGTACACCATGAAGTGGAGCGCCCCCCTGCAGCAGGTGCAGGTAGTGGAGGTGGGGCAGGAGGGCTCTCAGTGCAAAGACACCTTCTTCCAGCAGAGCGGGACCAAGCGGGCAAGCGGTGCCTGCACTTCGGGTAAAAACAAGAAATGTGAAGCAGTCCTTTTTTCATTTCTTCCCCCTCCATGCGTCATCCTCTTGTTAATCTCATCACTTTGACTGACTTTCAGTCTCAGCCCCTTTCTCTGACTCAGCAAGGCTAATCTGTATCTGTTCTCAAGTGTTCCATGGAGGGCTGGAAATGCATCTGTGCTGCCTGTCATTCTGACTGAGGATGTGTTTGTGAGGAGGGTAGTGATGACGGTCACTTGTTCCCATTCGCCTGGGGTGTTTTATCTTGGAGAGAGATGTGGGGGAAGAGGGGTCCCCGTTGCAGCGTCCCCATAGTATCATTTCACTCTCTGATAGACCACAAACACGTCTCGAGCGGAGTCATCAATCTGCAGAGATTATTCCCTCCCTTTCTAGGCCCAATTAGAGAGCCAGCTGATAGGAATCGGTAGTTGAAACACTAGTTCTCCCACCACCCCTCGCTAAACTCTGGTGTACACAGAGCTCGACGAGATCCCTGATAAATGCGCCATGGGAAAAGGGAGATACAAAGCTTTATCAGGATGTAATGGTACACAGGCTTTTTAAAGTTGTAGTTCCATGACTTAAATATGAATAGTGCCTTCTTGAGAACTACTCGTGTCATGCTGGACAAGCAGCAACTGTTTTGAGAGCTGGTTTGCATTCCCACTGGATGAGGTTTTCACTTTTAGGTTAGCTGGTCGATACTCACATACCTGCACATACCTTTGCTGCGAGGTTTTTGGATTGACTCGATGCAACTTCCCCACTCCCTTTAATCGTGTCCGACCCTGAAGATGTTTTGCCCCACAGAGGCTGCTGGGTTCCGACTCTGACATTGTCTCTTGTTTTTTTTTTCACCTTTTCAACATGATGCGGTCACCTTAATCACGGTTATCCAGAAACCTCCCTGAACATCTGTGGGGCCCGAATTTTCATTCAGACAGTCTGTCCCATCTATTTATAGTTGCATCCCCCGTGATGTCATTCAGTGATGTCTAGTCTAAATCCTGCACGTCCTCAGAGCGGCTCAAAACGAGGTCATTTTTCATCTTCTGCAGACCCCGGTACCCCTCTTTATTGAAAAAGCTGCCCTTTTGGGAAAAGCAAGCCCGTCTCTCTCACTCTATCCCTTTGTCTTTTTCTGTGTCCGTGTGAGCTGTCTCTACTCCCGTCTGTTCCAATCAACACCCTGAGGCCTCCGATGTATGTGCTGGGGTTTTATTTTTGAAAGCACTCTTCCAGTTGTTTACTCTCACACTGTCTTGCCTTCATTCTCCCCCCATTACCCTCCCTTTATTGCTGCTTCTTTCTCTTTTGACCTGCTGCCAGTGATGCAGATTTTTTGTCAGAAGTGTACCATTGGGCTTTGGCTGCGGATCAGAGTGTTTTGATGCAGGTGTGGAAGCTGCATTGTCTTTAAATCCACTGGCTGGCGTCGCTGGCACAGCAGCTGAGAGTGAGATTGCTGACTTATTCCAGAGGAAGCAGGGATGGACCCCTCTGGGCTCCGGCCTTCCACACCAGTGAGCTACGTGCCTGGCGGCCCGCGTGGATGGCCCTGTCTGAGTGTGAAAACCATATCCTGCCTCACCAACGGGATTACGCTGGATTACAACTCAGCACATTCACCTCTCGGGCTGTTGCCAACAGCAGGCCCCGGAGGACTTAACAATCTTGTACAGGGGTTCAGGCGGTCCCTTCAGGCGAGGGCAGGAAGACATTGTTTCTTGCAGCTTGCTGGACACCCCTTGATATTCAGATGTCTCACCTATTGATTTCCTCGCACAGATGACAGATGTCACTGCCTGACCATGGCAAAGACCCCATTAAGCCCCAAAAGCTACGATGAAGCTCTTTAAATGAACAATCCCAGCTCACCGCTTTCTTCTCCTCATTCCCTTTTGCTCTCGCAAGCTTAACGCACACACCATTTATGCACGTGGGTAGACACAAGGAGTCAGGTCCCCTCGGAAGAGCATGCCTCAGTAAGCCCGCCTACCGGCTCTACTTTTTTATGTGGCAGCGGTGACAGTGGAGGTCTGGAGCAAATTCTACCTGCAGCATTTAATTAGGCAGCTCTCATGGAGCACACTGCTGGGAAGATGTGGGCCAGGGGAGCTGGGACGGAGGATGGCAGACAGGAGGAGACACAGCTATCGATTTCGCGGCAGTAGAAAGGAGAGACTTTGAAGGTAGCGGGCTTTAAATCGATGCTGAATTTTGCGTCTAATGAGACACCTGCATTCCTTTTGGCCAGCGAAAGGGCATCATAGCTCCAAATAACAGTTTCTCCATCTGATTGTTTTTACTCATAAATTCACTCTCTGTAGTTCAACAAATAATGAAGATCGATCCATCTACACTTCGAACCTGTTTTATTAGTGCCGCTGGAGTTTCAACAAAAGCAACTTTTCTTTCTGCACTTCGATGAGTTCTTAGAGGCAATGTCATTGTTTTCCCTCAGTGTGTAGAACACTTTAACCTTGAGCTTTCATGCATTTTTTACATTTAAATCAGGACATTGAGTCTGTATATCATATATATTTATTGTAAAAATCTTTGAGATCATCAAGTTGACTGAGAAAATATTAACTGATAACACATCTGTTTGTGGCAGCACAGAGGTGCAGTAGTTAGCACTGTCTCCTCACAAAAAGAACGTTGATATCTGTGTTCTGGTGTCGATCAATCCATAGGGGAAAAGTTGACACCCCATGACATGCTGAATGACAGTCCCCCTCATTTGCATAATGAGGTGGAAATAAATACAATTGAGACAAAATAGGGGAGGGAAGGAAAGGGAAAACTAATAAATGAATAAGTGATTTTTTTTCTTTGCATATTCTTTATTTACTGAGTCTTTGTAAATTTATTTTGGCAGTTTCAGCCCTCCAAATAATTTCTAGTCAGCCTTCCTCCCACAGTCTAAAGACATGCAGCTTAATTGGTGACTCTAAATTGTCTGTAGTAGTAAATGTGAATGTGAGTGGTTGTCTGTATATGTCAGCAAACTGGCAACTTGTCCAGGGTGAACCCTGTCTGTGCCCAGTATAAGCTGGGATTGGCTCCATGAATACAGATAATGAATAAATGAATAAATCTGTTTAAGTCAATAACAAAATCTAACATTTACTGGTTTCGGCTCCTCACAAAGGAGAATTCTCACATTTTTAGCAGAATTTATGTAGATATTTTTTGTTTTTTAGACTGTTTGTCAAACAAAACAAAGACATTTAAAAACATCACACTGAACTTTGTGAAACTCTAAAGCCATCTTTTCATTCTTCGGAAATTTGTAGACTATGTGCAGCTCTTGCTCTATGGGAAATGTGCCATGTTGATGAAATCACAACCACTTGTTTTTTGTGTCGCCCACCCCATAGGTAAAGCAATCCTGGGCCCTCCACGGCTCTACCAGGAGCTGCAGGAACTGCAACATGACCTTTCCGTTGTGGAGGAGGTCACTCTCCTTGTGGGCACGTTGCAGGGGATGTACCAGGTACATGTCACTTTGAGTTTCATTTTTTCTGTGGTTCGACTGTCTCACAAGGGAAAATGTGCATCATACAACAACGCAATGCAGCAGAGTCAGCCGAATAGGCAAGATGTCATGAACAGGTTTTCTCAGTCCTGACTCTATAGGCCAAGCCACTGAAGTCACTGTTTGTTACATTTATCGCAGCACTCTCAAGGTTTTTGCTTTGGAAGCTCAAAGCGGCCACATTTGAAACATGCAACTTTCCCCAAAATCCTACTTCTAGTATAAACAAGACTAAATCCAGACTGGGTCAGGAGGCAAATGTGGTTAACGGCAGCAAAATAGATTACATTCTTATTGCATTTATGAAAAATAAATCAATGGTTATGAAAGCACTATAACATGATGTAATATTCAGACTTCATATATGTATATATATATTCTATAATCAAACTTTACTAAACAACCTTGACTGGAAATGGCAAACGCAACATGAGGAATATAATGCAATATATAGCCTAAGCTTTTTACTGAAATTATTCACATGTAACCCCCCTCTGTGGTCATTAACATTTTCATAAGTAACTGTAATTTAACTGCACATTTTTTTCTCAGTAACTGTAACTGATTACAATGACATTTATTTTGTAATTAAATTACATAATTTCGTTACATGTAACAAGCGAGACTGCTCCACAGTTACTCCACAGGAGGCGAAACACCGCATAGGATCGTTTGCAAGGATTCATTTTGAAAGGGCGACAACCGAAGAGGACAGAATAACGACTGTCTGACCAGTCCTGAAATTCGGTCACCTCACTCACTCGCTCATTCAGTGACAGACACGTTTGTCAAGGTTGCCTGCTTCCGCAGTCCAGCCGAAAATTACTTTTAAGCCAGTTATCTCAAGATAATGTCATGAATATTAAAATATGTTTAAGTATAACAGGTGAAATCGAGAAGAATCACAGTGACAGCAAAGACAAAATTGAATTTGTGGTTAAGTTAACTTGAAAGATTCAGTGAAAACTAAGACATCAAGTTTGAATGGTGCATGATGATCATTTGGGGAAACCTCTCTCTGCTCTTCCTCTTAAAGAAATTGCAAAAGACTTCTAGATGTTTAAAATGTTATCAGAGAGCAGTGTCGCATGCTTCTCGAAACATGAATTTGTAAAAGTGCGAAAGTCTCCCGTCTTTCTGCTCATCAACTGTGCCACAATAGTGGGTATGAGATGTTCCCTCTGATGTGCTGGTAGAAGTGTCAGATTTGCTTGTTGCAAACAGAAACCGGCTGTGCCCCTCCTGCAGCGTTAAAATCAGGACACTTCCCAGTAGTCTGCCATTAACACAGTAAAAGTACCATACACTACAGAACACAGTGAGGGAGATATACTCCAGCAATCAGCGGAGAGCCTCTCAGGCTAATGGTGGCACCTTTGCCTCCCTGCACTTAATGAGCACAATGTCCTCAGGAGGAGTGATATTGGCCTGGCACTAAATAACTGATTTTCACTTTCCACCCAGTTATAATATTGTCCGCCGAACAAATAGACGAAATGCTTCTGCACAGCTCATTGACTTCAGAAAATTGATTTGATTCTGTTTGACTTGAGGCACTTGGTTTTACTGTAAAATGGATGCTGGTGTTGAAGTACATTCAACGTTACGTTGAGGCAATAAAAATGCCACAGCCGCGCGGCTTCAAATAATAAACTGCCGATTTTGTGAGCAGACATTTGTGTGCATGAATATCTATGTGAAAGAACATCTATACTGTAGCTCTTCGGTCAGTGTGCATGAAGGCTGAGAAACTGGTTTTAACTGTGTGTGTTTTTCCTCCAAAAGAACCTGAACACCACTGTGGCCCAGGATTGGTGTCTGGCTCTGCAGAGGCTTATTCGCCTCAAAGAAGAACAGATCCAGAGTGCTAACAAATGTCGCTTACGCCTGCAGGTGCCTGGCAGGCCAGACAAGTAAGTAGTACCTCACATACAGATGTGTTCTAACTAAAAAGCACTGGAAATTTCAGTATCAGCAACACCAAGGGTCTTCCTGTACTGGTAACTGACTCAAAAAGTTCTTAAAGTCCATTTGAAATGAAAAATGTCTTTTAAATCCCTTCAGATCACGTACCAAAGCATGTTGTTAAATTATTTAGCTATATGACCCCGCAAAAACTAAGAAAAAAGCTATTTCTTTGTATTTTTATATCAAAATGAAATCACATTTTCCCTCCTTTTTTAAAAATGTCACCTGACTTTTAATTTTGCCCAGAGCTGTTTCAACAAATACCTGTCTTAAATTGTTCATGGAGTTCAAATTTCAAGCCCTTTGATTCAGTGACTTAAGGTCATGTTCTCTTAAAGCTTAGCAATTTACCCTCAAAGTAAAAGCAGTGTCTGGCAGACAGGTGAGAGCCTGAGCTGCCTTCAGCGCTTTTATTCTGAAAAATTTTGAAGAAAGTCCAAACGGTGTTGCTGGCAGCTTGACACAGCCCTCTCCTGCTGCTTACAAATCCCTAATTTATTTATTTTTCCCATGTTTTAGATTTCACAGCATGAGAAATATAGCCTGGTAAACCAGACCCATAATTCACTTTGTGAATAAATTCACTCAGTGAAAAGAGTGCGGCCACACTCCGTTGGGAATTCTTCGCGGAATTTCAATCCTAGCAGGCGTGGTATCAGGTTAAGTGTAAAACTACTGGAGCAGCCTTAAACCAATCACTATTAACATGACGTATGCTGTGGGTCCAGCTATTCAGCGAAACAGACGAGTGGGAATGCTAATGTCACAGTCTGGTCAATAATCACGTACTTAAATGCTGTTACACCGTGTTGTGACTGAGATTCTGATCTGCCGCAAAATCACATTATCACAGAGTAGATGCAGCTACCTGCTAACCGAGGAAGGCCTGGCCTTTCTCTCCTCGGAGATTCAAACACTGATAGCTTGCAGACAAGATGACTGGCAGCTAACGTTAGTTTGCCACAAGTTGTAAAATTATCACGTAGATGTAGTTACATTGTGTTGTGATACTGCCTATTTTTGTCAGTTAGTGCTTAAATACAATGTTTTTTTTTTTAACACAGTTGTTGTTTTCTCTTCGTGTAGTGTTCACAAAAAACAGTAGGCCTACTTTCCGGGTCACCAAGGTTGTCCATCTGGTTTGGAACATTAGTTTTATTTAATATTGTGTCGTTTTCAAAAACGAGGGGTTTTTGGTAGCCTGGTAAACCAAACCCATAGGCTGCTGCCGTGACTGAACTAAGGTAAACAAGCCCTTAATTTCTATGTCATTGAACTTAACCATTCCCACTAATCGCTTATTGGTCTGGCCAGTGACCATCGTTGCCGGACCGAATCTCAGCGAAGTCTGAGCTGCGCAGAAGGAGGGCAGAGCCATGTGAGTGCGTGTGAAGGAGGGCAAGTGCATGTCTGTCACTCCCGATGCATGAAAGTTGGCATCTAGGATTACAGGCTAAAGTTATGCTAACATAAGCCTCTACCACAGAAATCTTCCATGTTTGTTATGGTATGCCCCACTTTTCAATGGTCCAATCAAATTCATTCCAACAATTTATAACGCCTGTATGTCCTGTTTATAGCAGAAAGGCAGCACGGAAGTTAGATTTTCTCGAAAAGCCGTTTCAGGGTGACCTAAAAGGTCGTGGTTATATGCACGACCAACTGGGTAAACTTCATGCACTCAGATCACTGAGCCAACAGGACACCCAGAGTTTTGCAAACTGGAAACGAGAACAGTTAATTCTCTCATGAGTGGGTAATTACCCAACTCATTTTATTATTCATTTCCTTCAATACTTGGATGATATAATGAACAGCCTCCACAAAATGTTCCTGTTGCAGCATTTAATTGTCACACTTTCTGCCTCACTCTGTACCAAACAATGGACCTTAGTACACTTTTCTGAATTACCTTATGTTTTCAGTGTCTGTGCTGCGAAGCCAAACATTTATCATTTTGCAAAGCCGTATATGCTTCTACAGTGCAGTTTCATAATTCATCTCCTGGTTATATGGTACCACAGTGTGAAACACAAGAGCAAACTGCAGTGAGTAAGTTAATAACCTGTACAGTGAGAGTGTTTACATAAATGTTTGGCTGTTTTCCGATTACTTGGATGCAAAAACGACCACAAGTAATGCTTCCTTTCTTGAAGTGGATGCTGTTCAGTGGAGTCAGCACTGAATTGTTACTTAAGGAAGAACAAAGATGGCAAGGAGAGAGCATACGAGTAGCTTGGAGTACGGCACAGGAACTGGGAATAGCAAATAATGGCAGATTATAATGGACCCCATTCGGAAGCTTCTGGTGGGGATTGGATAAAGACAGGCAGGGGAGGACAAAAAGAGAAAGATTGCATTAGAGAAACCAGAGCCCTGCTGAGAAAGACTAAGCCGGAGTAGGAGAGGAAGAAAGAGTGAAAGTGGGGATCGACCTCCCCCTTGAAAAGACTTGGCACGGTGCCGGCAGGGCAGTGGCAGTCAGAAGAGTGGTCCTAATGCTTCAGAGCCAGGGAGAGTCTAACTGTGCCAAGCCAAGCTAAAGTGACAGCTTGAGCAGCGGAGCTGTGCAGATCAGTTCTCCCGCATCTCCCAGCTTCCTCGTCGGCTGTCACACCAGGCCTGCAGGGCCAATCTGCTTACTCAGATGTTTGGTGGAGCCAGATGTCATGCTTACAAGAGAGTCCCCAAATTCCCCTTCAAGGGGTACCCTATTTGTTGAGTTCTTGTGATAACGTCATTAGCAACAACACTGACAAGGAGATTTCCCACCACTACATATGTCCAAGCTGTTGATTGGGAAGATCTGAAATTCTACTTAAGAACACGACCGAAGAGTTTTCTGTGGCGAGGTTAAAGATAACAGTGTCAGCTGAAAGAGAGAAATCTCCCGTAGGAGAAAAGAGCCAATCCTGCTTGTGTGATAGCAGTCTAATTTAGCCTGGGCCTCGGTGTCGGGTGGCTGGAGCCGTAGTGAGCCTTGAGGCTGAGGGTGACAGGTGGCGCAGCTGGTGCCCAAACCATTCTGACACTACCCAGGGTGCAGCAGTGGCAGATTGCAGGGGGGAGCAGCGGGCAGACAGGCTCTGTCCCTCTCACAAGCATGAACACTTCCACACATTTGCACTCATACATACATTGAATTTTTGCTTTTTATTACTGAAATAAAAACAATACCTCTACAATCTCTATTTGTATGTATGCATTCACACTTGCCTTTTGCAAACACACCTGCACAGAAGCAAGCCTGCATCTCGGACATAAAAGTACACACACATTCAGGGTCAGAAACACACATAAACAGACTCGCACGCAGAGCCGAGCCTTTGCTCTGCTGATGAGCGAGTGGGACCGCAGCAGGGACCCCCTGTACTGAGTCGGTCGCCTCCTGTCTGGCCGCAAGCGACTCTCTGCAGTCAGGCAGCACATCACAGCCTCCACACTGCAAACAGACTGAGTACGTGGAGAGAATCCTGACTGCTGCCTCAAAGGCACCAGCCTACGTGTGACAGCAGTTCATTAACATCCTTTTTACTGCGTCTGCCGGAGCAACCACAGGCACCGATACAGAGGCCATACTGGCAAGCGATAGACACAAAGTTCAAATTTCATACTTTGACCAAATGTGTTTGTTAATCCATCCACCATTCCCACTACGACAGATGAAGGAAAAGTATCGTAAGCCTGAAGCCTCTCTGTTTTTCTCCGCCCTTCTCTGAAAGCTATGCAGGCTACCTGCAAGGCAAATGGCAGGCCTTGCATTCTCAGCCATATGACTGATTCAGGCTGCGTCTCTAGTTCACTTTGACTGAGAGTCCAAATAGACAACAGCGTTCTCGAAGAGGCTCTGGGGAGTCATAATGACCCCATCTCAGTGTCTCGACAGGACAGAGGATTCTCTGATTGTCTCGTGTGTGAGCAGAGGTGTGCTGTGGGTGGATGCATGGCAGGATGCCACTTAAAGGCTTGTTTATCCAACTAAGCCTAAAAAGTCTCGCTCTGCTACCGGCGCACAACCTTGTAATTTTAGGCTTTTTCCTCAGACTTTGAGATGTCCACCTCTTAGATTTCTGCTTCCAATTCAATCAAATGGGGGTTAATGGAATTTGATTTGAGGTGCTCACAACACTGAGAAATGACAAAAAATCAGCCAAAATGTGTCTTTTCAGAATCAGTGTCCTTGTTACTCCGGAAACTATTTTGGTCTCTTTTTTCTGAACTGGTTGTTTAAAAGAACACTCTGGCCCAGACGGGTCACACAGGCAGAACTTCGTCTTCCCAACCATTTCTCAGTTGGACATCAAAACTTACATCTCAGGATGGTTGAGTTTACCTGTAACATCCATCACATCCTTTTGCATTAGTGTATAATGTTGTGTGAAGAGCAGCCCAACCTCTCTTCCACTGTTTGTTGCCTTATTTATCCAGGAACAGCTTGGTGTTTTTCAGGCCTGAGCATCAGGCAAAGGAAAATTTCTTCTTCTTCTTCTTCTTCTTCTTTTTCTCCTCCTTCTTTCTTCTTCTCTTTCTTCTCCTCCTCAGTCTCATCCTCATTCTCATCCTTCCTCTTCCCTCTTCAACAGAGTAGCCCCTGCAGTTTATTTCATACAAGATAATTGATATCCAATATGGGTTAAGATTGGAGGAGGAAAAAAGGCTAAGTTACAAAATCCCTTACGAAATTTGAGAAAAGGAGCACTTATTCTTGGTGCTGAAAGGCCGACTGTAACGTAAAAGCCTGTCTTACTTAAGTGTCTGTAGATCGGATAATGCCCCTAGTGTCCAAAAAAGGAAATGCATTTCTTTACTGAAAGATAGAAACATAACAGTGGCAGAATCAGATTCCTGATGTGTGAAATCTAAATTATTCTTTCTAACAACACAAACCCACTTGACTCCAAATGAGCAACTGAATTGAAGAAACTAGCCTGTTAGCTCCGGCAGCTCGTTCGATCAGTTAGCCCGCTGTCATACGGTCCCTCCGAAATTGACTGCCAAAAGTTCAATTTTTGAACGTATGAGGCTAATTCCAGACTGAAATATTACAGAGGGGAGGAGTTTCGCAGGCACATCGGATATCATGGAGACTCGCGTGGGAAAGAATGGATTTTCAGTTGACTTGCCTTCTTACACATACGTAAGTGGAAATGAGGCATAAAGCTGAAACAGTAAATGCTTTTATATACTGCACATTCACTATGAGGTGAATGTAACCCCAGGTAGATAGGTCACCTATATTTTCAGCCAGAATTGGCCTGTTTATGTTCCCTGATATGCGTTGATTTAATACTGTTGTTTGTGGCTGGAAAAATGCTTGAACTAATGATTTAAAATGGTGTAATTATGTAGTTTGTCCAACAGAGGGTCGCCCATTATTTAATAACTAATAAGTGAAGTGTTCCCTGTTCAGTCCACTGATGTTTAGAGTAAAGGTTGTTAAAATGTGAGATATCCTGCCTCCATTTCATATCTTTGTCACGAGTATTTGATAACCACATTCATCTGAGAGTGTATGTATAGCACTGGCTGATATACGTATAAGATATTGGAATTTTCTTGCTCCCTAACATCGATACTGGCATCTGCCCCAAAAATTCTATGCTGATCAGGTTCTAGTAGCTTTCTCTGCTATGAATTCCGCTCTTCTCAATAACAGAGAGCTGGTTGAACAGGAGTACATTAATTTACTGCATTAACTTGTCTTAAAGTGGGCATGTTGAAAAAAGAAATCCCACACTAACACCAGGTCACTGCCCCCTGCTTAATGCCCTCAGTACTTCACTTAAAATGGCACACAGATTTATGCAAGGGCGAGTATAATTCTAGGGGTCAGCAGAGACGTGTATGTTGCAAAAGGTACCGACCTGGGTCTCTTATAGTGGCAGCCAGGTATTTACTTGTGAACGACGGCATGAAAGGTCACCGCAGGTTTTACAGTGTGTTCATTATCTTGAGTCATACACAGGAATATTGTGTGAAACTGCTGTTCGTGACTTAATGGCAGGGGGAGGCTGACTGTGTGCAACTATTACTCATGATACAGCTGTCAAAACATGCAGTCAGACACTGGTTCTTACCTCTCTCTATTTATTCAAACAGCTATTGTGCTGCTGAATGTTTTCGTGTAAATGCTCAGACTCGACAGATTGACTGATCTCTGATCTGACCAGGAACTCCACATTTCTCTGCCACATTTTGTGCCGTCTACAGAGAGTCCTGTGTCTGCCTCTGTGCACGACCCTGTCTGAAACCCACTTCAGTAGGACACTGTGAAATTCTTTTTTCTTTTTTTTCAAAATTCCATTTCTTTTTCTTTTCTTTTCCAAATTCTGTTTTTTTTGTTTAAATTTTAATTTATTGGAATTCCTTTTTTTAAAAAGAAACTTTTCCCCTAATTTTACCTTTATCTAGAGTGTGTGTTATCAATGTGAATGATCAAAATGTCCACAATTTAATAAGAAATAACTGTAAATGTGTTGATGCAAGCAACATTGCACCAATCAGTGCTTCGAACAAACAATATAATGCATATGCCGTATTGAAATAAGCTTTGCATTGCCTTAAGTAAAAACAAAGAATATGACTGCAAACAAAACAGTCCATTTCAGATTTGTTGGTTTCTCTTTCTAATTTACACGTTCGAAATAAATTTTTCAAAACAAATTAAATAATCTAATTGCCTTTGTATGAGAGCAGCTGTTACATCACTCAATTTCCTCTCAGGGATCAAAAAAGTTTTATGATTTTTAAGCACCACTATTATTATTGCATCACTGGGGGTCGTCTTTACATCATAATTTGCATGCACGCAATTTCGATTTCGATTCCGTGATATTCTGTGTTTAACAATAGATTTAGTTTTTATTGGCCAACTCTGTGATTCCACGGTTGCAGAAATCATAGGGCCCTTCTTTAGGTCCATGTCTTGTATAATTTCTGCCGTTGAGAGTCACAAAGTCTTGAAGCGATGCTGAACCACGTCCTTTAATTTGTCTCACTGTTTGCAGAGCAGACTTTCTGCCCGGCTGTTTGTTTTTTCTGGAGGGTGGAGGTGAACTGAAGGATGGGTGCATGACAGGCTGCCACTCAGCACTCACTCCTACATCTGTCCCGTCCTTGTGCATTACTGTCACATGTGGGCTTCAGCACTGACCTGCTCCCATAAATCAGCCGCGCCGCTCCTCGCTTTGCTCCCTCGCCCCCCTGCTCTGTCCTCTCTTCACTCCCCCTCCCCTTCCCCTCTGACTCTCGGTACCTCTCAGCTCTCCTCATCTCTCCTCTGCCAGTATACCCAAGTCTAGTTCTCCATTCTGGCAGTGCACCACACCTGCACTGCGGCTGTCAATCAGTGGGCAGGAGGGAAGAATTGGAGACTGTGCTCAGTTTAGCATGTTTGAGTCTGTGTGGGCATGAAGTGTTGCCTTAGGAATCCAGCCGAGTGAGTACTTGTATTCTTGTCACACACCGTCTCTCCGTCTGTCTTCGGCAAATTGCCCCTGCTATATTTTAGCAGCAAATGGTATGAATTACACCTCTGTGTGAGAGCGCCTCTTTTTCAACATGTCAAGGAAGTTTGAGATCTCACTTACTTTATTCTGTTCCTGTCTACAATCTCTCTCTCTCTCTTTCTGTCTGTCCCTGTGAGCGCGTGTCCCTCTGCCATTTTCTTCCTCCCTCTATGAAATAGAAATGAATTTGCAGCGGGCAGCAGCAGGTATGACAGAGGCTCTCCACGGTTCTCCACTCCATTACCTTCTAATGATGTCTGAATGTGAAATTGTCTTCCATACGTGTGTCTGAGACCCCGAATCCCCCCCTCCCACCCTCGTCACTCCATCCCCCTCCTCTTTTCACGTGCTCTCTTGCACTCTCCTTTTTGTCTCTCTTCGCTTCAGTATCGCTTCAGAATAGCTGCGCAGGTGACTGAAGCAGGGCCATTATTTTGGAAAGCTGCTTAGTGCTTTAAAAAGATGTCTCATCCTTAGCCAGACAGCTTATTTGTAGTTCCAATAAAGCCTGATCAATCCAGACAACAGAGTGGCCCCTTTCAACGGAGAGACACAAGCTGAGTCATTGTTAACTCAGGGCCAGTGCTGAGAGTTGTACCTGAGTTGGCTCAGCATTAACAAGTTATTTTATTTTATGTTGACAGGAGAGAGAGTAAAATATTTTTTTAAAACCAGAGTCGCTAGTCATCTAACAAGCTGACAAAAATGCAGCTTAATTGCTAATGTTTGGTCAGAGATGGGAGATGAGTTTGTGTGTTTCTTGCACATCCTGTAGCACATCCTCTGCAGCTATCCTTTGATTATTAAAAGCAATTTGCTGGTTTTAATTCACTGGTCCTTAGTGGAGCCCACACAAAGAAAGTCCTCTTTAAAACACTCCGCTCAGGGACAGACCTTGCATTTCGGGGCTCATTTCGATATTGACTTGTTCATCGACTTTAGGTGTGTTTTTCATTAGCTGTTGCAACCCCCTGGAAGGAGAACTTCTGTATTTTTCAACTTGGGCCCTATTTCCCCACGCATGTGTGTCAATGAGTGTGCGTGACTGATGGAAGTTGGTCCAGTATTGAGGGAGGCTGATGCAGTCAAGAAACAAGCTAAAATGGAATTTTTAGGGACACATGCTTTGTCAAAGTTCAGCCTGGAACAGGTGAAGTGTAAGAGAAATGCTTTGCATGCTGTTGTCAGTCAAATCTTTTTATTCAAGTAAATTACGTTTACCTCACATTTTAAAGGAACTGTAATTTTTTTAGGCTGGTATCGGATCAGAACTCGCTATAGGCTGCTACCCAAATTTGGGTATTGGAATCTGTATCAGGAATAAAAAATTGTACGGGAACATTTCTGGTTCTAGTGGACGAACTTTGACAATGCAGATTTTGCCCCTTATAATCCTGTTCTAACCTGTTTCTCAGACATCAGCTGCATCAGCTTTCCTCGGTACTGGACCAACTTCCAAATGTTGTAACCATCAGCTGCACAAACACACTTCTACACTGTAAAAAACTAAATCTACAGTAATGCATTGTTTTATACACAGTTACTGTAAACAATTTAACTGTAGACTACGATATATTCTGTGGTCAAAACCAATTTACTTAGAAAAAATCACAGAAGAAAATGACTACTGTTGAAAATCACAGCAGCGAGGCGCTACTTTATATTCTGTACTACTATTTGTAATTGTATACCATCAAGTGTCTGCTGTGCTTATATGTTTATAAACAGCATATGCTTCTATACAAATAGAAATGGACCATTTTTTATACAGTCCTTTTCTAGTTGTTCAACTACTCAAAGTGCTTTTACAGTAAAGAGCCAACCTGCTTGTCAGCACCTCATACACACACATTCACATACCAGTGGTGCAGCCATTGGGAGCAAGTTGGGGTTCAGTATCTTGCCCAAGGACACTTCGACATGTAGACCAGAGGAGCCGGGCATTGAACCACTGACTGTCTGATTGGTAGATGTCCCGTTCTATCTACTGGGCCGCAGCCGCCCCAATAAAAAGCAGGCACTGTGAATACACCTTACTGTAAGGAACAGTACTGTAAATGAACACACAGTAAAGAAACTGGCTCTGCAGAGAGAATTACAGTAAACATCTAGTACTTTAAATACATTTTACAATAAAGAAACCACTACTGTAAAAATAAGTACAGCAGTTTTACTGTAAATAGAATTACAGCAAGTTTCTGGTTAATTGCTGCCAGTCAGTTACTGTAAAAATCACAAGAAATGTTTTACAGTGTATCCATGGTTATTTCTCTCTCTCTCTCTTTTTTAAATTATTTTTAAATTTTTAGATATGACATTCAGGTGACCTTGATTTTCAGATGTACAGATGTGGTGATGGCCGGTTTGTACTGGGGTTATGAATCGAGCGTGATCATATCCAGTGTGTTTCACAGCATGTTTTTGTGTGCTGTTACATTTAGAAGCATCTTCCTCTGTGGAACTCTTGAATAGCATTTCACTTCCTCGCTGCCTCCGTGACACAGAAGTTGAGTGATACAAAAACATACATGGCAACACTTTTTGTCAGCACGAAACTGTACCAGAAACTTTTTGATGAAAATCAGTTGCTTAGAATCAGATTCCGACACGTTGGCCTTCACCAAAACATTAAAAAAAAAAAAAAATGCTTGTGTGATCTGTATGTTAAACAATAAAAAATTGCTTGATTAGCTAACAGCACCCACCTCAAAGGTTATCTCACAGCAGGCTACGTCACACTGCTCAGCTCCCACTTGGCTTTGAGGAGCGAGACATGAACAAAATCTGTCTCACACACCTGAGTGCTGAAGTTTGGGCAGTCAAGAAGGATCATGCCTTAAAATCAGTGTGTGACATTTATTTGTTTACCTCACGCTGTCAAGTCCAGAACTGGCAAGATACAATTTGTAGCACTTTCAACTAGAGAGAAAGACCCGAGGGAGATAAAGGAGACACATCATACAACGGACTGTGGAGTGTTAACTGTCTGCAACTCAGGAGTGGTCTGTAAAAAGTCTTCTGTCTTCATGTGTGTCTTAATAACAAAGATTTGACTGAATTGATGGAATCTGAATGATACCTGAATAACAATTTGCTTGAGTTTTATCGCCTCACATTGAAGGCATTCAATTAAATTTGAAATACTGTTTTTCTGTAAAGCAACAAGACGTAACTTGACCCGCAGCTTTGAGAACAAAACTTAACAATGCACATTAATACGTAGCATTAACCAGTAGAAATTCATGCAAATTTTATAAAGTGTTTAAAGATCCAATTGTTACTAAAGTGAATGCATCATGCAAGAAAGGCAAATGCAAATGATTTATTGTTGATGTTTAGACAAGTTATTACCGTGTACGATATGTATGTGTGACAAAAGAACTTTTTTAAACCTCTCCAAGTTGTCATTTTGAGATTGAAGGTGGGCGGATCAATTCATGGCGTAACTCATGCATTTTTCAACATGTAAGAAAACATTCCACCTTAAAAGATGCATCTGAGTGGCTCAGTGAATGAAATGATCTTTCTTCTACCCATAACATTAAACTTACGGCAAAGAATCAACGTGACAAGGATCCTTTCGCTTTTGTTTCATGATTTAAAATGCTACAGAAACATTACGGCCCGTGTTTAATCTCCACACGGATCATCAGTTCATCAGCAGACCGGCAGGTCTCACCACGAGCTGCAGCCCCTCGCAAGTCTGAAAACTTTGTGACAGATTAACAAACAAGTGTCATTTGGATAAACTGACCGCATATTTGAAATCTACATAGTAACATTTTAAAAAATATGTCAAACTTACAAAAGTTCTACATTATGTTCATACAACAACATTTAAAAACAACTTTTTGACGATTTGCAGTCAATGGACTGCAGTGTGTGTAACTCCTCACTCTTGGGACCCTTTGGGTTCTTGGTTCTCCAACAGAAGTGTGACCAAAATAGGTACGGCATGGTACAGTTATTTGGTAGTTTGGTACCCTTTGACATGAAAAAAAAAAACAAAAAAAAACCTTGCCTTACCATACCAAACCGAACATTACCACTAAGTGGAAACAAGCTAAAATGTCCTCTGGTTTTCCCTCTGATGTCCTCTGACTGCTCTGCCTCAACTCTGTGATTCACGGAGGTTCCTGAAAGCAACATGCAGGCTGCCTGCAGACTGAA
>JAQLOL010000012.1:5470599-5484828 GCA_029783665.1 Naso thynnoides
CTCCTTAGAGGGAATTTCCTATACCTAGCAACTTTCACGTGTCCTATAGTGTTTCTTTTTGGGATGAGCTTGATCAATCGATTCTCAATAATTAATGATTTTGTCTATCAAGTGAGATTTCTCTTGATCAAACGTAAACATCAAGTAGAGGTCGTGTTGCACCGTGTGAATCTTTTCCTGCTGTCCATGGATGGCTTCCAGTAACTTTTCAACGAGCTCTCAGACGTGCAAGACAAACGTTATTTTTTAAGGGTGCCACTATCATTAGGCCTAATTAGTATCACACATCGCCTTCGCAACTCTACGGTAATGTTACATCGTCAAAGCAACATCTTGGCGGTGCCCACTGACTGTCATGATCTCCCTAAATTCAAGTCCTGCATCTGACAGCTCCTGGATGGCAGTGGCCCCGAGGCTGTGATTGGTGTAAACAGCCTGTGTTCAAATGTGCAAACCGTTGATCGTAGCTTTAAATGGCAACGCGTAAGCGCTGGTGCAGAGTAATACATGCAGAGTGAAGAAACCGTGATGTTGTGGTGAAATGTTGTCACGTTTTTAATTTCTCTTAGCCAATCAAATTGCTTGGCCAGAACTAACTGTTGCATAATTATCAGTAAAACATGACAACGACCCCAATGATGTACCACTCGAACAATGTAACATAATGTTACATCTGACCCTGGTTAATGTCAATGCATCCTCCTCTCAATCTACCATCACCTCAGTCTTAGTGCAGAGGAGCTGCAATGCACAATGGTAAATAATGTTTTTTGATGACGTTATTATTGTTCGACACAACTGTTTTGTTGGAATAGCCTCTAAAAGAGGCTCAGTTGTGTTTAAGAGCGTTGGAGGCTCATGCTCGACTGCTTTCACGTTACGTTTGCCGCATATCTTTTTGTTAAGTTTGAACAGTTCATCCCTAACTGCCTCGTCTATGATGATTGTTGTTGGACTACAGGTTCTTCTTGGATTTAAGATTTCACTGTGGAAACACGTGTTGTATTTAGTATTTTCTGCTACAAGCATTTTAAATACATAAAAAATAGCAGTTCAATCAATAATGGAGCGTTAATTTTATCCATTATCAATCAAGGAAATTTCATCAAATGCCCATCCCTGTATACCTTATGGCAGTGAATGGGGTTAAAAAATGCCGTCTGATAGGCGTGGTCCAATTTTGACAACAAAATTTGCAGATAGGGATGATCTCTGCTAATGGTGAGAAGTCAAAGACAGACTGGCAAGGTCCTTTTAGTTACATCGATCCTGCACTCAGATTTTTTAACTTGTGTTTATTCATTTATAAGGCTCAGTCTCCTTCGTTCAAACTCTGGCTATCCCGTTGGTTGTGGAGAGTCGTCAGTGGACAGTGTTCTTGAAGTAAAATAATGGCGAGAGGCTGCCCAGCAGGGAGCAGCACAGTTCTTTTTTAATCTTTCCAGCCCCTTCCCTCCAACCTCCGCTCTGCTCTGGCCTAAGCCTGCTGTGCAGTCCGACCACGCTGTCAAACAGGAGGTCTTCCTCCCTGGGCTTCATCAGTGTGTGCTGTCATCCAGTGGCAAAAACAGAGACGGGGCTACCGAGGACATTAATCTGCTTATTTGGCCATGATGGCACGCCAGTTCAACCCCCTCACCACCCTGGTCCTCTCTCACCCATCCTTTCCCGCTCCCTACATCGCCTTGAGCACTCTCAATGTCCCACACACTTTACTCTGGGTTTTGTATGTAAGCAGTATTTTTCTAAACACTGCGCTTGTGTGTAGCTCCAGTCGGGTTGTTGTGGTTTCTTACATCCCAGAGGCCACTGCTTTGAGCATCATCATAGAAACCCTTAAGGTTTTAGAAGAAGTAAATGGTAAACTACTCAATTCCTGAAGTATTTATCTGTCTTCGATGCTTGGCCAGAGACACACTATACAGATAAAATGCAGGAAAAATATGTTCTACATAACTCAAACACAGCCCTGAGAGGATAAATGACACTTAAGTTGGGTGCAGGTTAGAGAAGTTTTCCTTTAACATTTCTCATTCATCTAAAGAGTCCCATCCTTGTACATAAGTACAAACTGCATTTCTTCCTTTTTCAGCACTGCTGGTCTACCTTTCACTGTGGGGTTATAGAAGTGCGTGAAGGACACAATACATCTGCAGACTCTCCAGTAGAGCTGTATGTGGTTTGTGTCGGAGTACCATCAAAAACATCAGGCGAAGCGCAAAGGATTCTGTGGTTGCAGTGAAGCGCAGCGTCCCCAGCCTTCCCTCGTTGCTCACACCTTTATCAGCAGCACAGCAGGCGTACTGATGAGGACAGCGGCGTAGCTCTCCCTCCCTATGGCTGCTGTGTGGACTGGGTGATATTCAAAGCTAAATCATGCAAGTTATCCATAGCTGTCATGTGGACCTGTAGCCCCCCTGCTGCAGTAATGTTTATGGAGACCATGAATATCAAGTACGAGTTTAGGTGGCTAAAATGAACAGAGGAGAATCAAAAATATGTCATTCTAATTTATGCGGCATACATTGGGGTTGGGCAAAGAAACGTTTATTGAAATTTCTCGCCTTGGTAGGATCTTCCACCTTGAGGAAAACACACGCCAAACTCTGTAAAGACAAAAAATAAAATGCTATCAAAATGTTAATATCGCTATTGCTCTCCATCACACGTTTACAGAGTCTATAATGGTACAACTGTCGGAGCCAGTCTCTCTTTGACATGTTAACCTGCTGCCTTGTAGCCTCAAGCGCTTGTTGCAGACATGATGTTCCCATGTGGCGAGATAAACACGAAATCTTTGCCTTTTTTGACTCAGAGAAAAGTTTCAATAGACTCATCTAAGGTTGTGAGGTTTGAGGCCTTTAGCCAATACTGCTGTCCATGGCAAGTTACCATGAGAGCAATGGTAAAAAAGCTTCGATTTCTCCATCACCAGCATGACCAGCAGTCAAGTGAATGGAGAACAAGCTCCGAAGTGCAAGAAAAGTGATAAAATAGCAGAAAAAGAACGTGAAATAAAATAAGGATAAGGGAGAAATGCAGAGGAGGGCTTTAGTGAAAGTGGAGTAAAACGGGAGGGGAAACATTACAGAGAAATCCCTGCTGCAGTCAAGACATCAAAGATGATTTCTATATATCGAGCTCAAGACTCAGATTTGTGCTGTGAAAAAAAAAAAAAAAACATCTTTTAACCAGAAGACATGTTTTACTCCAACATTGATTCACTCATCTTTTGTTAAAATGATTGACTGCCAAGTATTTAAGCAATTTTAGGGACTCTCTCTCTCTCTCTCTCTCTCTCGCTCTACATTTGAAAACATTCACAGCAAATGAATCTGTGTCTTGTGTTAGAGTAGGATCACATGCTTGCAATGGACAGAATTTCTGTAGTATTTTGCATTCGATACATCCGGTTCAAAGCTCACGATCTATGTGCTCACACTGTATACATGTAAAAACGGCCCATTGGTCCATCCTTTCTATTGAAAATTGTCAATAAAGATTTGTTTGAAAGCTCAGAGACAGGTTTGTTTAGAAGCAACACTGCTGACAGAGCCAGAAGCGTGCAGCCTTTATAATTTGTGCTATCTTGTGTGCTAAAATCTCTAAAAACAGATTTGCAGGCGCAGATGGCTTAGAATACGTGTACAGGAAGCTACTTTTACTGTTGTTAATTTGACAGCGAACATAAGCTACAGTACTCTGATTACTGTAGCGGTCGTTTTTCATTTCCATGCGTGTCGCCATGGCATTCAGTCGCTCTGTTTGCCACTTCAGGCAGGTGCAGAGAGGAGAAAGGGCACTGCGTCGGTAAATCGAGTCGTTGCCCTGCCTCAACTCTGTGCGAGAGCCTGAGTTGGCTTACCAGAATTTCTGACATGTCAGAAATTAATCTGACCACCGACGGCTGTTCCGAAGCAGATGATCGGCCCCGGCTCCCCACTGTACACTGCACGGCAAATGACGCCTGTTGAAGCCGAAATTCTAGCTCTAAAATGAGTTGTGTGGCTAAATAATCGGGTCAAAAACGGGCTTAAATCGCACATTGTATGCCCAGTTTTAGACGTCATCATGTGAAAAAGGAGTAAAATCGATAATATCTTTGAAAAAGGATGTGACACGAGCATTTGACATAGCTATGATCATTGGCTGGATCAAGAGGAGAGAGTTTTGTAGAGAAGTCAGCCGTTTAGACGTTGAACACATCGGAGTGGTGACGCTCACGTGACCACGTTGGAGTTCGTTTATAGCCCTAAGGCATCATTTTGCTTCTGGTGATGTAATGTACCAAAAAAAGCTAAAGTTGTATTCATCTGTGAAGATTATCATGCTAAACAAAAACGTCTAAATATCATAAACCTGTGTTTGTGACGGACTTTTTTGGGGCAATAATCCAAATTTAAAAAAAAAATCCCATAAGCTTTTCTGCCAAGGCAAAAAGTGCGATGCTAAATTTAAGAAAAAAAAAAGAATTTCCAGGTTTGCCTTCAAAAATTCGTATCCCTTCACTTTTCTAATCTATGGATCATTATCATACTGCAGTCCCATTTAACCACAACTGTACATAGAGAGGTTTCACAGAAGGGATTGTAACTTGGATAGCAAAGATAGAAAAAATTCTTTCTTTATTGTACCGTTTTTTTTGTCTTGTTAAGGCAATCATCCATGGCCCTTTACCTTTCTCTTGAATGGCTAGTGAATTTCTATATGTATTTATTGATGTCAGCCCACACAACGCCAGTCCTCTACATTTGCAATCTCCCAACAAACTGAGGTTAATGGAAATGTTAACCGTGATTAGCTAATAAGAGCAGGGAGGTCCCAAACACACACAGACAAACACACACACACACACACACATATGCACACACACAGGCAAACAGCTTGGTTACTTCGACTGAGTAATGAAACATTTTCTAAAAGCATGAAAATAATGACCTGTCTGAATGAAGTTAAATTTTTTTTGGCCCCATTTCCTCTAAAGAGAGGTTGGTGTTGGCTTTTTTTTTTATTACTAAGTGTTTCTTTAATATGTGCAATTGCTTTTATAATCTAGTCAGAGTGAGGACACTTGCAAAGAACCGAATGTTACATCCATGTTGATTTGCATGTTATAAACTCTGAAATTTCAAAAGTTGGAGGCTGATTCTACATTCACCTTTTATGCCTGAACTTTTCAATTTTTTAAGTTAAACTGCAACTGGGCCATTTTTAAAAAAAAAAAATTTGACAGTTTTAAAACCCTGATTTTAAACTCGATTGTTATTTTGATCTTAAAAGTACAACAAACTCTTTGTTATATATATGTATATATGTATTTTGATTGGTTGTGTGCTTTCATTACCCCAAATGTTTCCAACAAGTTCATACTCAAGATAACCTAACGTGAATAAAAACGCTTACAGATATTTGTATCCGCAAAGGAGGCAGTTTTACAGTATGGTGAGCTAATCAGCTCATACAGTGAAATAAGCAATCCCATGATCCCACGCTGCTTAATGATGTCATCAAACTATTGCTGTTTTTTAAACCACATACTATACTAGCAGTATGTGCGTATTTGGCCAAAATGTAGTATGTAGTAAGCTGCATGTTAATATAAGCAAAATCTGCAGTATGCCAAAACATTACACTGATTCGAAGGAAATCCCAAGTATGCATCCCACCAGTCTACCTCGCTTACTGTTTCCCACAATGCAATGCACGGCAACATCACAACCAAACTCCAGCCTGGCTTTGTTGTTAAAGTTAAGTCAAAAACAAACAAAAACAACAGGTCTTGCTATCGCTGCTACTTGTGCGAAATGCATTCTGGGTAACCTGCCTGTGTACTGCAATCTGGCGTGATGACTGTTAATTTAATATTCAGAATGTAGTACATATAGTATGACATATGCAGTAAACAACATATCTTTTGTCTTTTGTTTTCCTTATTTTGAAAGTGAGCCCCCTAGCCGCAGAAATTAAAAATTGTATTAAGTCCAGCTCGCGCTTTATTAGGGGTTCAAGCGCGTAGGGCTGAAACCCTAATGTTTTTGTGACTGATTTCATTTGTTGTCGCTCTCTTTTAAGTCCAGAGACCAAACGGTTGCAGGGAAAGGTGCAGTGGAGTAAACTGGTCCATCTCAGCTCGAGCTCGAGCCGAGTCAGAGCACGGTGAGCTAATCAGCTCATACAGACGTCACCTGTTGCAAAGAAGCGCAGCGTAAGCGGCCAACTAGGACAGAGAGTGTCACAGATTTTTCATTTTTCCGCTAAACCATCATGGAGATGGCAAACAAATTCTCATGGTGAAAACAGGGCTTATTGGAGACCAATTTAGCAGCCAACGGTGTCATTTTTCAACCACTATTACACAGTTTAATCAGGTTATACATCATAATGACAACGTGAAGGCAAAAAAAGTTGTCTTGTTTCACTATAATTATGATTTCAAATAAAAGTCTTCAAGCGATATTTCACTGCAAAACTATTTTTGTTCATCACTTACTCACCTTTCGATGTCTTCATTTGAATTTTTTTTTTCTTCCGGTGTTCCTCCATCTTAAACAGATGTTTTCCAAAAATGCGCACCACACACTTTAGCTGCTTTTGCTGGAAGTCTATGGAGATACAATTTCAAAACTTCAAAACCATCTAAAAACATCCATCCAAAAATCTGAGCAGCTTCGTGTGATAATCCAAGTCCTCTTGACTGCGCTGTAGGCGAAATCCTTTCAAAACATCGTTACTTCGGCTATAACGCTAAATCCAACACATCTGGTCTCTAATGCGCACGCTTGGCCAGGCACTCGACAGGGAGCCTTCAACCGGATGTACCGGCTATCACACATAAGAATGTGACGAGCTGGCTCTCGTCGAATTGTTCATTTAAAAACAAATGTTAGAGACGAGGGCGGAGTGATGGATTTCATTGATTCCCTTGGGGAACTAGATCAGCACCAACCTGGTCAGGATGACAATTACATGTTAATTGTATTACACCCACACTTTGCCTTCCCATTTAACTAAATGTAATTACAATAAGCGAGTTGTTGATTTAATTTCACGGATGGTGTGCTGTCACTGAGGCCCCCTCGTCATTGCAGGCGGAGGCAGGCCTGCCCTGTGCTCAGGGGAGACCTACAGTTGATTCAGCATTTCAAACGCACCGAACCGTGCTCCTGTTTAGTTTGAAATGGGTGCCGTGTTCCGAAATGTCCCTGAATGGTGGACACCGCAAATCGCTAATGTTCTCATGCATGATTTAGTGAGTGATTAGACATCACGAAACTCATTTTCCCAGACCCATCTTCACACCAGTGTTTATCCTGTTACCTCCATTTAGAGGGATCACAGCGATATCCCACTGCTGTACTTTACAGCCTTCCCTGTGCCACGGTGGCTTTTATAGACATTCCTGCATGCTGAATTAAAATCCCATCAATATCGCCCGTTAACAATACCTTGTTAATGCTATGATGTGTTCTTGGAAGCCTTTTGCACTGTAAGCATTTCCATAAAACATTGCAGTCCGTAGTTAGTGGTGGATTTAAAGTAAGTTTAGCCAAAGATCGTTGGACCTTGGCAGGATGTTGGAGCTGCTCAGGTAGTCAGGCTGTACCTGATATAATATGGCGGCCAAGCCTGACAAGATACATTTCTCGTAAACAGCATTTGTCACTTTTTGAGTGCGTGTTTCGTAGTTATAAGGCCTTGAAATAGAAAGTGAGAATTACCCCACTGTGGTGCTTCGCCAGGAGCCCCAGGGTCCATTAATAACCTGGTGTGCCACTGCATCTTTTATGCCTCTCTGAGTGGCCCTACTGTTTCTGAAGGGTCTTCGTGAAATAGCCAGAAGCGTTGCCTAATTAATGGACTTTCTCGCTGCAGAATTAATTGCTTCCTACCATGCAGTCCCAGCCCTTTCAGACAGGGTTAAGGCTGCAGACTTTGATGGCCCTCACAAGAAGAATAAGAGGCCGTCAAATCATGAGAGATTGCTGCTGAGATGTCGGAGACAGAAGCCGAGGAACGAATGTGTGCAAAGATAGAGATATGTTGGGGGTGAGTGGGAGTGTGTGTGTTTATATGTGTGTAAAGAGGGGAAGGGGAGGGGGGGGGGGGTGCTTGAGTGGGGAGGGAGGGTGAAAGGATGATTGAGACAAGCAATCAGTCCCACTGCAGGGAACAGAGGGCAGGCGGGGGGCTGTTGCCTGTGGTTACACTGCTAAGTGTGGCGGTCTTTCTCTTTTTCCCTCGCACATGGATCAATAGTTGAGTGGAGTGCGGCTTGGAGGTTCTGGCACACACTCCGACACGCCTTCTTAATCCACTGTGTGATAACCTGTGCCATGCCGATGTATACCCCACAGGAGACAAGCGAGGGGGGAGAATGTAAAATTCACCCTGCTGCACGGGCTCTAGTGGAGACTGCAAGGGCTTAACTTTCATTAGCCGGGAGAATCAGACTGCTCGGTTGCTGTGGTGACTGATTTCTTTGCATCTTTTTAAAACGTGTGAGCTTCATCATGCCAAACTGTTATCTTTTTGTTTTGTGCCGTTAAAGCATGTCTACTCAATGGAGAGACTGGAAAGATTCTTTTGATTAGACTTTGAATATAAACATTCAATAGAAGCCTCCCACTCACAAAAAAAAGATATTCACTTCGAATGTGCTTGAAGGATTTTCCCTTAGCCCTAAAATTAATCTGTCAGACAACAAAGATTATCTCCCCATCTTGCCGTGCTCAAACATGGGAAATGTTTATGATAAGTAAACATTATCACGGATTTAATTAACAGATCCCACACTTGCATTGATCCATGGGAAATATCAATTGCACTGGTGTATTTAATTAGTTTATATCTCTGCCCTTTGTGTCACTGGGGTTGATACAGCGCCATGCTCTGCAAATTAATCTTCATCAGCAAAAGACTTGAAACAAAAGCATGATTGGAATTAAGAAAGAGAGAAACTAAATCTCCCTGCTTAGTATTCCAACCCCACACCTTCACAAATGATGTTGTTAAACATAGTTATTGTACAGTAGCTGAGGCTGAGCACACAGTAGCTAGAACTGACTTTAACCTTTAGCTCATCGTTCATAGAGATTACCTTTAATTAACACTGCAGATAAATAAACTGCACCGCAGTGAAACTCACAATCCTCTCTTATTGAATACATAATACTAGGACCTGACTGATTTACGGGTTTGCAGATTATCGGCTGATATCAGCCTATTGCAGGTATATCGATATCGGCGTATATGTTCTTCCTTTTGTTCCAATATAAAAACTGTTTTTTAAGGACAGAAAAAATGCTTGGATCAGTGATATAAATGATGTAAATACGTAGTTTGTTCAGCCGAGGGCAGTCAGTTATTTAATAAACTAATGAGTGAAGTGTTTACTGTTAAGTGCAATAAAATTTGCTAAAAATGATATCCTGCCTCTATTACATATCTTTGTCACAGGTATTTGATAACCACATTCAGCCAATACTATATGTAAACAATATCATCTGGTATATTTGATATTAGCTCACTGTTTTGCTGCTAATGCTAATGCTAGTCAAGGGACTCAACAGTAGCCACTTTGCAAACTCTGATCAAACATTCCAAAGTGCGCCCAAGTCAAATCCTATATCTTAAATTGTCTATTTAGGCATATTTGTGTGTTTGTAGAAATATTTTAGAAGTGAAATTTCTTTACAGGAG
This sequence comes from Naso thynnoides, assembly GCA_029783665.1. Taxonomy (NCBI): domain Eukaryota; kingdom Metazoa; phylum Chordata; class Actinopteri; order Acanthuriformes; family Acanthuridae; genus Naso; species Naso thynnoides. The sequence continues at coordinate 5,480,299 of JAQLOL010000012.1, forward strand.
GCTGGCAAACTCTTTACCTTCTGTTGCTACGACAAGTTTTCTGTCGCTGTTAACGCTAAGCAGAACCACAAATTAAAGAAATTCAGCCATAGTTTAACTTCTAAAATTATGCTACAAACACTTAAATTTGCCTCAGTAGACTGTCATAACAAACTGTGTATAACTATTAATATGATGCTGACTTGGATGTTTTTTGTTCTTCTAGTCGCTAAGTCCCGTTTATGGTAAATGTGAAATGATGTAAATGTAGTTTGACACAGAGCAGGTTTTGTCAGTAATACCTTATTTCCTACAATCACTTAAATGTAAAAATAATGTACTCTTATAGTATTTTACAAAGCTGGGGCTGCAATCTTGGTTAAACGAAATTTATAACAAGGTGATTTTATCACAATCTTTCTAAACAAAAACAAAAAAAGCAAACACAGATGTGTGTTGTGATGTCCTACATTTAGGAGGGAATAAAGAGTTTGTGTGTGTGTGTGTGTGTGCGCGCGTGTGTGTGTGTGTGTGTGTGCGTGTTGTCCCTGTATGGGGCCGTTTTCAATTTAAGTCTGTGCTTATTATTCATTCGCTGTTGTTCATCATTAGTTCATGGCAAAAACTGGAGATAAAGGCCAATTTGTGTTCTCTCCATCTCAGTTTCTCTCTCTGTCCTTTTGTACAAATTCCTGCTCTCTCTCTCTCTCTCTCTCTCTCTCTCTCTCTTTCTCTTTGTGTATTTCTATCTCTTTGTGTATCTGGCTCAAACTATATTCATTTTTGCTGCATGCCACATTCAGCTAGAGAGGCCTGCTTCCTCAAACGGAACATTATTTATGCTAATCTAATAATTAGCTGAGGAAAGTTGATGATTACTCTGGGGTAAAGGAAACCACTAGACCTGCTGCCCCACCCTGCAGCAGCCTGCCCTCAATTAAAGTCTTTTAATAAGTGACCTCACACCTCTCTGTATCCTGGCAGGGGCTCACTGAGGGATAGTCAGCCCACAGGCCAGACACATCCCCCCACCCTGAGAAAATTAATTATTAAAGCGTACTCTGCAGCTCGAGATGAAATACAAATGACTAAATGATTTAAAAGCTCATAATTATTTAGCCCGGTCTCCACAGCAACCTTGCTCAAATCAGTCGAGCACTTTTGTGTAAGAGGTGAAGAAGTTAAATGGATGAATTGTTAAAAAAATTGTATCTTTTAACAAACGCATCATCAGATTGTAATGTTTTCTAAAAAAAAGTTTAAATTGTTCAAGTATAGACTGACCTTTCATTATTTTTAAAAAATGGCAAAGTTTGAATTTTTACAAAACACCAAATCTTAACCTCTATAAAGGTAAAATAACTAATAAAATAGATTTTATAGAATATTATAGTATGCATGCGGCATGGTTTAGTTTATTTCGAAGTCTTTTCCAGCATGTTGATATTCAGCCGGTCTGAAAGAAAACTTGACTTTAGCACCTCTCCCTGGCTCTGTATTCAGACCGTCTCTGGGCATTTTTGGCATCCACAGTAATTTCAGAGAGCATGTGTTCCTATTGGCTGCTCACCTCATGGCCACAGATGACGTGGCTACGAACTGATTGGCTGTTGAAACAAGTGACACGCCTGATGTCCTAAAACTAGCCTCTGCGACTTGAAGCCAGCTTAAGCCGAGCAGATGCAAACCAGTTTACACCGCCACAACTTTTCCCTGGAAATGTCTCGTCTCGTTGCGAATCTTTGGTGCAAACTGGACTTGAAAGAGAGAGCGACAACAAACAAAACCGAACACAACCTGGAGCAAAAAACAGGAAGGGGAGGCTGCAACGGAGTTGCTTCTTAAGGAGTCTCATGCTACAGGTAGCTTGAGTTCCAGATGTTGCCTACCTCAGCTTTAACTGATTGTGTCTAAAAGTGGATGGAGCCACTGTGATGTGACCCATTTGTTAGTAAAGTAGCATTTGGAAGCCTTAAGCATTACACGGCCATCGCCATGGTAGTAAGGAACCGTATTTGGATAAGAGGGTGGAACTGGGAGGGATAAACATTGCCACCTATGACTGATGCCCAGCAGACAGATAGAGACTGCTGTCAGTCAAAGCAGCCACACCCTTAATTATGCATAACTGTGGGACACCCTGATTGCTTAGTTTATAGAGCGGGCCCACCATGTTCAGAAGCACTAGGTTTGATTCCACCCTGTGGCTCTTTGCTGCATATCATTTCCTTGAGTTTCTGTCTACCCTTCAGCTTTCTATCAAGAGTTAAGGCACGAAAGTCCCCATAAAATAACTAAAAAAAAGAAGTTATGCTTAGTTTTAAGCCTTACTATAATTTAAATGAAGGAGTTATGTAAAAATACTTTCCTGTTTAATTGTAATGGACAGAGAAATTAACTCAAGAGACCACGACCATTTTTGTACCAGACGGAAAACATGTTTATTTCTGCTGTAAAATCGACCCTTTTAATATGGGGCTCTATTTGAATTGACTTGCTTTCAGAGCAAGTATCCACTTAAAGATGTACTTGCTTTAAGTGGCCGCTTAAGGGACTGCAATTCTCCGCGTGTCTGCTTAATTTTCAGCCTTAATTACATTTTTACTTTACATATGTAAACTGGAGAGATTTGTTTGACATGTTTTGATATATGTACTGTTAAAAAAAAAGAAAAATTGTATATAAATGCATGAAATTCTGATCCAAACATCCACAACAGTAAAAGGAATAACTGCTAAGAAACACACGAAGAAAGCAGGAAAGTTTGAAGTCTATGTAATGACACAAGAAACTCAATGAAAGGTTTTTATTTTTTTTTCTTGGACTAAATTCAACCGAATTGAAAGTAAAGCCTCATCCTTGTCCTTGATTATCTCTCCTGTAAACATGTTTTTTGTTTGGTACAAACATTTTGCAGATTTTTTGGGATGAGAAGGATGAGAAGACAGTAAAAAACAATTCAACGTAAGATTTATCTTAGATGTGACGTATCTGTTTTGTCAAAACAGAGAAACGAAACCAATGTTATGACCTCAGTGCCAGCTCTTTTAATTGGCCTTTAATTGCAGCCCTCCCTTCCTGTTTGACACGGAAAGACTGCATAAACAACACTCTTATCAAACAAACTCTGCTCTCCTCTTAAACTCCTGCAAATGAGTCCGACGCACATGTCATAATGCCACAGGGCAAACTACACATATAATGTGTAGCCTATTCCAAGGTAACATATGCAAACGAACCATGAAACAAATCTTAGCAAACTGTTAAATTTCATGCTTAATTTAGTTTCTGTGAATTGAAATTTATGATTGCAAAATTACATAATGGGAGCGCTTTGGCAGATTTGCCTTGTCAGTGGTGCACCTGTTGTACGGCTCATAGCTGTGAGCGCTGAGATGGCGGGCACACCAGGCAAATCCATTATTATAACTCAAATCCAGCAGTTGCATTTTTCCTGCTGGGACTGACTCTCACTGTTGATTTAGTGCCAGTTTAATCACTGTTGAGACCCTGTGTTGGCTGTTCCTGTCCTCGCCTCCTACAACAGGGAATAAGCCCCTGGCTGATTATAATATTCACATGCTAATAACACAGTTCATTTTGCATACCTGAGGTAGTGAAATGTCTCTGATATATATTTTTTTTAACATAGCTGTAGGGTTTATAGGTGGGCCCAACTGTGAGGGCGAGATGCATGCTGTCATATTTCAGTGGAGGAGAAAATACTCAAACATTTACCTTAAGTAAAAATACAAATAAACAGAAAAAAATACACTTTAGTTCAAATAAAAGTACCGCCTTAATCTTTCTACTGGAGTGAAATCAAATAAGTTTGCTTTCAAATGAACTTTAAGTATAAAAGTATTTGCCAAACGTATTCCCTAATGCAACAGTTCACATCAAGTGTGCCTGCTGTATAGTTTAGTATTTTTTCTAAAACAATAATAGCACATGCTGTGTTATTTTACTGCAGGTGATGCTGGTAAGTCCGGTTAATAGTAAGTGTTAAGCAACTTAGGATAACTGAACTGGATACGTTTCCACAAGTTTGACAGCAAATTTGTGAAAGCTGGTACGGATGCATGATATTGGATTTTTTTTTTTTTGCTAATATCTGATATGCAGATATTTTACAACTCATTTTGCTGATAATTGATACTGATAAAAATTTTGATTTTTTGCCCCACACCTAATTCCAGAGGTCATCAAGACTCATCTGTAGTGGAATTTACACACAGTATTATTATGTATACCGTCACCGTGTTGGCCCGCCGACAAATGCAGGCATAAAATACAAAGCTTAAAGTAATGTAATATTCATTCCTTGTGCAAAAGAAGAAAAATGCTTGAACTTATGTAAAACATGTCATATTTATATGACAATTGCTTTTAAACAAAACGAGTAAAATACATTCTTAAAACTGGATGATGCTCTCCCACAACCCACAACCAGGACAAAGTCAGTAAACATGACGTCTGTCCACAGAGAACATGTGACACATGGCGTTGACTCGGGAAGGAAACAGCAGCCTGTTATTTTATCAGTTACTA
>JAQLOL010000012.1:5505145-5521418 GCA_029783665.1 Naso thynnoides
AACAGATAAACAAGCAAGCCAATGAAAGTAGTCAAAATCCAATGGCAATAGACAAAATGACAATAGTGGTAAACAAAAAACAAAAATAAATAGAACAACAATAATAGTGTGAACCCATCATGTCCGAAAAGGAGTAGGATGAAGCATAAGCTTATTTCCCCTTCTCCACTAATCAATTAATACTCAATCACAAGCATAAATATTTACACAACTCATATTTACGAGAAAATAGAAAATAATAAAATAAATAAGCAAATATATACATAATTTGTGAAAACACCCGCCTATTAAACCCATTCTTCCTCCCTGTACCTCGTGAAAACCACGTGTTTGTACCGCTTCTTAAACTGGGTCATGCTTGGACTTTGCTTGAGCTCCCTCCCCAAATTATTCCACAGCCTCACTCCATAAACAGAAACACAAAAACATTTTAAAGTTGTGCGTGCCCGCTGATGTTGTAAGTTTAACTCCCCCCTCAGATTATAGCCCCCAACTCTGTTTAAAAAAAACAATTTTTGAATATTTCCAGGAAGTAGATTGTTTATTGCTTTGTACATGAAGTGCTGTTTGAAAATGAACCAGGTCAGTGAGTTTCAATATTTTTCATTTTAAGAAAATGAATTTGTGTGATCTCTATAGCCGGCATTATGAATTATTCTCATGGCTCTTTTCTGCAGTATGGATAGTGATTGTATTGTACATTTGTAAGTATTGCCACAAACCTCTGCACAGTATTGTGAATATGGTAGAATCAGTGAACAGTAGAGAATGTGGAGGCATTTGTGGTCCAGAATGTGTTTTGCTTTACTTAAAACTGAAATGCTTCTTGACAGTTTACTTTGTACATGTTTTATATGAGACTCCCAGTTTATTTTATCATCAATTATTACCCCAAGAAACTTGTTTCATATACCCTTTCAATGTCAACCCCGTCTACTTGTGTCTGTACATGTGTGTTCTTATTGCAATTGCCAAATAACATGAATTTAGTTTTACTTAGATTTAATGATAATTTGTTTCTGTCAAACCACATTTTCAGTTTGCACATTTCAGTAGTTATCCTCCCCCAGAAGTTCCTTTAAATCCCCCCCAGAGCAAAAAATGTTAGTATCATCTGCAAATAGTACTAATTTCAATGTTTTTGAAACCTTGCATATGTCATTTATATAAAGTATGAACAGTTTTGGTCCCAATACTGACCCCTGGGGGATGCCACAAGCAATGTCCAAGCATGAAGATGAAGACTCCCCCAACTTCACAAATTGTTTTCTGTTGCTTTAATAAGTTTTCACCCAGTGCAACACTAATCCCCTGATCCCATACCGTTCGAGTTTCCTGATTAATATGCTATGATTATTTGTGTCGAAGGCTTTTTTAAGATCTATGAATGCTCCAACTGAATGCAGTCTGTGGTCGATAGCATTTGTAATCTTCTGACAACAGTACGAATACATATTTATTTTTCTACTGATGAACTTTGCACAAGGCCCCTTAAATTACTAGTCATGATACTATGGCATGTTACCATTTAACCAGTTCACCTGTGGAAATTTTCAAATAGGATTGGAGCATTAAACAATTTTTGTAACGAATTTTGTCGTCCCTGACCCAGCTTGTCAAACTCAAAATTAGTCTGTTTTTGCATATAAATAATAAGGTTTATCAGTTAAAACATCACATATCTTGTCTTTGTGCTGTATTCAATTGAATATTGGCGAAAAGGATTTGCAAATCATTTCAGCCTGTGTTTATTTGCAGTTTGAGGGGGAAACTTTAGTGGACCCGAGTCCTGACCGACACATGGGTTTGCCAATACTATCAGCCGATATCGTCCTATCACAGAGACATTGTTCTCTGGTATGCACCTATATTAAAACTGTCTTTAATGGCCAGAAAAAATGCTTGGACAAATGATATAAAATGGTGTCATCACACAGTTTGTCAAACATTTAAGATGTTACCAGTAGGCCTTTAATTTTTTGAAGAAGTCAAGTTAAAACAAAATTAAAATAGTGAGTAATTTGTTGACTTTAGGGCAAAGTAGGCTATACAACAGTGTAGTAACGGTGTAGTATCAGTGTTTTTATTCTGCTTCCCTGCCTTGTTATTCATTTGTAGTTGTTGAGTGGATCCTTAGGGGGTCCTGACACCAGAGACAGTTAATAGAAAGGGAGACCTCTCACTGGTTGTTCATTTCCTGTATCAGTGTCACATGGGTTTCACAGCCCCATCTGCTCCCTGTCAAGGCCCCGTCTTGTGTCCATTCGTTCTTACAGGAGAAATGAATGTGATCACAGGTTATGACCAATTTTTTCACCCCATCATCACCAAGATACATATTGGACAAGACACGTATCTTCCGAACATTCTGACTTAAAAATGACATTTTTTCAGACACACAAATCAGGAGAAAATTAACTTTGTTCCAGACCTGTCTCTGTCTCAGCAACATTCTCGCCAGATTCAGAACCTGAGCTTCCCGCCTTACTTCACAACAGACATAAATGGACATTTAAATGGTCTTATAGGTGAAACCATGAATTAAAAGTTCAAACTTTACATCAAACAAATATCATGTGACACAAAATCCATCTGCTTTAATCCATTCACACGACGTTATAACACTTCCAGACAAGGTGGAGGGATGGTGGCTGCTAACTGTCTCCATGGGAGACTCGACTCTGCCCACTTAGGAGACGGGAAGTGTATATACCATTTCACACCACTGGCACAGCGTACAGTGGGGGATCTTGTGTTAATATTGACTGTCTTTGCTAACACCAAGAAACCGAGGCTGGGAACTAGGGCCTGACTGATACATCGGTTTGGTGAAATTATCATTTAAAATTGACCTGATGCAGAAATATTAGCATTCGAGAACATGTTTTCCAAAATGTAAAACTTTGGTTTAAGGCTGAAGAATGCTTGGGTAGGTGATATACACAGATGTTGTAATGACATAGTTTGTCCAGCAGAGAGTCGTCTAGTTAATAACTAACAAGTGAAGTGTTCACTGTTCAGAGCATTGCTGTTTAGAGTGAGGTTTGTTGTAATTACACAAATATGTGAAAACCACAAAACCAACCGGCCCAATGTATCAAACAGTGGAATTTTTATTTCTATAAAGCCTGTCCCCATAATGCATTATGACACATTGTAAACATATATAACACATTATTAACGCATATATAAAGCATTATATGTGGTTATGGTTAGTGTTAGGGTTAAACCTGACCTTACTTGTAACATGGATGCTTTAAGTGTTCCTGAATTTTCTTGCTCCCTGATATCAGCCCCTAAAGTCACATATCATTCGGGCCCTCGTAAGGTCAGAAATCGGTTACTCACACTCTAACCAGCTGTGGAACATGATATAGTCGAGGTTGAGCATGGTCCATATCAGACAAACCTGTTACACAAAAAACTTTGCTGACAAAGGTCAAACCAAGACCAAATGCTACAAAACAAAAATCTGCATCATTTTCCAACAATGAAGAAAACGCCACTCTCCATCAGAGCGTGTCTTCTTGATAACCTGAGCAGTAACGTCGCAAAATTTCTCATGTTAGTCCCTTGTTTAGCGTTCATTACCTGTAGAAGTGCACTGGATGTAAGTAATTTCAGGTTGACTGGCAATCCACTCTGGGGCCATCCTGCCTGTAGCCTTAGGCAGAGGGTTGCAGTGAGGAGGGAGCGCCGGCACCAGTCAATTACGAGTTAATAAACAGTGGAAGTTTTCTATTAGTGCTTGTTAGTGCGTGTAAAAGATTGTTGGTATGTGGAATTGAGGGAAGGCACTGTGACTATGGAATTAGAAGAAAGGGTACAGGCATATTTTCTCTCCCTGGGTTTAATATACATCACCCTGTTTTCCGTGTGCATGCCGTTTATGGAGATAATATAAGTTATTTGATTTTCAGCTGGCTGTAAAGTGCAATATATAGTATTTGCAAACTCTTTTTTTTTTTTTCTTGGAACAGTCCAGAAAAGTGTGCTCAGGAGTTTCATTTCGTTTCTGTAGAACTTTCTTTCCAATAAGAGAGTCTGTTACATAAACATGGTGGAAGCCAAACAATGTGATCTTGGCTGCACCGTGTGTTGTCATTGATAACATTATGAGCCATTGGTGGATACAATGCATGGACCCTTATTAGAAAGCAGTTGTCACAAATAGGGTGTGTGGTAAATCTCTCATATATCTGAGAGCAGATTTCGCAGTGCTGACAGAGGAATCTCGCTGTTAGGAAAAACAGTGCACCTGAGTAGCCTTGGGGAGTAAAACAACATTAATTGGATTTGGGGAAGTCATCGTCACTGAGGGGCCGCCGCTCTGACAGTCTGACAGCCAAGAGCATGAATCATTAAAACCTTATGCTGTCGTATTAGACCACTGCTAATAACCAGCACAGCTTCATTTGTTGACATGTAGCAGTGAGAAGCTAGGGAAAAATTGTCACAGTAAATAAAAGACAGCCCAAATAAATGTTCCCATCAATTCTACCCTGCTGTTATACCTATAATTACATGTATTTTACATGTACCTTCCAGAAAAATCCACTAATGTTCTTCTGATAACCACCACCACCTGGAACTAGCATCTGCATTAGCGCCCTCTCGGGGTAAGGGGTGGGGCGGACCCTCTGTCGACCACTGAGTCATTGGTAACCAGCAGCTGGGAGGCCGCCCTCCCATCAGATCAACAAATCTTCCTTTAATTAGCTCACCTGCCCATTTCCTCCCTGTCCTCCCAACGCTCTCCAAAGTCCTCCCATCAGCTGGCTTACAGGCTCACCTTCCTCTCTAATCCTGCCTCCACACCTGGGAATAGCTCCAGCCTCTCCACTTCATACTGCTGACACACACGCACACAGACGGTGCTTCAAACAAGACTGACAATCAACTTCGAGTAAGCTTGGATCCCATTGATTTTCTAAATGGTGCCTCACTGATACCTTATTAGCATTGGGATCACCTCCGATATGGTCATTTCTGAAGAGCCACATGTTCTCTGTGCCTGTCGATGTAATTTGCACATTCACAGGTGGAAATGATCTCACAGTCTTTGTTGTTATGCTCACCCAGGCTCTTTGAAATGGCTGTTTAAAGAAGTTCAATAAGTGGACCGGCGGTTTACTGTATTGATCACGGCCGCTGCCTGCACTTTAATGGAAACACAATCTCTTCCTGCTTTGGGGTCCCTGTGCACTTCTAACCCTGTGAGCCATTTTCATACAGAATGTTGCTTCGCTCCAAATTGAAAATGTTTGGTGCTAATTACTGTATGATTGTGTGAATTTAAATAATTGTTCTATAAGGGAAATGCTCCTTAAATGTTTATAAGCACAAAGGATGTCTTATTAAAAAGGTAATGACTTGTAAAATATTCCTAAATGAGATTTCCTCTTTATTCCAGCAATCACTTTACAAAAATACAGATGTCAAATTTTGAAATGGTTGATATCTCATTAAAGAACAAGCTTATTCACTCATCATCTCTTTATTTGAATGATCCCAGTGTGCATTCCTGCCTTTGAATACTGTCTGAGGCTGTGATGGGGCAGTTCTGATAGAGTGAATAGGTCCCGCAGGTATTTCCAGACTGACTCTGGAGAGTGCTAACATACAAAGCAATCTAGGCCTGGGAAGATTGGCCTACGATGCTTGCCAGTCTCGGGTGACTGATAAAATCCAACCACCATCGAACTGCCAGCAACATTGGTTATAGTGCTCCAGTCCCTCTGGTCCACTGCCACACTCTCTCTCCTAACCACAGGGCTTCCATATGGACTCCTATTATGGCTGCCGTTTAATCACCTATCAAAAAACATTTCACTGCACTTGAAGAAGGGCTAGCAGAAGGATGGAGTCAGAAAAAAAAGAGTGGGAAAGGAGCAGACATAAAAACAAGTGAAAGATGGGAAAGGAAAATGGGAAAGTGGGACTGAGAGATTGATAGAGAGGACGAGCCGTGCATCTGTGTAGTGAATTTGAATGGATGGAGACGAGAAGGGGGGTTGAGTGGAGGAATAGCCTTGCATTGCAGATGGGGGGGGGGGCAGTGATCTGGCCAGTATCCTGTTTTTTTGCTTTGCGTTTACAAAAACACACACAACAGGAGAGAAAAGGAGGAGTGTCCTGGCCACGGGAGGCAATAAATTACCTGTGATTGATGCTCGCCGCCGCAGAGGACGACAGTTAAAGACGTGCGGTGCTAATCGCCGACCCCCTCCGTACTCCCTCCTCCTCTTCTCAAACACAGCAACTCACCGGCTCCCAGCCCCCCACCCCCATCACAACAACACACAATTAGCAGTTCTGTCTGTCATTCGGCCCACCCTTCGCGGTCATACACCCAAATATTCATTTCCTACCAGACGGACTGCTGGTAAGAAGAGCAGCTTTCACCACGGGCGGTTTGATGCATTAGCCACAGGCTCTATGTTGTAAATGTCAACCTCCATCACTTCATTTCAGGCAAACAAATCTACTATATGTCGCAGGAATATAGATTTGTTTTTTTTCCCTTTAGTAAGATTTTGGCCGTTTTTATTGAGAATTAAAAGTCAGACAGCTGCAAGACTTCAGTGTTGGGACTCTTGTGAGCAGATAGAATAGTTACTATAACGGGAACTAAAGTCAACTCCAAAACTAGGCACAAAAACAAAATCTATTTATATGAAATTTAAAATTATGAGACTAAAACTAGGCCAGAACTCTAATGTTTGCCTCCAATAAAAACCGAAACATCAAACATTGTTTTTAGTGTTTGTCTTTTGATCTTGGCATTGGTAGCAGAGAGTAATGTAAAATTTAACACCTGCAGGTTATTTACTAATATGAGCATTGCTGTGTAAGTCTGTTGTTTGTTTATATCAGTTTTTCAGTATTCAGCATATAAATTTGCCCCGTTAGATTCAGTGCTTTCACACATCTGTCTAAACAGGCACTTGTTATGGGCTCACTGCAAATGATATAAAATTGTAAGAAGAGTCCTCAGTTATTTTGGATATTCTGTGAATAAATGATAGATATTTTATACATATGCATGTAAACAAGAAATAATGTGTGAGCAGCTGGTGCTTTAAACTTTCTCTTTCACACATTTATAGCTTTTAATGTTGGTGGAAGCTTATCAACCGCAATGCAAAATGACAAAATTGTTGTATTTGACAGAAGCGAGGCACTTTGTTGTCAGCAGGAACTTTGATTTTACATCTGTTCTTACGATAAGTCACCAGTTAGTGCCAGCAGTCATTATTATTACAAGAATAAAAAGCGCTACGTTGTGGTTTTCAGTTAGCTCGGTTAAAACCATCCTGATTGCATGAGCTTTGCATTTCTGTTTCGTGCTCCGTGTAAGTCTGGATTTCCAGCCCCTGAAAACGGTTCAGTGATCACCTCAAGTGACTCATTACGAGCAGGCAGTGTCCATGTTGTATTGGTGCCTTCGAATGGGGTTGTTTTTACAGTGTTCATAAGGAGAGACCATACAAATGTGTCGTGTTGTGAATTCACAAACAGGAAAGGCTTGACGTTCAAATGGTAACCACATAAGAGCAGCGCTGCAAGGAAACGGTAATATGGACACCAATGATCCTTGTTCTCCTCCTGGCTTCCTGATAATGTTACATTACTTTGTGTTTAAACGGCATGTGAAGGAACAAGAGATGAGACGACAAAGGTGACGATTTATACCTAGATTTAAAACTTGTCAACACTTATTTTTGGTCCTGTATGGGCCAATACGGGCTCCGCCATTTCTAAAAACGTCAGCAAACATGTTACAACTGGTGAACTCGGAGCTTTCTGGTAAATTTGATTTTTGACGTCGTGACGGTTTCTTTAAAGTAAATCGTTAAAATACACTCAGACATCTATTCAACGCACGATTAAAATATTACTTTGAATGCTGGAGCTGCTTGGCATAACTTAAAAAGCAACAGCCCACAGTAAGATGGTGAAGTGTGGATCCGCCGGCGCAGGTCTTTAAATCGGAGAAATTAATTAATTTGGATAGGCGTCAAATGGATGATATCAGAGCTGATCCGTGCACCTCTGAAAAAGGTTGCAGCAAATTTCCAAACAAAAGTTTGGCAAAAACATCAATGAACACTTAATTTCAGGCGGTCACATGTTACGGGACACAGTAACTGTAATAATAATTTTATTAGAAATGCGTTATATTACTCCGTTACTGCCCAAAAGTAACCTATTAGTCTCACGTTACCCCCATCACTGGTCATTACACATATTAAATCTAAACTCTTGTTTTGTCTTTTCTAGCTTGAAGCTGCCCTCCACAATCCTGTTTACTGTGCATTGTTGGGCTTCTCTGCAGCGAGCACCTCCTTACCTCAAGGCTACCTCTGGGTAAGTCATCCGTTGCAGACACACATACACACATGCTTAATTGAAAGCGAAATAACTAAAACCATTAACAAGCCAAATAATGCCAATTTTACCATTGCTGATAATATTTGCTTTTAACACAAGTACCATAGATATTTAAAAGTCCTTCCTACATTCTTCCCTCATTCATTAAAATAAAAGTAAAAAAAAAAAAGTACCTCAAGGCTGTGAATGGGACATGCACTCTTCTCCCTGTAAAATGTTGCCAGGAAACTGTAAAAAATACAGTATAAAGGTTAGCGGTAGGTACCGTAATTATGTAATTACTGCAGCGTATTTTATAACGATTGGGAGAAACTGTGCCGCCAGACTATCACGTCTAATCCTTGGACTTGTGGGATTTCATCTGGATCTAGAAAGGAGGAGGAATTCAGTACAAAAAAAAAAAAAAAAAGATGCAAAGAATCTGCTATTAATCTTTAAGTTTCAATTTTTGTTCCCCCTCCTATTTGGAGATAGTGGGCAATTTATCACGTAATCCCTTTTCAGCCTAAAAGGTGGCTGAATCAAGTGTAGGCCCTCCATGACAGAGTGCGGCTCAGTGTCTCAGACTTAATTGCTTGTGCGGTGGTGCTTCTCTAAAGACTGGCTGTTACTCGGATGGGGAAAAGGAGATACTGTGGAGCAGGTACAGTGTTTAGGGCCCTGTGGTATCAGTGTTTGAAGGGGAAGAGGCCGTTCTGACCCTCAATTTCTCTTAGAGCACACGCTATTACAGATAACTTAAACGTCCTTGACCTTGGCCTCCCACACCATTTGTAAGGATAAGGTAACTCGTCCACATGCAGCGTCTTTCACAGAGAATGCATGAAGCAAACGAAAAATAAGAGAGTGAAGTGATGCATTGAAAGGTTTTAATTCTCTCACACCCACGTGTTCATGCAAGCTATAAACAATTGCTCCGGCAGTTATCTGAAGTGACAGAGTTCATTCTTTTTCAAGGCACAGCATCCAGGCACAGAGAGAGATCTGAGCGTTATTAGGTTGCGGCCGAGTCGAGTCTTATGTCAGTGGAAATGAGTTCAAATCGCATCTTAAAGGGATAGCTCACCCAAAAATGAAAATTCAATCTTTACGTCAGTGGAAGGTTGGGTGAAGCTTTCAGTCCACAGAAGAAAAGCATGTAAACACATCTGCAGATCCTAAAAGCTCTCATTGGTCTTACCTCGTGCTGCTGGCTTTAAATTTATTCATTTTTCTTCCAAATCTTCGATAAATCAAGTTTACAATAATTAAGCTTCAAATCTTTTTTTTTTTTTTTTTGCCTGACTTGAGTCCTCTCATGGAACTAATTGTCAAGAAGTAGATTTGCCCTAGAAGAAGAAAGACTTTCAAGAAAGCTTCACTAAGATGGAGCAATGCTTAGTTAACAATCAAAATGAACATCCTGATTAAATCACAGGTGCATGTTGAATTTGCACCAGTTCTGCCAATACAAAATCCAGTCCTGAGACTGGTACAATTATTGGATGGAGGCTCCTTTATCGTGAAAGCTCTCTGTAAGTAATTCTTCAATGCCATCTGGCGAAGAGGTTTTTTTTTTTTCTTTTTTTTTCTTTAGTGTAGAAATTTTCATTATAAATGGAACTAAACTCTCAAGAGTGAATTTACATTGCAAGACATTCATGCTTCTGGAAACCAACCTTGCAATCAGGACGAGCAGCTTCTTGAGTACTGAGCACATCTGACATTCCTCCAGCACAGTCAGTGTTACATACTGTACTGTACTACATCCAAAGCAAAAACAAACTGGTATCCACTAAAATAATAATAGTGAAGGCCTGGAGAGCCAGCAAGAATAATTAATGGCTGAGTGTTCCCGCCCCCAGTTGGTTCTACCTCCCTGGCAGGCTTGTCAAATGAGGGATGACACTAATCATGTTAAAGTGAGATAGGCTATGGGGATTTTTGTGTGCTTTGATCAGAGTAATGACATTGTGTCTAATCAGCCTGATACCCCAGTGTTTCCCTGTTGGCCTTCACCTTCTTTGTCCCACTTTCCCACATTTCCTACAGCTAACTCTGCCGTTCTGTGTCTTTTCTTATACACATAATCGGGAAGTTAGAAGTCCATGCAAGTGCCGGTGATGGGAAGCTAAAATGCATCCGTATCGGAGAACATTAACAGTCTGTTGACCCATGGTTTTGGCTCCTTAATGTGGCGAATACAATTGAGCCGAGTGTGCTATCGTGACCACTCTGCGTGCTTACTCACTGCGTCCAGAGCAATCTAATTAACGCTGGCAGAGCATTTACTGTTTGGGAAGTTTTTGTTCCTCCCAAGCTGAGAGGAGGAATCCGTCCAGGGCACCACTCCAGATATCTATTCCTCTTAATAAGTTGAGATGACTTTGTCAGGACACAGTATTTGCTCTGGATAATGGGCAGAGAGAGAGAGAGAGAGAGAGAGGGAAAGGAAGGAGGGCAGGATGGAATTTAAAAAGTGGAAGACAAAGTGTTTATTGGTAGAGATAGGAGTGATGGTGGGATTCTGGAGGTATAGATGGACGTGTGAATGTACGACAGCCTATTCAGCGCGGGTTTAATGCTTCTCTAACGCACCCCGCTGGTCTGTTCAAACAGCACAGACGCGGGTTGGGGGTTTGAGTTGCACCAACGATAACCTGCCTTCAAGCCAATCACTGGTGTTTAACATCTACCTGTCCATCACAAAGCGGGCCTCGCTCTTCCCAGCCTCTCCGTCAGTGCTCCAAAGCAGCTGAAAGTCGAGCCGAGACTCATTCTCGCTCTGGAGCAAGTTGTATCTGCTTACCATTTGTCTTCACTGGAGCAATATTTCCTTTTCTTCATGCTATATCTGCATCGTAACTTTCTCCTGTCTGGACGGTGTCCAGTCGCTGTGCTCCACTCTGCTCTCATTCTCACCTGTGCCTGTCATTAGCGGGGGTGGGGGGGGTTACGCACCCCCTCTCCGCTCAGAAATGTCCCAAGGAAACCAAAACATCTAAGTACAGGCAGAGGGGAGTGTGTCTCCATACGCAGTCACTACCACACATATATAGAGGCCCAGAAGTGACGACTGAGCCGCATTACTTTTGTACATGTCTATATATATATTTTTTTTTTTAGTGAAATCCTACTGATTTCACCTTTAAGTTTCACTTGATGCGGCCTGCAGCTGTGAAGAGAAGGGGGGTGGGGGGGTGGGGGGGTACAGGCAGCAGCCTGCTGATCTGTGAAAAGCGTACCTCTTTTTTTTTTTTTAATCATGAAATTTACATGTGTACACAGCGAAAATTGCCCACGGTAAACATGTGGCCCGGATGTTGGATCGCATGTTGGAAATCAACAGAAGCAGCTCCATACCAGGTGGATTAAGTGACTGTGTTACGTCATTATTGTCAGCGTTTTCCGACCGTTTTTGCTCAGTTTAATCACTTCTTCAAATGTTTGGTGCGCATGTAAGGCATTTATCTTAACAGAGCAAGCTGATGGCGATGGCGATGATCCGCACACCGGTGACGTCTTCTTTGAATCCGTGACAGACTGACGCAGCTTAAAGACGGCTGCTTGCTTCTGTGTAAATAACATTAAATCAACAAAAGGCGGTTATTGTAAAGGTTACTGATGAGCCTTCAGCACGTTGCTGACATGGGGTCTCTGTGTAAAAACAGCTACAAAGTCACTTGGAGCAAAGACTTTTCTGGCGCCTTGCTGCAAGAAACGCCCTCCCTGTCTTTTCTTCACTCTGTGCAACAGACCATTATTTGTTCTGGCTCATTCTCAAGAGCCCACAGGATCGCTCCTGTCCAGATTCTGCACGCTGATACAAATCAAACAAATGATTGCATGCAAATAAGGGTGAGTGTGGAGGAGATTAGCTAAAGACTATATTTAGCTCATGTCACATTCACACGATGTGATTCACACAGAGAATAATTCTTCTGCGTCTAGCAGCAAGGAGCTGTGCTTCTTTTCCAAGATGGACATTTTGTCTGGACATCCACCTCGGTCTTGTATTGAAAACCCAGAGCCATACCTTAATTATTTGGAAATGGGAGCAATTTCGCCTTAATTGGAATCGTATCAGAGATAGGTTGGAGGGCATCTGCTGTCCTCATTTCTCAGCGTCGGCATTGACAGGCGGACGCGAAGGCCAATATAAATGCGGTACATAGAAAATCAGGACGCTCAGGCTGTGGGTAGCGATTCAACTTCGGGAGCTTGTTATGTTTGGTAGATGTGATTGGCAAAGGTTGCTTTCTTGTTTTCATTGTGCTTACTTCAAAAAGGGACGGATGTCTAACATCTACAGGCCTTGAATGGTAAAAACTTCCAATCAATCCAAACCGAGCCTTTGAAAGCGCTCCGCTCTCTGTCTATATGCAAAGGTTTACTTTTCTGTTTGTGCTGGGAGCAGCTGCGCAGAGTTCTCAATGTGACCTTGTATGTGCTAATATCAAATGTCATTTTAATGAATTGAAAATTATATTCGTTTCATCCCAAACTGACTCAAGCAATAGATCTTGATCTTGTAAATTCATGAAAAAAATGTCATTGTTAAGCAACTCAGAGCCTTTCAGAAACTTACGAGAGCCGCTCTGTTCTTCAGTGATGAAAAGATCGCAGAGTTTTAGGAACGGTTTGATGTTCTAGAGATGACATTGTGAATCCATTACATAATGTGTTTGAAATTCTAAGTGATATTTTTTTAAAAAAGTGCTACAAGTGACAAGGTCTGGAAGAATAATTGATTTGGACTCTTTTTGAAATCTAAATTCCTGACAGGTGGAGTGTTTAATGAAAGGCACATGATCCTCTGACCTGAACACAATGCAGGCATGTTTTAAGGGAGATTTGCCTGGTTCTGCTCCTCCATTCTCTTCTCTCTGTTTCAGTAGAATAATTTATTACCCCTGGCATCATGATTCAGTCCGTTGCTCCAGCTACACAGGGTCTCGACCTTTTTCGACCATGTTTTTTTCCTCCCCACAGGTGGCTGGCGGAGGAGAAGCTTCTCAGGGGCAGATAGAGATATTTTCCCTCAACAGGCCCCTGCCGAGGGCTGTCAAGAGCCTGCAGGTTGGTTCTGCCGTCCGATGTCTGGAATATGTGCCAGAACCGTCTCCGAATGATGAAGCCGAGGCTGGAGTTCACAAGTCCCCCTCAGGTGTCGGCGCCAACATTTGTGTTGGATCGGACGATGGGCGGTGAGAAACTGATCGCAGTAAACAACAGAGCAAGAACTTGCTGTTTTAAGCAAAGCACTTTCAGAAAGTAGGGCTCAACTGATCAATCAGTTTGCCGATATTATCGGCCGATATTGGCCTATCGCAGATATATCAGTATCAGCTTCTGTGTATTTGCATTATGAGCCAATATTAAAACTGTTTGTTAAGGCCAGAAAAAAAGCTTGGACTAGTAATTTAAAATGATGTAATTACTAGAGCTAAGAATTGCCAGGGACCCCACGATTATACGTTATTATGAAAACTGAGTCATGATACGATATTATCGTGATATGTTGAGTATTGTGATATCTTATATTGTGATTTTGTTTTCACCATTTTCAACTGTGATTCATTTTCTCTAAGTGAAACTTTGTCATCATTATGTCTCATCCAATTAGATAAAGTTTTCAGTCTTTTCATATCAATCCAGTAAATTTTTTTGTTGCATTTTTTATTACCTCACCAGACAGTGAGCACTTAGCACCATCTAGTGGACTGAAAAATCTTTTAATTATTATTATTCTATTACTCAATAGTTGAGTTTGTATTGGCAACATTTATTAAGAATTTATGTAAAAAAAACCATCAATACTTGGTGTCTATGAATTGATAGTCAAGCAAAATATCATGATATCACGCAGTATCATTTTTTCCCCCATCTTTGGTAATCACATAGTTGGACAGCAGAGGGCAGCCAGTTATTTATTAACAAATATGTCAGATGTTCACTGTTCAGTGCACTGATCTTCAGAGTAAAGTTGTTAAAATGTGAGATCTCCCGCCTCCATTACATATCTTTGTCACAAGTACTAGATAACCATATTTGGCCAATATTAAACATTTTAATGTCCAATACATTTTATATCTGGATTTTATTGCTCCCTAATGTCAATATTTACCCCAAAAAGCATGCAAAGCAAAAACATGAGCCCCAACTTCACAGTCCTTATAGAGTGCCTAAGCCCCCTCCCTCTACTTTCAGGCCATGGGACCTTAATTTGGAAAAAAATATGAACAGTAGTCAATGAAGAGGGACATTTTTTTATATACCGTTTGGCCTGTGCCCTGAATTAATATTATAATGTTGGTAATTTAAAATATAATTTTCCAAGTAAAGAAAGTTGAATTTTGTTGTCAAACAGTAAAGTAAAACAACGTTTTTTCTGAGACCGCTCAGTGAACAACGCGTCTCATCTCGGACAATATACGTCATCAGTACAGACATGGCCGTCAGCTCGGCAGATTTCACACTGTTTTTACAGGATGAGGGGAAAAGTATTAAAATAGGTGAAAACAGTTATAAATCAGCTCATGTCGAGAGCTGCAGCTACTTGAAGGGGGAGTTAGTCGGTTGTGTGAGTCAGAGGAGGGAAAATGTTCTCACATAAGTCACTCG
The DNA here is from genome assembly GCA_029783665.1 of Naso thynnoides. NCBI lineage: Eukaryota > Metazoa > Chordata > Actinopteri > Acanthuriformes > Acanthuridae > Naso > Naso thynnoides. The sequence continues at coordinate 5,520,143 of JAQLOL010000012.1, forward strand.
ACTGGTGTTGTTGTCTTTAATCTAATACATCAACCATTTGCCAACTAACAGACGTTCTTCACATGAAAAATCATTATTAATCTTTTGTAATTCAGGGAACAAGTCAAACAGGATCTGGGGTCCACCAGAAGGGGCATGACTTAGCCACTCCACTGCTTCGGTCCCCATAGATTTAGAGCCGAATAGACCTTCTTGAGAATATTTCATCAAGGCAGGAAATCAGAGTTGATACCATAACACAGTGTCAATACTGCTTTTGCTGCAAAGATCAGTTTCATTTTCAAGTCCAATAAACCTTCTGATTCCCACTGTGTCTAACAGAGGAGGTTTAAGTTCAGTCTCCTGTCATTCTACTATTCAAAACACTCTCTTTTGTGCTTGTTTTTTTTCAAACAGAATATATATTCTTTGGTTTCCCATTCAGCCATTATGTTGCTGCTTTTCTCTGTTTAGTTGTTTTATGCTGACTCATTCTCTTGCGATGTAAATGCCTGTCCAGGGAAAATGAAGAGAACATAAAAACTCAGCATGTGAGCACACTGGAAAGACTGTCAGCTCCCTCTCAGACGGAGAGAAACCAAATGCGATGTGCATTTGTCATTTTGACGAAGACAATGAGATGCAGCAAAGTTCAGATGGCATTTCAAACATGAGAAAGACAGAGTGGCTGCACATAAACAATGCTTTGCTCCAAAGTGCACTGTTAAATCCAACTGCATGAAAACGAGGCACTCTGTCATTTCAAATGACATTCATTTATCATGTCGGCTTGTGCTGCTTTTGTTCTTCCAGCATCCTGGTGTACGGCAGTGTGGACACTGCAGCACAATGCCTACTGACCCTCCATAACCCCGCGGGCTGCCCTGTGCTGTGCCTGAAGCACTCCGCTCGCTTCCTGTTTGCAGGCCTCCGGAACGGGACCTTGATGGTTTATGGAAGAAGAAACAGCGGTAAGGTGCCTCCGAGGTTGCTTTGCTTTCAGACTGATGACGGTCTTTGTCACAGTCAGTTTGTGGCCCGTCGGGAAAGTGAGAAAGTATATTTATCACTGATACATTTCTAGTATTCTGAAGTATGACTTTAAAAAAATAAAGAAGAAAGCAAAACTGTTTTAAAAAATGCAAAATGTATTTATTAAGATAAAAAATTCTTTTCACTGCAAGATTTTCTGTATTCATTTATCAAAGGATGTTAAATAATTAATGGCCCGATACTAAATATTCCAAAATGTGACGTCATCTTTATCATAAAGACAATAAAATTTTTGTTGACATTT
>JAQLOL010000012.1:5591009-5610883 GCA_029783665.1 Naso thynnoides
CACGCTAAAACACTGCGTTAACTGTGCGCAGAGTGGCGAGTTGTGTTTTTAACTACCAGACTATAGCTAGCTACAGTCAGCTAACGCAGTGTTTAAGTTTGGTAGTCGTCGTCTTACCGTGACGTAAGTTCCAATGTGCTTTATACATTATCAGAGCAATTTTTAGGTCCACTATCATGCAATTTTACAATGTTTAATAAAAAGTGCATTTGTCAGTTCGTAATATGTGGCTTGATTTATAATTCGTATTGCTTTCTTCTGTGGCATGAATAATTGTTTTGTTTTTGCTTTGTAATTGTTTTCCCGTACCTCCATACAGTAAGTAATGTAAGGAACTGTGAGCGAACAATACAGCACATAAAGTGATTTCTGATTCAAGATATCTTTGCTTTTTCAATATATTGCAATTGTGTTAGACATTTTTAGCTTTATGTTAATCATATGCGATTTCCAGTTTGATTAATCATCGATTATTAGGCCCAAAAATGTATTTTCATAAAGTCTTTTGATTTCAACATTGCTGAGCTGAGTTTTTTACTGAGTTATTGATTTTCCGATTGCCAAAATAAAAATAAACTTTGTTGTACATACATTGATAAATTAATTGGTAACTTGTTGATATTAAACCACCTTTTTTAAAGCTTTTTCAATTCACATTCCTCTGCATTCAGAAGCTGTTCTATTTTTTTCCCCAAAACAATATAAATTGGTATTTTCAGCAAACAAAACAAATTCTAATAATTTAGACAATTTTTTAAATGTCATTTATATACATGATGAACAATTTTGGACCCAACACGGAGCCCTGTGGAACCCCGTAGGTGACCTTTAACAAGACTGATTCAACATAATTGCAACATTACCGCCAGCTTTATTCACTTGGTTTCGTTCTTCTGGGGAACTTTTTAGCCTTGAATAGGGTTTGTGCCTCTAATTCTGTATTTTTTAAAATTTATTTAATAATAGTCCATCATAAATGATATCAAATACTTTTTTCAATAGTATAAATGCCCTCATAGTATATTCCCTTTTATCTATTACAGAGGAAATCTCCTAGGCCAGTTCCATCACTGCCATTGAGGTGGACCTGTTTGCTCTAAAGCCATGCTGGTGGTTGCTTAATATATTATGTTTATCTATGAAACCGTCAGAGGGTAACTGTTGGTTGTTTATTCAGCGGCAGAAGTTGAGAGAATATCAACACATCGTCATTAACTCAGGCACAAATTAACAGATGCATGATTATTATTAAATGTGTGAAGATGTGTGTGTGTTCACAGCAGCCAGAAGCGATAATAATTAAGCTTTCATGGTATGAATTATCAATTACTGCTATAGCATACTTTGGGATGTAAAAAGTTTATGTTGTGAAGAAATTACATTGGTTGAACTGCTTTGACCTTGTGAAGATCTAAACTAATCTATAAATGTACATTGCAGCCTAAAAAACCTATAAATATTTCAAATATTGTAGCATGCACAGTCATGGAATGAGGCATATGGTTAAATTATGCATCCTTGAGTGCTGAGCTCATTAGCCCCCAGGAGGTCCCTCGAAATAGACCACAGGCCTCATCTAAGCCTCCATTTAGACACTATAGAAAGAAAATAGCTTTTGAGACTACTCGAATAGCTCCAAACCTGAGGAAAGCAACCTGATAATGACACAACAGTCGCATAATGAAATCAAATTAGAGACCTCCATCTCATATTGTGCTGTCCATTTCTAACTGCAGGCTAAGCATCCGTCTGTAAGTGATTCATAACAGCTCTTTATGAGTCATCCCCCAAAGATTGTGTGTAATAAAGACTGCTGAGGAGGAGAAAAGTGTTTGATCACACATTCGTCCGATGGCATGACAGTCTAATCCAATAAGCGCTCCTTAAGGAGGTCATGCTCAAAACTTCAGGGTAGATGCAGGCAACACAGAAAAATTATGGATGGCTACATCTCTTATTCACCATTACAGTTATGACTACTGTTATAGTGAGGCTGATACGTCATTCCATTACTGAAATATAATCTCCAGACACACAGCGTGGCCTGCCTTTGGGGGGCTGCTCACACGAACAATCTGTATGATGTAATGAGCAGCAAGAACCCTCAAGTCTACCCCAATAAATACTTCCTATTGTGGGCTATTGTACAATAACAGTCCCACTGCTTCCTCTAGCGAATGCCAGGAAAGATGACGCGTCAATTCCTAACTGAAAGCGACGAGCTTTTCAGTGGAGGTGTAGAGTCCCTCTGGGAGCTCACTCGTAACAGTGCCACAGTCTCTGCGTCTCACTACTGAGAGGGCGGATGCCTGCTGTGATATACACCTTCACATTAGCCCCTGACAAGAAAGGGTTGTTTTTGATGAAGTGCACTTCTTTGGTGACAGCCTCCTCTCTCATGAAGAATATTTACGCAGCCACAAGTGGAGGGCTGTAAATAAATTGCCTTGTGGTTAACCACAAAGTCACCAGACCTTCTCCTGCAGAGACGGCAGAGATCAGGGGAGCCGACAAGCTTTCTCTTCTCTGTCTTACAGTAACTGCAGCCATGGATCAATTACATTCAATGACCTGAATAAGAGAAAATTGCAGTGTAGCATATTTATGGCTTGTTCAGCTTGTCTCCAGCTTGGACTTGTTGCAGATTGCTGGAAGAAAACCACCCCATGCTGTGATGCCCATCTGAATAAAAGTTACTGCTGCCGCTCAGAAGATTTCTACAGCTTGTCAGATGTCAAATTCAAACACTGCCTGTAAAGATGAACAACACGAAAGCTCCCCCAATACGAAGCCAAAACATGTTGATCTTCCCCTAGTGTCTGGGTCTGTGTTTTTTTTGGTGATGTTTTTCTCTCTGTGACTTCAGAGAGTTCTTATCAGGCTGGTGTTTGTTCAGGTGCTAACTTTTTCAGCCTGTTTGGTTTGTTTTAATTAGGTTTCTGATGCTAGAAAAGTTGTTTTATTGAACCATACTTTGTCAAGCAAATGTGTTGCCATGACTCCATCTCTCCAATGCTGATGTGTGACAAAAAATTTTATCCAAAAAAAAAAAAAAAAAACTTTCAGAGATTATTTTGTGTGTGTTTTTTATGCTCATCTGCAAAAAAATGAAAAAATAACTTAAGAGTTCATGGATCTGATTTCTATGGAGCCCGGGATGTAACATGGATGGGTTCTTTTTTTTTTTTTTTGAACATACGTGTTTTCTATTTCATGCGCACGTTTTATGACTCGCATGCACGTTTTATAAATTGAATACCTGTTTTAAACATCGCATGTTTTCTTTGTATTTTTCAGACTGTTTTATTAAAAGGCACACGCCATTTGAAAAACACACTTGATTTTGTATTTCACACACACAATTTATAAGTCACATGGGTGTTTTATAAATTGCACATGCGTTTCACTCGTATTTTGTGCTCAAGTTTTATTAAAACCCCCGGACAATTTAGAAATTTGAATGCAAATGGAAAACGCATGGGCATTTTCCAAAAAATAAACACATCGATGTCACTTCCAAGGCTCTGTAGATTCCACTTTTGGAAACTGTTGCCAGTTTTCCATTTTTTTTACAGGCAAGTTTTGCCAGGAAAAAAAAGAAGGAAAAGAAAAGCTTTTCAATTTAAAATAAATAAATAAATAAATAGAAGAAGAAGAAGAAAATGCTATTTAGGTCAGACTAAGAAAATTAATTTTCAGAAAAAAAGGCTTTCGTCGTCGTGCCTCCATAGATACCATGTGTGTTTGTCTGCCAAGATGTTAATGATAATAATGTATAAAACTACTATTAAATCCAAAAAGTCTATTGCTGTATTCTCCACAGAAGATATTAAGGCACGAGATCTGACATGCATTAGTCAAATGGCTTTGCTCATGTATTAGATCTGGATCTTTCTCAGGAGGAAGGCTCAACAGACTTTTGACATATTACTGCCTTTTTATAACAAAGATTTATGCATAATAGTATCAAGAAACTCTCCTTCACAGAAACATAGGCTCAAAAATAATTACAAAATCGAAACGTACGACCTCCTGAATGTGACAAAATTAATTTCTGTTTATGACCTTGCATTTTTAATAGTCCTAAATATCTTCAAATTTGCTGGGAACACCAAGCAATTAATATTGTATGACAGCAATCTGAATTCAGCCACTGCCACAGAATTCCAATAAAATAAGCTTCATATTGTTGAGACTGTGCGGATTAGAAAGCAGGTGCTTGAGGCACTGCATCACATCTGATCACCACACTGAGAATTTCTGTGCCAGTTACACATTTTGAAAGCTCCTGGCTGTGTGTGATAAAATATGCAGTAAGTGCCTGATGCATTATACTGAATGGCCTAAGTCAGCTACTGTTTAAGTTTACTTAGATAAAAATCTTTCTCCTTGTTTGCTCTGTCGGCTGCCATTTTGTACTTTTGTGTAATCTGTGACTGGGTTTGTGTTGTTTATTTTTGGAGCTAAAGGGATAGTTCTTCTTTTGATGTGGAGTTGTATGAGGCACTTACGTCAGTGTCTTACCTGCTGTAGATAATGATCAGCTCTCCCTCTGTCTGGAGAAGCAGCGCCATGTACCAGCAGGAAACAGATCGTAGTACTGCTGTAAACGGTACCAACAGCAACATGTCTTTTAGCCACCAACAAGACCCCGCACCCAAAGTTTGTATGTTCCTTTACGTGTAAACGATACTTTGAAATTTTGGGGGATAGGGTTAGGTAGCCTGGCTATGCCCACTTCCTGCTCACCTCAGTTTTCACTGAGAATCAGTCTGGTAAAGGCCCGACTTGAGAACTGCAGAGATAAATTTATGCTGGACCAATCAGAGACTAGTGGGAGTGGTTAAGCTCTGATATAGACGTCAAACACTTTTTCACAGTAGTTAAATCATGTCGGAGGGTTATTGCCTTGGTTTACCAGGCTACCAAAAACCCCTCGTCATTGAAAATTACAGAATATTAAATACAAGGAACGTTCCGCCCAAACAATAACAATCTTGGGGACAAGAGATGTACTCCACTGTTCTGCTGTTAGTGGTCAGCTGCGGCATTTAGCTGCTTCTACTCAGTAAAAATGTGGTTTGATTTCAAACAAAAAACGTCTAATTGTCTTCTTCTGTGATGAGTGGTGGGTTAGAATCTCAGTCACATCACAATGTAACAGCATTTATGTGATTATTGAACAGATTGGACGTTAACCTTCCCAATTGTCTGTTTCGCTGAATAGCTGGACCCACAGCATACGTCATACAGTCATTGTCCATGCTGATTGGTTCAAGGCTGCTCCAACAGTTTTACACTTAACTCGATACCACACCTGCTAGGATTCAAATTCTGCAAAGAATCCCCAGTGGCCAGATCCTTTTCACGGAGTGAATTTATTCACAAAGTGAATGGTGTGTCTGGTTTACAAGGCAAAGGGTTAAGGTTACAGTAAGCTGTTTCCTTTGGGACTATCGCAGGTAAGGCTACAGTTGTACAAAGGAATACGGACATTGTGTGTTTGAGAGAAGATAATCTAAAAGAAAAATTTTAAAAGTGCAGAATACACGTAAAGGGACCTATTTACTTTAGATGAATGGTCTGTTGGCCTCTTGAAAGACGCATTTCTGTTAGTACCGTTTACAGCAATATTATGCTCTATTTCCTGCCAGCCCACTGCACTGCGTCTCAAGACAGAGGGTGAGCTGACTGTTACCATGCGCATAAAGATGCTTTTCCATTACATGGCACTACTTTGCTTTACTCTACTTGCCTTTGGTATCGGGTAATTTTCTGGAGGTTGTTTTCCATTACAGGATAGTGTAAGTGATAGTACCATCTCAGTGTAGGTGGTGGTCACGGTGACCAGCTACAGCTGACCTGCCGGTGGTCTGCAGTGTTCCGCTACACCTTTTAGTGCCTTCTCAGTTTACTCAGAACCTCAACGAAGTCGGAACTGAAAAAGTAGGCACCAGGTGCCAGAAACTTTTACAAAATGGTAAAATCAAAAAAGGAAAGAGTACAGTAGAACTGGTACCAACTGGTAACGTACCAGAAAAGTGACTTAAGACACTTGACTAGGCATAGGTGCCTCATACAACCCCACAGTTTAAAAAAAAATCCTTTAAGAAATAAAGAAGACAGAATTTTCTAATGTGAAACATTCATTTGTTGTTGCAAAGATAGGCTGGTCAACAGCATAAACACACTTGGAAGAAATGATTTATCTCGATTTTTGATTTCAACAAAGATATCATTCAGGACTTGTGGGATGTGTGTGTGTGTCTGCAGCAGTGCTGCATTGATTGTCATCATTATCACCGTGTAACTCTTAATTAATCGGACAGCCTGAAAGGCTTTTTGTTTATTTGCAAGTGTGCTGTAGGCAGTCTGTATCAGCCCAGTAATTTTAATAGACCACACTATCTCACATATAAATCTACTGACTAAAATATGAACTGAATGCTGCTCAAATGAGGAGATGACAAACACACAGTTATTAGCTTCCACCACAAGCTCTTCTAACCTTCCAGCCCCCAAAAAGGAAAAGAAAACAAACAAACAAACAAAAAAACAGTTGGTTATAAAAGTTGCCCAAAGACAACCCTCTACTCACCTAAAGCAGCCTTCATTTCTGAAAGTTCAGATAAGACCAGCGAGATAAGCAGAAATTTACTGTGGGCTGGTGGAGAAGAAGATGTGATTAGAAACATGCTGCGTCTGTCTTGCAGTTTTTTTTCCCTTACCACAAAACAGAGGACCACATTTGCAACGACTTAACAGAAAGTGTTTTGGAAGTTTCACCCTCAAGCTTCATTTTCATGGCAGGTGGTAGTTGGTGATATCAAGACGAAAATATATTTTTCTTATGGGAGTGGCAAGGCAAGGGTATTGAGTTTTAGTGTCTACAGCTTATAAATGGAGTGGAATAATTGCAGGCACCTGACAGTAATGGTGATTCATTTTGCCTCCTCACCAGCAGCTGTTTTTTCTCTCTGTCAGTGGTGCATTTCGTTGCCCTCCCCTGCACGTCAGGGCTGCAGTAGACACGGGCGTTTGGAGTTGTCACCCTGAAAGTGCATTCCTAAATGAAACACTCTCCTCTGTGGCTGTGCTGTGGCTTACTGAGTGGCAGATCATGATGTTGTCTCGTGCGAAGCAGATCGTCCAAACACGAATTCATCTGTCCTTCATTAAATAAGTTACTAAGTTGTTTTTAGGACATGTGTTTATTTTGTTTCATTCAGAACTCAAAGACTCTTAAATGTTATACGTGTACAGGTAAGAGATAATGTCATTACTGCGAAAGGAACGAAAGGGTTTCGTGTCAGCCTGAAGGGGTTCTTTTCACAGTAATGAATAGCTCGTTGGACATCGTCCCTCTTATTATGTTGCTATTTACTAAAAAAAAAATCAATAATATTACACAGCTACGCAGTGCCTTGGCCCTTAGCCAGAGGGTCCAGATGACCTGGTTCAAGTCTCACTCCCTCCTCCCTCACTACAGTCCATTCGGTTTTACAGTTGGAATTGTGTGCATAGCAAAGCAGTCTTAGCTGTTTCCTGTTTTGGATCCGGACATGGTTGAGAAACAAGGCCGAGTTTGGATCCGCTTCACTTTACCACCAGCAGTCAAACAGGACACCGAAGACTCCACCTTGGTCTTGAGAGGCAGCGGTCTTTATTTAGCAACAGCTTCAGTCGGCACAGTTCAGTGAAACAATGTTGGCCATTTTGGAGTGTTGACCATATCTTTCACTTTCAGTCTGCTGGTCAAAGTCAACCAAGTGAACATTTTACAAGCCCTGCTTGACTGCTTGAACAGAATTAGATGGAAGTTGTGACTGAGAGTTAAAAAGTCTCATTGGTAACAGACAATAATAATAATAATAATAATAATAATAATAAACCTTTATTACTTCTATGATAGCATTTGTTTACATATCTTTTTTTAGCTGATGGAAACTTTTGCACAGAAGACAAAAAACAGATTTCAGTGAGTGTTACAGGAACGTCAATAAAGATGGACGACCCCACAGCTCCACAGAAGTGAAGCCAAAACATCCAGATAGCCCCACGTGTTCGTAAATGCTGCCCTCCACTATGTTAGCAGACGGAACAAGGGTCAAAACAAATCAGCAAAGTGATCATCAAATAAATTTCCCCCAAAGATAGTCTCTGTTATTTTAAGGTTCTTCCTACACTTGCGTATGTTTCAATAAGAATGCTCAAGAGCGGGGATGTAGCATCAGCATGTAGCTCACTCGATATCGTGGCTTCATTCACCGATGACTACTACATAGATGACAGCACCCGCAGTGGGGATATTTTGGCTTTTTTGTGCACAACCAGTGTTTTGTGTGTGCGTGTGTGTGTGTATTTTTCACGATAAGGTTAATGGTGTGACAAAAGGTATTTGGAAGCCTTAACTGACAGAACCCCAACTGATGATGCATCTCCTCAAGAAAAATAAAAGCCGGAAAATAGAAAATGTGTTTATTAAAGTTCCCTCCCCCCAAAATAAAAGGTTTTTATTGAAGTTTATGGCCCTGACAGCAAGGTGATTATGGAATGAGTCCATTAAATATAATCAAATATCACAAATACACAATTCAATGTGTGCTTGTCATCTGTGTTGTTCTCACATTTTTGTTTCTGAGAGTTTCTCTGCTCTCATGTGTTTTGTACTTTCCCTACAACTAGACATGTTCAGACAGGGAGAGTCAAATCAAAAGAAATTCTGTGTACATGAAACGTTAGGACATGTGGACCCAATATTTTTTTTAACCAAACAAAACCAAAAGTAGCGATTCAGTAGCCAAACATCTGCTAAATGTACAACCTAACAAAAGTCAAGCGTAATTGAGGAGTAATACCACAATTATTCCACATTTCTATTCATAAGCCACCAGATAAACACATAACAGTAATCTAGTGCGAATGCGCTGCGGATGATGGGACCACATGGTGAGCTGTTCTTCATCTGGCCCAGCAGGGGTGCCACTGGCCACTTCCCATTCTCTGAGCCCCTTGTCAGAGCACCACTTATCTGTTCGCCCAGAATAGCGGCTGGCTTCTGTCTAGGTTCATCCCCCTCGTCCCCGCACGCTACACCGCGGCATTCCTTTGTGATGATGAGGGCAGGCTAATACCTGTGCTATTTTGCAATGCTCAGGAGCATCTTATCGCATGCAGGCAAAATCCCTGGCCTAGGAAGGGAGCAACTAGGCCAGTCTTGTTGGGAAGGGGCTGAGGCTGTGGTAACCAGCGGCAGGGAGGCAGCCTTATCTCAGTGTGAGCAGCCATGGCACCCCTCCCTATCCGTCTAAACTCCACACAAGCCTCTCAGATTAACACCGTATTCTTCCTGCACCCCTTTACATATGCCCCTCATCCACCTCTGGAGCTCCCCAGCGCCCTTGAGCAGACATCATTACAGTGATTATAACTGTTTATCAGGCTGACGTCTACAGAACAAAGCACTGGCCTGCTCAGGAGTAGCTTTGTTCTGGTTTTTGTGTTTGTCCGTTCATGGCTTTGTCACGGAGGAAACGAGGAGGCCTATCAAGTGCGTGTTAGCAAGCCTTCTGGGCAGCGTGCTCCCATGGACATGAGCAGGAAGTGGGATCGTATACAACATCCTTGATTTAGTGCAGCTTACTGTTTTACCTTTATCCTCACTGAGTGAGTCACTGTTTTCCTGCTCTGTGGTTCATGTACAAAACACACACACGCTTCTGAATATATTGAGGTTTTTCATTCTGTCTTTGTTTTTTTTTTGTTTTTTTGTCTAATTCATGTGTGGTGTTGTTTTTTTCAGTCTGTGAAAAATTTTACAATGACCCTGTGTGAATAACGCACCTCCTAAATAATTTTGCATGGCCTTGAATTGACTTGATGTGCTTACAGCTCCCAAAACGCAGTGTGCACAGTGAAAAAAATCCATTTTTCATTTTTGGGAAATCTGATTTGGGTTTTCATTACTCAATTATTCTCCACTGAAACTTAACCTTAGGGCAGTCTGTCATCAAGATGTGCAGTTCTCTCCTGGCAACATGATGCACTTAGTAACATTGGATTTCCCTCGTCCCAAGGTACTAAAATATGCAATTATATATTTAATGCTGAGGAAGGAAATGTAATGCCAAAGGTTAATGATTTATATTTTATGTAGTGTGCTTGAACACCTTCTTAGCAATAGACTTTGTGATCCACAAAGCCAGACTCCTTTTCTTTGCTCTTTCTGGCTGGCTCAACACATTTTCGCACCAGGACTGCAGCATCTGTTGATTTGAGAAGACAAACAGGCGTCTTAATTAAATTCAAAGTGGTTAATGTGAAGGCATTATTCAAATCATAGGGTTTGAGAAATTAAGTTGGAATACATTTGAAATGGGAAGTCAAATACACTGCAAGGGGAGGAAAATCGTTTAATTAAATCCCTATAGTTGTCATTAGCATGCAGGCTTCTGCAGCCCTGGTCACAGATTACATGTGATGTGCTAAAAAGCTGACGAGCACTTTTATTCAGAAGTTATTAACTTTTTAAGCACCCAATTACGTCTGCTGGATTGCAAGCACACAACTTATAATCTTCTAAGGCAACTTTGACTCAGGATCATTGTCCCTCTGAAGTATGGCCAATTACGTCCTGTTGGGGCTAACATAGGAAACATAGACTGTATCATGTCAATAAGATGCACTTTTTTACCCTGCAAAAGTTCATATACATTTGTTTCTACAGGAAGATACACCTTTTTTCAGCTTAGAGACAAATAACACGCACAACACAGATCCCACAATTTTGAAAACCTGATTATTCAGCTTTCTTGCCTGCTTCTTGTGAGGTATAAAAGCAAATCATAGCTAAAACTGTGGAAGTGATTTCAGAGCATCGCACACTGGATAAAGGAAAAGAAAAAAGCAAGACTCATCCCGAGAAAGGAGTTTGTTTTTGATTTTACTTCGGCAGAACTCTCTGAAGAACTCTTACATCTGTCCCTGTACTTATCTATTGACTACACTTTATTTACTCACCTCTCAGAGATTCTGTATTTTTCCCTTCTTCAGCCAAGCTCTTTGAAAAACATAGACCAACCATTTGTTGTTTGCAAGAGGAATTTGCTGAGTTGCGGCAAAAGACTGATGTTTGTGAAAGTCTGATTTTGGTCTTTTTATATATCCTCAGAGAGTGCTGACATGCAGCAAAAACAAGACAACACATAAAGGAAATCCTTCTTAGAAAGCTGCAGCACCATTTTACAACATTAAAGGATTTTTTTTTTCTTAACACATTAAGCTTTATAATAAGCACATTTAGGATCATACATAATGTTCTACAGCATTATTATGGCAACGGGCGCAGTCCTGAGAGCTGGAGCTGGTTGCTGATGTCACCGCTAGCTGAAAAACAACAGAGGAGCATGTGCACTCAGACAATCCGTCAAAAAATACAAAAAAACCTAACCCTAACCCTCATTTTAAAAGACATGAAACTTGCCAGATGTTTGGTGGTGTCATCTCACGTACTGACAATACAGTACGAAGCTAAACACGGATATGCAACCTAGAAATGGCAGTTTGCTTGTTTTGTGGAGAAGCTGAAACAGGTGCTTTTGTCAGTACCACTTCTGTCAGTACCGCAGCAGAACCGCTTTTGTCCACCCACGCAGCTACAACCCTCTGAGAAAGTTCCTCAGAGGGGTTTTAAAAAACACCTGGTTGCCGTTACTTGATACACATGGGTGAATTCTTTCGTTGTTTTCCAAAAGACACCTGATCTGGTCACCACAAATTGGCGGTAAATGTCCTGCTGGTAGCTAAAATTTCCCAGTTGGAACCGTCGATCCACGCTGGTCTTCTAACAGACATCTCACCTAGGTGACCTGCCACCATGATCCCCTCTAATCTCCTGGTAAGAATGTATAATCTCATAAAGGCTCATTTTATCAGAACTACATCACTGATATTGATATAAACTGACTGAAACCTGATATTTTTACATGTGAAATGTATAAATTTGACCCATTCTTGGTTTGCGAAAGCATAAGCCATGACACTTTTTTTGGCGACCAGGCAGATGTTACGTTTTAAAACTCTTGCTCACATGACGCCAGTGTAGAGGCTCATACATGCACGGTTATTGATATGTGCGTGAGCAACCGCTCATCAAAACATGTTCACATGTCGCAGCTTGCAGAGGTCAGCCTTGGTTGGCTCATTTGAATTTGGTGATCCAGGTAGGAGAGGAGGCTCATGGCGTGAAAATGCCATCAGGGACTGCAGAAGACTTGAGGGACGTGGGTCAGCTGTCAACCAAATGACAGGAGAGTCCAATCCTTGACTGCCTCCCAGGGCGTGCATCTCTGCAGCACACACTTCCCTGCCAGCAGACAGTGGAGCACAGCTGTCCTAAGCTGTTGTGGCTTATGTCGGAATCTATCCAGCCGCCTGTTGTGACATCTTTCTCAACTTTTTAACCCGGCCACGGTCTCTTTCCCTCTAAAATCCTGACATTGAAATCACTTTCAGATTGATGAGACAGACCTGCAATTGGTTGAAGCAAGATAGCCTGAGCCGGAATACACCTCAGACAAGTTGCAAGAAATTATTCTCATCTACTGAGATAAAAAAAAATTAACTATTGATTTGGAAAATCCTTCTTACTGATTGCACTCTCCTTAAATGACCATACCAGTCTATTTTTGACTTCTCACTGTTAGCAGAGATCGTCCCTATCCTCTACAAATGTTGTTTAACCATGTGACCATGTGTTTACTTTAGTAGATGTCAGGCTGTATATTTAAACCCCATTTACTGCCATTCATGTTGAAACAGGGTGTAGAGACACTGTAGGACAGGTGAAAGTTGCTAGGTAAAGGTAATTCACCCCTCTAAAGAGAACGTCTGTGTTTTTGAGTTCAAAAATGGCTGTTTTAGTTGCATACAAGTCACTTGAATTGGCACAATGAGTCAATCTACATGACCACAATAGTCCGACTGGGAATAATTTGTGATGGTAGTAATCTGATTTGATGCGTTTACAAGCACTTTAGTAACCTGATAACTCAGAAAAAAAAAAGGGTTCACATGGTTTATTGAATTATTTGAATTTCTTTCAAAGTACATGACAAAAACCTGTTTGTTTTTTTTTCAAAAGTTACTGTCAAAATATCCTGTACACTTGCGTTAGCCTACCTCAGCCAGTCAGGGCTGTCCTTTTGTGGGAGTTGTTAGAGTTAACACAAATGCAGATGTAAAAAAACAGAAAGAAATCAGTATTAACAGTATACATGCACAGAAGACAATGGATTATTGGGCAAAAAGCTAGCTGTGTTTATCAGAATTTTCATAATCCGAAAACGACTTTTATCGGACAACGCATATTGATATATGCTGTTTACACGAGCACTTGAACAATCCTGTAACTCCAGAATCGGATAATGATTGGTTTATTAGTGTGCATGTAAACATGCTCATTGATATGAATTCATCGCTGCTCTCCACGTTAGAGTCCAGTTTCTGGGTCCACCTGATTTTCGGTGCCGGCGCTCCCGTTGGCCTTGGTGGAGACAGCAGCTACCATAGAGTGCAATAGCAGGTGTACACTTAGCTCAGTAACGAGCGCCTTAAAGACAAGGCATCCCATTGGCCAGAAAATCTCTAGTTTCCTCTGGTTGGACTGTATAACAAGGAAGCAGCAACAAAAAAAGGATACCACTGAGACGCTACTTGGCTAAACAACAACTTGACGACATGTCTGACTATGAGTATGATGAAGACGTGGATGGAGTTGGAAAAGCTTCATTTTATGGCCAACTGTGGAGCTGTATTGGTACAAACCAGAATATAATAAGAAAGAAAAGAGAGCCGTTTAGAAGAAAGTTACTACACCTGGAAAAATAGTTCCTTTCTGACAATCACATGTAGTAACACTGGTTTATGCTTTTTAAAGTTACAGCTAGTGTAAAAAGACAAAAAAAGAGAGTTGGCTTTTAAAAATGAAAATTTAACTTTGCCTTTATTCTGCAACAATTTAAATCTTCTCCAAGTGAAAAAATACGTGTGGAGCGGACGGAATAAAGCCATGTCAGATATATCTGATCTCATTGTAGCTACAGGATAGTGGTCCCAACTTTTGTGCAATCCTACTTTCCTCATCCCACTTCTCGCAGTTCAGCGTTGATGTGAAATAACACAGAGCTCGGTTGGTTAAAGATCCTGGACCAAAAAGAAACTTAAATCCCCCAATAAGCTACAGTAGCAACGAGGCCTGACAGCAAATCTGCGACTTAAAGCTGACGTGAAAGTGAATAGCTCTCACCAAGCACCCGGTTTGACAAAACTATATTTGCTTTTAATCTTCTTATTGAGTCCAATGCTGGCCTTTTAAAGACCAATTGAAAAAATGTAAATTACATACAAATGAGGAGTAGTTCTGAATTTCTCAGCCCGCTTGTCCCTCAGTGACCATATCCAATTTTCCGAGTTATATTATCAGGCTTGGTGAAGTGGTCAGCGCACTAAAAGGAGCTAATATCAGCCAGACCAGCTGCTCTGCCAGCGCACAGAGAAAGCTTGATCCATACTCTGCTCTGTCACCCCATTTAAATGTACAGACTGGAGCTAATTTTAAATAAAGTCTAATTACGGACATGCTTTTGAAACGAAGAGAAACATAAGCTGGGGCTACCATCCAGCAGCAATTATTCTGTGGCATAATGTGTCTTGGAAAATGGAGTGAAACAGACTGCAATGCATTAATCTTTTTTTTAAGCTTTTCTATGGAGCATATGAAGTCAAAGTTCATGAGTCATATAATAATTTTTCCCTTTTGAATTTTTATCTTGTACGTCATGCAACTGTGAAACAATGATTTTAAAGTATGCGCATGTCCTCTATCATCAAGCACTGTCAAGGAATAAACCAACCTCCTGCCAAGTACCCCTAAAATTAAATATTGAACTGCTGAAATGGGAATAATTCAAATGTATATGATTTATATGATTATGTTCTGCTCAGTGAATGAGGGTGCAACACAGATGACTGATTAGGCTTTTATCTTCACCGGTTCCCGCTGATTATACTCAGTATGATAGTAAAAAATGTCAAAGGGCTGAAGAGACCGAGGCGGGCGGTAACAATAGATGGACTGTACAGGATGAATGCTGCAACAGCACAGGAAAAAGGGCCGCTTCCATTATATTTTGCCATTTGATAGAGAGTTTGCAAAATTCTTGTTTATTTAAATGTCTTGACCTTCCACCCAACAATTCTTTTCCCTCAGGCGTGTCAGCGCCTCAGCTCAGTGAAGCAGGGTGTGGGGGTGGTGTAGTTATCCTTTGCCCTAACACAGTAAAAACATTGCACCTCAAAGGCCTCTTGAATGTTACTTGCAAGTGCGGAAAAGCTGTGCTCCAACTTATCGACCACTGCAAACCAAAGACAAAGGTCTGGCCATGTGATCCACGCTCAGAAAGCTCTGCAGTACTTACAGTAATGTTGTTACGTCTGAAGTCGAGATGGTCTTTAACCGTCAGATCACTTTTCCAGGGTGCTGTGGGAAAAAAAAGGTGTGAACATGGGACAAAAGAATTTTAGACAAGTGCTACAGGAACATAAAAATAAATGCCTTGTCCTTTTTGAAACTTTTGCTGTGTGGCTGTGATGGGACTGACCTCCCACAGGATGAGTTGTTGGACAGTCAGGAGGCAGAAGATCTTGTGGACAGGTGCGGAGCAAACAGCCTCTGCATCCATGTGAGGAAGACCATGGCAGTCACTCGGATTGGAACACTGTGTGTGATGTTATATGAATTGACTTATAGTAAAGTTGCAATCCCACATTTGTTTTGGCTCACCTCCACACCCCATCAGTCAAGCCAGTCAGACAGTGTTTGTCTTGCTGCTCTTGTAAATGTCTGGCCCCCATTAAGCCCGACCTTTTTCCTTTTTTTAACCAATGGTTTTCAGCATGGCCACTGGAAAGCTGCAGAAACAAGCCTCCCATCGCATTGCTGACTCCCACCGTATTGCGCCGTTTAAGTTCGAGATTTGTGTTGAAACCCTGCTAAGATTATTTCAAGGCACCCGAAGTCACTTTATTTTTCGTGCTTCCTCCCTGCCTCTTTGGAGTTGTCAGCTGTCCAGCTGAAAGATTGACTGGTGCTGGAAACAGTGAGCTGACATCAGTGTTGGGCAAGTTACTCAGGAAGAGTAGTAAATTACTAATTACTTATTACTTATTACTCCTTTAAAAAGTAATAATATTATATTACTTATTGCTTAGAATCAAGAGTAATAAGTTATATTACATATTGTATTACTTATGACTTTTGGTACCCTTTTGGTCGAAGGAGATGGTTGTCGAGCACCCTCACATTCTCCATCACCACCTGGTGTTCTATGCACTTTATTACCCTGCTGTGCTGCTACTGCCATTTACACTGCTCTGTTTTAATAAGCTGCTGTATTTGCCATGCTGCTCTTTTTTTAATCAAATGCATTTTTATTGTTTATTTTAACTGAGAAGGTAGTTTACTGCAGTAAGTACTGTAAGTTATTGATAGTTTCTCAGGTTATTTTTACTTATTTACACACTTTTTTTATAGTATGCTGCTGAAGTCTGAGTACAAATTTCATTTCGTGTGTAAATGTGAAATGACAATAAATGAACCTTGAACCTTGCTTTAATAGCTTTTTTTTTAAAAAAAACTTGGTTTTATTTATATGTTTTTTTTAAGTTGGTTTTACTATTCAAAACAATCTTTTTTATTACTCTTCATCATTTTTTCGCTCTTCAGTCACTAATGTGAATTGAAGCACCCTTTGTTTAAATGTGTGCTGTGCATGTATGATTGTGTGTGCGTTCATCGTGATGTCGTGATATGTAAGGCAGTGGCTTGGAGGCCAAGACAAGTAGGGGACAATAAAGTGTTTCTTATCTATCCTATCTGAGACCAGTCTTTATATCCTCAGTCTGCATCCTTCTCAACAAATGTTCTCATTAACACTTAAAAATATGACAGAGTCCGAATATGAAACTGACACATGCAGAAGTGTGAAAAAGGTGTTTTTCTTGCGGGAGAACTGCATTTCCCTCGTTTCATCCTCTATTGTACAGTGCACCTGTCATCACGGTTCTATGAATAAGCTTAATCTAGTAAATCTTTAAGTAAAGATGAATAATATGCACATTACTTCAGGGTACTTTCCAACTGTGCAAAAGTGCTGCCAGTCATGCCATGCTGTGGATTGAAGAGCTCACATAATGGCTGATTATATGTGATTCTGGTGCAAAACTGGTTGTTCCTCCTTTCAGGGCTTTGAAATGCTTCCCACTGTGACCACAGCCGAGCTGGGGCTTTATGTATTGACGTGAAAAAATAAATAAATATATAAAAAATAAACTGTGACCTCTGTCAAAAGGAAAGGTCAGAATCCCAAATGCTCTTTCCCAAAAGGCGTCCTGTCAGCTGCTATCACAAACAGTATTAACCCAGCTTGGTGGCACTCCTGCGGAAATCCCACCAGCAATTTTCACCATCTAAATGAACTGTCATTCTCTTGTCATAGTTAACTCTAACTGATTCTCAGCCACTAATCTCCTTAGCAGATATCCCAAAAGGACAGAGAGATAAAAAAAAAAGGAATCTCGTGGAATGATTTCATAGCAAATTCACATTTAGGTCATTTGACAGTCATTGTAGTTCATATCTGAGGGGTGAAGGCTCGTGACAGTAATAATATTCATCATTCTGCACCGTCTTTAATGGACATGTTGACATAATCTGCATTAAGTGAGGATTTTAAATGCACGGAGCGGCTAAGTAGTGGACAGTGACGGCCATATTCCTTCGCTATTCAAGTGTCATTCAACTTAAATGCCCCGGTCTTTTCTACTGTGTTGCTCGTTACTAACTTGCTTAACAGTTTAAAATGTTCAATTACACAGTCGAATGCCCATTATGGGTGCATAAGCGAGCGACACGACTGAGCCATTGAAATTGGTTTTGCTGTGTGAAATAATCTGAAATCCAAATGGTATTATGCAAATGATAAATATTAAGACAAAGAAAGAGATGCTGATTTGCTGGTAGCTCTGCCGGCATTTTTCTGAAAACATAAAATATTAACTGGAAAGCATTTGAGATAAAATTCCTCTGAGCAAAAAGAACTTTTAGTTTCCAGCTGGAAACCGAAACTTTTTCTTTTTCCCTCTGTTTGGCTGTCACAACCGCTCAACTTCTTTGTCAAGCTTATTTTCTTCACCACATCTTGTCAGAAGTCTACTCATCACAGTCCACATCCGTGCCACGTGTGATTGATGCATGTGTTTGACGGCAACCAACTGCAAAATACCTACATCAAAAGTACGGGTGATTTTCACAGATTGTCTTTATTTTTCGTCTTGTCCCTGTTTTGCTTGCACAGACAGTCTCTCTCTGTCTCACCTGCATCAGTCATACCAACAGCGGCCTCTCTCTGGTGTTGGTTCTGTAAATAATATCCTTTCACTCAGACAAACAGAGCTCCATCCACAGCACCAACCATATTATTTCTTCAGTAAACTGATTTTTATTTTGCATTGCTACCGATGAATGTCTCTTGTCTTGCAAGCTCCAGTCAGCTCCTGTTGTATGTTCTCACTGCACAATCATCTGCATCCAGGGGAAGCTGAAAAATACAAAGAGCAGAAAACACAAGCTACATATTTAAATGAGCATCTTCCAGCCCTATTTTACCAATTCCAAATAGTTGCTTGGAGACATTATTCACAGGAGATAAGGTTGCTGCCTGCTGCTATGTATTCCAGTATTCCATTTATGACTCCATTTGAGGCAGCTGTTCTAAGACAGTTCTCCATGTGCTTTATTCTGTGGAAAGAGGAAAAAGGTCAAGGTCCCACCTGTAAAGCACTAATAGACACATTAAGAGCCTATGGTCCCTGTATTGACAATCCAATGGCTCATAGTCTAAAGTTGGGCATACACTGTGCAGTTTAAGACTCGATTATTGAGCCGCGCAACTCATTTTAGAGTCAGGCCAAATTCCAGGTTCATCAGGGGGTCGTTTGCCGTGCAGTGTATGGGGAGAGTACGGGCCGAGCATCCGTTCCCAACAGCCGTTTGACGGTCGGATGAATCTCTGACATGTCGGAAATTTTGGTCGGCAGACTCAGGCTCTCGCACAGCTGAAGCAGAGCAACGAGTCGATCTACTGACATCAGTGCCTTTTTTCTTTACTGCGTCTGCCCAAAGTGCCAAACAGAGCGACTAAATGCCATCACAACACACGGCTGCACAACAAGAAAAAAAAGGAGCACCACACTGATCAGAGTGTAGCTAATGTTAGCTATCAAGTTAAAAACAGTAAAAGTAGCTAGCGTGTGTCGTCTCTCATCCCAGAAAAAAGGCAGGTGTGCTTGAACAAGACTTTAAATGGTAAATGGACTGTATTTATATCGCACTTTTCTAGTCTTTAAACTACTCAAAGCGCTTTTACAACACAAGTCATCATGCAGTCAGCATTCACACGCTAAGGGCAGGTGGCTTCTCTACAAAGAGCCAACCTGCTCGTCAGGCAGTCATACACACACGTTCACACACCAATGGCGCAGCCATCAGGGGCAATTTGGGTTCAGTATCTTGCCCAAGGACACTTTGACATGTAGATCAGAGGAGGGGATCAAACCACCGACCTTCTGATTGGTAGACGACCTGCTCTACTTACTGAGCCACAGTTCGGGTCAGTAGGTTTATTTCGGTCATTTACATCAGGTGGAATTCAAATACAAATGGGTTTTTTTATATTTTGAGGGGCTTTTGTGCCTTTATATATAGGACAGCTGAAGAGTGGACAGGAAACAGGGCAGAGAGAGGGGGAATGACATGC
>JAQLOL010000012.1:5610983-5626241 GCA_029783665.1 Naso thynnoides
CCAATTTCCACAGCATCCGTCACAGCTCCATTCGGACTCTAGTGCGTTCAAATCAGTCAGAACATTTCCACCACGTACGTCTCTGGTCCGTCACAGCTCCGGCATCCGACAGAAATACGCAGCAGTTCCATTTTTGCCGGACCACTGAGCCAAGATGCATCAATTCACATTGATTAGGTCACCGCAAACAGGATGTGGAACACACAAGGCATCCGTTTCAAAATAAAACACAATGCTCAAACTCCTGTTGGAGAAACACTACTTTGTTTTGAAAATAATAACATCTGATAGCACACGCTACTGTTTTTTTTAAAAGTTATCACTCGGTCAAAGGGACACGAGAAGAAGAAGAGTTTGTAGTTCACCGTGATCTCGCGAGTCCTGCTCCTCAGCACTGCAACGGATCGGAGAAGGAGCTGGAACGGATTCAGTGGGCAAGGGTTTGCTGCGTGAGTCGGACCAGAGTCGGAACGGAGCTGTGACAGATGCTGTGGAAATTGGGGGTAATGGTTAGAGCAGGGGTTCCTTTTCAGTCTGAAACCCCCAAAATAACGGTGCCAGATACTGGGGACCCCCAACCCTGGAGGTGGCACATCATGTTGTGCACAGCCTCGCACACGAACTATTAGGCCTATGCACACATGTGCATCAATACAACAAAAAAGAACAACAGCCTAACAGCTATGATTTTATCGGAAAGTAATTTTAGAAAGAATTTAAGAAAGAAAACACCAGTACTTATAATGGGTTAAATGTGTAATTTTAGATCATTTTTAAATAATAATTGTTTTTTGGAAGGCATCTCATAACCCTTCTCCTATGTCTTGCAACCCCCTGGGAGTCCCAACCCCTACTTTGGAAGATACTGGGTTAAAGGCATCGCCTTGTGACCTGCCAGTTCAAACACCTGAACGGCAGGATCAATCAGAGTGGTGAATGTAAAAGGAACTGCTTGCCCCACCCGTATTCCACCACTGAGGCCCCTTGAGCAAGTCCTCTAACCCCAAATTGCTCTGGTGGGGCTGCTCAGTGGCTGCAGTTCGGACTGTATACGCAGCTTTCAGGTGTAAATATGTAACCGTGAACATAATCAGGGGGTCCCTGAAAAAGAGAGCTCGATCTCAGTGGAACCACCCCAAATAAACAGGTTTAAAAAAAACAAATACCACAAACAAACCATTTGTAACTGGACCAAGGCCACCTCTTCAAACAACAGTAATCCGAGTTACACAACTGTGTTCATACCTACCAAAAGGACCAGCAACAAGGGGCAAAATGAACCAGAGTTCGATTTAACCGAACTAAACGAGGCAGGTGTGAAAGCACCCTTAGTCTGAGTTAATTAAAATAACACCACGGTTGGATGGTTACTGAGGTCATATTTGAGGGGAACATAAAGTAGGGCAAGGCCAAACTCTAACTGTATTTATCAGCATTGTTTGCACTCATCTATTTCTACTGCTCATCAAGTCTCCTGTTTTAACTAAATGAATAAACAAACCTTCAATTAACAAGCAACACACATAAATAGAGTAGGTTGATCTCCATAATATATCCTTACTTATTTCTCCTCATCCCAGGTGTGCACAAATTTCTGTATTTACTCATGCATTAATAAACCATGCAGTACAGTACACATTTTCACAGCAAGAAGTTAAAACAGTATTTTGCCTGGTAGGAGTGAAGGTCAGGAAATTGCAGACTGTATGATCCTGAAACGCGGTCAACTCAGTGGGACTCATTTAATTTATTTAGCAGGGAAAACTGCTGATTGTTCAACGCCACAGACCATTCACAGGGAGAATTTCTGTATCTTTTTGAGTGTTAGATATAGGAACAGACATATCATCATTCCAAAAAACATGGATGGCTGACAGTTCAATCACAAACATCTGCTGAATCTCTAACTACATCCCACATTGTGTTTAACTCATGAAAATTGTCAATCTCCAAACATTAATGCTATGTAAGTGTTTCATCTCATGCAATTAGTGAAGTGAAATGATTTTGCCTCCTTACCACATTTGCGCAGGGTTCTATCACAACAGTAACATTAGAAAAAAGTAATTCAGACCTCTGAGAGCTGTCCTCTAACCACCCTTGCAGCGCAGCCATTAAATGTGGAATTAAGTTCCAGAGAGGATACAGTCGCCCAAAGCTTTTCCACTTGTAATATCAACCGTATTTAGTTTTAACAAGATGAAACGTCTTAGCTAATAGTGGCTACATTGTTCATTTCATCCAATTCCATCACACACTATAATTTATTAAAATCCTGGGTGACATAAACAACATAATGATGGTCCTGGTAATCCTATATTGGGGGTGCTTATGCGACTATTGAATAGGTCCTGGAATTAACTAATTCAGTGCATTCTTAGTGAATGAAAGGCGTCTTATGGCATAATGAACGATCAATAATCTTGTATTCAAATGAAAATTGTGGAGTATAAGACAACTAAATAACCATAATCAGGGGCAAGAAATAGCCACAACAAATGTCTCAGCAGTCCAGCCATTAAAGGAGAGCTATTATACTCATTTTTGGGTCTTTGATTTTGATTTAGGACTCCTATAGAGCAGCTAAAGACAATTGATGGAACCAAAAAAAGTCTGTAGATCCTCAGAAAACTGTGACTCATGCCCTCTCTCCTCCTTGTATTTTCTGCATTCTCTAAAAACGGTCTGTGTCGTTTATCCCTTCCCCTTTCCCTCATGCGCGCCTCAGCACTCGGCTGTACTCACAACCCCTTTAATAACACAAACAAACACAGCTAGGACACTGATAAAATGTTATTTATAGCTCACGCTTCTCACACTTCTCACTCTTCAACGCGACAATGCAACGTGCGGTCCTCTAGCAGCAGTTTAGCCGTTAATTCAGCTCATGTGCTTGTTGAGGAGGTAAATCCACATGGAATAAATCAAAAAGAAAGAGGAACACTCAATTTCAGTCTGGTGCTAGCCTCTTCAGGAAAGTTTAATAAAGTCAGCTGTTCTTCTGCCCCCCAAAAAACCCAAAACACTTTATTGGAGCCATCTTGAACAAAGCGCAGGCAGTAATCCCTGCAGCAGAGAATAGAGTGCAGTGGTGTCTGAGGGGGAGGGGATTGTGTGCACAGAGGTGACACGCCCTTGTAAGGAAGTCCAGCACCCGTTAACGTCACTGGAAAAACACTGTTAAAAAAAAACAACAACAAAAAAAACCAAAACACTGTAAAACACAGCATGCAGAGCCAACTGAATCAGCTCACTCTCACACACAGGGCTCACCTCCGAATGCATGAACCTCATTATGTGATGCTATGGCATCGTTTAACACGATTATCTGACATTGTAACAGCATTTATATGTAAGAAAAGAAAGAAAACCATAAAAACTCTCCTTTAAATATTTCGTGTAGGGCTATAAAATTAACAATTTGACCTGAGGGTGGTGCAAGAGGAGATGCAGAGAGGGTTCAGCATGACTGCACTGACAGAATCTGATGAGAATCTGGCACATTTTAGTTTCTTGTATAACCTGAAGTAGAATAAGATATAAGCTTGTCAGACATCTCTTTTGTTTTATACCAGAAGAAGGTCACACAGTCCAGAACATTTAAATTGATAAATACTTTCTTAAAGTTTTGTATTGACGCACCTGCAATATATTCAGATGCGTAGAGATCTCCAACTATTTCAGGTAATTTCTGTAATACTATTCTTGTGCTGTTGGCACAGAGGCATTGTAGAGAAGGTCAAGTTTGCCATCACAGTGAGTACAAGAATGTAAACATTTTAATTAAAAGCAGTTATCCATGAATTAATGAAACAAGGATAAATAAAAATGACCAAGATGTTCTACTCGTGTCTTCTTTCTATACCTTGAGGTAAAACTGCTGAGGAATTTCAATAAAGCCCTGAAGAGGAACTTTTAACTGGCTAAGAATCAGTCTAAATTTAATACTGACACTTCTTATCTTATCTACATCAGCAAATGAGACCATGGGAGATTACTATTTTGTCTCTGACGATACCTTTGCCCGGTCCGCTCAGTCAGCTAACACGCAACTGAACGCTTTATGGCACGCAGACCGGAAGAGGCGATTTGTTGTTTACAAGCATGATCGATCTGCTGTTTTCTTTTTTGCAATTTATGGTTGGAAGCAGGTAGAGATTTTATTGAGATGATTTCAATATTTTGTGTTTATGGTCAAACTAGTTTTGTGTAAATAAGTGGTGTGTTTCTGTCTCTCTCTTCCAACTCGAACTACGCAAGATCTTTATGACAGTAAGCAGTACCGCTTTTGTCCACATGAGCTACAGTCAACACAAAAAATGAAAGCTACTCAGAGGGACTTTTAAGCGTCCAAAAAGTATTTGTTGATACAGTAAAAAAGTAGTTAAAGTTATTTTATTTTGACTCTACAAAAACATTCTGAAAAATTTCTCAAAATACCTTTTAAAAAAAATCACCCCTTCACACTGAGACGATTTTTTTAAAATTGTTTTCTAATGTTTCTGCCAAAAGAATGAAAGAACTAAAAAGAAGGGATGAAAGACAAAAAAGACAAAAAAAAGCTGATTGTTTTTCATTTCTTGTAGCAAATAGTGCAGTATTTTCAAGTAAGGAATACAATTATCATTTCAGACTAGCTTCGTTTTTTTGCACATTACATTACACAGTTCAATATAGGAAAAAGCCAAAACAGATGAAGTCTAACAGACAATCACATTACTAGCCTGTGAGCTCCCCCAGCATCCGCCATGATGCATTTGCTTTGTGCTTTTGGAGAAAGTTGAAATGCAAATATGAATCTAATATGCATCACCGCCAAACACCTGCATCATAATTCACCTTCGTAATGCATTGTGAGGCTTTGTTCGAGCCTATGTTCAAAAGAACTCATGGACAGAGACTTAAAGCAGCAGATAATGAGGATTAGACATATGTAATTATAACTGTAATGCCACAGTGAGCGAGCATATTCATGAATATCAAAATGCCTCAACAAAGAAGTTATTCTGTCGGAGCACTGGTACAGAGAGGCTTTTGTTTAATCCTTGTGACCTGTTTTAAGCTGCAGGAAGAGCAGTTAAAAGCACAATATGTCAAATATTTGCATTAAAATGACTTAGAACGTTTGGGTCTTGCTCTGTGTTTGTCAAGTTACGTACGTATGTCATGCCAACGGTATCAAGCCAAGAGAAATTTATCTCTTTATTCAAGATAGCGATGCGTTTCATTTGGTCTCCCATCAATGGCGGCGAGGGCTTTCCCTTGCTGCAGATAACATTTCAGAGAGGAGCAAGAATTAATGGCTGTTTAAAGATCCCTTCCATTCAAAAAAGTGTTTTTGTTATGTTTATGTCTTCTGAAATGGGAGACCATATAGAGACTTCTATCAGTGCAGTTTATATCTCTTCTAAGGGCTGTCCGTGCACTTTCCTAAAATTTGAGATTCAACTGCAGGCAGGTGTACAAGCATCAGTTGTTTTATGTAGTAAAACCATGTCAAAAACATTTAGCTTTGCCCATTGTCAAGGGACCTGATAGGCCGTCATTGAGCAGAGGAGGGTGCACCTTCAGGGTTTGTCTGTTCAATGATTGGCTGTTTGCCTGTCACTCATAGCACACTCCATCATCAAGGGACATTATAGGTCGTTTTTTTCACCTAGTGCAGAGAAGTGATCTTTTTTTTATGTAGCTGTGAGTTTTAATTTTTGAATGTTCTATCAACCTGTTTTTTAATTGTATTGATGAGATGTCTATTGCTGACATATTTCGCTATCCTTTATCGCCCAGGCTTAGTAGCATGATGATAAAATGCAGAATTTAAGAGAGACAACAAGGTCAACAACACCTGTAATTTGTTATCCATGTTAAAATCATGCCAGGTTATCGAGGCTCACATATATATGCATGATACATACAGGTTTGTTTTGTTACAGAAAATAATCACATGACTGGGGCACGACCAATCGCAAAGGGTGTCCGTGCCTGCATCTCCAAACCCCTCTGTCTGTACCTGACCACAATGAGATGCCATGCCATGAGTCTTCAAAGTAAAATGAGGACTCAATCGTCTCTAAACTGCTCCATCTTTGTTGTGCTGAGACGCTGTGTTAGAGCGGATGCAAGGCTCCAAGGTAGCAACATTGCTGCGTCTTTGATTTAAGATGCAGCAATGTGACAGGAGGAGGAGAGGCACAGTCATGACAAGAGCATTTCAAAATGAAAGGTTAGCCCTCTCAGGCAGGCGGAACCATCACTGGCAATATTATGTACACTCCTGTTCCACAAGTTTCTCAAATTTAGAGCGTCGTCTGTTTTATGTACCATAAGTCATGTTCAGCTAATTAACTGCAGTCATTTATAGCCTCAAGGCCATTTTGACAAGTAGGTCAACTGCATGTTCACTAAAGTCCTGCAGAGAACTGCTTAGTGCAAAAAGCAAGCAATACTTTATTACTTTAATTAGTCATTCTTAATGCTATTGACCTGCTCTCTAATGTTGCTCTGTAACCATTTAACATCAAACAATGTGATGAAAAAGCAAAAGGATTGTAGAGACAGAGTCAGGTCAATGAATTGCACCGTGGCTAAATAAGAGCGAGTGTAATTAGCGCTTTGATGTCTGCTGGCAAAATTATCAACAATCTAACACTCACATCTAATTACACTTGACGTGGCTGGGCATCTTTCTCCCTTTCAGGTATTCTACTTGTGAAGTCTTTATGGAGTGTAATAACAAATATTTATAGATCTTTTCCCTCCCCTGCAAGATGGTGACCTCAGAGGAGAGAGCAGTTGTTTCATTTCAAATTCACTAACAGGTGACAAAAGGAGGAGCAATTGTCAAGGAAAATGAAGTTATCCGACGTGAAGTTATCCGTGAGTCAAACCTGTTTTCAGATTCTCAGCTCACCCGAGATCCTCTCATTTCTGCATACCTCAACTCAACTCTATACCATTTCCATCTGCTGCAGCCCATGCATTTAAATAGGATATTTAACTGAACTGCAGCTGCATTTTGGTGTATATGGTGGTCACTTGTACAATCATGAAAGTCAACCTCACATTTTTAGCCCCAGGGTATCGCATTTTAATTTATTTATGCCTGATTCCAAGTGCATATCATGTGTCAATGAAATACTGTATATCTCTTTTGGGGTGGCGAAAATATGTTGAAGCTGAAGTTGCATTCAGAGAGAAAAATCTGCTGTTTCAGCAGTTTCTGATTTGTACCATGCAAGGTTAAATACTGTAAATAGACACTTTCTAATTCTATGCGTGTATTTGTTGTACACTGTTTTAATTGGTTTAATGACTGGTATGGTAAAAAAAGCCCTTGGCTAAGCACTAAGCTACAAAATTAATGCAGAACAAAATACTTGGATATTGTTAGTAACAAATTACCTCACATTTATAGTTGTGTGTTGTATAACCACCTCAGGGCTTAAGGTCATGCTCTTCAGTCGTCTGGGAGAAAAAGCATGGATATAGTTTGACAGCTGCAGAGAGAAAAAAAAACACACACACACACACACAAAAAGAAAAACTCACAGGCACACAGGCGCTGTGGAGCCATGACTGAGCAAAGGAAATTACTTTTTACTAATACCCAGCCTGGACAAAAGCAGACTGAACACAGTTTGATTTGGATACACATCTGGGATCTCAGGTTGGCTGGTTTGGCATCAAGAATACACAACAACTTTAACATTTAGCACAAGTAAGATGCTTCAGATAGTTATTTTAATAACTTTACTTTGATAATAGTTGTTTTTTTGTTAAACAAAGTACTAATTAAATATAGCCGCAAGCAGCAATTACGGGGTCCAAGCAGAACGTAGTGGCAAGAGGCATTTTTGTAGGTCTTGGCAGCATACATGTGCCTATATAATTTCATAGCTGTAGGCCAAGCTTGATAATTTGGTGTTAAGGGGAAACAGCATCACTTTTGGTTGATTGGTGTAAATTTTGCAGCCTGAGTGGAAGCTTAGATGTTGGACATGCATGCAAGGTCTCATCATTTTGGGCCTAACGGTTTCAGAGATAGAGAAAGCAAGGGTAACTTCCTGTGGCTGTAGCGACACATTGAACTTTGCCACATCATCACAGTGACACCATCAAACAGAAAGTCACCAAAAGCACCATGTCTAATCGGCATCGTCTGTTGTACATGCTGACCAAATATGAATCCGATCGTACGAATGGTTTAGGAGTTTAATTGTTTCATATGAGCAGTGGGAATAGCTGAACTGGAACATTTAAATCAAAATGGCTGACTTCCTGTTGGGTTCAGGTCATGGAGCCAAGAAACTTTTTGTTACAACTGGACATTCTATATGTGCCTACTGCATTTCGTAGCTGTAGGCCATGATTGGTGACATTATATTAAAGGGGAACAGCGACACCTTAATGTTGATTGGCGTGATTTTCACAACCTGAGTAGCAGCTGAGTTGTTGGACAGATCTGCCAAGTTGTCATTTTTCTCCATAGGGTTTAGGAGATCCAGATACCTTTAGCAGAAAATAATAATAAAAAAGAATCCTTACAATAACAATAGGTGTCCAGCACCTTCTCTGCTTGGACCCCTAACTAAATAAATGACAAACACATTTGCGTTGTTGGTTTGAAGCAGTCATTTACTTGCATATACATACTACAGAAATTATGAAACATCAGTGTAAATATCTGTATTTATTACGGGTACTGTATAGTTGATGAAGACAATGTGGGTGTGTGTAATTTAAAAAATTTTTTTTTTTTGCTTGTTTGTTACGAGTATTTGAAATCTAGCCCTAAGGACACCGCCGGCCTTGGTGCAGTCATCCAGGAATGCATATCTGACATCATCCAATATTTGCCCTATTCGCAAGATTAGGCACCTTCAAACCACTCTCTCTTCCCCATGATAAAAAATGAGTTCACCATTTTTAAAGTGATGAAAACATCATCCTTGGCTACGTGACCTCACCTGCTAAATTAGCTCCACACCTGCAACTCATCTGCTCATCAACTGCCATATATAAACCTGACCTTCACCTCCACTTGTTGCAAAACTGTTACGCCACCTTTCATGGTATTTACTCTGGCAGCAAGCTCTCAACTTGCTAGCTGTGCAGCTTCTCAATATTTGATTCCCTGCTGTTGCTCTAGTGTTTTCCTGCATTAACCCATGTTTCCATGTGCTCCGGATTGCTGTTCACTAGTTTAACTCATGTCTTCACCATACTGTACCACCACCATTCCACACACCTGCCTCCTGCTCGTCAGTCATCCATACCACACCATTTTTCATGGGAGCATTTCTCCCTTCTCCACGCCAGTCAACAGCATTCCCACCTGCTTGCTGCCTCAGAGTCAGCCACCCAGATCAGCATTCTAACTGGGTGTACAATAAAAACCATTTTTATTTCAACCCTCATTCTCAGTCCACATGTTCTGATTAAGTCAGCTCATCTCAGCTCTGTCAGTCCTTTACTGAAAAACCAAAACATATCAGATGTCAAATCAATCCACTGGCAAATATATAGCTGATGAAAGACAGCATCTGCCATGTCTTTTCATAGATAACTTAAATGATTACAATTTTTAAAATGACATGCCAGTGAGTGCTTCATTTGTTCAAATCAGGTCCAAGAAGGGTTCGTGTTGATGCCTCAATACATGGGAATCCTCACTGACCATCAGTCAATTGGCTTAATCCTGATCTCACAGCACAACAGTACAAGCAGGAGTTGACCTAATGATATTGATGATGGGTCAGTTCCATTCAGCTGTATCAGCAAGGCTCCAACTAAATGGCTAGTCATCACAACTATCACCTGTGAGGTCTCTTGCCTTTTATCTTACATTCTAAGTTCTACCTCTTTTCCACTCTGGGGGCATTTCTGCTGATTCTTGATGCTCTATCCTAACAAAGTAACCAATAAATATTGTTACACACTTCCAACTGATCTCTCCTTTTTGAACTACCTATTTGACCTTAATATAGCAAAAAAGATTGATGCTCTGGCTGCACATATCTATTGTATATACCAGGATTGCTACACAAAATAATATCTAGTTGCTGGGGATTTAAATCACTGGAATGATCATTGAGGCTGGACTACAGGCAGATGTAACATAAAGCCTGAAGATCCTGGAAAACATGCAAGGCAGAACTCATTGTGCACAAATAAGAGCAGCAATCCTGTGCTGCCCAGTATGTGGCTGAGTGAAAGGAACCAGAGGAAACATGGGTCTATATGTCCTTACACTGCTGTGCTCAATGCTTAATCAGCCATCCAGTGTGACAAATTCAGCTAAAATGGACGCTGTCACAATGGGCTGTAAAGAGTTCGCGTGACTGTCTCGAGTCTCATACACATCGAATGAAAAGCTCAATTCAGACACATTGTGTCACCCCCTTTCCTCTTAAATGAAGAACGTTTTGGGCTACTGTGTGATTTTTATGTCAGAGGATACAGAGAGTACATTAAGAATTTATGTGACAACATGTCACAATGGCATGAGGTTAGGCAGTGTGGCTGAAGGGACAACTGCTGGAGTCACCATCTACTTAATTTAAAAGCAAAGAGAGAAATCAAACATTTCTCACACAGAAACAGATCATTGAGCACAGACTGTACAGAGCCAGTACAGATCCTCATCTTGCAAGAGAGAACGGCGCAAGTGCAAAGGACTTGCCCCAGTGCACAAATAAGTTACTATCAGCCCTAAGGGAATAGATCAAACAGGATAGATCGCTGGCAAGGGTATCTGGCAATGGTAACCCTGAACTGCCAGGACAAAGAAGCAATAAGCCGAGCTGGGCAAAGGCTCACCAGATATGTCCAATGCCATTTTCCAAAGACTCAATTGCAGAGCCCTCTCAGTTTTACCTGAGTCCAACCCTTCTCCCCTCTTCCTCCAACCTCTGTAGGACCTTCACGCTTCAGATCACTGTTGGGATTACTAGGGCCTAGTACAAACTGCAGAAACAATTATATCAAGAACCCCATCTCATGGCTTTGGACAAAGGTCCTCCACTACAGAAGTGTGCGGTTATCGCACATCAGAGACAGATCCTGGATAAAGAGAATAAGTATGAACAAGATGAATGAAACAGGAAAGTCAGGCAGCCTCTTGGATAGGCAGAAAACATGATTTTTCAACGCACTGTGATTCACAAATTTTAGGAATCTATTTTTTTAAATTTTAGAATAACGTGATGATGACAGAATGAAAAAGGTGGAACACAACTCTTCTTTCTCTCAACATTTTTTTTTAACAAAAGGCAGCAATTGCAAACATGTTTGGTTATTGTCCAAATAATAACTTTCTGTTTAGAAATGTAAAGTTAAAGGTAAAGGTAATTTATTGGACACACATACAGCATACAGTGAAATCTATTCTCTACATTATACTCATTCTTGAGGAGCAGTAGGCAGCCACAGCGCGGCGCCCAGGAACCAACTCCAGATCTTAGTCAGTATCTCTGTCAAGGGTACCGATTGGAGATACGCCTAACATATGTGTCTTCACAATGGAGGAAGACACATATGGTATGGATTAATCAAAGCAGTATTTTTTATTTATTTTATTTTTATTTTTTACTTCTATGAATTACTTTACCTAATGTATAGAATTTTAAATGCATAAAGATGCATTCACAATGATGAAGATAATATCTTTTTAGTATTATCTGGATAGTACCTAGAATTGTGCAGCCTTGGCAGGGCTGTAGCTCACTGCGTTCTTTCTAGTTCCACTTATGGCACTAGATTTCTTTCCTTCCTTGTGAGTGCACATTGTTTTACCTGGGTTAAGATTTTTTTTGTTCAGGCTCCAACATTGGGCTCAAAGGAGCAGTCAGTGCTCTCACTCATTTAATTACGCCCATGTGATGTACTGGCTGAGAGCTACACCTCGCCTGGCTTCCCTAATCTGATGGCAAATAAGGGTGACATTCATCTCACCATGTCAGAAATAGTAATGGCCACACTTTCTCTTCTCTCTTTGGTCTACATTGATGCAAGACAGCCATTCAGCCTCCACTCCCCTCTCATCCCTCCTTTACTCTCACCATTCATCACAGGAAGTCTCAACAGATGAGATCGTTTAACAGTGGGCGTGAATGGTGATGTGCACCCTCTCTTCCAGCTAAAGAAGAGCCTCTGCTATTTGGAGTTCAGAGCCTGGCTTCAAAGGAATTTATCACCAGGACGGACATTTTAATTGGACCATTAACTTTTGGAAAGACTCTTCCAGATATCTTGATGAGTCGTTTTTTACTCTCCTATCCAAAACTCAAACTAACTCCTTCACACACACACCTCTGACAACATCTTCATACACATCATTTCCACGTATTACTGTCAGAGACTTTTTCTCCCAAGTGCATTGCACACTGCTCCAGTTTCAGCAGCTGTAACTCAAAAAGAGATAAGAAAAGATTGGTGAAGATTATTGTGAAAAATGGACAATGCTATAAGACTACCCTTAACAATGCCTGCCCCTATCCCTTTGTACAGCCTTTAGAGGGTCTGTGTGAATCACACATGGCTGATTGTAAGATATAGAGTAGAATGCAATTTTATGACAGCTGATAAAAAAGCATACCCACCAGTATGCAGACATGCAAGTCAGTTTGTCTGCTCTGAAGAATAAAAAATGTCTTTAAAATATTCCTGTTGCTGTCTCAAAATCGTTGCACAACATACTTAAGGTTCAGTTCAGCCAACTTAGCAAAGAACTATACACACTTTAATTTCTGTATGTATTGCATGATATTAACTGACATCCACCTACCAACTCTACTGTAGTGCCTGCAATGTTGCACAGATAATGAGTTAGTCTTATAACTAAAAAAAAAAAAAAAAACCTGTTTACAAGTTGTATGACAAACATAATTCTGTTCACACTGAATCAGTTTGTCTTTGTGTTTGCTACAATATTACAAACTCATAAATGAGTTAATTGCACTCAATCTAAGCAAATGGACAAAAAACTGAGAGAGAAACGCATGCTCTTGCACTCAAAAAATGCTGCCACACCACAAGCAATAAAAATAAGTAAGGGTAGTAGAAGAGAAAGTGCCAATTCTCAAAACCTATCGAAAATAACTCTTGCTAGACGAATGAGCTGAGAATGAAAATAGAAGAATACAATAGAGGAAAGACTTTCGCTTCTTTCTTTTGCCTGTGATCAGTAATCACTGAGGCAGGCAGGAGAGAGTAATCTCAGAGAGAGTTCAACAATTCAGCCCATCCTGAGATTACATTATTTTCCCAAATTGCAAGTGAAGCCTCTCAATCCACCAGCCAATGAATCAACAGTGTAGGCAGGGAGGACAGAGCAGCATGTGGTGTCATCTAAGACAAGGCGTGTGTGAGGCATCCCATTAAGGAAAGAAAACAACTGGGAATACTCTCTGTGGAACATAATGGCAAAGCAGTGCAATGGCAGTAGAGAATTATTTCAGTGGGCTCTATTAAAAAGTTTCTGTGGAGGAGTTTTCAACTCTTATAAGGTGTAAAAGCAGATATAACATTCATCTGATATAAATACGATTGTTGTATGAACTGTGAAATATTTTTGACTAACAGAACTTCGATGTCCAAACCAAACAGTGAAAAGAAGACCCAAGACAACTTTTGGGTTTTACTTTGTTGCTGTCAAGTTTTAAAAGTGTTTCACCCTGTATGCCACTGCTTTATGTTTTCTCCAATGAAAGGAATGAAAGGTATAGAGCACTGCATTGCATTTTCCCCAATGAAAGATTATACTATAGCACTGCACCGCTGTTTCTACAATGAAATGTTATACTATACAGCAATGCGCTGCATTTCCTCCAATGAAGGATTACAATATATTGCACTGCATTACATAATTATTTGCACTATAATTGTACTGTGTCAAGTTTTCTCACCGACAGGGCAACCCAGAGTACGCTTTGTCATTGTTTTTTCCTTTGAGGGACATCACTGTATTGCATATTTTCCAAGGACGTCTTATGTAGCACTGCATTACCTTTTCTCTACTGGAAGGACAACTTATATGGCATTACGGTTTGTAGATGTCAGACAGCACCCCGGAGAGTCGATGTGCGCAGTCCCTCAGCACCTGCCCAGGGATGTTGTCTGGGCCAGCAGCTTTGCGGTGGTTGATCCTCTGTAGGGTCCCCCTCACTTCAGCTGGGGTGACGCTGAGGGGCTCTTCTCCTGGTAATGGGGTGAGTCTGGTGCTGGTGCTGTGGGAGGTGTTGAGGTCCTCGAAGTGGGCATGGAACCTGTTGGGATCGTCAGGCAGAGTCCCTGGATCTTCTGAGCGTATGTGGCTCTGGCCCTCTGTCCTTCTGCAGTCAGCTCTTTCCTGGCTGTCCTGAGTGCCAGTGCGTCGCCAGCCCTGAACGCAGCATCCCTGACTTTCAACAGAGACCAAACCTCTGCATTCAGCCAGGGTTTCTGGTTCGGGTAACAGGTCACAGTCCTGGTGGTGGTGACGTCCTCAATGCACTTGGAGATGTGTCTGAGGACAGCAGATGAGTAGCCCTCCAGATCCACCTCCCCCTCAGTCCCCTGCCAGTCTGTGCACTGTCCTGCAGCAATCAGTCCTGCAGCACAGAGACAACATCACTGGGCCACACAGTAATGGTCTTCTGTGTAGGCCTGGAGCTTGTTAGCAGAGGATGGTAGGCAGGAACCAGCATGATGGAGATTAGATCGGAGAGGCCCAGGTGGGAGTCGGGGACGGCTCTGTATGCGTCTCGTTTGTTGGTATAAACTTGGTCCAGCGTGTTATTTCCCCATGTTGGTATGGTGACATGCTGGTAGAACCTGAGTAAAATGTCTGTCATGTTTACGTGGTTAAAATCCCCTGCCACCACATAAAACGCATCCGGATGCTTGTTCTGAAGCAAGCTGATGTTGTTATGTAGCTCCTTCAGCGCCTCGTTAGCCTTAGCATCTGGCAAGATGTAAACAGCCATAACAAACATCGCCGTAAACTCACGAGGCAGATAGTGTGGCCGGCATTTCACAGTCAGATGTTCTATTGCCTCGGAGCAGTGGCTGTTCACTATAGTGCAGTTTGTACACCAACCTTTATTTACAAGGACGCATAATCCGCCCCCGTGGGCTTTCCCCGACAGCTGGTTGCGGTCTGCTCGGAAGAGCAGTCGCCCATCGATGTGAAAAGCTGTGTCCGGCATGTTGCTGTTTAGCCAGGTTTCCGTAAGACATAGAACCGCACAGTCCATCATCTCATGGGAAGCACCCAGCCTC
>JAQLOL010000012.1:5649879-5662254 GCA_029783665.1 Naso thynnoides
ATATATAGTTTTATTATTATCTTTTTTAATGTTTTTATATTTCAAATGGTATGCATCATAACCTGTTGAGGCTATTAAGTATTTTCAATATTTTCATCAAAAATTATGTTCAAGTGTTTACCAATATCTCTCTTCTTTTTCATTTCTCGCCATGATAGTATAGTGTTGCTTCAAGCAAATACACCCCAGAAGTACCTTCAAAAAATTTTTCTTTGAAAATTTCTTTAGATTGTGTTTGTTCTATTTAATGACAAAAATAAATAAATAAAAAATAAATCAACTGGAATCATATTGAATATCATAGAGGGCAGAGACTTCAAATTAAACTCTTTTTCTTTGTGTGGAAAATCATTAATAATCATGACACGTGTAACCTCGTTATTAACATTCAGTTAAAAAGAGCAAATGAGTGGCGTGCATGGTGGACTTTTTTTCTTTTAACTGAACCCAAAAAACTAAATAAAATAGGGAATATTGCTAAGATATGACAGTACAATAATTAGTTACCTTTTTTTGTGGCAAAATGCCTCACATCCTGTTGAATGTGAAATATGACACCAACATCTTCCACGAAGTGACCTACGGGAAGCAGCTGTCGATCTTTGCGCCTAACTGACAGCGCTGTTTATCCGAGCATTCAGCTTCTGTCCTCACTGAAATGAAAACCCTGCCAGGACAAAGTGGCTTTACACAAAATGTGTGCTATAATTGCTTTTTAGGGGATGAAATGAATGCTACACTTCGTGATAAAATGAATCTTCTTAGTTATGCCAGCGCTTTGGAAAATGTTAATGGACAGCACAAACCCCCCGGGATGTTAACTCCAAGTGAGCAATTCAGGAAAGCCAGCAAAGTCAGAGCGGTGCAGAATTACAGCACATGTGAAGGTAAATCTGGACGTCCACCCCGGCGCTGAAGGCACTCTGAAAATTACCTCACAAAAATCTGCATAAATGGGGACACTCTAATTTCACTTTATCACTGTCCACATTCATTTAAACAGGTACACCTGATCAAATACTTAATGGACAAAGCTGTCATACATTAAACACACATCTTACTGTGGGGCTGGGGATGCATGCTATTCATATGTTGGCCCGGTAATGGAAAATTTATATCAATATGCATAAAATTCACACTATTATGTATCAGATAATGAAATTGTAGTCGATAAATAAGGTTGATAATGTAAAACTAAATTACTTCCATGACCCCTTGCATTAGAAGCAGCACAGCCGTCCCCTGTCCCTTTTTTAAACTCTTTATTCAGCGAAACACTTAAATATACCTCTTTAGTCATTGTGTTTTATCTGCAGACTCAGCAGCCATAGGCTCGGGATTCTATAAAAACCTCATTTTTGTATATAATACACTGAAATATCTGATTCAACACATTTGTCAAAGCTTTACGTGATTTAATTCAGATTTAATTAAATCCTTTCACAAATTCTCCATAATTGCAAAGTATGTTTGTGAAGTTTTCTCATTAGCTTGCAAGAAAAAAATAAATGATAATTTGAGGAGTCAGAATGGTTGGTTTTTGCTGTATAGTGATGTCAGATTTGATTTTGGTCAGAGCTGTTGAATATTAAACCGTCTCCTTGCCCTCAGATGTGCATAAACTGAGAATTTATCAGATATCAGTTTTGACTTTAAAAAGTCTGCGGTGCATCCTTCTGTTAGACCTTTCAAAAGCTGCATGAAGTCAAATTTAGAAGACATAATATGCAACTCCTCGTTTTTTTGAGGTGCTAAACTCCTCTGAAGAGTAACCGGCAGTTAGTACAATCCTTTTAAATACCATCAGGGAAAAAAAAAAAAAAAACCTGTCTTTGTCATTGCATTCATTTCAATTGTATGGGAGCTTTCATCTGTTTTCACAGTGCATAGTTTGCAGTGCAAAGCCATCTCTTGTATTAGAGAGAGGTTATCTCCGCTTCCTCCTCATTACCAACATTTGAGCAAATTCTCTTCTCTTTAAAAACACGCATTCATTATCTGCCTCATACTGGCCAAAAACAGCCCATCAACCATTTTGCAGAATACAGAATCCCTTGAGCTGTAGCTACATTTGCTAATTGCTTAAGATTTAAGGCTAATGATAGGGATTTTTTCTCTGGAGCCCTGTCAGATGTATTTTCTTCACTTGCCAGTGGATTCTCAGTTTCTCGTGGTACTTGTTTTTGCTGTTGTGGCGCACACTGAAACCAGGAGAAATGCAACTGCTGTGTGAAACCACGGCTGTGGACGTGTTTACAAAGCTGTCACTTACAAGTCTTCTTTTGGTTATCAATATTTGATTCAGAGGAGAAGTAAAAGAAAGAACAAAATATTTTCTCCCCTGAATTTCAGACTAACACAATGTGACATGTTTTGTATTTAACTGAAAATAATTTAAAATTGAAATGTGAGCCATTTAATATAATTGTCTCCTCTGTAAAATGAAACCCTTGACCTCAGATCAATAAACAAATAAAATTAACTGGAAAAAAAAGTTAGTGATATTACTTTATAGCTACCGGATTGGGCTTTTTGCCCAAAGTATTGTGATTCTTAAGTCTGGCTTACACTGAACAATTTAACTCTCATCAAGTAATGTCAATATTAAACATTATGTCTAAATATTTATATTGACACTGAGTTGTTTGGTGGGCACTGGCCTCTGTTCTCTCCTTCTTGTGGGCACCGATCTGCCGCCAGTGATTGAGTGCCTCTGCCACCTACCTGCCAGGTCTGACCTCAAACGATCATCCTGAAATGTGGATCCACTGAGTGGCAGAGTGGGAAGATGCCGTCTTGATTTTTTCATGGGTCTGATATGAGGAGAGTAAAGGAAAGCCTGAAAAATC
Organism: Naso thynnoides; assembly: GCA_029783665.1. Lineage (NCBI taxonomy): Eukaryota > Metazoa > Chordata > Actinopteri > Acanthuriformes > Acanthuridae > Naso > Naso thynnoides. Next base: position 5,652,729 of record JAQLOL010000012.1, read on the forward strand.
TTCTCTGCTCTGTCGTGGTTACAGCCTCTCTAAGGTTAAACATGGGCTATAGTGGCTGACCAAACAAAAGGAATGCCACAACAGGAATTGGAGTTAACAAAAGATTTGTTGTGGAGGAAAAAAATAAAAATTACTTTAATCAAGAAAACGGACACAAACAAAGGGACTGGAGATTCAGGCCAAAAAGAACAAAAGGGGACTGAGCCGGCTATGCAGTTAACCGTCGCCTCAGTTTGTCCCCCGTAAGAAAGTAAAACCTACCTGAACAGAACTAAAGCCCGAAAACTAAACCACTGGCGAACTCCAGTCCAGCTAAAATAACAAAGCCCAGCACGCTCAACCATGCATGAGAACCAAAAACAACAAGAACTGAGGAAAACGAGTCCCCAGCACTGTCCTGCTGGCGTCTTTGATCTTCTCCCGCTGTACGACCCCCATTTCCTTGAAAAGGTTGCCTCCTGCAACCTAATTGGCCTCAGTTGTACCTGTGAGTCAGACAGGTGGAGGAGGAACAGGAGAGACAGAGGCTGTGTTCTGATACCCATACTACTCTTCTATTTAGTATGCCAGAAAAATATGTTGCATGCCCCAATACATTGTGTGTAAAATACAGCATCCCAGAAGTACAAGGAGATTCTACTTCATATGGTCGGATTTTGCAGTATGCAAGCCAGCAAGCTTTTTCGGCCGTTCTGACCCACAATCCTCTGCGCGGTAGAAAAACCGTCACAGTTGTCACAGTAGCAAATAAGATGGGAGAGCACAAACATCTGACAGCTGTTTGACAGAATAAACACACACAGCAAGTACAGATGACAGCACATTTAACTGTCTGTACTACATAAGTTTTGTGACTCCTATGTGGGCCCACAGTCACTATATTAATGTATCATTCCTGTTGCTACAACAAATATTTGAATGAATATTACCTTAGAATCAGACACTTTCACTTTGTACTCCAAAATTTTGCACTAAGGTTGTGGCGAATATTGTAGCATCAGAGTTGAAGTTCAAGGTGCACTATCATCATACTGCATGCAATAGTATGTACTTTGTGAGGGCAGCTGCAGTACATGAGAGCGGAGGAGGAAAGAAGAACAACAAAACACCATGGGACCTGGGACGCGTTCAGGGACAATAAGGTCAGCTCTCAGTCAACAGGTAACAGTTGGAAAAACAATTTCCCCAGTATCGTGGGTCACTTGCCTCCACAAACGTCAGTGAAGGAGCTCCAGAGGGACGCTTGTCCCTGCTGGTTTGTGCAGGCTGGGTCGGAAGAACCTGGGCTGGAGTGTTGGGGAAGATCTATTACAAAGCAAAAGGTTCAGACATTGAGTGTTAATATCTGATTTGTTTTATCTGAAGTTTGATCAGTGAACAAAACTGTGTATTTAATAGATATTTCAAGTATACTTTAGTTTTGTGCACATACATTAATTGTTAACGATAAACAAAAAGATGGGGATTGTATTTAGGGACTGACTTTTGTGTTTGTTTTATGGAACTTAAAATACAATTATTGTTTGAAATCGTCCTTGAGATCATGATGGACCTTTTGACCAAACAAGGCTTGTGCTTAATGCATCAAATTTATTCTTGAGACGAAACACGTTAGATGAAAAGACGTAACAGCTGACCAGAAGAAATTGCTTATTGTGAGCAAAATGCCCGGGAGGCACTCATTTCTTGCACTAATTATTTTTTAAAAAATACTGCTGCTACTACTACTACTACTAATAATAATAATAATAATGAATCTGTTAAATGTACACAAAATTTTCACAAATTTTCCTTTTGAAAGTTGTCAGAAAAAAAAGTCACAAAAAGATGATTTGAGTGAATGCAAACAAATTTTTTACATTAAAATTAAACGCCTTTGTATGTGCTTATGCTGCCTTGGTTTCAGGGTGTCGTGGCTTATTCAGTTGTCTATTTATTTATTTATTGTACTATTTATTGATTTCAAGGGCTGAGAGAGAGCCAGGGGACAATACATTTCATTGCATTTTACTGTACATTGTACTTTTAAATGAACATGACAAATTAACTTAAACATTTTCACCAGGTTGAGCTACCTGATGCTGTTGCTGTGTGCACATTTTAATTACGACAGGAAAAAGCTTTTTTTGAATGTCACTGTGATTCTCCTTGAAAACTTCACACTTGCTGTTCCTCTGGTCTCATCTGCTCAAACAATGAGCAGCAGTGACGGCTGCTCGGGATGGAGAAAACAAATGAGTGTAAGCACGAAGCAGCCTCAAGTCGACCAATACCATCTCTTGAGTCGTCTCTTGAGTCGTCTCTTGAGGGGAAAGCTGTTCTGTGCGCTGAAACAGTCAATAAAGTTCAGTAAGGTTTTCAGCGGTCCGGTTAATTATTTTATAGTCATATGTGATTATACAAATCAGAATGGTAATTTTTATTAGAAATTGAAAAGAAATAGTTCTAATAATGATCTGTTCATGGTGATCAATTTCAGCCCCGTAACAGGTGATCACTGTCAGCAGATCCCCTTAACTGTCATGGTTTGGGTTTGAGTTCATTGTTTCCTGTTTTATTTTGGTACTTTTATCCCCTTGTGTCTGTTCTGCCTTGTGTTTCCTGTGCCTCCTTGTTTTCCCTCCTTTTTTGATTGCCCTCATTGTTTCCACCTGTTCCACCTGTTACCTTGTGTATTTAAGTCTGCATTTCCCTTTGTTTTGTGCCAGTTTGTTCTTGTCCATGTGCTTTGTCCATGTTATTGTCCATGTTCCTCGTCGTGTCCTCATCATCGTCTTGCCAAGTCAGGTTGTTCTCTTTTGTTGATACTTTGTCTCGCTTTGCATTGTCTTGTATTTATTTGTTACTTTGTTTGATCTGTTCTTTTCCAAGTAGTTTTTACTCTTAGGAGTGATTTTGTTTGATACTTTATTAAAGACATTTCCTTTGAACCTTGTTTTATGTCATGCAGTTTGGGTCCAAATCCTCGTTCGGTCTTGACAGTAAGGTGTTTTGGCCCAACACTTGTTTATATGTACATGAGCAAGAATGGTACCAAAGTGGTTTTTTGTTTGTTTTCATATTGTTTGTGTTGTTGGAACTAAATTAACTGCAATGCACCCCTATAAATAAGTTGGTAAATCCATGTGCAAGTTACTGCATTGTGTCTGCAAAGTGTTTCCACAGCTTGTGAAGGTAATGCTTTGACTGTGCAGGTTGTTTGAGAGGATCCACCTGAGCTGTGCAGTAAATAAATAAATAGCTAATCCTCTAAGCTATGAAAAAGAGAATGCAGACAAAGTGGATCCAAGTATGTTTCTAAAACCAAAAAATTAGCAGTAGGTTGTTCTTTATGCACACATGATTGTTGTTTTTCTCACTACATGATCTCTTTGCTGTTAGAAATCTGGCCAAGGTTAATACATTTACCAGGTCACACGTGATAAAAAAAACAAACAAAGGATTTTTGCATTGAAAAGTATTATGCAGCCAAAAATGGATTTTCCTAGAAAGTTTTGAAGTTGTTTGTGTAAGTGGTTATTTAATTTTTAAGTTCCCTTTTTACTGATTCTTTTCTAGCACTTATTGATGTGTCTTATTTGGTTAGATGGATGGTATTTCACTGACAACTAAGCTAAGTGCACTTCAGGATGAACTACATTAACTTATACCACATTGCATAAAGTATTTTGTACATGCTGCTACCTTTTTTTGAAGAAGAAGACTTTAAAAAAATCAAAGTGTGCTGAATTGATTTGTCTTAATGGTACAAAAGGGAGCCACACTTTTGTAAAAGTGATGTCTACTTAACTAATGAACATTAAAAACCCTGACACTTGAGCCAACGAGGCCTGCAGCAATATTCAGACAGGAAGTCACTTACTGGTGTTTTACCAGTGGAAGTGGAAAACAGACAACAGTAAATCTGTTACTTTAACATTATTTACTTGTCTAAGTTAGAAGCATGCACCTGAATCTAATGTTTTGATTATGTGTTAGCACAAATAATGTATTGGAGACAAACAGAGTTGATAACATTTAGGTTGAACAGGATAGTTTAATAAGTAAAGTTTGACTGAATGAGCGATACATTTGCAATTCAACATTCTTTACCATAGGTCACCAGAACAGCACAGTTGTCAGTGGCAGGTCAAGCCTAAAGCTGTGTGTTTCCACGTCACATGAGAAGCACTAATTCTAGTTTCCCTACTGTTTTCTATTGTTTGCAAGCACCTCTGCAAGGAATCAAAAGATCACCACATCTGGGTTGTTTCCAAAGCAGTTCCCAGAATCTGCAAACAAAGGTTTGCCCCCAGAAATGGCCTCTTCCCCACCAGCAGACAGACATACTGTCCCACCTTCTGCTGCCAAACGATGCCCCTACAGTTGCCTCCACACTGTATCACACCAACAGGCCAGGATTTAAGCAACATTAGATCAGCTGGCAGACCATCTGGAAGCAAAATGAAGGATGAAAGTCACATGTAGAGCAGGAAAAAAATTAAAGAAGACAGCAAGTAAGACAAATAATGACAATCTAAGATTTATACACCATAACACTCTCAATGCAGCATAATAACAAATAAATTAGAGGGGTTACGAAAACGCCACTTTTCTGTAGAGTATGCATTAACATAATATCTTCACGCTTCAGCAAAGTCTGCAGATAAACTCTAATTGTGCTTCAATTCTCATGTCTTGGAATCCTTAAAGGGGCACTTCAGTGAAAGCACAAGGCTGATTTATTATGCACATCAAAGATTCTTCAATTTGCCGAGCCCAGGTCTCTGCATGAGGAAACAGAGTGTCTCAGCTCTCAGTCAGGTTATAAGAGCTTTGAAATGTGCCGATGTTGTTATCATGACCCAATCAAAATGTTTAAGAGCCACAAAACTGAGCCAAGGCACACAGATATTAATTTCCCTTTTTTTTTTTTCAAATTCCGGCAATGACACTCATTCCCTCACTTTTAGTCATGTCAACCCCTCCGAGAGTTTTACTCCTGTTGCTAAAAATTAAAATAGCCTAGATTTCCATCATTTTGTTTATTTGATTTTATGTTGTGAAAACTAGACTCCTAACTCAACAGGAACAGTGTAACATGTTTCCTTTTACTATGTAATAATTTGAAAATTCACAAAAATTGAACCTTAAACGTTGAAGATTTCTGACTAGGATTAACCTACAATATTTCAAGATGTTGTTGATGACCCTGACCCAGTACCTGACATGGGAGAAAATAAGTGCTGGTGAAGGGGAAGATTATGCTCAAGCATCCCACAGAGCGACAAGCTCACCGGTACTGGTTCCACCTACTAACAATTCTGACTATGTTGGTGCACGCATGTGTGTGTCCCTGACTGAGTGAACAGGCAGGTGAGAATGGGAACAGATGAGTGTCATATAGTGCCCCCTGGTTATGTCATTTATTTAGTGCCAATAGGAATTTCCCAGAGTACCTGATGTATAGAGTAAAAGAATAGAGTACTGGCAGCTTGTGAAGCAATGGTGAACAAGAGGAAGTCACGGTGCACCAGAGAGTAAAATGTCAAGGTGCCAGAATTAATTACAAGTGAATAACTGTCCCCTCTACTGCTCTGGCATGAGAAGGTGCATAAATAGACAACTGACCCTTTGCTAAGCCCAGAGGAGACCAGTGTGACAGTGGCAAAAGAAAGTGACAAAGTTGTGGAAATTGATAAAAGGAGAGAAATTACATGAAAACAGAGAAAGCATTGAATTTACAAGACTGTACACCTTATTTATCACAATTACAGTAAAGAATTACATTGCACAGTCTCTCTCTTGGTCACTCACACTCACAAACACACGCACACACACACTGACTGTAATCCAAGGTGGATTACAGCTACTTCACCAGCCTAACTGTAAAATACTAAAGAGGCACTAATTTGTCGGTGTGTGTGTGTGTGTGTGTGTGTGTGTGTGTGTGTGTGTATCAGTAGCTCAGTGAATAAGTCAAAACTTCTTAGCTCATCACAAGATGTCAGCAGTAACCTTAAGGTGGGAGGTTACATTTATGTGGCCTTTGAAGTACATTACTTTTCCCACATGTATGTTTATAGTCCTTTTTTTAGCATGCATGTGGTTTCTCTCTGTGTGGATGTGTGTGACTTTGTCTCCCATTATAGGCTGAAAATGCTAGGCTATTCATTCATGTCTCAGGAGGTACTCAGCTCTGCCTCTACCGATGTTATCATCGCAAAAAAGAAGAGGAAGCATGCAATAGAAACCAAAATAGACAACTAGAAAATGAATTATGTCAAAGAAGACTGTCAAAGAATTTTGAAAGATGTAAAGTGCTTAAAACGTTCTTGAAGTTTGATCATAGATAAATCCTCAATAAATTTAATTTTATGTGTCTCAAAGATCTCTCTTGGACAGGTTTTGGACAGTCTGTCCGTCCAAAACTATTACATTAATTATGATGAATTAAAAGTATTTTCAAAATTCATTCCACAAAGTGTATCCCTCTGACTGTGAGAATACCCTGTCTTTTCTGCTGACATCAGCACAATTCAAAAAGAGGTAATCAGAAAGTGATTTATCAAGGCTTTTACACCTACAGTAGCTTTGCCTTCAGTTTCTGTCAATAATCTTGTGCACAATTTTGATTCTAATGTCATGAATGTTGTGGATGCCACTGTCCTAATGACACCTAAAGTTGTCTCTGGTGAGAATAAAAGCACCATAAAGATATGCCTCAGTGGTAAAAGCTCAAAAAATAGAGCGTAGAAAGGTTGAGCACAGGTGGCAAAAACCAAACTCCACAACAGTAATACACGCACTTCATTTAACATTGCTGACAGACTGACAAACCCTGTAGCATCAGTCCCTCCAGAACTGCTACACCAATGTTTTTAAAGATATTTTGAAGACAACAGCTATTAAACCTCTTTTACAGAAGCCTAATCTGGATGCCTCAATTATAAGTAACTATAGGCTCATAGAAGCTACCTGTTTTAGGAAAAATTATTTTGCCACAGCACTGAAACTGTACTTGTTAAAGTCTTAAAGGACATTTGCTGGAGCAGTGATACATCAAATACTTTAGTTTTGGTATTATTGGATGTCAGTGCTACTTTTGACACTGTGGACCATAAGATTCTCTTCAGCAGACTAGATAAGTGAGTGGGACCTTCTGGCACAGTGCTCAGTTGCTTTAAATCCTATTACAAGATAAAGACAACTTTGTGTCAATAGGCAACTATGAATTAGAGCGATCAAAAATCACATGTGGAGTTCCTCAAGGCTCCATCATTGGGCCTCTTTTCAACATCTACATTCTCCCCTTGGCTCAGACCATTATAACATCTCTTGCCATACTTATGTAGATGACACACAACTTTATATAAGTGTTACCACATCCAGTCCCTTTAACTTGTTGGATAGGTGAATTGTACAAATAAACAAGTGGATGTGCCAGAATTTTCTAAAACTGAGCACAGATAAAACTGATATCGTTATCGTTTATTGTATGCTTGGGCCCAAATTAGAAAGATTAGAAGTCAGTGCTTTCCTTGAATCCATGACACTGAATTCTAATAATCAAATAAGCAATCTTGTTGTAGTTATGGACTAATACATTAACGTTTAACAGCCACATCATGATAATTACAAAATCATCCTTCTACCATCTTAAACATAGCAAGAATTAGATTCCCGTCCAAACGAGATGCAGAAAAACTTGTCATGAGTTTATTTTCAGCCTGCTAGACTAATGGTGTCTTCACAGGTCTGAACAAAAGATCAATCAGACAGCTGCAGCTTGTCCAGAATGCAAGAGTGCTCACTAAGAAAGGGGAGCACATAGAGCTGTGCTAAAATCACGGCAACGACTGCCTGTCAGACAAAGGATAGATTTTAAGATCATTTTACTTGTCTATAAAGCACTAAATGGTCTTGGGCCGAAATACACTTCTGATGTACTTCTACGCATAGAAGCAACCAGATCCCTTAGATCATCTGGGACAGGTTTATTCAGTGTTCCCAGGATCAAAACAAAGCAAGGAAAAGCAGCTTTTAGTGTTTATGCTCCCCACCTGTGGATCAAGCTTTCTGAATACCTAAGGTTTGTCAGCTCATTCAAATCAGGGCTTAAAACATTACTGTTTACAGTGACCTTTCAGTAAGTTAGATATAAAAGATCATTCAATCCTCAGTTATCTTGCCTCTTTTCTTGCTTTTGATGTAATAATTTTACTTGCAAATTCTCTTTATCATCAATAATTTGTCACATTTCTTCTTTTTAATTTTCCTTTTAATGCAATTTCTATCAAACCTTTAATTATTAATTGCATTTTGCTTTTATTTTCTTTTAAATGCAATGTTAATATTTTTCTAATATCTAATTTTAAATGTGTTGTCTATGCCTTTGTAAAGCACTTTAAATTGCTTTGTGCCTGAATGATACCTCATAAATAATGAGGTTGTCATGCCAATATGAAGAGTGTTTCATGCAGATGTCGAACAGTAACTGACAAATATTCTTCAGCTGGTCCACATTGGCCTGCAAGCAGAGGAACTTTGCCCACCTGCCGCCCCAAAGCTGTCAACCCAAAGGAAATACTGAGGGCAGTAAAGAGACATTTCTGTTTTTAAACTCAATCACATTGAGTTCGGATGAGTTCTACATCTCTACGCTCTTGACAAAGTGACAGGTGAGTCAGTATTATAAATCAACAGTCCTATCAGGTACAGATACATTGTGGACATTTGACACACTGGACAAAAAAGCTCTATTTGTTTCCACTTTAAATAGACTACGGTGGCAGCCACAACACATTTCATTTCACGTCCAGCAACTACAACTTTGTGGCACTCTGTTTGCATGACTGCTTATTGAAAAACATGCTAATGGCAACAAGGGAAGCAGGGCAGATCTGAAATCGTATTAGAGAGAGGCTCAGAGTGCAGCTGCTGTTAATTTCCTTCGTTTTAATGGGAAGTAGTTGAGTTGGCTTTGGCATTAAAATGTCTGCAGGAATGTCTATCCGGGATGTTGATGACCATCAGTTCCAGAGTATGCTTGGATGATAATATATTCTGACTAGCCCAAGAACACATCCAGCTTCCCCAGATGGAGAGTGTAGCTCTGAAATATCATGCCTGTGCTCCTCTGCTTAATGTGCTGCTGCTGGAAACAGGTCTGGATGAGGATATTGGTTGACATATTTAAACTAGGAGGAGCAGGTGAGTTCACAGATGTGTCACTGATAGTTACTGAGTTCCTTGGAACGGTAAAACTGTACAAATACACAAAGGGTGTTTATGTGACAAAGTGGGTGAGACCTTTCTGTTATTAACCACTTGTCACCTAAATCATTAAACATTGTATCATATTTCTCTTTACATTTATTCATTTTGCTATAATTTACTTTTGTTTTTGTGACATTGCAGCACTTCCTATCCCAGGTTTGTTTGTGTTAGCATTAAGTTACATCTGATATTAGCCTGAGCACTGCGTTTACCTCAATATTAGACTCAATTGGTTTCTCCCAAAGTGTAAATAAACCTACTCATTGTT
>JAQLOL010000012.1:5662354-5680918 GCA_029783665.1 Naso thynnoides
AAAAGGTCAAGGTACTTTATTGGTCACATATACAGCGTATAGTGAAATGTGTTCTCTGCATTTAATTCCTCCCTGAGGAGCAGTCGGCAGCCATAGCACAGCGCCCGGGGACCAACTCCAGATTCTAAGCCAATACCTCGGTCAAGGGCACTGACTGGAGAAACACCTGCGCACGTTTTGATGGTGGGGGAAACCAGAGCACACAGAGGGAACCCACACGAACACAGGGAGAACATGCAAACTCCGCACTGAAAGGCCCTGCCCCCATTGGGAATCGAACCCAGGACCCTCTTGCCATGAGACGACAGTGCGCACCACTAAACTACCATTTATGTTCACCACCACCGTTTATGTTCTACGTTTATGTTCTGTGTTCACCAACATTAAAACTGTCTTTTTAAAGCAACTAGGAGGAACTTTCAGTTTTTGTTGGTTCTAGCGATCACGATGAGGTAATGTGTTTATATGTGATTGAGAAAATAAGTTATAAGCCAGTTGTGTGGCAGTAATGTCCCCCAAGACCTGTTACCTCTATTTTCTGTAGGCTAACGTTAAACGGCCATTTGCATTAATGTTTCATGCTAAGATGCAAACTAACAGCCGAAGCCATAGAATGTAATTATGTTATTGTCATTGCACAGAACAAAAAATTCTTAAAAAAAAAAAAAACAAGTTAGGAGCTGATCATGAGCATTAATAGTAACTACATAAAAACAGCAGTCTTTTCACTGAGGGTCTCGTTTGCTGTTACAGGAGATATATAATCATCAGAGGAATCATGAGACAGTTTCATAAATACTTAAAAGTTCCTCGTAGTCACTTTAAGGACAGAAAAAGACATACTGTCGAAATATACATTAGTTGACCAGTAACTGACCAGTATCTTAACCAACTCAGAATGGAAAGTAGAATTGACAGTAACAGAAGGTCAGGAATATGCAGAAACAGAACATAGAGGTTTTTTTCAGCACACGTATGCATATAACCTCAGCAGAGAGATCGGATATTGGAACTTTTTTGCTCCCTAATATTGGTATTGGCATTAGCCCAAAAAAACCCTTATTGGTCAGGCTGTAATAATAACGGCACTCAGACAAAAGTACACGCAACGTTTTAGAGGGGAAGTATCAGCAGCTGGACTTGACGGGAACACGTGATGCTATTTCTGTCTGTCTCAGCCAGTGGACAAACAGCCCGGTTTACCAACGACTGTAGCTGTGGGTCTGCCGTATCACATATCCAGAGCCTTCCTGCTTCCCAGCACCTAATTACTGACACAAATCATCCAGAGATAATGCATTCCCATTTGCTATTAGCATGTAATTCACGATAATGCTGTATCTACCATGGGATGCTGAGGCTCTTACAAGACGTCTGCATGTGGCAGTAATGATTTGAGTAGACAAACACGAACTCACGGGGGCTTATGTGCAATGAGATTGCTTGCATTGTAACCTTATAAAGGAGTAATGACACTTGAGCTCCTCCATACAGTCAAGACGATGCAGAAGTTGCACATTTCGCATTTTGTTAAGGAGATGTTAGGATTCACATCATTTTTTAAATATGTGACAGTCCTGTTTTATTCAAAATAACACACTTGCTGGGAGCTTCCTCTCTAGTCTTATGCGTATTAAACATGCATCAAAATCATTTTAAACATTTGTCCCACATTATGCAGCATTGTTATACGACGTGTGCATCAGAATCATTTCCTTTTTACCCACAAAGTTGTAAGCTCAGAGTTAGAGTGAGGTTTGTAGGAGCCAGTTTCTTAGTCATATATCTTCAGATACTTTAATTTTACATGCTGGCCATTCTGTATTGTGTGTGTGTGTGGTGTGTATTTATTAATTATGATAACCCTTTAAAGAGCAGGTGCTGCAGCCTAGTGGTGTGTCTGGCTGGAGAGCATACAGTCCTTAGACCCTGCACAGCTTGCACGATCTTGTTTGCTTGCTTCTTTTGCATCTTTTTTTTTTGTTATAGTTTTAATTTTCTTGTTTTTTTATGTGCAACTGTTGTAAAGGCAATGATTGAATGAACAAATATCTTTATTTTGAAGCACATCCGGACATTTTTTTTTTTCGCAAGCCAAGCATCTATTATTCTCACTCAGTCCAAGAGTGACTTACACAAATGGATTTTAACAATTTTTTTTTTTTAACGAATGGATACCGTGGCTGCTACACGGTGAAGTGAAAGAAGTAAAAGCATCATCTTTTTTGTCTTCAGTGACACCTTTCTGTAAAATGTGCTGCAGGACATGTGAAGAAGAGAAGTGCAAATGTGAAGCATTGAAGACCAAATAAAAATCACGTGCTGAAGCAAACAGTATTAGCATTTCAGAGAAAGTAAAGAAGCTAAATTTATACAGCACCTACAACAAGGTGAGAAAACATGGTGACCTCATTACAAGAGCAGAAAGTGAAACACAAACTTCCTCCCGTCACGACTTAGCCTTAACTCGGCCATCTGGATTGATAAATCAAACAAGTTCTTCAGTCTACATCAATTATTGTGTTACTATGGCTTTATTCCATTTTATTTGATTTCTGTTCTCCTTTCAGTGCTTGGAGAAATGTCAAGCTGACACAGAGAGAGGGAGAGAGAGAGTAAGCGGAGGTCGCTCCAGTTATGTAGGTATTACGTGTCTTTGTTTGCATGATTTGGAAACCTCCACTAAAGAATGACATACCCCATAACAAATTAAATGGTTGGTGCAAAACAGCTCAGGGAAAAGCATCACAGCAGTGTTGCCCAAAAGATTAGCAGATAATGAGAATAGTACAAATTTGTTGAGGTTTAGAGGGAAAAATCTAAGATGGCAGTTGTTTTGTAATTCACAAAACGTCTGTGATTGGCGTGTTTCGTCATGCTCTTTTGAGGCGCTGGTTAGCCATCAGAATTTTGTTCCACAATAAATTGGTATCGATCTATTTCCAGGAAAGCAAAAGCAAGCATAATTGATTTTCTTTCAGAACTTCAAAAAAGAAACAGAACTTCCTTCCGTCCATGGCGGGGAATCCTCAAGTAATGTTTCCAATAACTGTGCGGGTCTTGGCAAACCGTCTCCTTGTTGCTGTCTCTTCCTTTAAGCCTCTTCCCGGATGTGCTTAATGAATCATTTCAAATTCTGGACTGAATAACATAAAGTTTAGCTTATTCACAATCCAGAAAAAAGAAATGTTAAAATGCAAACAGCAAAACAATGCTGTGTTTTTGTGTGACTCAAAATTTCCAGCAGAGCCCCTTTACAGACTCTAGAGCAAGCTTTTTAGAATGCGTAGATTGAAAATGTTTTTTCAGAGTAAAAAAACATAAACTAAAACAGTCCAATTTTATAGACTAAACACTAGAGACACACCACCACACCTACACCTAATGAAAGCAAACATTCAGACATTGGATGATTTCTGTTTGAATGTCCAATGAGGACGTTCCAATAGGGTCGAAAATAGCTCCAAAATGGAGGTTGTGCAGACGTCAGGACGTCACAGCTGGACATCCTCCATGTGCATTTAAGCAACATCAAAATATGACATTGTAACATGACATCCAAATGAAGAATTTATCTGTGTGCACCAAACATTGTGACTAACTCATGCAAAGACATGATTTCAGCGACAGTGGGCACGACAGTCTTTTTCCAAACCACAGACCAGGTGTTTCCAAATGGCCCCAGCCCAGAAGGAAAAACCACGAGTGGCCCGGTCATAAAAGCAGAGAAAAACCAAGAAAAACATGTTGCATGAGCCTACAGAAATCCTACAGACCTGGTAACGTTCAACCCCCAATGCAGTGTGCTGTTGTAAAAATGTGTGTCTAGTACTTGTAGTAGTAGTCCCACGATACGACCTCTAAAAACATGTTTTTCTCAACCCTCCAATGTAAAACTGAAAATATAAACTGTCGGTATAGCCCTACATGGACCGACAAATACTTGTTTAGCTTACTAAGTGAGAGCATTGTGGTATTTAAAATTGAAACAAGGACTAACATAGCTTTCTTTTTTACATTTCTTCATATGTGTTAGTTTAAAATTTGTCATCACCTGCTGCATACAAGCCAGAAAATGCCTAGTTGTAAAATCTGGCCCCAAGTGAATTTGTGATTGAATGTAATTTGAATTTGACCTGTCCTATTCATAGTTCACCTTAGCTACACACACACACACACACGCATCGGGCCTCTGCAGTAAGGTGCCGGGGGACCAACTCCAGATCTTTTGCTAGTGCCTTGGTCAGGGGCACTGGCAGGGGTATTAACCCTAACATACATGTCTTCGATGGTGGGAGAAGCATTGGGGGAAAACCCATGTAGGCACAGGGAGAACATGCAGACTCCACACAGAAGGGACCTGGATTTGAACATAGGACCTTCTTCCTGTGAGGCAGCAGTGCTAACCGCTAAGACACGGTGCTGCCCTGCCTTTGAAGGTATCCAACAAAACATCCCACCCCCCCGATTCGAGTCTAGCTTACAAGCCACTTCCCCCAAATCACACTGATGTTGACTCTGGTCTTACTTCTTGCCCTGTCCAACTTCATTTTTTGTAACCTTCCCAAGTTCCGCTTTGTCTGCATCCTCTCTGCCAGTCTTCTCCATATGACTTGATGGCTCAGCCGAAGCTTTCTGCCTAGCGGTTGCGTTAGACTCTGGTTACGTGTAATGAATGGTCGGGCAGAGTGCGCGAAGGCAAGGCAGACAGGTAAGCGTCTAGTGAAGCCATTCGGGCAGTCTGAATTGACTGGTTAGAAGTATTACCCCGAAATTCCACCATATGTGTGTGCAATGCGTCTCCGCTCCGGCACAGCAGCGGGGCTGACTACTTTCAGTTCAAGTCCTTGTGTGTGCTTCCTCTGACTGTGGCTGCGTTGCGTTTCTACTCTGTCGCAGCTCAGGTGATCCGGAGCCCTCTGCAGCAGATACACAAGGCTTCTATTCATGCCGGATGATGGAGCACAATGCAACATTTGGCACAGAGCAGGTCGAGCGGGACAGGAAGTCAGACACAGATACGACATTAAAAAATCCTGTTAATTTCAGAATTAAACACCTCATGTTTAAGTTTTTAGAGGCCGCAGGCACACTAGATTATGTAATCACCACGAAATTTTATCGTCTCACGGCTTTAGCTGTCTGGCCGTGCTGAGCTTTGAAACGCAGCCTGAACGCAGCTGGTTGGTGTTGGCGGACAGCAAAGCAGGGAGCAAACATGCAGCGGAGCCGTCCCAGACAGCACACGCGTCCCGTGGAATCCCAGGGTTACAGCCTCGCTGTAGCAGCAAACAATGGATTTTTTTTTTCTCTTTTTCTTTTTCAGAGCATATTTTTTAATTGCTCTCGAGAGGTTGTCTACAAATAGGACAATAAATGGTTCTGAAGATAGTGATCAACCCTATCTTTGAGTAGATTTTCAAATGTTGTAATTCTATGTGTGAAATGTGCTCATTCTACATATCTATGGTTTGCATAAATGTTCAATGCCAAGATGTTTTTGTGCTGTCTGAGCTAAATAAAATCAACAATGATGTGTAGGATATTTATAACCTGAACTGGTCATACAGATGTGTTGTCACATAGAGCTCTGGCCTTGTGAATGCTGTCAGCCAGGCTCTCTTAGAGTTTGCCGCCAGATAAAAGCAGCAGTGACATGAATAACTGGTGCAATGAGAGTGTGCGCTGTCAGATTATAGAGGTCATATCACTGTGTATTGTTTACAACTTGTAGCTCTGCTGAATTGTTGGACGGCTCATTACATGAGGTAATGGTTGCAATATACAGAAGGTGCAGCAGACTTTCACATCTAAGGACGTCATTTTTCAAGGACATTCTGTTTGTTAAACCTGTGCAATTTCCTGAGACAGTAATTCAAATTCATATCTTACAAGTTAGTCCTGTTTTTTTTTTTTTTTTTACGTTTCGATCTCTTTATAAAAATTCTGCCAATCACTCTATAGGAACACAGACGGTTCCCTCTCGGTGTATGTTTACTTGAGCAGCTGAGCAAGGCCAAGGCCGAGATTTGACCTCGGAACTGATTGAGTAACAAGCCGTGTGAGTAGCTGATACAGCCTGCAGTCAGCAGGGAATTAAGTCGCTGCTGTTTGTGTGTTTTGAACTCATTTATTGCTCTGAGTTAAACCACATTGACTTCCTACTGTTTCACACCTCTGTCAGATTAACACAGTCGCTGCAGCGGTGACAGTAGTGAGTAAACGGCTATTTATCAAATGGCTATTCCGCATTTTAAACATTTGCCCCCTGATGTGTTAAAAAGTAAGAACAACTGTGGCCTTTATGCAAAAAATTAAACACCGTCAACAGCAGTGTGGCAAAAAGTTTGCGACTTGCGCGACGGTTGTTTGGGTTTCTTGAAGGCGACAAGCAAGATAATTACAGATGCACCTGAGCGTGATTGTCAAGAGCAAAACAGTAAGGTCACAAACTTGATGGTCCATAATATTAATATAATAGCACCTAACACTGTTTGCTGTATTCATCATTCACAAAGAGACACAAACAGCCAAAACCTCCCAAGAAGAAACTTTCCTTTGAAGAGAGTACGACAGGTTGAACACCGTCGATGTTCCTCTGATTGTGTGGCGCCTTTTGACTGATTATGATGGTGTAATGTGTAATTCAGGTTTTTCCCAATATGAGGACAGTTAATTGCAAGCAATCTGAATAATGGTCATTTACCTGAAACATTGCAGGCATTTGACACCTTTTTTTCTGAACATAATATTGAATTTCGTGGAGTTATACATTTCATTGCAGCTGATAAAATTAAAACTGGATTTTTTGGTTCGTTGAATGTGGGACGACGGAGCTGCATTAACAGTGATTTTTGTGCACGTTCCAAAGTAAATCTCAACTTTTTAGGTGTGTTTTACGTTCACTGGGCTTTGGGTTTATAACACTGACATCAACATATACTTGTCATTTTATTCATTATTGGTTTATTTGTCAGGGACAAAGCAGACAAACAGTAGCAAGTTAAAGAAACAAATCAATGGTGTGTTGCAGATAGGGCTCTAGTAAAGGCTAAAACGCAACTCCTGTCACTGGTTAGGCTTTTCATTCATAAAAAAACAATCATTTTTGTCATATGTTTAAAGTAGAGTCATCAACATTTTCCTAGAAAATAAAATATAGATTTGCACAAAAGTTATGCTGTTCAATCGTCCCTTCTGGGAGTCCATGTATGTGTGGTGGCGACTGTGTCTGCAGAGCCCTGCCTTTGCCTGTATTTTGATGTTTTGTTGTCTCTGTACGAGTCTCAGTGAGGAGTGGGCGTGTTCCCTCCCAATTAATGAGAGAGCGCAGGTGAATTTCAGAGGGGAAAAAACATAGTGACTGGACGCCATTCATAAAGAAAAAAATTACGGATGCGGAGCAGAAAAGAGTGGTGAAGAAAAGATAATAAAGCCCTAGTAAGGTGAGTGAATTTTGTTTTGACTTTCAGCCACTTTCGAGCACTGAAGAAGAGGCTGGGGATGAAGAGTGACACAGAGTTGGCCTGCTCTCTGTTGGACATTTAGGTACCAAACACTAGCGGTTAGTTTGTGCTGGCCTGCTAAAATCATCAACTTTTCAACTAAACAAATGTAACATTCCTTCGTAGTTTGCTGTGTATGTAAAAGCAGTGTAAGTACGAGCCACGATACTTCTTAAGATGTTGAGCTCGGCAGGAGGGGCCCGATTTGATTTTTGTGTTCACAAGCCACAACAAACGAATGCTGCTGTCTGTACCTTTTTAAATGGGTCGAATAAAATGTCATATTTCAACTTTAAACTTGACAAATGCTTTGTTTATCAATTAATCCCACTGTGATCACATCTTCATGTTTTCTAAGGAGTCATGTTATAATAGATTCTAGATGTTTCTTGTCCATGAAATATTTGACAGTCGACAGTTGTGTTGCACGAGAGACAGCAGCTGAGCCTTTCTTTGTTTCATCACCTCACTGATCACAACAAATGGTACAAGTTTTACCTTCGCTGACAGACTTGTCAAACATGAAGGACAGGATGCTGCAGTGTCTCAAGCGCCACTGACTCATTGATTTCCTTTTGCATTTAACTGTTTCGTTTCTGGCTCCACCAAGGTCTAATTACGTGGATGGGAGTTCTCTCTGTTCTGTCTTCATCATTGCTTTCAGTTTTTTAGAGGAAACAGAGGCCATATCAGCTCAGTCAGGACACTAGACCTGTGTAATTACTGCCCAGGGCTAGTTTATCCCGTTATTCTTGCTCTGTACCATCACTTGAGTGATTGGAGCCGCGGGGGTAGAGGGAGGGGATCACCAATGTAACAGGTCATTACTCATAAAGGTCTGGACTTGCAATATAGCGTTAGACCTCCACACAGTGGGGAAAAAAGCCCTTGCTTCAATGAAAGAACATGGATTGCTTATCTGAGATGGTGGCAAGCCCATTGATCATTCTACAGGAGATCACTGTAACTCATCCGCAGGTGGAGCGATTTCTTTGTCTGCAAGCACAAAAACCCAGCAAGGCTGATGGGAACTAAAAATAATACTGAATAAATTATATGGTTTGTGAAAGGTTTGTGAGTGTTTTTAAAAAAAAAAAAAGCTGCCGGAAGCTGAAAAATGAAAGAAAAAACTCTGAACACTGAATTTTTCATTCATAAAATGAACTTGAAGTGTCATATAATCTTACATGCCAGGAAGCATTCACCATTGAATTTAGTAATAGGTCTTTCCAAACAGCATATCAGTTATGTTGGTAATTCGAAGGTTGCTCAAGGTGGCTTATGACCAAATCAAGAGCTAATGAAATGAGGAAATCCATCTGGAAATGGATAGATTACTCTGGATGTTGGCAGAAATTTCATTACCATCTGGCAAACGCATGTTGCTCCCCCCGTCTCAGCCAAAGACATTTGGCACAAACTTTATCCCCTCCATGAGTAAAAATAAGTGACATTAAATTTTTTTTTGGTTGTGTTGTTGTAACCTGGGGAAATTCCGACTTCATGCCTCCTTATAAGCAAAAAGTGAACAGATATTTGTTGAAAACAAACTGTCTGTGTGATAAGGTGGCTGTGGTTCCATCCCCGGCTCTGTTGACATGTCCTTGGGCAAAATAACGAACCACGAATTACTCCCAAAGGCTGTGACATCTCTGTATGTGTGTGGTTTTGTTTTACTGTATTTGTGAGGTCTGGAAAACAGGAAGCCCACTATACTTGCAAGGGTCACAATGCTAGGCCCCACAAGTTTTAAGGGTTAAAACTTGTTTTTATGCTTAGGTTTGTCTGACGACTCAGTAATGAATAGGGAGCCAAAGGCAAGACACATTCCATTGCACATTTGTCTGCAACTCTGCCGTCCTCGTTACCCATTTATGAGACTGTTCTGTAAGCAAGAAATTCTCCTTCCTGAGCTGAGATTGGGCAAGTTACTTTCAAAATGTTATATATGAAATTATACTTAGTACAATACTAAACTAGTTACTTTCATTTTAAAGTATTAAGTTAGCTTAGAATATCACTTACTGTGTAGAGTAATAAATTACAAATTGCACTACTTTTGCATTACTTTCACAAAAAGTAGTTACAGTTTGTGCACACTTTTAGTTTCCACCTTTGATCACTTTGAATTTGCCCATAAATAGGAAGGAAAACCGTCCACAATGTGAGCTGATTTTAAGCTTAAATACTTGCAGCGATTCCCTTGCCGCAGAAAAAATATTGACATCTCCCCAGATGGGATGTGCAATTACGCATGGCACAGCACGGTACCTTTAATTATTAAATCTCCAGACATGCCAACGTGATCAGTCAGGATCTGATGTTCTTCCAGACATCGAAAAGTTCGCAGAAATATTTCAGAAGCTGAAAGTTTAATAATTAGCAGAATGTTTGTGACTACAGGTAGTTTTCGGTTTTGCCGCTTGCTGTAATGATAGAATTGTGTGCATTGAGAAAATCATAAGAAAATTCACTCATCCATCAATACAACACACACTAAAGAAATTACCTTCAAAGGTGGAGCTGCTGAACATAATTTAAAAAGCTACAGTCCATAGTAAGATGGTGATATGTGGATCCACACGTGCGCACGTCTTTAAATCTGAGAAGGTAATTAATTCCGACGGGTGTCGTGTGGATAACATCGGAACGTTCAATAAAAACATCAACACAGTGACCACTTAATTTTAGGTGGTAATGCGTTATTGGACACAGTAAGTGTAATAAAAGACTATTACCGAAATTTTATTAGAAAAGGGTTATATTACTCCATTACTGCCTAAAAATTAATGTTATTGTTATACATTTTCCCCAACATTGGGTAAGAATAGTGAAGAGTAGAGTTGCCAACCAAAGACGGTATAAAAATCATGCATTAGGGTAAAATACAGTTAGGGTCATACATCCAAAGTGAATGGTTAAGGTTAGTGCAAGACTACTGAGCAGGGCATAGAACTCGTAAAAAGAAAGCTGGTTAAGATTAGGCAAGCTGTAAATGACGGCTATAGACGTAAGCCCACAAAATAATAAGGCTAAAAGAATGTTTTAGGCTGGATAGAGCATTACATCTGCCAAACAGGAGACCGCGAGACAGCTGCATTAAACAATGCCACTAGCCGTTGCCGTAAAGTACCATGTTTGTAGAAGCACTGTCTTTGCATAGTTAAAAATAATCCGGTGGTATAGTTAATTTGTCCATTCTGTTCTGTGGCACTGGGGGAATGCATTATGTCAATGATGGGTCCTCTTAAAGATAAAGGTCAACAACGAGGTTCATATTCAATTTGCCCATTGAGTGTGTGCGTGTGTGTGTGTGTGTGTGTGTTTGTCTGTTTCTGATGAGCAGTTTGGAGCTAAGCGTTGACATTTGTAGTAAAACACTTCACCTGGTCGACAGATTAGAAAGAACAATATATAAACGTAGTCCATTCACAGTCAGATATGGAGAGCATCCAGTGTGATGACTTTTGATTTCCTTGTTGTTGCAGCATTGCGTCAAACAGAAACAGGCAACACGTGAATTCAAACTGTAACATTTGTTATTCATCAATCAATACACATATCGATAGCATTTGAATAGGAGCAGATTTCTCTTGACATTAAACATACTGCTTTTTTTGTCTCTTCTTTGAAACAGAGAGTTGTTACAAATGCATCCTGACATATTCAAAAGATTTAATAACCAACACGTCTGATTGCTTTCACTGTTTACCTGTCAGCTTTATTAAGGACCAGTGTTGGGGGTAGATACTCAAAAGACAAAATCTATTACACATTACTAGTTACTTTTACTTACTGCTGAAAGTAATTAGCTACACTACAAGTTACATTACTTTTGTATTACTATCACTTGATTGCCAATTAATAATACAAATCCTTATTCTTGTGAGGAGGACTTAAAGGATGTATGTGTCGGCGTAGCCCCGTCACGGCGTGCGGAGACACACGGCAACGTACACACGCACATACACTGACACACACACACAGCGGACTTTCTTGTATTCTCTCCATTAATCGCGGCTTCTTGTCACCGTGCTGTCCGACACTGTAGGTCGCCAAGGGTGCACACTTGCCGACCTGCATAATCCACATCACTTGCCATAAGCAGTCTTTTCACATAACTCACCAAGTCGCTCTAGCATTCATCCTCCGTCCACACTGCAGTTCAAACATTGTATATGTTTTCAGCATGCTTAAAATACCTCATTGGTGAGGCACCCGCGTGTGATGTCACCTACTGCTGCCTACATCGAGTTATTTGTGTTTTTTGTGATTGTGGGAGGGGTTTAGCTCCTATATAAGGACTGCTGCTTCCAAGGTATCGGCAGAGTGAGTGGAGTTTTGCTGGAGGTAACAGCTCAGAGAGAGAGAGAGAATATTGATGGTAACTGAAGTACAGCTTGTAAACAGATTTTTCTTGGTTTTGCTTGCACATAGACTTTTTCACTGACTTTGGTTTCGGTATTTGGTATATTTTTTTAAAAATATTCCTCACTGGTTCACCTCTGCACTCGAAAGCAAGCACAATAAACACCATCCTCACTTGAGTCAGTTTTTTTTAATCGAACCCCACGACAAGGACACAAGATCTTCTTTTTATGTTCTTTAATACAACAAAGCTGACAGCAAAGTTGTAAATAGGGTAGTTGAAGTACTTAAAGTAACGCAAGTGACTAGACTGATTGGTAACTGTAGTGTGATTACTGAATTAGCAACAGTAATTCTTTACAATATGTTACGCCCCAGCTAAGGGTGTCTAAGACGCAACATGAAAAGATAACTGACCTTCTCCCCGAACCCAAATAGCCACCAAACACACGTTTTTCAAAAAGGAATAACAAAGGTTTATTTTGAAGTAAAAAAAATAAATAAACAAGCGATAGAGGTTAATAACCAAAGTGGCTTCGGGGTGGACCCAGGCCAAAACAATAAACAAAAGAAAAATCTAACTTAGGGAGGAAAACTAACCTGCAACCAAAAGCAAAGAAAATAAACAACATAGGCTGCCCTCCCTGACTAACCATAAAACAGGAGAAAACTGTGAACTAAAATGGCGGTCCACCCCTACAAAAGAACATAACAACAAATCTAAATGTGGTTGCTGGAGATAGAGGAGGAAGCCATCGTCTGCCTGCTCGCAAGGGGCTCTGTCATTGACAACCAGGTGGTTTTATACTGGGAAGGGAGAGACCACGCCCCATCCATCAGACACTGGGAAGGCAACCACCGAATCAGAAGGCGGCAGGTGGAGACAGCCGATGACCCTGAAGCAGAGAGAGAGAGAACAAAGAGAGACACACACCCCTGTTCCCACACACAGCCCATTCACAAATATAATAATGAAAACAAATACAAACAAAACAAACGACCTTGGTCATAACACATGATAGTTTACTATCTAAAACACCTACAAATTGTGCACTTTGAGATTTGTTTACAAATGTAAAGTGCGTCATAAATAAAATCTATTATTATTATTATTATTATTATTATTACAAATTTGGTCTCTTGGACTGTTCAACAAGTACATCATTTTTGCAAAGCTTCATCTCAGGCTGACCATGAAGAGTGTGATTTGAACTAAATATAATGCTTTTCATCTTTGAAATATTAGGGACCAGCTTATTTTTCTTTGTTCATTCAAACACTGACTGCAAGTCCTGATCTAGGACTGTGTTTAACTCAAACAATGTGGGTGCCAACACATATATAGTAGAATCATCCACGCACATTAATATAAATGCCTTATTTTAAACAAGTGGTAAATCGTTTGTAAATATAGTATATAACAATGGACCAAGACAGCTACTTTGGGGCGTCCCACAGCCCACCTCCTGAGCATGGGAATGACTACCATTGAGATAGACTAGTTGTTTCTTATTTGTCAAATAACTTTTCATCCATAATATTGCTCACTGAAAGAAACCATAGCATTCTAGTTTTTCAATAGTAATTCATGATTAATGATGTCAAAAGGGGCTGTAAAGTCAAGCGGGACAACACCTACTAACTTTTTCTGTTCGATTTCCCTCAGCCAATCATCAGTCATCTGAGTAAGAGCAGTGGCTGTAGAGTGTCCCTCTCTGTATGTATGTTGACAAGTAGTGTTCCAATTATTCCAAGAAAAATTACATCTAATCTGCTCACATACCACACTCTCCATAATTTTACTCAACACCTGTAATAAACTTATAGGACAACTATTGGATAGTTTTGCATTTTGGGGCAACGGTGTAACTTTGGCTGTTTTCCAATCTTGAGGACATACGCCTTTCTCTAGACTCTGGTTTATGATATGACAAGTAGCGGGAGCTATTAACTATGGAATCAGGAAACTGTCAATACTCCAAACTTCAAATAAAGGGTTTGAATCTCTGAAAATGTTTTTTCAACACTGAAAAATCAGTTTGAATCTCCGAAAAAGGTAAACTCCCAACTTGAAAGAAAGTTTTCAAAAGCTTGAAAAAATATTTTACAGGGTTTCAAACATGGAAAACAAAATAATGCCCAGGGAGAACAGTGCCAAAATGCATTTTCTGAAACTGTGCTTGTGACTAATTTGAACCTCTGAAAATGCATTGGTGAAACACTGTAAAATGATATTTGAAAAACACTGAAATTTTTTCAGAGATTCAAAACTTTTTCGGAGATTCAAACCGATTTTTCAGTGTTTAATTTTTTTTTTCAGAGATTCAAACCCTTTATTTGAAGTTTGGAGTATTGACAGTTTCCTGATTCCATAATTAACACTGCTACGACCTTATTAAGTTTGCTATCAAGGCCCTCCACACCAGGTGGTTTGTCTTCTTTCAAATTTAAATTTACAATTCTTACCTCTCATGCTTTTACCTTTTATTTCATGTAACTTAGTTAGATAATTTCATAATTTACAATGTATTTGCCAGTCTGATTTAGAACCAAATCTCTTTTGCTGTTAATTTAGCATGATTGTGTTCCAACATATATTCTTTTAATTCCCTGTCTAACCATGGTGTACTGATGCTTCTGATGGTAAACTGTTTTATTGAAGCATGTTTATCAACCAAAGGCATGAAAATGTCAACAAAATTCAGAAGAGCTTTTTCAGGATCAGATTCCAGTAACACATTAGACCAACACTCTTTTTTTTTTTTAATTTCTTCTATAAATCTGCACTGATCAAAGATCTTATATGATGTTTTCATTATTACTCTCGGTCCAGGCTTAGGCACTTTAGTTCTTCTGAATATTGCAACTAAATTATGGTTGCTACAGCCAGTAGGTATTGATATTGATTTTGAGCACAGCTCCGTTGCATTCGTGAAAAGATGATTGATACAAGCAGAAGTTAGGGTACCATCACTCTTTGTAAATATTCTAGTTGGTTTATTGATTACTTGTGACCACCCGCATGCATCTGCCATGTATTGTAGCTTTTTCATCATTTGACAATTAAAAGAATTCCAATCAATATTCAGATCTCCCATGAAGTAAATTTCATATTTCGAATCACACACCAGTTCTAACATTCACAGATTTTATCAAGATACATATTATTTGCACTAGGTGGTCTATAACAGTAACCAGTCAACATGGGCTTTAAATGTGGCAGCTGTATTTGTAATCAAAGTCCCTCAACCTCTGCTGACATTAAGTCATTCCTTATTTTCATTGGAATCTGATCCTGAACCAGAAACATAACTCCTCCCAAAAATGCATCCCTATCTCTCCTCACGATGCTATATCTGTCAGGATTCGGCTCTGTCAGGATTTTTCTTTGGCTTCCTCAGCCCTGTCACTTGTCTGCCCTCAGCACTGCCCTGCCCAGCCCAGTCTTTTCTCTCCCCATCACTTGGACTCCTCTTCCTCCCCTGGATCTCTGCCCTTTCAACCCTGCTTGGTTTAGTTACACTTCTGTCACAGTTCTGCTCCTCTGTCCAGTATTTTTCCATTGACCCCGCCTCTGCTTCACTCAGCATGCCAGCCACTCACACCTCATTAGTCCAACCACTCTCACCTGGTGCTCCCACCTGCTCAACTCATCTCAAGCCAGTATATGAACTGCCACAGTCCACTCACTCATTGCCAAATTGTCTTTGCTGCTATGCCAAGCTCTCTCGCATTCATCTCCTGACTGGCTCCCAGGTTTTTGATCGACTTGCCTCAGACCATCACTTCTTGCCTCTGCCCAGGTAAACCCACCAGCCTTCTGTTCCTGACTCTAAATTCTGCCCACTTGCTTCCTGGTCATTGTCTGCCTGTGACTGGGTTGTGTGCTACCAATTCCTGCTCCACCATTACCTCTGGTTACGTCAGCTCAGCTGCCTGTCTGCCTGCTGCCGACTCATCCAGTCCAACACCTCAATCCACAGCCAGCCCTCATTGGAATCGTCACCCTGCCAACATCAGCGAGTTTCCTTCATTTCCCCTAACCAGTACTCATTTCACCCTGCACACTGCTGCTCCTTCTGGAGCTCTGGACTAGAGACTGATATTAAGTAGTGCTGCCATTTTCCCTCTTCCCTACTCCTTAACCCTGCTACAGAACTATTGGACTCCTATCAGCTCAGTGGCCCTGTGGTTAGTGTCTGCCCTGGGAACAGGAGACTAGAGTTTGATTCCTGGTTGACATACCTTGCCATTACCTGCCACTATTCACTACTTCTGCTCTGGTTGAGTTTTGTGGTGAATAGAGTGACTTGGTGTTTGTGCTGCAATTGGGTTTGTTCCATACCCGTTACACACTTTGTCACCTTCACTGTATATACGTTGCACCTCACTTTTTGTAAATAAACACGTGTTAGCAGATTGATCTGCTTTGTGGGTCCAGTTTTTGTTCTGTTTAGTGGATTAAATCCTGACCGTATCCCTGTTTAGAGTGCCAAGTCCTCAAATGTTGAGTCAAGATGTGTTTCTGATATGGCTAAGATATGTAAATGGTCAGCCAGTAATATTTCAGAGATTTCCATCAGTTTGTTTCGAATGCTAAAAATATTGTGGGCCAACTTCAGTCCCTTCCTCGATAACTTAGGGTGTTTTAATATTGCATCAAATGACAATAATTGCCTCCTTAATAACCACACTGCACTGAGGCTAACACTAAAACATCACTTAATCATAAACAAGACATTAGGACGTAAACACAGACAGCCACACATATCTTACTGGCATAATCACTTGCGTTGTCACCCAACCAGTCCATGTCTGACCACTCTAATAAGCTGACCCCCACATTTCCTAAATTATCATTGATTACTTTCTTTTGATCATTATTTCAATCACTCTCCCTCACTTCCTAATCAATTATTCCATTTAATGATATAGGCTATTCTGACAACTCTGACAGAAAATTAATAAGTCCTTCCTTAATATGTATGCCAATATAATGGGTTATGCTCAGGGTAATAGCTTAACTTGATTATTTTGCTATTTTAAAACACTGGACTGTCTTGTCCTCTAATCCAGGTCTAGCCCAGAATTCTTAGTCAATTGAAGAGGGCCTAACCTGCAAAATACTGGTTAAACTACACACACAATAAAACGAATGATTCATATACATAAGAGCTCCATCAGAGGAAAATGCTCTGAACTATCCTGTTGCCCATCATTTCAATGAATTTTCACATCTGATCTCTATGATTCCAGGACATTAAACATGTTGAATTGCCAGGAGAGGCAGATATGAACAAGAGGATATGGCAAAGGGAGTTATAGTGGATTGAGATGTTAGACAACTTCAACCTATGGAGCCTATGGAGCCTATGGAGCCAAGGAGTTTCATATGCTTGTCATGCTGTAATCCTGGATGTTTTCTTGTGCAGAATTTGGAGCATTTTATTCATGATGGTTCTTGCCTGTTACTCTTCTTTGTTCTATCAGAGTACTGATGTTTTCCAGTAGATCTAAAGATGTCTGCTCTTTAATGGCTTAAACTTGATATTTCTAAAAGCCCCATTTTCTGTGTGATGGAAAACATAATGTATGCATTGTACTATTTTAAGGTACTTCATGATTGTTTTATGTTTTTTATAGATTGTCCATATTTGCTGTGCTTCACCCTATGTTGTGCTGCTAGGTGGCTGCCATTTGTATGGCCCACAGTAAACACCACGAAATGCAATTCTCAAGAGGTGGAGCGTCCCATCACCAGTGCGTGCACAGGTGTGTTGCACATTGCCAATGACTGATTATGGCAAAGGAGTTAAGACTACAATCAGCATTTTAATGAGAATCCAATAAATTGCCACTAGCAGCTGGTTAAAATACATGTGTAAATCACAAAAAATGGATATTTGATTTAAAATGCCAGACTTCCTGTTGAGTTCAGCCTATGCTCTCAAGACACTTTTTTGTAAAGCTGTGTATGATACATACGTTCAAAATAAATTTCATATATGTACATGAAAGTTGACCTTGGTGCTGCAGTCTAGGGGTGCTAGTGAGCCATTCTGCCCCCTCCATTTGCAAAACCAATGGAATACGTAAATTTACACCATGACTGACCAGTCTGCCGAATTTCATGAGTTTGTTAGCACGTTATAGCCTCCAAAAAGGCAAATCATTTCACCGGAATAACTACCATTGGTCCTCGCAATGTTTGGTGCTCGGGCTTCAGAGTTATCCATGATGAAGAAAACCAGGTCCATGAGAACCACATTCATTACTCCATGTGCTCGAAGTGGCTTTATATTAGGTATATATATATATATAAAAAAAACATCTGGTATGAAAAAATTCTTGAACTGAAAAAGTAAATATTAGGATTGAAGATACTGGATTGTATTGGTATCAAAACAAACAGCCATGGCTATGTTGCCATTTGCTGTTCCTCAATGGAAGGTGATCTGAAAATTGTCAGAAAAGAGACATTTAAAGAAGCAGAATAAGGGATAGGAGATACAATGGAAGGAAAGATATGTTGACAAATTAAGGAGGAATGAGGAAAAAAAAGTCATGGCTAATAAAAGTGTCACCAGAGGGAAAATGGTAGGAGGAGTATGGAAGAAGAAAAGACATAAATCAGTCATATGACAGAGCGCTTTAGACAGAAGCTCAGCAGCTTCTCGTCTCTTTTTTTCTA
>JAQLOL010000012.1:5682887-5694639 GCA_029783665.1 Naso thynnoides
CGTCTCGTTTTCGTCATGAAAAAACCCATCGTTGACGAATATATTTCGTCTAGTCTCGTCTGACGAAATTAACACTGCAGTTCATGACATGCATGGCAAGTAAGTGCTCACCACTGACTACTACTGCTACTGACATGCCGTCATAGGAGGTAAACAAAAAAATCAAACGTGCTAGTATTTTATCGTAAGGTCATAAGGTGTCCTTGAGCTCCACCCAAGATAACTGCAATGGGTTTAAAGAAATTCAAGCAAACCAGAACAAGTTTGTGTTTTTTCATATGGCAGAATGATGACTGGAGCAGCCAGACCTGTGTCCAGTGCTGACACAGTGATGTCGAGATAGAATATCTGGGGGGAAGACACACTGCTGTTCTGTTTCTCCAATGTACTGGAGTGAATAAAATCTCAGATATAAATGTTAAAAGGTGGAGTTACACAAAAAAACATCTGCATGACTGGATTTTGCATTTTAATGAGCAATTTTCTTTGTGTGTGTGTGTGTGTAAACCAACCCTTTAATGCAGACCATGAATCTACAGACAATGTAATGTTCCCTTCACATTAATGTTGTAGTCAAGGGCACACTAACCGAGACCAGAGTGTGCTAAGACCAAGACTTTAAGGGGCCAAGACCGAGTTGAGACCAAGACGATTCAAAAATTTCCCTCTCATTTCAAGGTGGCAATAGAAGTTTAATGATTTCTCAGCCTTCTCAGTAAGCACTGCCTTGCAGAACCTGCACTCTGCTTAGTGTTTTCCCTTGTATCTTGTATGTTGTTTTGTTAATCAATTCTCTGTGATTGAGGTAGCCAAACTTAGACGAATCAAAAAATCACACCGCAAATTACTTACGCTGTTGGCTGAATATAAAGAAGAAAGCTTAACGTCCAATCACAGTCATTATGTGAACAAATCTGTTGTGATCTTGACTGGTCTTGATAAAAAATCCTGAGTCTGCTATGTCCGAGACCGAGACAAGACCGAGTCAAAACGCGTTTGATTCCAAGATGAGACTGAGACCTTTAAAAAGTGGTCTTGGGCCTGGTCTCAAGACAAAGAGCAATCTCAAAACCTACAGCACTACTGTAGATACAGCCCTGATACCGATAGTGCCATTTTTCTCTGCAGGCAACCACGGTGAAAACCATCAAACGTGAAGAAAGAAAAATATCACTGTCATGTCATGTTAAGATTATGTCCACGTGAGCATAAATGGCTCATATCACACGGGCAAGGCTTTCACATCCCCACACACCGAACCAAGTCTCTTTTTACTGCACCATGTCCAACTAATGACACTAATGGACCGTCCATTATCCCTCAATGTGCAGGAAAAGAGTTGAATGCCACTAATGTTCCAATGTGTCTTGAGAAGAGATGCTTGCCGGCTTCCTGTAGGCATCCCATCTGTGTGAGAGTTCTCGTCCTCTGCTGAACAAACCCGTTTATAGCCGCGCACCCCTGAGCTCAACACCTTGCGGTTTGAAGTGTCACAAAGAATTCGGTCCAAGAGCTACTCCAAATATTAGCAGGGATGCCATGCAATGTCTGTATAACCATGGCAACCGTTTCTTCACTGAAATGTATTAATGCACAAACACACACTAACAGGACTGCAACAACTGCATCATTCATTATACACCGACACTGAAACTTACTCATTCTGAGTTACTGCTTTAGCACAGTGTCTTCAATCAAACACACTCAGAGGAAAAGCAGAGAAAGTTACAGACTGGTAGTAAAAGGACCATACCAGTCTATTTTTGACTTTGCACTGTTAGCAGAGATAACCCCCTTCAATTATTACTTGTAATTATAAACAACCTGGAAGTGAGGAACAAAGTAAAAAAAAAAAAAGACCAAAATTTTTCTGTCCTCTCTTTGAAATTGCCACACAGACTGCCAAACAGTCAGTAACTCTATTTGTAATTTTCTTTCATGATTGCATCATAAGTCTTGGCTCCTGCTTTTCCTCTTTAGATTGAAGGAGACTGCACTGACATGTCAAAGGTCATGGAAATATCAAAGCTAAACTGTTGGTGATTTTTTTGAAATACACTTCATCTATCTACAAGTTTAATCTGCATCCAGAACACTTCAGTGCAGAGCAACAATAATACTCTGAGTGCATAATTTATCACTTTCACAGCCAAACCATTAGTTACCAAACAGGAAAGCTGTATGCTTTGATGAATAACTGATTATGCAGGCATTTCATATTAAACCATGCCTTTATCAATATACGGTTATATCTCATTATTGAATTCACACTTTCTGTAAGGACTGAGCTGCACACTTTGAATAAATCTCTATTTTAAATCTCTCTGAGTACTCTCTTTCATCAGACTGTACTGCGAGACTTTCCCTCTGAAATGATGAATCTTTTGGTGAAGTAAGGTGTCAATTATGTTTATTTCCCTGCTCACAGTAACATTATGGAGAGGAAATATAGAAATATATCATTCACTGTGGCATGCCTGCAAAAACATATA
Organism: Naso thynnoides; assembly: GCA_029783665.1. Taxonomy (NCBI): domain Eukaryota; kingdom Metazoa; phylum Chordata; class Actinopteri; order Acanthuriformes; family Acanthuridae; genus Naso; species Naso thynnoides. Next base: position 5,685,380 of record JAQLOL010000012.1, read on the forward strand.
AACAAACAAATACAGGACCAAAGGAATGCAAACCCAAACAAACACAGAGTACAAGAAAAACAACAAATCCTCACTGATTTCACTTTTTCAAAAAATACTTTGCTTGTTAAAAAAAATCTTTGGTCAGTATAATTATGACAATATTATGAGTCAACAGGATTTTAAGGTAGGCAAGGGGTTGTGCAATATCTCGGCCTTTTCATTAACTTTTGTTGTTTTGTTGTGTATGGAAGCATGTGCTGTTAAGATGTTTATTTTCAGTGGAACTGCAGGACTAACAGAGTCCAAAACAAGTTTCCTTACAGGGACAATAAAGGTTATTTTTTCTTATCTCGAGGTGTTGATCGTTGGTCTGTATATTCTGACATAACTTTGTTTTTTCAAGGTAATTTTCTGGCTTTTTAAAATTGCTGTGCCACAGGTAATACTTGTACTCTCAAATTCAACCATTAACTGAATGTTCATAACACACAAAAACATGCTATGAAAAGCTTTTCAGTGTTTTTGGACTTATATGTGGGATGGCACAGAGCAGCACAAAATGCCTCATCTTCTTCCAGCCTCAGACAGAAGAGCTAAGTGGGTAGAGTTTATTTTTTTGAGGAAAAAGTCCACACAATGCAATTTCCTAACAGCTTTCTCAATAAGGGCAAGTTGAAGGAAGAAATCTATTTAAACTTGGGGCTAATGGAAGGTTCATTACTGACTTTGAACTTAGAAACTGTAACCTGTTAGTTTGGCTTTTTTTTTATATATTGCTTTACTTTCTACTGTGCAAAACCTATTGAAAACCTATTGAACCTGCTGTTGGCATGTTGCATGGCTACTTCGGCAAGCATTTATTTTTGTCTCACAGGTGAAACAATCTTCCAAACCTCCAAGTGGGTTCAAAGACTTGCACAAGGATGGCTGATTAACTGTTTGGGCCAACTGGTAATAAGGGGGCGTGGCAATGGGAGCGGCCTGTAACAAAAAAGACGCATAACTTTTAAATGGAATTATGTAACATGGCCAAACTTCATAGAAACACACACACTTTCATTGGTCATGACTTCCCCACCCCTACACTTGAGCCCTGCCCCCTTCCACAACTCATCAGAGGCATCATTGTAGACAGTAATTTTTTTCATTTACAATGCACCTGCATGTTTATGACATGTAATACTTAAGATGACTTACATTTTTAGCTGCTAATCGCAGCGATTGTAAATTCACTATAAAACTATAAAACTACAACTGGACTGAAAAGAACCCATTAAAAATGAAATGTTTCATGTATTTGGTGAATGTAGCTTTGAATTCAAGCTTTTTAGTCAGCTTTAGTCAGCAGGCTGCAAACAAAGCAGACTGCAACACAAACCATACTACTAACTTTTACTATCTTTACCTGAAACAGCGATTAAAAAAAAAAAAAAAAAAAAAAAGCAACCTGAAACAAATACACACATTCAAGGCTTGAAGTTCACACAATTTCTACAGATTGTGTCCATTAATTTTAAAGTTACACTCTAACAACTATAACTGTTTCAGTCTGCTTGCATTGTACGTTTTTGGAAGGAAAGGAACATAAAAAGACGCCTGCGATTTTTAATGAAATTGACTTTTCAAATGATTTTTGGAAAAATCACTACCTTGTGCCAGTGTTGAAAAGATTTAATAAAGACAGGCAAAACCATTACTTGTTTATATATTTAAAAAATATTAGAAAGTAATTAAATAAAAACTAAATGTGGTGACCATACTGAAACTGCTAAGATAAGCAGGAACAAACCCACAATAAAGAAGTTGGTTTTGCATTTAGTAAACACAGATCCGATTCCAATTTGTCAGCAAGAACTAATAAACATGTCACTCCCACTCTTTGAGATGCGCCTCGGCTCCACTAATGACAGTTGCTACCGATTTAGCCTCAGCTGGCTCTGTAATTAACCGGTTGATTTTCAGGTACTCTCTTCAGCATCAATGCAAAGACTGGATATCTTGACATGCGAGTGTGTAATGAAGGCGTGTCTCTTCAGTCAGCATGAGCCGTAAAAGTGTTTATTATGCACAAATTATCAGCTAGTTCTGCAGTCATTAACCGCTCCTAATATGCACGTGTCTTGTTTATGATTCTCACTGCAATTAACTCTAATTTAAAGGGTTTGCTGTATGAGTACTAGTGAGTCACTGGAAACAGCAGTGGGGAAGATGATAAAGGTTGCAGAATATGAGGCTGTGTTTGGAGTTATGATGGGTTAAGGAGACTGTAATAACGTTATTTAAAATTTACAAGTCAAACACTTCCAATTATCCATGAGGATGTCCTAAATTTATAAGCAAAACATAATGACACTTGGGACTTGAAATACCTCTCACACAGTGCTTATTTCGAGCTTGTGCTGACAGCTGTGAAAACTTTAAAGAGACATTGTCTACGGATTCATGAAAATATTTCACTCAGGAAAGTCCTTTTCAGAATATCATGGTATCTTGTAGAGAGAATGCATCCTCTTGTCCAAACACGCAGGGCGGCGCTGTTCAAGCTGCAGAGGCTCAGTTCCATCTAAGTGCTGATGCCACGTTGTCCCACTTTCATGGATGGCCTTAATCTCTGCCCTTAGCTGAGGCAGATTAATCCCGACAGTGCTGACATTATCTCCTGTTCTACACTGTGACAGTGGACACAGGAGGAACTCCCAACATCCTCACTTCGCTAAGCTCAAACATCACCTCTGATACCACTGGATCCTGATCTGGAGCCACAGCAGAACTATGAGTGTTGGTCACAACTGTCCATCTCTAAGCTGTGTTTTTACACATTCCAACAAGGCTGTTGTATACAAGAACTTAAATCACAAGTTGCAGAATATGTATAAATATATTTCTAATACTTTTAGATTGAATTTAAGATACAATAGACTATTCATTGTGTGCATTATGCTGGTAAGTGGTTCGAGGCTTTTGCATGTTTTCATATGCTTTTGGAGTATGAACACTGCAACTGCTCATGTAAATCACTGGTGTCAAATGTATGCAATATTAACTGGCTCATACATATTTATTTGAATGGGCTTTTTATGACCATTTATTGTATTTTTATTGCATTTCATATACATTTTTATATACATTTTCTATCGATAGATAGGCGCTCAGATGTTTTACTTAGTTAAAAGTTCTAAATAGAAACACTGTTACATATTTTAGTCCTGCCTTCAACATTCTACTTACAGAAATAAAGTAAGTACAGAAAAAAAAACAGCATTAAGTGCTCATTGTGCGTTTCAGAATCATGCATATTATATTATTTGATCATTTACAATGCATTGTAATTTTGGCAGCTTGCAAAGGTGAATAAACTGAAGTAAACTTGACACAGCTGTCTGGTCTGCCTGTGTCTTTGTGCAAGATACTGAACCCCAAATTACTCCTGATAGCCGTTCCATTGGTGTGTGAATGTGTGTGTAAGAGTTTCTGATGATCAAGTTGGCACTTTGTAGAGGAGCCACCTGCCGATAGTGTGTGAATGTGTGTGTGAATGTTTGAATGGGTGAATTTGTGTTGTAAAGCACTCAGAGAGTTTGAAAGACTAGAAAAGTGCCGCAGGAATGCAGTCCATTAACCATTTACTCCTACTTCGCTACAATTTCTTCTGAATTTTAGCAGTAATAGCATAAAGTTGTAAAAAATATTAGCACTTATGTTCTTGTACAAAGTTGCAGGTGCCTGAAAATAGTAATTAAAGTTGGCATAGGCAGTCCATTTTTGGTGTCATTGGGCCAAAATTCCTCAATAATCTGTCAGCAAACTGTGATTCAGGTGGTCTAAAAGAGCACTAGACTTCTGCACCTCTCCTTGGTTCTGCATTCAGGCTTTAGAAAATGAAAACGGGGCAGGCATTTTTTGGCCAATCACAGGTCATTTCAGAGGGCACGTGTTCGTCGTGGCTGCCCAATGCTGCGATTCTTAGCAACAGGTGTAAGTTAAGCTTGAGTCAAGCTGAGACGGACCAGTTTACACCCCTGGAACTTTCCCTACAACCGTTTCTTCTTGTTGAATCTTTGGCGCAGACTAGTCTTAAAGGACAGAATAACAACAAACTAGATAAAACACAAGCCGGAGCAAAAACAGGGAGGGGAGGATGCAGTAGAGTTGCTTTCTTAGGAGTCTCATACTACAGTTAGCTTGATTTCCAACTGTTGCCTACCACAGCTTTAAGTATTGGTTACCTTGCTGGCATTTGGCAATAGATACCGGGTATCTGCTGCCATACCGCAGGCCCAAGGGGCAGCTTTTATCTTTGAGACCTCTTAACTCCTGCTTGGCACAGCCAAACTAATTCTCAAATAAGAATTGCTCTGATACCTCTTGATGCATTGTTCATTTCCAAGGGGCTGTACCAACGGACGCAGTCAAAATTCGCTCTGGAATTGGATAGACATACAACCATACAACTAATCAGAGCTGTTTACACTCCAGGCAAGCCAGTGCCATGTCTGTTTTGAGTTGAATTTCAGGCGAGCCAAAACCTCTTGTTATTGAAAATTATGCAACATTAACTAAAAGGAATATTTTGACAAGACGGAGAACAACTTGGGAGACCCAGCAAGTACTGTTTTTTTTGTGATTACTACACATAGAGAAGAACAGGAGCCTTTAGTAGGAGTCTTTCTATCGATCTGTGCGGCATCGACCTGAGACTCAGCAGCCTCAGTACAACACAACACGTTAAAAAACACTGCACAATAGCACTGAAACTGATGTAAACAGCTAATATCACAACACAGTATCACAACATCTATGTGATTATTTATCAGGTTGTCAAAAATTCACGTTAATAGCCGCATCAATCGTCTGTCTGTAGGCTATCAACGACTGGTTTACAAGGCTTTCTTAAGTCAACCTTTGCCCTCAAATGTTAAAAATAATTACGTTGACTGAACTTACTAAGTCTTGATACATTCACATTATTGTTCTCAAAAGCAGTATAAGGAATTACGAACTGTATTTCTTGTACAACATAGTGTTGTGAAGTGATTATGAATCTTGAGTCTTTGTTACTTTCCACTTCCCTCCTCCTGCTCAGTATCTTGACCTGCAGACTGAGTATTCATGCATAGCTGATAAAAAATGTCTGGGCTGGTAAATATTTACCACGCTGTTGCTAAAAAAGATGGACATCAGGGTCCTGCTGGTGCACACTGACAAACGTTCCATTAATTATCTTTATAATTTATAAGCCAGGAGCTGTTTGATGTACCGTGACAGATTATCATCATAATAATGATGGAGCACAGTGAATGCCCGCTTACCGGAAAGTGTGTTTTATCATAAGAATGAAGCTTCTTCCTCTTCAGCAGTCACCTCGAAACAGGCGGCAACTCCTGTTGTTGCAGAACTTGCAGAACTCCTGTACTGAGACATCTCGCTCTCACATACTGATGTATCAGCGGTGATACAGCCAGTGGAGGTGCAGAACAGCAGGGTGTCACTTTTATTGCAAAGGGACAATGCAAGACATTGAAAGCCCAGTGAGGAATGTATAGCATTTTAAATTTACCAATTGCCGTGTGGATAAACACGTATTTTTGAGACCAGGATACCTCTCGTTTGGCCTTTTCATTTGCATCACAGTCATTCACGGAATTTCATGACTAACAGGATGATTTTAACTAAAATGCCTATTTTCATGACAAAATGGACTGCAGCATCTGAATTGACTAGGAATGCTTTCACACCTTCCCACACTGTCGCGTTTGCATTTGAATCATTTTGGGTTAAAGCAGAAGCAATGTGTTTTTTTTTTCTTTTCATTACTCTTTTCTTGATTATGCATGTAGTTCCTTGAAGAGCTCACACACTGAATGTGACGCTGAAGATATTCCAAACATTTGTACATCTGTATGAATGGTTATGGTTAGCAACATAAAAGTCGCACTGTGAAATTTATGACAGATAGATCATTTAAGATTTAATTTAGAAAGGCAGCGTTTTAGCAATTATGTTATTTAAAGTTTTCAAAGTTTGTCAGGGATTTGGGTGAAAAGTTTGAGGCAACTTTACTCAAAGCAATTAACGCCTCACTTTTTCTACCTGAATCCACCTCCAACATCCCTTTGGAGATGGAGTCATTGGTGCCCAGATAATTTATTCACATTTTAATACAAGATGTTCATTTCAGGAAAATTGAGGAGGCCAGGCAGGGAGGGAAAGAACACAAAATAATTAATAACACCACCACAACGGTAGTCTTTCACAGCTGACATTTCTCTGTCATGAATTCACACCAGCCACTTGTTATTCACCACACGGCCTCTGGACAAACTCATTCAGGTTCAACTCTGCCTGAACTTATCTGGCAGTAAAACATTGTCAAAACAAAGCACATGTTACCACCCATGTTAGATGAATTAGTTTTCTTTTTTCTCAATTTCAAAAACATTGTAAGTATTGAAGTCATGCAGATGGAGAATTCTAGCCTGACTCCACCCTACCCACCCTCAGCTCAGTTTTCGCTGAGAATCAGTCGGGTAACAAGGCCCATGTTTAGAATTTCAGGGACAAATTTAGAGACTAATCAGTAACTGGTTTGAGTGATTAAGTTTGATGACGTAGAAATCAAATGCTTGCGTGCAGTAGTTCAATCATGGCGGAGGCCTACAGCTTCGGTTTACTAGGCTACCAAAAGCCCCTCGTTATTGAAAACTATGGCATACTAAATACAAGGAATGTTCTGACCAGACAGAGAGCAACCTTGGGGGCACGAAAAGCACTTAGCTGTCACTCTTCTTGTCTGTCGTCTGCAGGCTACAGATGTTTGAGCCGCTGTCTCCGGGGAGTAAGAGTCTGGGGCTTCCACTGTTAGTGGTTAGCCGTGGCCTGTAGCTGCATTTACTCGGTTATAATGTGATTTCACCACAAAAAAAAAATTAAAAAAGGTCTCAGTGTCTCTTTCCATGATGTATGGTGTGTCAGAATCTCAATCATAATGCAATATTGCAGCATTTATGTGATTCTTGAACAGATCGGTCATTAACCTTCCCACTCGTCTGTCTGTTTCACCGAATAGCTGGGTCCACAGCAAACGTCATACATACATACGTCAGTGTCAATGCTGATTGATTTAAGGCTGCTACAAGAGTTTCACACTTAACTCGATACCATGCCAAGGATTCAAATTCTGCAAAGAATCCCCAGTGGAGTGTGGCCGGACCCTTTTCACCAAGTGACTTCATTTGCGAAGTGAATTGTGCATCTGGTTTACCAGGCCAGCAGAATTTTCCATTATTAAAACAGTGAATCTCATTTTATTTTCAGTTTCCTGGCAAATGTTACTGTAAATATGACTCCTGTTCACAGAGTCAAATGCAAGAAAAAGTTGACACCAGTTTAATTGATGAAATGTGTCACTATTTACTTTTTAAAAATCTGTGCATGAAACCTAACTTTAAAATCTCAGAGGACGGGCAAATGTTTACTTATTCAGATATGATTAATTCTTTACGTGAAGAAAAGGGCTAGTCTTATATACGTTTGGTACGTATTATGTGGGATCTCTCAACTGTCAAAGTTATTATCGGTCTGCTGTGTCTCCTCTTTTTAAAGGCCAATCAGGGCCAAATATCAACAAAATGTCTTTCTTTATATTTAGAAATAACAAGAGTGAGAAGGGCACATATGTTCTTTTGTGATATCTACCTCTCTTCCATATGGAGCACACTCTAAACCATCCTTCACCAGCTGTAGGTTGTAGTAATGAAGAAACTCATCCCCTGAGGAGCCTCCATCTTTGCTGTCGTGTCTAAGAGCAAATCACGAACACAGCTGAAGGATGCATCCCCATCTCCTTCCAACCGCACAACTGCTGCTGTCGCTGCACCGAGAGATAACTGGCTTTACCAAGCCTGTCTTTTATGTGAATGTCAAAGTATCCATGTGGGGGGCTTGACACACCAGCAAGAGCCACTGTGGTCTGCAACCCCCCTGCCTCTTTGGTGAACTGCCATGAAAGAGATGGTGCTGGCATACGTCTACTTCTTACCTATTGTGTCTTGACCACATGCAGAGTATATACCAGTGGTTTTGAACCTAAGGGGTGGGCCCTAATGGGAGGACATGAAGATGGATGGGTGTCACTGGAAAAAATACAAGGCGCTACCCGAGCTCTGCACAGTAACAGATGCATGAAGAAGGCCAATGGTCAGTGGACGGCATACAGCCATATTCGCCCTCCTCACAGACAGGGAGTCAAACCCTGTTTAGGCAGCACAAGTTTTCACTTTAAAGTGGAAATGACATATGGAACAATTTGAATGTAGCTTGTTTGATTTTTACCTAAGGTGAGATATGGCAACGAATTCAAACCTTATATTTTTATAATATTGTTGGAAAACCAGAAAGTACTTCCCTCTTTCGCCAATAGACCACAGCCATCTTCAGACAAGCTAAGTTGTGACATCAGTGGAGTGGTTCTGCTTGCAGGGGACTTACTGTCAATGGGCGGTACATAGACCGCAACACCGGTTTCCAGCTGTTTTGACGGACGAATTTGAGTTTTGGATTACTCATACGGACATGCAAACACAAGAGAGCAATCATTACAAAGGTAGTGAGAAGTACACTTGGTATAAAGTTATTTTTTCATAGACGAGACTAACTTTGTCATCTCTTAATGAGGAGGGAACTCTTTGTTTCCAAAATGACATTAACGTTACTGTGTTACTACGTTACTTTAGAAGCAGCAAGATCTTGGTGGTGTCTTCACATTAGGAATAAAAAGACTGTTTTGATCACTGTTAAATTGATGGATGCATGTTTACCGACCCAAAACGACGGCTTGGTTAGGCTAATGTTAGCTACATTAGCTGCTGACATTATAGTAACGTTGTATTATAGCCGTTAACGTTAATCTTTCAAATCAATGTTGTGAACCAACACCTTGATGGAGATGAATTAAACACTCACCTACTGACTCCACTAAGGTGTTGGTTTCACACTGATTTAAATTAACATTACTAACGTTAGCAAGCTTTACATTAATGTCACCATGATCATAAGCAGCTAATGTAGCTAACGTTAGCCTAATCAAGCTGTTGGTCTGGGTTGGTGAACATGCACCCATCCATTTGTTAGTGAACAAAACAGTCTTTTCATTCTTGAAAAGTGACAGAGTAACGTAGTAGCGTTAACATTATATTTGAAACGAAGAGCTCCCTCCTCTTAAAGAAAATTGGCTTATAAATTATAGATGAGAAAGTTAGTCTTGTCTTGGAAAGAAAAAC
>JAQLOL010000012.1:5723895-5735997 GCA_029783665.1 Naso thynnoides
TCGGGGGTGTCGATCCCACTGACCAATGGCAACTCACAGCTGGGTCTGTGGCATGTCTTCACACCTAGGCGTAAAGATCTGGAGGACTGTGGGGGATGAGCTCAGTCCATAGCTTCCTTTGTGGCAGATGAGAGACATGTTTATTAAAAAACAGTCTTGTTGAAATCCTAAAATGAACGTCTTCATCTGTGGATCCCAACATAAGCCAGAGTCGAACCAAATAGATCTGCACAGCAAGTAGCTTCTATTCGAAGGTTGTAACACTAGAACTGTCAGAGGGTCATTTTTACCCCCCCGGCATTTTTAAATATGTGTAACTCTGTTCAAATAAAACAGCTGCATCTCTTCACTCATGACGTCCCTGAAATGGTTTTATCAATCACGGAGTGAATTTTGAGGCCTGTGGGTTAAAAATAACAATAATAAACAAGATCTTTTTTACTTCAAACCGCCGAGGGGTCGTTTTAAGCCCTTATCGAACCATCTGTGTAACACCGTGGTAAACATTTGCACTACTGTCTGGTTGCTTAGCAATGGCTATTTATAGACGCTGCTTGATACATAGGCATATCAGGAAGTAAAGCTGGCTAGATTTAATACACTTGATAGATGGATAGATAGACAGATAGCGAGCGATCCGCTTCTTTATTACCAGCAGCGTAACTAAAACAAAACATTTTTACCCAAAGATTTTTAACTTTTGCTTGATGGTCTTATGGTTGATTTAATTACTTAAATGTGTTAATTATTTCGTTGTTTGATTGTTCTAGTCTGCAGTTTATCGATGAATTTTGAAACCTAGTTGACCTGCTGTAAAGAAATAGCCTGAAGCAATGGCAAAATTAATGAATCCTATAAAATTAATTTTTAATAGTTATTTTGTCAAAGTATTGTAGAGTATTATTATTATTGTTGTTGTTGTTGTTGTTGTTGTTGTTGTTGTTGTTGTTGTTGTTGTTGTTGTCGTTGTTTTATGAAAATGAACAACTTGACTGCTACAAGAAAATACATTTTTGTAATTGCTGATGCTGTGGAGGTGGTGGAGGTGGTGGTGGTGGTGGGGTTTAAAATGAACCCCTTCAGCAGTTCTAATGCTAAATGTTTGAAACGTCACTAGCATTTAAGTCCCTTTAGAGGAGGCTTCTCATTGCGCAGATCTATTTGTTTCGAACCGATGACTTCTTTCACCTGACTACATATTTGTGGAGGAATGGATTTGGCATGCCGGCGGCTGTCCTCCCCCCAAAAAATCTATTGCCAGGACAAAGAGAACCCTGAGGACCGTGCATTTACAAAAGGCTTTTAGTGCTGCAAACATCATTTCAAAGCAAAAGAAAATACCAAACCTGGGTCAACCTTGCTAAGGTGATGCTGATAATAATGACAGGCCTACCCTGTGGCAGCAGCCACAATTTTGGGAGCCTTGACACTATGATTTGTCTCGTGCACTCTTGAACTCTTCTTGTGACTGTGGAGGTGAGCATTACGGCCACACGCAATTCAACTCCCTGTGATAAAAGCCTGAATCCACTCATCAGATGTGACTGATGTTCCATCTCTGTGACGGCAAGGATATGCTGACTGAAATTTTTAGAAAATGTCATTGTTATATTTAAAAACATGCATAAGGCATCATTTAATGAAAGTGACATTTACAAACAGGCTTTTTGTGTTAAGCGACATTACAGTAGAAAAATATCAATGCAGCCATTTAAAACACTACAGTAAAATACAGGTATCATTTGTCCAGGTGGTCACTTCTCAGGCAAAATCCCCCCCGACACCCTAATCCACACTCGTCAGCCTGCACGACAAATGATTCTTAATGACACAAACGACTGTAGCCAATTTGAAGCAGAAGAGTGACTTCAACCTGCCCGATCAGGTCCATTAGCCCACACAGCTACTCATGAAGTTCAATTAAGTCTTTATGGGTTTTAATGTTGTTCCAACAAAATATACTCTACATGTTTATCTACTCCAGTTAGGACAACACTAAATGTGACTAATCCCGCTCAATGAATTTTGATTGCTGAATGTAACATGTAAGCACCAGCAACAGTTTGAAAAACTCTTTTGACTTTGAGTGTGACTTAAAATTACGGGAGAGGAAAAAAATTAATACAGCATAAATTTCGCAATATTTTGCATGATGATATTGTGTCAATTCATAGACACCAAGTATGGATCTTTTATTTCATAAATTCTTTATAAATGTTGCAAATACAAAGTAAACTTTTCCAGTAATAGAAAAATAAAAATTAATAGACTAAAGGACTTTTCGGTCTAGAAGGTGCTAATCACTCACTTTACGGTGTGATAATGACAAGTTCAATAAAAAGTTATTGAAGTAAGACGATTAGACTGAAAATCTTATCCAATTAGGTTAAACAGATGATGTTGACATTTTTTTACTTTAGGAAAATGATTTGCAGTTGAAAAAGATAATAAAAATCACAATATACAATATGGCAACACTCAATGTATTGCACTATTGTAATAATATCATATCTTGGGGCTGCTGGCGATTCCCACCTCTACGAAAAATGTGGTCACATCTGCTTTAACTGTTTTGACCAGCGGTATCGTGCCGGTAAACGGAGTATAACCACTTATTTTTCAGTCTGCATTGAGTATACCCACTTCTAAATCCTCTTCTGATTCTATCTGTTGCAAATCAGCTAGTCCAAGAGAGTGTTCACAAAGAAACTACTGTCCCACAGACCACGTGCAAGGTTTCCTGTGTGTGGATGGACTAAGGAATAAAGAATACTTCACTCAAAATGTCTAATTATGTAAATGTCTCAGCCTATTGCTTTCTTTTTTGAACAGATAAAGTGTCTTTTAAGTCCAAGTGGGCTGGGTTTCTAGGAAGAGACTGTAATAAAAGAATCAACCAACCAATCAATCAATCAATCATTCAATCAGTCAAAATACTGAAACATTCAGGCAGCAGTTTTGAAAAAAATCAAACCTAATTGTGATTATTTGATATTGGGGTTTGCCATTGAAATGATGTGATTTCTGCAGGAATCTCTACTAAACAAGGATATTTTTTGATTCTACGTCTACAGGAAGCTGAACAGAAAAACTCCTGCACACTGTTTGAGTCACCTGCAAAGGAGAGACCTTTCATAACAATATTTCAGTACTGTGACCTTCATCAGGTTATTGTAGAAAGAAAGACAACCTTGATGAAAGTTACAGGACTGAAACGTTGTTATTCAAGTTCACTCGTTTGCAGGTGACTTCGACAGCGTGCGGGAGTTTTCTGTTCAGCTTCCTGTCGGCCCGTGGTCTTCTCCTATGCACCTGTTGACCTACAGGAGCCCAGAAGTCCTCACCCTTTAATTCTAAGTCTAGGAAATGATGTGGCGAGACAACTCTGCATTCACCATTTGAATTATTGTATTTTGACACTAACATTTCTCCTCGAACAACCATTCCTGCAGTTGCATATATTGCGATTTCAATTAAATTCTGCTTCATGCAGCCTCGTTACACAGAGCTAGTTCGACCTCTATGTAGAAGTTGTGCCCTACATGCTAAAATGTTACATAACGCACCTTTAATGTAACATGTCAGTGACACTAAAGCAAAGAGGAACTGAGATGAAGCTTTTGATTTGCATGACAAAGTTCACCTCCTTTCATCGGCTGCTCAAAAAACCAAGAAATGAAAACATTCGTGAAATCTTTTCTGATTATGAAATAATGCGATGGAGAAAAAAAACTGTTTTGTCTCTTTTTATGCAGCCTGTTTTTTTTTTTTTGTAATACAGGCTATAGCGTTCACCGGAGCATAAGGACATTAAAACCCGTTTTTTACAAGGAGAAAAAAAAATCCTACAGAAACAAATCGGCTTAATGGACAGAATTAGAGTGGTCTGAATCCAGGGTAGGATTAAGGAAAATTGTGTGAAATAAAAGAGCGAGTGATCAGGAATGACTGTGCGTCTGTCTGGAGGGCGGGAGGAGAGAGAGAGGGAGAGAGAGAGAGAGAGAGAGAGAGATTTTCATCCAAACCTCCGTTTTTTTCCAGAGCCTATCTCTGCTCCGCGGCTCACCGCAGCTCCCTATTGTTTAAACTGGGAGGATAGAAAAAAAAAAATCACTCCGTTTGTTCTGTATTCGCAGTCAGTGACTCATTCTTTTTTTTTTTTTACAAAAAAAAAAATCTGATGCTCGATTTTCGCCGCTCTGAATGCTGTATTCATTGTCAACTTCTCCGATTTCTCCACTTAGACTTGAGCTGCATCATGAATAGTTTGGGGGCACCTTTCAATCGCACACCTATGGAATGGCGGGGATTACACAGCCGAAACCCGGAGAGCATGTAAACGCAAATGGAGTTTGGGATTTATTGCAAAATAAGGGAAAGATGACCGTCTTCTCATTGTGCTTGCTCTTGTGCGCGGATCTACTGGATTTAGCCGTCGGTAAGTCTGACCCCGTCATATTTATTTGCACACAGTCGGAGCCCTCTCACGCAGCCCCGCGATCCATGCGTGGGGTCCAGCGATAGCCCAAGTGTCAATGAGTTGACTGATTCGTGTGTGACAGTGAAACAGCCATTAACAGGACAGCCGGGTGGAGGCGTTTGTGCCAGGCTCGCCTCATGCCAACTTTCCCCCCTCCGCGGCCACCAAGTCGGCGGGAGCGAAATCAGTGAATAATGGTCGGATTCAGTTCGGGCTGCACAGTGCCTGGTGCCGGAGTGTTTAAAGGAAATGCCGAAAAGAGAGGAAGCAGGAGGCCTTGTTATGTATTAAGTCTTAATTCCTCTGCATTGACTCTCGCGGCCAGCGTGCATGACAGCACCTACTTCTGTTCTGGGCACGACGCAACTGAAGCGCACTCGCTCGCTCGGCGGGTTTTTTTTTTTTTTTTTTGCGCATCAGATAGCGCCCGGGATCAACAGATATCAAAGTTGTTGCCTTGAAAGAGCGTGCAAGTGCGTGTCTGATGGCCGCTTTCCGCGCGATGTGCGCGGCGCTGCGGTGGCGCGAGTGTCGCGTGTTTCCGCTCTGCCCTCCGCCGCCTGTTTGGATGTTGGAGGATGAAAACACAGCATGGATCAGTTTGAGTGCAGCGAATTCGGATTCGAAACAATTTGTGCATTTGTAAGAATGAGAGGGTGTCTTCCACATGACTAGTCTTTTTTTTGGGGAGGGGGGGAGGTAGCGGTGATGGGACTTGGGCTGTTAGAGGATTCTGTGTTTTAGGGGAAAGCAGCACTGTGCAAATATTTGCCACAGATAAGAAGCTGCTGGCAATGATTTCAGCAGGCTCCATTGCCGCCGGGATGTGCCTGGTCTTATATACTGTCACTGTGGCTTTATGCGTTTTGTTTTCTTGTATTAAAGTCTGCATTGCTGTACCGAGGAATACTCCTTTCTTTCAGCTGGAGTTGGGCTCACACTCACCGGTGGTAACACTGTGATGTTTGAAGGACTTCAGAGGGAGGAAACTGACTCCTGGCTTCAGCATCACAGCTCCATGCCTTATGAACTAACCTGTTAACATGAGCAGGGAGCTGAGGATTTGGTTGGTGTGAAGTGTTTTGACCTTCGCCGACCCTTATAGGAAATCATTATGTCAGTTTTGCTTAACATAATGTTCAACGATAAAACGCCTCTGGCTCTGCTTTCCTCAGATGATGCCGAACCACGCAGAAGGCTCGCGTCAAGTCAAGTATTTAGGACTACCTCAATTATGCAATCGTGCTCATTTGAAGTGTTACTTTGGCTTCATAATGTTAATACGGTTGAGTGAGTGCGAGATTTACGACACAAGAGTTAATGTGAATCGGCATGTAAACAGAAAACGAAAGGCAGAACTTTGTGTAGCCGAACATTTGGTTCATTATTTTTCTTGTCACTGTTGTAACGAAATAGACTGATGCAGAGGCTGCACCTCAGAATTACACCTTTTTTCTCCCGAGTGACACTCTTTATATAAACTAATGTCTGCTGTCTTCCTCATATCACATTTGAATCTCAGCACTTTACAATTTCCTTGTGTGTGTGTGTGTGTGTGTGTGTGTGTGTGTGTGTTAACAAGATCAAGGTTTCCCTTTTTCAGTGTGTGCACTAGTGTCTCAAGATAGATTTTGTTCCCCAAAGAAAAGGTCCTTGGTCAGTGATTCCACTCTCATCTCTATCTTCAAACTCTTTTATCTACTCTGTTAACTTGCAGCCAGTACACCACCACCGCCTGCCAGATGTGTTTTTCTCTTAGGCCTTGTTCAGACTGCAGAAAAATCCGTTTAGTTTCTCAAATCTGATTTTTAACACCGACCGTCTGCAATGTCGCGTGCGAGCGATGAGATCGGGTTCGTTGCGTCCACACGACGCCTCTTTGAACCGACCGATATGCATGGGTTACTGTGGTAACGACATAGGCGTCAGTACGTGCGCAGCTTTGTAATGCGGAAGTGCGACGAATGGAACAACAGAGACACATCATCGCGCTGTCCAAACACTTGCACTGTGAAGTCACGGTGCCAAACTCGCCACATCACACAGACTTGACGGAACAGACCGATGACCGATGACCGATGACATCACGATGTACCGCGCTGCAGTGGCGGGGCTCGCTGTGCAGCAAAAGATTTGAGCCGTGCACAAAGCGGTGACTGATGGGAGTATGTCGTCCTTTTATAATGTGCCACAGCACATTCGCCTCGCCGCGTGGTTCGGATCTCATTTGCAAAAATCAAATTTTGTGGGGGGAGGGGTTGCTGTTCAGACTTCCTGAAACCAATCTTGATACAATGGGGATATGCCAAAAAATCCAGTTTGGGCTGGCAGTCTGAACAAGGCCTTAGAAACTTTAGCCGCGTCATGCATCTGTGGCTAGCTAGCACCGCTTTCTGAAATTCAGTAGCCTAGTTTGGGATTTATGTGTGGCTGCTGCATGTCACAGAGCTGCTGCTTGAGGAGGCGACGGAGGTGCTATGCTTAGGGATTCTCCAGGAGTCTTATTTTTATATGTTTTATGCATGCTCATTTATTCATCTACTGCACATATGTGCATAAAGTAGAGTGCGAGTGTTTTCCCCAGACATGTAATTCAAAATAACAACAAATATAGCATGTTCAGTGTATTATACATACATGTGTTGGTCTCTGCATGACCTGGTGTGAATGAGTAGTAAGGAAGTGTTCCTGCATATTCTAGAGAGCATTGGAACAGGTTTATGTTCAAGTTAACAACATGTAGCTGTCTTCAGCCTCCAGTGCACCTGTTACATCTGACTGACTTTTGCAACATCAGTGCAGACACGCGGGTATGAGGAGTGTTCTCACTACAGCGCTCACTGTGTCAGTCCAACATTCATATAGGAATCAAGCCAGTCCACGAGAATTAAACTGCACCGGGTCTTGCAGGATTATCCTGCGTATGTCAAATTCTCAACATCTAAAGAATCAGGAAAAAAAAAAAATCATTCAAGCTGGTTTAAGAAATTGACATTTTTAAAAATACATATATTCACTTTCTTGCCCAGAGTTAGAACAAATATCACGCGGCATAAAATCCATCTGCTTTAATCCATTCATACGTTATAACATTTCCAGATGAGGCGGAGGGATGGTGGTTCCTGACTGTCTCCGTGGGAGACGTGGCAAATTAGCACAATCCCAACAGTTCAAGTTATTCCTTTTAACTAGGAAAGCATCAGCCGGGTCAAAGCAGGGTGGAAGTACCTGTAATCAAGTAGTTATTTGTTCATTTTTAATAGGGAAGAGGTGAGATCCCAGAAATCGTAATATGTCACAGATGTAGCTTAGTGTAGGCGTGTACGTTCATCCAAATTCTGAAAAATAATAGAAATAAAGGAAAACTGCAACAGTTTGTCTTTATGATCCCGCCACTCTTCTGCAGCCACACATTGCTGCTTGTTACCTCAATCATAAAGGCTGCACTTTTCTATAGAGTATGAACTCTACAATGTAAGATAAAGTCGAGTATCTGTAGTCTTTGGAAGATTATAGATCCAGGAGAAAGCTGACAGAAGGGTGGGACTGAGGGAAAAAGGTGCAATTACAAATCCTTCTGCTACTTCAGCACCTCGCACAGAGCCATGGATTTATCAATACACAGCACAGTTAGGCTACTGATATTTCAGAGCCTTGGCCAGGTCCATAGATTCTTACTTGCACAAACCTTAGTCAGAAAAGGATCAATGAGTCAGGGGGACTAGACTAACACAATCAACTGAATCGCCCCTCGGCTCCTGCACTCTCAGTGCTACCAGGGTGAGGAGAGGGGCGATGACAGGTGAACAAGGAGGATGCATTTTGGTCTTTCTGCCAACAAAGGAGACGGCATCTCCCTTCAAATTGCCTTCTGCCTTTGGTTTGCCATACTGTGTGTGGAAAGAGAAATATAGGCTAACAGAAAAGCTGTTCATTTGCGTTTGCAAAGGTTCAGTGCAGCCTTATAGCAAAGTGCTGGGCTGTTCTCGAAAATGCTTCCTGAGCTGCACGTGCAAAGTCACATTCAAGTCTTTACAGCTTCACTTCTGTGTGACAGTGATGATAAGCTGATGATTGTTACTAAAGTATATCCAAAAATGTGTGAGACAGAAGATCTATAAGCCCAGCTTCATTTTTGACAAACACTGTTCCTCTGAGATCACTTGTAGCTGCTCAAGAGACAGCTCATAGTTCACAGCCAAGTTTTGATTTATGACCTCTTATTGAGGATAAAATTATATACTCAGCTTTTCAGAATTTAATTGTGCAATTAGTGTTCCTCTGTATTCTTCTTAGGAACAAAGTCATTACTTTGCAAACCACAAGTCAGGAGCTTGTGGACCTGACTCAAGTCCCGAGTCAAGTCCAAAATCCTAAACTTCGAATTTTGTGTCCAAAACAAGTTAGCTTAGCACTCTTCCGACCTGTTAAATTTGCACAAATCTTGAATGCTTTGCAAAACTCTTATTTGCTTCTAGAAATAACTAAAATAAGAGGACAACTTAACACGCTTCTTCATGGTTTGATCTCAAAGGAGAAGTTTGGGTATTTTTGGACCGTAAAAGCAGCTCTATCAGCCGCTTCACAAAACAAACAGCCGTTTCAGGGTTATATATCCATGTTTTTAGGTTCGTGTTTCAGTGTCAGTACATGAGAGTCCTCCACTAAACATTTGGCAAGTTCCTCACCTTTCAAAAGAAACACTTTCTTTTCAATGGATTGTCAAAGCACTTTCTATGGACCTGAAACTCCTTTGTTTTCAGCTAGCGGTGACGTCAGCATCAAGCTCCAGCTCTCAGGACTGCTTCAGTTGTCATAATAATGCTGTAGAACATCATATGTGATCTTAAGTATCCCTATTATAAGGCTTAATGTGCACAAACCTCAAACTTCTCCTTTAAAATTTGATTGGATGTTGTCAAATGCATCAAATAGAGTGGATTCTGGCAGAAAAGTGTCAGCTTCCTGGGAATGAATAGCATTGACCTTTTAAATACCATACTTTTAAATCTTAGGTATTTTCAAGTCATTGAGCTCAAGTCCAAGTGAAGTCACAAGTCATTGGTGTTAAAGTCCAAGTCGAGCTGAAGGTCTTTTATCATGGGGTCAAATCGAGTCGAAATTCATCCAATTTGTGACTTGAGTCCACACCTGTAGTTAGGAGAACTGAAGCTTTTCTCAGCAGCTGCCTTGTGACTTTGGTGGATATGAAGGGTGCTATACATTAAAATGTTGTGCAGGGTAGTTAAATGAATTATTTCCGCTCTTTACAGACCTCCATCACTCTTCAAAGAAAGGAAGAGACTTAATAAGTTGGCACAAAGTGGTAATACGGGCTGTATTACAATGCCTTTTCGAGAAGAACAGACTTGCTTTACAGGGCTTGAGAGATTTCTCTGAGAGTAAGATCTGGATAAGAGTATTCAGAAGTTGGATTGAAATTATTTCAAATTGCAGCTTTTTTATGCTTTTTCTTTGGCGAGAGCGTTTGGCTTCTTTTTTTTTTTTTCACTTTTATTCGTCATTTGGCCTGGACCATTTTTTAAGATCAGTCTTACCTAGATAGAAAGTGGAGTTTCTCTTAATGCTGTGCCTGAAATTCCTTTGACTTTTCAGAGCAATCTGTGATGAAGGGTCTTACATGTAATTTTAGATATATGTCCTCCTGCGTAACTGTTACTCAGGATTATGCTTTTCCTAAAAAAAACAAAAAAAACAACAACAATAATTCTTTCTTCCTCTCATAGCTCAGCACTGGACAGTTTTCTGCTGAATGCAGTAAATCAAGATTCCTTCCTCATTTATGTGTCTAGTTGTTGTTGCTGTTGTTGACGTTGATGTCGTGAATGGGAAAAAAAGCATTGTAATGTGCAGCTCGTGCATAGGCTAAATACAAAGACGAGGGAACTGCTTTTGATTCAGGTCTGAACAGCTGCAAATGGGTTCAAAGAGCAATGCGGTAAATGCACAAAGCGCTCTGATTTTATGTAGATCAGGAAACGGGACAGGCAAGGGCTCGTGATTTACTACCAGTCGGATGTGGGAGGAACATTACAAGGAGGAGGAGTGAAATAATCAACATTTATGGATTCATTGTCAAACTCATTGTGAAAGGGTTGCTGAAAATTATGGAAAACGGGCTCAAGCAGCACAGTTTAACAGGCTGTGGCTATCAGAGATTTTGCAGAAAATAAGTCATGAGAGATACATAGCCTAAATGATGTCACAGCAATAGGTGGCTGTAAAATTCTAGAATGTCAATCAACTTGACATGACGTGACATGCCTGCTGTAGACTTGCTTTAGCCTTCATTTGAGTCTGCTGTAGATATACTTCATGCCATGCATTAGTTTATTTTAAACCACCAGCTGAATAAAGCGTCTAAGAAAATGTGTTGCCTCACACCGCAGTACTGTAAGTTGGCTGGTATAGATCGTGGATCGTCAGCAGTGTTGACACATTTAACATGCATCGGATCTCTGTTGGATCTGATGGTTTCTTCTTCACAGTGACTTTGCAGAAGAACTGTGTGCTACTGATGACAGGTCTTGACTCACAGGAAGTGAGAAGAGAGAGTGGCTGGAAAATGGGCTGTGTTCTGTCGCTATCAAACAATCAGCAGGTTTTGCATGAGCGCTGCAGCTTTCAGTAGAGTTATGAAATGACTATACACGGATTAAAAACTCTCTTCATCCTTTTGTTTTGCAATTGTTTGTTCAGCAGTTGTGACTGTTTGAATACATCTATATGTTTTTCTTACACTTTGAGAAGTGTTTGACTTATTGAATTAGTGCTTGACAATTATTTTAGGCTATTTTTTGATTCTGATGGTGCCACATTGACTCTATGCACTTCTGTAAAGATAGGCCATTCATACCACATCGTCCTCTGCATTTGTCCAGAAACTCATTATTTCTATTGAAATCTCTGAAGCAACGGTGAGTTCAAACAATGCGAAAAATATGACTTTTTTTTCAGGTGCTAACTTAATCAAGACAGTGCAGCTTACTTGAACTCAGTGTCAGAGCACCATAATCTTAGGTTGACCTCCTACACTAGTTTGGAGAAGGGGCTGACCCATATATCAGCCAATATGTCTATGTTATGTCTACGTTTATTTTATTTAAAGTGGACAGTGCACATGAATTAACATGAGCACCAGAGTCCATCATGTAAATGTGCCAGATTTAACCATACAGGCTAATTTTCATCTGCAGTCCCTGGCAGGTTGATGGCATTAAAGAAAGCACTAAAAAGTGTATAAAAATACAACACATAAGCACAAGAGTACATGAGCACAGATAAACAACACCACTGCTACACCGGACTGTGACAGCTGTCCATGACATGTAGATGACATATGAAAACATAACAATATATGTACATTACATTATACATATGTATACATTAGGGGAAAAATGCAGACAAAAGCACATGGGCATGGACTACTAGTTCAGACAAAGACAGTCACATTATTTCAGATCATGGCAGCATATTTGATTTTCCAACAACCACTGTTTTATCAATTTGGATAAAAAGTCAAGGGTCGTAATGTTCCATTGTTCTGTTGGTATTGTATTATAGTAAAGGTATTGTATACAGGAAAAGGCTGACTGCATGCC
>JAQLOL010000012.1:5781130-5793210 GCA_029783665.1 Naso thynnoides
GTAGTTTCCTTGTTTCATCGAGTTTTAGATCAGCCGAGACTCAGAGATTGATGAGAAGCTGGTGTTGGCCATCTCCGTGTCCCCGGAGCTGTACGATATGCAACAAAATGTCTGACAAAATCATAATAGAGAGAGGAAAAGCATGCACCCACATCCTCCATGATCCACATCTGTTCACTACAGCTGTGATAGCGCGTCCATATCATCATTAAGCTTATCATTGTGGTGCATCTTATACTCGGAGATACACTGATATTGTGATCTTTAGTACCTGATTAGAAGGAGCTCATATAGCTTCCTGTAAGCCTTTCTTAAGAAGTACGATCAGATGTTTCTGCTGGAGGTCCTGGACATTCAGGCACCATAGAGGTCAAAAAGGCGACTGGTGCTGGGCCTTCGGGGGACTAATTGGGTAGATTACAGACAGATTTGTATTAGTTCTGATTAGGAAATTGGATAATATGTCAGGAGATAGCAAGGGGCCCAGAGGATATTGGATACATCCTGTGGAAATTGGTGGGGCCATCTGTAATGATCATCTGTACGATGTTCGTATAAAAGCTCCATTTTCTTTGTGTGAAGGCAGAAAGGCAGGATGTACTGAAGTGAGCGGACAATTGGCTTCCTTTCTCCAGATGACTGCAGACATCCGTAATACCACTTGTTTGTGCATTTGAATCAAGTCTTTTCTGTTGCACCAAGTTGGTACGAGCAAAGTCAGTTCTTCATCCCAAGACACTTGTTGAAGCTCCCAGTTGGAGTCAACTACGTCATCCACACAGAGGAAAAGATCCTCCCTTTGATGCTCGCTCATGGTAAAAAATGATTTCAAACAGACAATAAAAGCATACAGCGGCCATTGTCAAGATATTGTTGTGGCAACAAGACGCACATGCAGCATTTTTTTTTCTCTAGTGCACAAGCCCATCCTCCCAGCACTGCCTAGAGCTCCGCCAGCGCCTTTCTGCATGAAAAATAAACTTATTTAGTCAGAAATCACTGAGCAAGAGAGAGAGGGAAGCTGAGGAGACAAAAGCTATTACGCCTGGAAAAATAGTTCCTCACAAGTGATGCCCTCCTAGCTTGAATATTAGCATTAAGAAGAATTTTGACACAGACGTTCTTTTCAGCTTACACTGTCAGACATTTTCAGATACTTTCTGTAACGTTTATTAAATACGGGCAAAATGTAAAGCATAAAGATATTTTGGGAAAAATGGGCAAGGTTTCTGGAACCTATGTGGCAGGTGATGACAAAGGGCAATGACATGTAGTAACACTTGTGTGCTCCTTTAAATTCAAAGGACACATTTCATTGAACTTGGTTAATTGTATGTGACAATAAAGATTTCTTCATTTGTTTGGCGCAGACAAGTCAAATATTTTGTGGCCTGGTTCATAGTTTTTACTCCTTGATAGATAAACGGGTTTTATTTCATACACATACGCTAAGTTTGAATTTTGAGATCTTTGTAGCACTTTTATGACACTCCAGCTATGTTACAAATACTCAGAATTGCTTAAAATTACTGTTTGTGCCCAGGCTGGTGGGATATTCATACTTTGCTCTCTTTCAAAGTTCTGAACCCGAGTTAACACAGTGAAAGGGAGAAACCACAGATACTGTTACAAGTTCAAGTGTAATTTGCAATACAGATCGTGAACATAGTGATTTTCACTTGGTAGAGCATGTTGCTGCGTTCACCAGATGAGCACAGAAAAATAAAATTCTAGGGACACATGCGCCGTACGTCGTCTTTGATCTCATAAACCTGACAGATGTGATTCATCCATGCCTGTTTACAGCCATGCATTAATTTCCCCTCCCGTCCCTAACACAGTTTAGCCCAATTAACACAGTAGCTCTTTTACTAACAGTGTGAGGGGGAGATGTGCATGTGTCAGAGCTGCAGTAGGCTGCAGCCAAGTACCGAACGAGATCCAAAATGGAGGGACTGCTGTGAATACCAATGCCTCCTACTTCCCCTCGCTCAAGACGAGTGATAGGTTGTGCTCTCTCTCGCTTTCTTTTTCTCTCTCCCCGCTTCTCTCACTTTTTTTCCTCGGGCTGCCATGTTTCTTTCATTCCACTATAGAAATACATCAGCTCAAAGAAGGAGATGAGAAAAAATAAGCCATTAAGGCATGCAGGAGTGCACAATTAGAGGAATAATTGAGAGGCATAATGGAAGTAGTGAGATTAGATGAATTTGTGTAATTTTTGAAAATCTCCCTTTCAATCTTGTGCACTTTTGGAGAAACTATAAATGTAATTCTCTCCCATTTTCTTCTTGTCATCAGCTGTCGCTTTTCCCCTCAGGGATCTTGAATAAGAATAGATGTCCTTTAGGATAGTCGGGTCATTCCAGTTTATGGCAACATTTTCTCCGGAGGAGCCACGCCTCCGAGCGTGACGACTTCTACATGTTTGACATCAGGGCAGCAGCAGCGTGCTAGTAAACAGGGAGGTGTATGTTGCTGGTCCTGCTTGTCATCATAATGAATGGATGGAAACGCACTGATCTTCTGTAGCTTTTATCATTTTACCTCGGCTGCATAAATTCAAAATGTGCCTACTCTGATCTGTGGATCCTGACATCCATCTCAGCGCCGGTACCCCTTCAACCCCCCCAGCTGACTTCATGCCTCTGTATTTCCAATGAGATCTGAAAATGACTAAAGGGACATGGCCGCAGGATAGACAATGGGGCTCCTTTGACTGTCCTGCCTGCCACTAGCTAGCAGTGGGAGAGGACATACAGACAGGTAAAATGACAGCACAATTATACACGTAACAGCAGAGCTAATGAAGACTGATTAATGCTAGGTGTAACTGTAGCCACAGGGGAACAGTGCTGAAAGATGATCAAACCAGTGTCTGTCTAATCAGTAACAATGCCCTTGGTTCAGTCCAAGACAACAGCGGGCAGCCTTGACGAGAGACTGACATTAGCCTACACGCAGCTTCAAGCAGAAGGTAAAGTCATACAGTGCAGGATAAGTACAGTGGAGCAGCTAGTGAGTGTTTCATCCGCCTCATAAAACTTAGTTCATCCATCAGTGCTTCGCACTAAGGGTTTGCTGTCTCTGCTAACTAGGGCCCGAAGGGGTTGATATTGAAGCTGTTGATATCAGTTTTTGGGATCAAAAGAATTCCAATATTCGACATATTTGAATGTGGTTATCAAATACTTGTGACAGATTTATAACAGAAGTAAGATATCTCACATTTTAACAAACTTTATTCAAAATTCCAGCCTTGAACAGCTGTTTTAATTGGGTGCATATCTCAGAACAGATATGCCGATACCAATATTTCTGGGATGGATAAGATAATACTGGCCGTATTTTCCTACAGAAAGCAGCGAGGCTTTCTTGAAGCAGCCGCACCTTTTGCGACACCTCTCGGCGCGATTGGCTCTTCAAGGTGGAGCAGCAACATGGAGCCAATGGCTGCAGTGTTTGCTATTGGTGCAACTGCAACCGGCTTTAATACAGCCACTATAACTGTGTTTTTGGCCCTCACAGGCTGCAGTTGTCACTCTTAGTATCTGAAAACATTAACAGACAGATCCCCACAGAAGTAAAGATTGTTTACCAGAAAATGAGAAGGATATAACCCTTAAATAAAAAGTTCTATATTCGCAAAAATATGTTTGATGAAGTTGTCAGACCCTTAGATTAACAGTTGCAGGCTGTGAGCGGCCAGGAAGCAATTTTAGAAGATGAAAGTAAAGCCTGTTGTAGTTGCCCCAAAGGTTTACATTGCAGCCATGTCACAGCTCCCCCTAGAGGTAATCTGCTGATACGAGTACCAAACCTTTGGAACATAGCCGTCATTTACACACCCTAACATAAAAAAAAAAAAGGGACAAGGGTTAAAGATACCGGAATTCCCCTTTAATGTGTTAATATTCAGACAGACTGCATTGTGTATGCAGGCTCTAATGCTTTAACACAATCATCTAGTTTTTCAGCTAGACATGTAAACTTTTCACCCATTTACCTCCGAAACACTCTTGGCGACGTTTTTGCTGAATCCGTACTGTGACCTGAATGTTTGCTGTGGTGTACCTGTACTTAGGACAGGAAGTGAAGGTCACCATTTTGGCCAGCAGGACACTCTATTCCCCCCGAACAGGGAGGAGAGGAGCTGCAGTGGCAGCCTCTAATCCTCTTTAATTTGTTTTCAGATGGGGCTTTGGAATACCAGCCTGCTCCCTAAGCAGAGATCACATAAGAACGTGGGTTGGGACAGCTGTCTCCTCTTCTGGCGGTTTTTAATACAGGTCTGCTCACCGCCCCACCCCGCCTCACTCTGCAATGAATAATTCTGGTGCCGAGCTGAGTAGTTACTTCATGTGGATTTTAGTACGAAAAAATGGGATGCAATTCCACTCTGCACAAAGGCACGGCAGTGTCAGCATGGCTCTGTAGGGACAAAAAAAAACAACAACAGAAAAGTGGGTGGGGGTGGAGATGTGTGTTGTTGTCGTTTTTTTTTCTTTATCAGCACTCGTGTGGCCTCCTCCTCCTCAGTCCTCTACACAAAACAAAGCTTGTAATTGAGTTTGGGTGTGTCCCTCTCTCCTCTGTTTGAAGGGAAAGGTTGAACTGGAGAAGAGGGGGAAACGGATGCAGTCCTTACCTCACCTACATGTATGTTCACCTTCACAGAGGTGAACGAGCTGAGGAATGTCTGGTCTCCTCTTCAGCACCTGTGATCTGGCAATGTTTGACTGACGAAGGCACGATTTTATTGAAGTGATATAGCACATCTTGAGAGACAGAGGGGGTTTAAAAGCTGCTGAAACAAAGCATGCAGGCAGTAGGTTGGCAATGCAGGCAGGGGGCTGGCAGTCCTTTAATCCTTACTGCGGTGCTGATAAATCGGCATGCGAGTTTCATTTTTATCCCCCTTACCAGTTTGCTTGGCTCTTGAGTGATGAACAAACCCCCACTTGCCTTTGAGGCCTTTTGATGTAATATCCAACCTGGATTACGCCCTCTGCACTGGGCCAGCTCACTGCTGAGGCGCTGGGCTAACAGGTGGATGGACTTAAAGTCCAGCTAGCTTTCAGGCAGACACACAGAGTAGTGGGATCACTGAGGAGAGGACAGTAGTCTAGTCAGAAAGCTTCACTGATCTGCATCTCTACTAGTAATTGGACTGCAGTGAATGAAAACCTCCCAAATTTGAATTTGTGATTTGTACATGAGAAGAAAACGGAGAAGCTTTTCAATCAGTGATTTCCTTCCATAATTTGATCACTCTATGTCTGAATCCAATTCCTGGCTGTGAATCTTCCAGCTCTATTATGTGCCACTCTTTGAACATCATGTAGTACATACAGTAATGATTTTCTGGAACCCCAGAACTTTTTGTATGGTGTCTCGTTAATCCACGGCTGCAGTTTTTGTCGCTATCACACCTCGTGAATTAAAAACTTTATATCTCTAAAAGTAAAGTAACACCTCTCCTGAGGAGAGGTCAACAAGAATGTGGGGTTTTTTTGTTTGTTTTTTGTGTTTTCCAGGGATGCACGTAGCAACTAATTTCCCTGACGTTTAAACGGAAATTTTAATTGCGACTAGTTGACTAATCTACAAGCAAGAAAACACTTAGGAAACCATCTAAATTTAGCACAACTAAATACAATACAAAAAATACAATTCACAAAAGTTAAAAAATAACATGGAAATAGCTGCTAAACAGGAATGACGGAAGTTACCGTCGTGCGATTTGGTCAATACCGTTTATTCAGGCTCAATATAGTGCATTAACTTGCAGAAGCCTTTGCCTTCGACAAAACATAGATCCAGAATATCAGGGATGTCATTTCGGTGATGAGTTGTGTTAACTTTTCTGACCGGTCAACATCACAGCGTCTGTGGATTGGAGGCAAGTGTAGATGCCTCAGCTGAATGTGCTCTCTCATTGCTCCAGTCGAGTGGTTATATCCGAGCTTTCGCATACACAGCCGACACACGACCACTCGTTATCACTTTCTACTTCATCAAATTACAGCCAAAGCGAGCTGATTTTCCTTTGGGCCGCCATCTGCACTTGTCCCACAAGTTTCACTTTTCAACCTGCTGGAGTGTGCAGGAGGAGGGAGGGGCAGCTGCCTGCAGCAGAAGCTGGCTGCACAACATTGAAACGCAGCGTTCTACATTTTTTAATTGAATGATCACTAACCGTCTAGTATTTCTGGTGCCGACTAGTTAGGGAGTGGGTGCTTAAACGTGTAACTGACTAGTCGCATGCATCCCTAGTGGGTTTTTTTTGTTTGTTTTTTCATCCTCCGGGTTTTGTCAATCCTTTTCCCATCACTCATTTGTACTTTCATTTACAGCATTCCAAACTGATCCTCTTGCCTCTAAGCTGCAGGGTGATTATGTTAGCATAGATTGAAGATTATGTACTCCATTTTTCCATTGCATCATGCTCAACATGCTCTGCCCTTAAAGGAAGTTAGCTAGATGACAGAGTGCCTTTTTTCTGTCTTTTGTACCGTTTCCGAGTTAAGAGGGGAAAACAGACTCGACTGTGAGCAAAAAACATGAGAGCTACAACAGCAGGAGAGACTCCTGTTTGAAGGCCACTATCAGCGGAGCCACCAGCACGACACTGCAGGTTGTGTTTGTCAGGCAAACTCGATACACTCAATCGAAGACATCTTAATTGAGGTCACTTTACCAATAGTTTCTCTTGCTTTTTTTGGAACATCAAGGCAAACTGGATCTCCTCTCTTTGCCCTCGACACTCAAATGGTTTAAGTAAAAAAAAAAAAAAGAAAGAAAGAAAAAACACTGCCTGCAGGAGATTGTTTCTAAGGTGGTTGAGTGCGGTTTCAAAGTGGAGAAAACAGGAACAAACCAGTGCAAAGATGTTGTGAATAGTCACTGAAAAAACATGAAATGGCCTTCCTTTAACGGCAGCGATTCTGCGATGATAAATTGACTCTGCAGTTTATGTTTCCTGCATGCTGGATGCGGTTCTCAAACCCACCCGTTTGACATTCAGAGTGGCCATTTCTCCACACTGCCCTCGTCTCCTCCCTCGTTTCCTGCCATTGCTCATGACCTGTGGTGATGCAGGGGTCTACAGATTGAATGCACAAACAGTGATTGATACCCCAGTGAGTCTGTCTCTGGGTTACGGGGACAACTTGCTTCCTTGGTAACAGCATCATGACTTCTTTGAGGCTTTTATTAATATGACACCCAGGTCCTGTTTACCTTATTAAAAACGGATTGGAATATCTATTTCCAAGGCTCTGTGACATTTCATTCCTCTGAGCTCCAGATTTGTTTGTTGAATTTATTACTAAGTAATGGGAAAATACAAAGACTCAGCGAGGAAAACCTTCAGATCATTTTGCAGATTGAAGTTTGTACATGTGCTTCATTCAAGATTTTTTTTAAATAAATTTAAATGAACACAAACATCATCTTGTTTTTTTTTAATTTGATATTATTCATATTCATGTCCATTTTTTAATGGAATTTGAAAGTTTTATATCAGACTGAGGCGGCAAAAATACACACATTCCTTCCTTTTACTAAAATTGCAGTAGATAACTCTGGCAAACGAGCTAGCAAGCTAACATGAGCTGTAGCATGAGATTCGTTGGAAAGCATCTTCGCACATGACTTAACTTCTTTACTAAAATAAAAGTTTTAAAAAAGTACAGGTTCTGAAATGTATTCGGAGTCCAAAAGGAAAAAACAAAATTTCCTCTGAAGGAGCCTGTTTTGAAAAAGTAAGGAGTAGAAAGTTTAGATATTTGTGTTCAAATGTAGGAGTAAAAGTTAAAAGTTGTGGAAAAAAATAAATACTCAAAGTACAGATACCTGAAAAATCTGTTTAAGTAAAGCAACGAAGTATTTGTACTTTGTTCCTTTCCACCCCTGATATTAAAACAGTATTTACATTCTTTCTTATTCATCCATCTAGTGTTTCGAGCCTCGAGTGTCACAGGTTTGCTTGCCTGTGTGTGTTTTTGTGTGTGGGCATCCCTAAAAAATGGACTGTGACTCCTGCTCTGCTCTAAATATCTTTACTTAATGCAAAAACACCCACACTTGTTATACCAAAGGCTTTCACAGGAATATGAATAGAATAGTGAATAGAATCATAAAATACTCTTTTGAGGGGTTCAGGCAGGATTTGGGAACACAATTTCTTCTTCTAATGCAAGTGTCTGCTTCATTTTCCAGGCAAAATAAACACTCCTAAGCAGAGCAGACACTTTGGTCACTTCCCGCTTCAGCTTATATTTGCAGCTGATTTACTAACTCCAGATCTGCTGGTCGGAACATCACAAGCCTTGTTTTTGTCTCATACCACCCACCTGTAACTTAATGTTCAAGTGTTGTTCTCTATAATTCAAGGAGCAGTTCATACAAACATGCCATTTTCTACTCTTTCCAGCAACAGCCTCCAAAAGCACACCGAACGTGTCATATGAAAATGTCGTATAGGAAACTGGTGAAATTTCAATGCATGAAAAATTATTTCTGCCACTAAGGGTAGGGGTGTGCTATAGGACAACATTAAATTGTGAACACTAGAATGTGTCCACGATCTGCCATGACATAGAGATCGTTTGCATCGTAAGTCAATTCTATCTGTTTCAGTTCTAGGCTCAGACACACAACGAAATCACACTATTTGCTACTCTGTTCCATCCCAGCGCCTCCCATAGATTGATGCAGATAAACTTAACACAGCCAACATGGCACCTTCTTCTGTCTCCTTTCACAACAGTCTCGTAAAACAAAACGAAAGCATCATCAACAAGTTGGAGTTGAGTCCCCTTATGTTAGCCAGTTTGGAGGCGGGGGACTTGGCGTTTTTTGGCATTAACTGTGGCTGATGTTACCATTTCGCTACAGTGTAGCATTAGTGGAGGTCCTAGGCGGGCTGGAAAACTTAACATTGTGTCCGGGTTAATGAAATCATCTGCTGGTCTGTGAAGTTACACACAGCCACAGTGTAGATGTTAGTGTCAGGAGGAGCGGGGGGGTGGGGGTTGCCATTTCCTCTGTCATTATCTACGATTAATGGAAGTCTTAGAAACATTGGTAAAACCTGACCGTGTCGTGTCTGTGTTCATAACATAATCCTCTGGTGTTTAAAGTCACGTTGGAGGAGCTCAGAGTGTTCACACACAACACTGTTTAGACTGCCATGTCTGATTTAACGTTGGTACGTTCATGCCTTCAGGACATCAGTGATGTCGGGCGATTGTCAACGCTGATTGGCTGTCGCATGGGAATTCACACGAAGAGTTTTTAATTTTGATTTGTTTGCTTTTGCAGAGCCTACAGTTAGTTTACCAAACACATTTACTCAACATGTAATTTATAAAATTTGATCGTTCATAAATCAAAACAAAGTCTTTTGGAGGAATCAGGAACCAAACATAAGCTGACCATATGTTTTTAAGCAAAACAGTGGCCATGAATATGCTGTAACCTGTAAAATACTCTTTACCAAGATGAAAAACTAAAGAATCATGTTAAAAATTGAGATTGTGATCCTGCCATGAAAAAATCGTGATATATTTGCCAAATGGCCCAGCTCCAATTAGGGGCTTTCTCTCAGGACAATCAAAACTAATGCTGTAACAAAGAAGATTTTGAAATAGGGAAAGATCATTGAATTTTTTTTAATTTCATTGTTAAACTGCCTCCATTTAAGACGAAAATCTCTGTGAGTGACTCAGACAGAAAACTTCACAGGCGAGGTAATGTTTAAAGTTTTAATCACGTTATATTTAGTCACATCTGCTGCCTTGCTTGCTCACTCTTGTGTAAGTTAGCAACAAAAGACAAAATGTAACACCCTTACATTATTTAAAATCAGATTTTTCTGCATTTGTTGGCAACATTTGGGATCATTTAAGTACACAACTCAAGAAAATATACAACAAGAATTTTTTTTTTTACATTTTTATGTGGAAATTCCTCGTATTACGCAGCTTGGTAATGCTTCGATATCCAAATATTTTCATGGAAAAACAAGTGCACCCTCAGCTCCAACCCACATTGACCTCATTACCGTCTATATTTACCCTGCTGACTGTTTCTTGTTTTCGGAAGCTTGGACAGATCCAGTGTCTGGCGTATCAGCCTGCAGCACTGTGCCAGAAAACTCTGCATGCTCACTGTGCTGTGTGCCCCATCCACAGTCTCCAAAGTTAAAGGTTCAAGACATGCGAGCGTTCTTCAAACGAATGTTTTTGTTCACTGAAACAGACTGGCAGAGCTGAAACGCACTGTGGTGGTCAGCCCACTCTTTATGTTGAAACATCAGTGGGAAGGGCAGGCAGTGGCTCGCAGGACAGTCTTGCCTCTGACGATCAGCATCATTTGCATTTTCATTACCTGTTACTCAGAGGTCACAGGGCACAGAAGTTAAGGTTAAAGTGGCTAAAAAAAACTTCTTATCATGTCTGAGCACATTTTCAGCTCTTCAGCAAATAATGTCTTTCACACTCTTTCAGATGCCTGATTTTTGAGTGCCGCTGCTTTTAAAAAAGCAGAGCTACGGCTCTCCTGAGCAGAAATTGGTAAATTTGGCCCGAAAATGACAGAGATTGGCTGCCACACAACAATGCTAACAAATCATTTCCAGGTGCAATAGCTAATAATGTAGTTAGAAGGCAGATGGATCTATATTTAGCCTGCTGGAGCAATGCAGATTTGCAATATCCTCTCTAAAAATATAAATGTTTTTTATTCTAGTGATATATTATATGGTTAGCTCTACTGTCATAAAATATGACATTATAATGAATCTCTTTAGCTAGGGAGAGGGAGACTGGTGTTAGAGCACAGCATCACTTCAGCTCTATTTATAGTATCATTTTCTTTGTATGCACTGATCCACTGTAAGAACCTTTTTTCACACAAAAAAAAAAAAAATTAAATCCCTTTTAAAATTCAGGTAAACGTAACATAATGTCATTTTGGATCACAGCTATGCCAAATTCTAAGTTGCCAGATCTCATTGTTCAACCTGTGATGTTGCTTTCATTTTACCGAGACAATTTCCTTTTATCCACTACACTGAAAATCATCCACAGGGGTGTGCGATTTGACGATTTTAGACCTTGAACGGTTAGATTGCGTCCACGATCCACCATTACGTAGAGATCATTTGCATTGTGCATCAGTGCACATTCTGTCTGTTGCAGTTCTACGCTCTGACGCCCAACACATTTTTTTCTCAAGCAAATCACACCATTTGCTACTCTGTCATGTTCCTGTTCCTCCCATACGCACATAAGCCAAACAAAGCAAACATGTGGCAGCTTCGCTCCTCCCCTTCCACGACGTAGTCGTGTAAAACAAAATGAAAGCATCATGAACAAGTCCTTAAGTCCACTTATGTTATCTTAGCATTAGCTTGTTCGGAGGAGGGGGGACTTGGTATTTTCTGTCATCAGCTGCAGTCGGCGTAAACATTTTTGCTGCATTTTATCAGTTGTGGAGGTCACAGACAGGCTGAAAAATGAACGCCATTGTGTCTGGCTTGATTAAATCATCCGCTGGTCTATTAAGTTACACACAGCCACAGTTTAGATGTTAGCATTAGCAAGTAACATTAGCATTAGGAGGAGGGGGGGGCTTGATATTTCTTCAGTCATTAACTGATGTTACATATAAAATCATCATTTTCTGCTCTGTATCAGTTGTGGAAGTCCTAGATATGTTGCAAAACTTAATGATGTCATGTCTGTGTTCAGAACACAATCCCATAGTGTTAAAAGTCGTGTTGTAGGAGCTCCGAGCGTTCACACACAGCACTGTTTTGGCTGCCATGTCTCATGTCTGCAATGACAGAATGTCAACACTGATTGGATGTTGCAACACAGCGTCACACAAATTTACCTGAAGAGTTCAAAAATTTTTATTATTTTAACTTGTTTACCTTTGCAGAGCCTGCAGTTAGTTTACCAAACACATTTACCCTACATGTAATTTGTAGAATTTAATAATTCAGAAATCAAAATAAAATCATTTTGAGAAATCAGGAACCAAACATAAGCTGACCATATGTTTTTAAG
>JAQLOL010000012.1:5804033-5814654 GCA_029783665.1 Naso thynnoides
TCCGTGTTTAGCTTCATGTTTTAGTGTCTGTGCATGAGAGGACGCCACTAAATGTTCTGCAAGTTTCACGTCTTTTAAAACGAGCTTTTATTGTATTTTTCATCAGATTGAGTGCACACGCTACTCTGTTGTTTTAGGCAGCAGTGATGTCAGCAATGAGCTCCAGCTCTCAGGACTGTGCCGGTTGTCATAACAATGCAGTAGAACATCGTATATGATCGTAAATATCTTTACTACAAGGCTTAATGTGCAAAAAAACCAAACTTCTCCTGTAAGCTGCTCTCCTCTGGTCTCATTCCTCCAACCCTTTGTGCCCACACTGCATGCCATCAGTTAGAACAATTATATTTGCTAAATGGTATTTGAGGGAAAAATCTGATGAAATAAACATAAGCAAACTCAGCAGTCGAGTTAAAGAGACTTTTGGTGTCGGCGCTTTGGATTTAGGAATTTTTAATAGAGTGCAAAGGGTTACAGAGTTTGGGAGACAGCAGTGAGGGTGCATGCTGTGAGAGTATTTTGCTTGCTCTGTTTTCTTAGATATTCTAATACTTTACTGTCTTAAGTCTTTAGACTCATTTTTCAATTCTCTATCAGCCTTCCCTGGATCGTTTCATCTTTTTGACTTCATTTTTTACACAATTTATTTTAATATGAAACTCATTTTGCTGCCTGGAATTAGTTTTTTATTTACCGTGTTGCAAAACAAACCCCTCTTTATCTCCTGTCTTTCTTCCCGTCTCTGCGCTGATCACCTGTAGAGTTCTTTGAGACATTGATGCCCTCATAGTGGTTTGTGCTTTTTTGCCAACGCAATTATTGTTCATGGGGTCCCATTTTACCCTGCTTTATATTTTTACTGTGATATCCATCTGTTTTGCAAGATGCAATTCCTTCATTAAATATTGAATGTGTTGAAACTGCTAATGTGTTGGGCAGAGGGCTGCTGTCTGTCAGTGGAATCCACCCACGCGCTGTCGCTGGTTCGCTTTGCCAGAAGACATATTCTCTCCACTTATATGGAAACTAAAGAGAAACTAGACGTGTTTTTGGACACTAGCTGATGGTACCAGATATTAGGTTATGTGTTACCTTCGCTTGAATGCGTTTCACCATATATTCTTCATTTAATTTCCCCTTTACAATTTTTGGATGCATTTATTTCTCTAAGGTCTTCTTATCATCACCGGGTGACAGCCTGTCTACTGTTGTGTTCACCATAAAGGAGCATACTTAGTGTTACCACATGTCATTGTCCTTTGTCAACATCAGCCACATAGGTTACATGAACCCCACACTGTTTTCCCAAAATAGCTTTATCTATGAGATATGGTGTTTGTTTACATCTTGTCTACATTTAATAAACGTTACAGAAAGCAGCATCATAGGAAATGTGGGGTGGTGTAACTTTACCTGCAGGTTTTGCAGGGGACTAATGCTGCATTCACATGGAATCAGGCAGATGGTAGATGGCAAACTGGATGTCTTTAAAGTGGATGAGAGCAGGAGAGTCTAACAGAGAATGCTGGCAACGGTAACAGCAGACGGCATCACCGTCGGATATAAATTATTTGAACTTTTTGCCATTGGCCGAAACAGAAGTTACAACCGGATGTTACGTAACGTCTCAAATGCCTCATGCGAGGAGAAAGCATGACCGATCTCGACAATGAGAAGCAGATATTTTGGTGCAGTAATACCCGGAGTTGTATTCATCACAGCCCAAAATGCCACATGAAAAGCTACACAGAGGCAATCAGCTGATTGTCCTCTATCACGTATTGTTTTAGAGGGAAATTAACTATTATTTTAAGTTTGCACTAAGCGATGCGACATCACCATAGCTACACATTCTCATACGTGTTTGGTTTTGCCGTTCTTCCATTCGGTCAGACTTTTTTTTTTTTCACGTGCCATTCACAAGGTGTCTCCCGCTGTCTGCCATCTACCGTCTGCTTGATTCCATGTGAATGCAGCATAATAATCAAGATTGTTATGTAAGGGAATATGTCAGCAGAGCTGGTCATTATAGCGAGTAGAACCCCAACAGGGTGATGCTGATCTAGTGGTCCAGCTGTGGTTTACTCCGGTTTACTGGGCGCACAGAGTAAAATTAAATATAAAATGTCTTCTTACTCTGCCAAATCCAATGTCTCAGAGAAACTTGCCATTTTACTGCTGGTTTAAGCTGTGGGCCTGTGGAGAACAGCTCAGTTGGTTACCATGGAGACCACAGCTTGCGCCATGAATGGCGTCTGACACTTTGTTTAAGCATAAACGCATTTGTGTCGTCCGACAATTTTGTTAAGAACCTGCCAAAACTTGTGTTTTGACTATAAAAGAAGCCTTTATTCATAGCAACAGTCTGTTATACAGAAATAACAGACCTCAGAATGCTGTGATCGACCAATCAGAGTTGAGTGTTCAACAAAGTCATGTAATAAAACATGGTCAGCACTTCACCTGAGACTCTAGCTTTGTCTTTGAGATGCTGAACTGCACTGATTTTTTTTTTAAATCAGAGTGTATATATGTGATTTATGTTTGCTGCTGTTGTGCCTTTTATCACAAAAGTACACACAGTAAAATTTAATTAAAAGTATCTGAAGCATTTTCAATTAGTTGACAATAAGCATCTCCAGGCTGCATGCTGCATAGCACTAATTATACATTTGATCCTTGGAGGATTCCGAAGTGTAAGGAATTCATTTTATTTGCATACAGGTTCGGAATGCACTGTTCTTGTCAAAAGCAAAAGTAAAAACATATTTTCATCGTAAACACATCACTTCTACTTGTTAGTAAAGACATTTCCCATTGTGTTCTTCGTATTGACTGACTATGATTGAATAATTAGCCACATAATTGTGAGAGTTGTGATTCCTTTCAAAAACCTTCAATTCTGTCAGTTCATTGGTTGCAAGTTACTTCATAGCCAAATAATTCAGATGAAAAAAAGGTGAAAAAGTTTAAAAGCCTGCAGGCTAACTCTTGTCGACGTAGTTTCATATGAGAAGTACTGGTGTTTTCTTAATATTCATGTAGATTTTAGACAGTTTTTCAGTCACAAGGAAGATGACATTTTAATCTGTAGTAAACACATGAGACATATACGCTGTAACACACATAATCCAAGCTTACTGCT
Source organism: Naso thynnoides (assembly GCA_029783665.1). NCBI lineage: Eukaryota > Metazoa > Chordata > Actinopteri > Acanthuriformes > Acanthuridae > Naso > Naso thynnoides. Next base: position 5,807,179 of record JAQLOL010000012.1, read on the forward strand.
TACAGTGTTCTAAGGTAGAGGAGTGGCTGCATTCTAACTCGTCTGTTTTGTTGAATCTCTGAAAAAGATAAAGAAATAGCACAAGGTTACAGAAAATAAATGCCGAAGCAACTAAATCTGAAGAGCTATTTACCAAGATATTTAACCCTCATGTGGGAAAGTGCTTGTAGTGTAATTGAGTAAGGATAAATCTCGACATTTCTCTGAAGGAGAATATGAACTTAATCACAGGCTTCTTAAAGTGATCCACTATTGCTTTATTGCTTTTTGTCCAACATTTACCTCAGCAAGGAAGAAAAGAAAACTCAAAAAACATGTTTATCTTGCGCTGTCAAACACATTTTTTCTGGTTTATGACTGTAATAAAACTTTTTTCTCCTTCTTTTTTTTTTTTTCAGGATATTTGACAGTTACCATAGAGCCACTGCCTCCCGTTGTTGTGGGAGAAACTGTTACTCTCAAGTGTAACTTCAAAACTGATGGAAGGCTTCGTGAGATTGTTTGGTACAGGGTGAGTAAACCTGTTCACACCACCAACACCATGATGCACTGGGTGCTCTCGACATCATCCATTTCTTTCATATCCAGCCATCCGGCATCTGGAGGGGTCAATGCCAGCAGTCATATCACAGGTTTATGGCTGTGTGCGGGGAACAACCATGTGCGCTGTCAGCCTGCGATTGTTAGGAAACAAGCTATTATTTAGGCCAGCTGTACGGGAGGCATCGCTAGCTGCTGGTTGGGAATTTGATTTCTCAATCTGCTGGTCATCAACATCATTTCTTAATAGTTCACAGCTGGCGACTCAACAGTTATTAAAATCCCAGTTGGTGCACTACACTGCCTAAGTGCTGCCAATAATTAGATTGCTGCTTAAGGAGAAAAAAACAATCAAAAACATCTTTCTGTGTCCTAGACGGAGTTTATTTGGCCTGTAAAAGGGGCATTTTTTAAAGTTCTGAGTGGAAGTCAGTATCAGTAAAACAAAACTGCAGAATATTCACAGAGGGCACATTTGTTGCACTTCAAGAGAGTCACAGATAAGCACTCAGAATGGAAAGCAGGAGCAGCTGCTGCTGCTATCACACCCTTGCTTGACCATTTGTTTTTGCACAAAAACTCCCAGTGATTCCTGAGAGCTGTAGAGATTTGCTTTGTAAAAGCGACGGTTGTTAGCGAAGCTGCTGTGTGGTGACTGACTTTAGATAATGTGGTACAGAAAAAAGGCAGAACCTGAACCATCAATCAAGCCTCTGAGTATCCCATAAAATGTGTTCTTGCTGTGTCTTGTTTTTTCCGTTAGTGTTTTTTTTAAAATATAATCTCAAAACTGACGGGCTTCCAAATCAAACGAGTGAACAGCACACGGACAGGTGCATTTTGAGGGTGGCTTTGCTAATGAGAAATATTAAAATGTGCAGCTCCTGCTTCCTGTGGATGTAGTTCAGAGGAGCACTCCACCGATTTCACACATGAAGTACACTTCACTTATCACGAGGAGTCCTTTCAGCCTGTGAAAACAGTTGTATTGGCGAGTTTGTCTATGCAGTTTCTGCTCTGGAGGGAGGGTGTGAAAGCGATGAAGAAATAAGCCGACAAGAGTTCTGTTTCACTTTCTCTTGGAAATGACAAGGAAGTGACTGTCAGTCAAATTATGAATGGTGGATAAAGAAAAGCGCAGGAGGTTTGAGATGGGTCATTTGTAAATCATTGTTTATTGTTCAGTCTTTTTCTTTGACAATGAGAATTCATATGAGGAGTATTTGCACCTGTTTATAAAGGAAACAAAGCAATGTAACTTAAAAACAGTTACATACAATGGGATTATAATTACTGGCATTTTTTCAGGTTTTCATTTGTCTTTTCTGTTTAGATATTGCAATAGACCTTGTACCATGGACTTGATACTGAAGTGTTATTGTATTGTGAGTTTTTGACATTGTCACATTCCTGTTGGAGCCCGCTAAATCCTTCAGACTGGACTTTTCTGCAGGGTTTAGAATTAGTGAACAAAGCTAATCATTAACTAAGCAGTAAATTTGACATCTGACTTGATATTTATTTACACGGAATTTGATAATTGCGAATATGCAAAACTATGGAGGGAGTCACCTTGAGTTCACCTTGCACCCTGTGCAGGAGCACTGTTCATTAATGAGCGAGCAGCAGTTTATTGCTTCGGCAGGAGCTCAGTCTTTAGAGTAGTGTCTGCCTTCTCGCTTTTATTATTGTGAAATGAAACTGTGTCTCTGGTCTCATCTTAGCAAATGCTGACCTTTCAAGGGGACAAAAAAAGATTTATGGCATTTTTATACATTCACCTCGGTATCATAGATCACTTTCATCTCTGTGACAATTTCTTTTAATGAGGCAGGGATTGGACAGTGTTGTTTTGCTTTTATTCTGTCAGGTTTCTGTGGTGTCTATTGATAGCTGTAGTTTAAATAACTGCTCTGAGAATAGAGCCGTATATTATAAGTGCTCTCATGAGGAAAGCAAAAAGATTGTAGCAGAAATCGGCCCTGTCTCTCTGGTGGCAACTGCTCGGCATAACCGTTGATAAATAATAAATCAATCACCCACACTTGGCTGCCAAAGTTTCTTAAATCCCTGCCTTTTATTGGACTAAATACTGTTGACTTTTCATTTTACCTCCTGTTCAAATGGAACTGGGGTTGATACTCACCTGGGGAATCCTTGTATCTTATCGAAGCTTGGCCAATCAGACAGAGAGCTGAATCGACTGAATATTTCAGCAGCGCTCATTTGTGGCGCTTCATCGTGTCGTATGCTGTTTGAGGATTTTCTTATGCATAACACATCCAGACTGCAGTCAGAATTAGCATGTCTTAGGATGTACTTAAGATAAACCTGATTATTTTAGCGGGCCTTTCAAGCCCCACTAACTCAAATTCTCCACAACATTTATATTTAAAACCAAAGAGAGATAAAAGTAATGGATTTAATATGAGTTACCCCTTGGATTCTATTATATTAAAACATTTTGGGATTTTTCTTTTATCCCCCTGAATCAAGAATAAGTAAAATTTTTAGGGGGTGTATAAATATCATGGCCACACAGTGAAGTGTAAGGGCCTGCGCCTGTGTGTGGGTGTGTTAGGCTGGGCACACAAGAGATTTTAACTTGACCTTTACACGCAGTTTAAAATTATCTTTTGTCTTCTAAAATGACATGACTGAAAGATAAAAACGCTGTAGCAGCAGAAGTCACGCATCTGTTTGTGAGTGAAAAGAAATGTACAGTTTGTTACTCCCACAGTTAGACCCCAGAGGACCCCAGAGACTGTTTTAAAAACACATTTAATTCGTCTGATTTTGGATCGGAGAAGTATCTTGCTGTTTAAAAAGTTCTGTCATTGTATTTAACCCTGTTTTAAAGCTGTAGTCTCTAAATTACAAACTAGGGCCTGGCCAATATATCAAGTTACCGATATTATCAGCTGATCCTAGATTTATCAGTATCAACATATATTTTCCCTGATATGAGTCAATATTAAAACTGTTTTTTTAGGCAAGTTTAAAAGGGTGTAATGACGTACTTTTTCCAGCAGAGGGCACTTTGTTATTTGACGAAGCGTTTACTCTTAAATGCACAGATGTTTATGATAAAAATTGTGAAAATATAAGATATCCTGCCCCCGTTACATATCTTCATCACAAGCTTTTGATAACTGCATTCAGCCATTATTACACATACTATTATTTACAATATCGGCATATATATCAGATATTACAATTATCTTGCTCCCTCATATCCGTATGAGCATCAACCCCAAATATCCCATATCGGTCAGGCCCTATATCACTGTTTAAAAAATAATAATAATAATTTAAAAATTGGGTTAACTTAAATATTTTTGAGGCAAAAAACTTGAACAAAATTTTAAGTTTAGGAATGAAACTTAACTTTTTTTAACGTTGCATTCTAACTTCTCTGAACTCAGCTCCAAGTTGCAGCAACTTAGAATTTCACATTAAAAAAAACTTTATCCTTTATTTCTTTTATTCGGTAGTGGGCTGACCCAAAGCCACCGTAGCTGAGATGCTTGATGAGCTGGGACAGTTGGGCACTACATCTTAAAATATCCACCTGCAGCCGCTGCTTGTCAGACGTCATAAATATGGGCCGATGTGCCGCTCTGAGGCCGACATTCCCAAGACGTGTGTGTGCTCTCTGGATTGGATGTGAGACAACAGGCTTGGAGGAGTCAGTGTGGCGTAGTCCTCTCCTGTTCAAATAACAAACAAGAACTCGGAAATCTGACTTTACTGCCTTCCACAACAAAGATACAAGAGTCATCAGAACTTTCACTCTGTGTGTAATCACATGGACCAAAAGTTTTGGGTCACTCTGGCTAATAAATCTGTATAATCGTTAAGGTCTACCTCCCGTTTAAAGTCTCTACGAGACTCTACGAGAAAAAGTAATAGTTAAAAATCATTGTTAACCAAATTTGGCTTGAATCTGCACGAGCTAAAAACCCTCCTCTCTGTATGCCTCCTACCCATCCTGTCATATAATAATCATCGGATAGGATCACTAATACACCTCTCAGGTTAGTTTAAAAGATGAGAGCATGGCAGACAGACAGAGACAGACACGGGGAGCGATGTGAGAGTGTAAGAACAGTTCCTCAGTAATGGATGCTGTATAGCCCTGCAGCTAATGCTTCAAGAGCAAATAAATGAAAGCCTCTCAAGTGTGCAGGATATTGCACGACAGGCCACATCAACGTTTTTAGTGAGTGCTGAATACCGGCAGGGCATGGATTAAGCACTATAGATATGCAATGCCATCAAGCTGTCTATTATGCTTTAATAGCATACCAAATAGTCATGATGAATCATTTGATAGGGAGATGCTAATATGCTGCCTGTTTGGGAGAGGACTGACAGCATGCTGGTGCTCAGAGACACGCACACACGCAAGCTCATCTCATGCTGCGCGCATTCAATCTGTATCATGCCGATGGATGTATACAGGTGGGACCTCACACAGGTATGCACTGATGACACCGGTGGAGCAAGCGGTGTCTGTTGGCTTGCCTGTTGAGTGCAGCTCTGCACCGTGATTAATTTTAATCACTGGATCAACTCTCTGCGCTCGCGCGTTCCCCCTCCTCCCTCACTCTGCCCATTACAGAATTTCTCCATCATGCCTGACATGACTCTTCTGGGATCGTCTCTCTCACCAAAGCAAATGTCTTCCATGAGACACTTCCCTAATTTACCATTAGCCCGTCTGCTAGCTGACCCGAGTCTCTGACGCTGTTCTCTTCATTCAGCTGCGTCCTCCTCCGTCTATTTCATTAATGTGGTTCAAACTCACCTGTATTTATAACACAGGTTAGTTGGATAATCCTGCTCTCAGCTGAATTAAACACCCACTCTATGTGCAGTACAGGCACATAGATTTGAACAAAAAGTGCACGAAGAGAAAGAATATTATGTCCCAGAGACATTTTGTTTTCTTCATGTTAACAAATTGCAAAATTATCTGCACGGGTTACTGTGAGCACAAGCTCGCCAGAAAATACTAGAATCCAATCTGCACATTTGGAACTGATTTCTTTGTTAGATGTGATCTTGTCTCATTTTTTCTGTGGAGACTGTTAAGGCACTTAGAAAAGAGTCCTGTTTTGATATTTCTTGCTCAAATCAGGAGACAAGCTTGGGGAAAAAAAAAAAAATCATCATTCAACAGTGTAGCTGTTGCACATTGGTTGGTGCCATGCAAATGTTCCAGTTACGTCCATGTTGCAGAGCTGCTCTCTGAATTATGTCCTCAGGCACACACTAATTATCTGCTTATTTACCTCAATTATGTACTTGTATTATTGCAAAGTAGACTTTCAGCTAGCATGTGGATGTTTTGGTTTGGAAAGTCGAAGGCAACCCATCACGGAAAGATTTTCATGGGTGCATGCTAAACATTTTTATTTTTTTTTTAGCATCTTTAATTTTGTTTTTCATCAAGTCACAGCATAAATAAAAACAGTGATTTCAAGTATAATTAGCTTGTAAATTACCAGTAACATTAGCTCCCTGCTTGCTTTTGAATAGCTCAATAACCATACCCTGAAAAAACATCACTGTGATCTATGAGGTTTACAGTAGCTGAATATATATTTGATAATATACACAGCTGGGGGGAAAAAAAATCATGGTTTAGGCATCATATCATTTCGGGCTTTCACTTCCATAAATATGTGTTGGATTTCTTCCCCTGTTATGTGGATGTGTTGGTATTTACGTAGGGCAATAACAGATCAATAGTTTATCATGTCTAGAAAGGACAACAACCAAAGACAGTCGTAAATCTCAATTATCAGCCGACTGAATATCATCGAAAGCCTGCAGATTATTATGAAGCCATCTGCCTTGACAGATTATGCTCAGAACATCACAAGTCTAACAGAAAGCTTTACAAGCAGCCGCTGCGGCGAGCGGTTTTTCAAAGTTACAAGCGGGCCGCATGGTGCCGTCGAAGACAACACAATGATTATATTTGGAAATGTTAAAATAGCTCTTCACATAAAACACTGACCTGACTACACTTGTACAGTCTCACTCACAGCGAGAAACTTATTCTGAGATAACAGTGAGAAACTCGGTGCCTAAACTCTGCACCACATCTTATTATAATACCCCCAACTCTTACATTGCCTCCGGTAATGTTTTTCAGATTTACTTGTGGCCCACATTTTGACAAATCCCATTAAAGCTGTTGACAGTGTCAAAGCACAATATAACAGCTATGCAAATGACTGCATCTCTTGTCACAGTCTGCCAGGAAGTATCGGAGTGCATTACCTGAGGGCAGTGTGTCACTGGATTTACTGTTGTCTTTCTCTGGCCAAATGTTACCTCCACATGCGATGGCAGAGACATGTTGCTGGACACTCTACTGAGGAGTGGAGTGTTCTTCCAGCCAGTAATCCGGTTTCTTGACTGTGGAGAGATACGGGAGGCGTCATATGTTAAATTCAAGTTTAAAATCTTCGAGACAGGGTTGCCTGGGAAACTGGAAACTGTGAGTGCAGGAGAGAGCTCGCTGAGCGTGTACGCACAGCACACTCCTGTGGGATTTTGGGTGTCTAACTTCCTGCTGTTAAATCCCAGAGTGTAGATGCATAGGTTCAAAAACTTCCTGTCTCACTGATGTTCCGTTGACGTGTGCAGTCCAATAAGAGGAACGTGTGCAGACAAATGCAGAAAATAAAAAGAAATAATAATAAATAAATAATGAATCAAATAAAATGTCTGTCTATCTATCAAGTCAAGTCAAACGTTAGCTATCTGTGTTCGATTTTCCATTTGTCTGTCTGTTGTCCATCTGTCGTGTCCAAAACAATCTCATCTTTCTTTTGATAATTCATAGTGTGGACATGAATAAAAAGGAACATTTTCTCCACAAATGCTCATGGTCTTTCGTAAAAAAAACATTTCTATTTT
>JAQLOL010000012.1:5814754-5826760 GCA_029783665.1 Naso thynnoides
GGACAGGCGGAGTGCCTGCGCCAGGCTGCGCCAGACTGCGCCGTGCACGAAACTTGCAAATGCACCTGGACACACCCTGTTGGCGCGGCGCACCTGTGCTGCGCCTAGACTGCACCCGGTCTATGAAACTAGGGCCCGGGATGTCAAAGTGAAAACAGGTTAAAGTTATGAATGTAAAGAAACATGCTAAAGCCTACAGATCACAGTGCAGCGGCCTCAACTTGTGTTTCCCTTCATTCATAAAACAAACAAGGATTCTCATAACAATTCAGGACCCGTTTAGAACAAGGAGAGAACATGTCTCTTCATATATTAATGCTAAAAGTAAATTTGGGCTGTTTGGTCCAAACTGAGTTCGGGTTAAACGCTGTAAACTGTTAAGAGCGGTACTTCCAGACTTCAGCCGTAGACTTTAGCTTAGCTGGCTAGACTAGCTAGCGCTCTTAAAAGCTACAAGTAACTCAAATAACCTGCTAATATCCAGTAATAACAACATAACATGACCTCAGTGTTTATCGACGGGTTACCGAGGCAGACGTAATGTTTGCTTTGCTTGTTAAACCGTGAGGGGTTCAACGGGGAATGAGGACTAGCGAACAGTTTTGCCCAGAGACATGTTACACTTTTCAGTGTGTGATTTTGGAAAGGTAAAGAACATAAACCTCCTTTGAACCTCGCTGGATAACAAACATCACTTTTAAAAGTGCCACAGACAACATTTAACCATGATGAGCTCAAAAACCACAGAACCAGCCTGGAAAAGACAAAAATCTCAATGGCACACTGTGGCGTAGTTGTCAGACCCTGGTTGGAGCTGGCAGATGTTACACTCTGATTGGCCAGTTTGTGTTCAAGGGCGGAGCTTAGCAAAGGGTCTATTCTAAACCCAAATCTCTCCAAGTGTTTGCCTGTTGTTCTTGTGTTGCAATTGCAAACTTGTGTCTCTTTGTGCTCCAGGACCATAACTCACTAGTTATCTCACCTGTTCCAACGATTGGCCTGTCCGTTCATCCGCCTGCTCAAACCAGAACAACCACTTCCAGATGGCACAACCATGAGTACTGTGCTTGGGTCATTTAAGCATTTGTAACAATTCATGACCACATCGTGATCATTACCCAGTCAAAATTTGTTAAATGATTTGGTCGCCTGCTAAATTAAAGATTCTCATGAACCCTTAACTGTATTGTCTGTAGGGGGATGTAAAAGAGGGAAAACTTCAGGGATGAGCATGTGCAGCATTATCTGTATCCGTTCAACCAACCAAAATATTAAACAAATTTTGTCTTTTCTACATTTGTGTGACAACTTGGTATGTTTTCTTTCTGACAGGACATCTCCCTTTTGATTTTTACATAAAGTAAAACACAGCATTAAATAATTATGTGGTGTGTGTGTGATAGTATGTGTGCACGCTGTCAAACACCTATAGGCTATTAAGCAGTTCAGTGTATGTGTACTTAATGTTTAAAAATGCAGCATCTACCCGTGCAAAGTGTCAGTATTTCACTATCTGGGAATGAGACTCAACAATCAACCACGTTTCTCCAAAATCACGTACTGAACTTTTAATGCCAACATATGAAGCCAATATATACAGGCCAATATTACGCTATTTATCAATAATATTTCTCTCTAGTTATAGTGAGAAAAAAGTCTCAGACCAACCATATAAACTGTTGAAAATAGAATAATATACTTTATCTGCAAATAAATTAAGACAGAGAGATAGAAAAAGAGTTAAAAAGAGTTTGTGAATGTGTGTGTGTGTGTGTGTGTGTGTGTGTGTGTGAGATGAGGAAATTTTAGATCTGTACTCTAGTTTTAGTATCTCTTTTTAACATTATATGAACTGTTGATGTGAAGTTTGTGCTTTCTGCAAACGGACACGCACAGTCAACCTTGCTGTCGGCACTTCGGCTGAGTGAGGATATTTTACAAACGCCTCATTGAAGCAGCTGATAAAACAATTAACGTGTGTTAACAAGCTCCAATCGGAGTGCGCCAAATGCAAGCTAAATTCTGCCGATAACTCAGCTGAGTAAAGCGAGGAGAGTTGCGCTGTTGTTAATCCCTGTGGACACTGGACAGAGACCGTGAGGGACTGTGACAGCGGGCTTGACCGTACGTGTCTAGCGGAGCAGAACTGCAGGGTGGCGTGGAGGAGGCGGAGCTCTGTGAGTAGTTGGCAAAGAATGATGTGCAGACTACCGATTATTATCCTTTATCATGCGCACAGATACGAGCACATTTTACTTCCCCAGTGCTCATGCTCATAAAATGTGGCCTATCCAGATCAGACACTTGTTTCAGCCGATCACTCGGTTCATCCCTAATAAACTTCAGATTTACTAATGTTATCATGTTAGCATTCTCAGTGTGATCATGTTAGCATGCAGATAACTTGCTGTGCTCCAGTGCAGTCTAATGGAGCCCGTGGCATTAAACACATGTTATTGCAAGGTGAAAATATTCTACAGGAGCAAAATATAAAAATTCATCTTAATATTGTTGTGGTAAACAGCTGATGGAGGAAATATTGGTCAGTGGTGGCGGTGACTCAGACACAGCCGAGGTGTTTTGAGACCAGAGGCCTCAGGTTTGATGAGCGCTACAGTGCAGCCAAGCTACTTTTTTGTGGTTCATATTAGGTACAATTGGCCTTTTAGCTGATTTCCTGTGCTAAAAGGAGACAAGTGTGAGACAGATATCTGTTGGAGATAGTAGCATAGGTTACAAAGTAGTGCTGGGATCTGTTTGCTAGGATTTAAGAAAAACTGTTGGGTTTATAGGTGTGTGTGTGTGTGTGTGTATCTTTGTGTGTTTGACTTTTGCGCCTAGTATTGCCCTCTTCTTTTTGATTAGGGATTGTTTTCTCATTAAACCATCTTTCCATAATCCCCCCTCCCATTTGAAACACAGCCCATGAATCTCCACCATCCAGGAAATAAAGTAGTTAGACTGTAAGAAAATGTTCTTGCTCTCATTGCCTTTACCCCCCCCCCCTTTCTTTCCACCTCATCCCTCCCGCTCACCCTCTCCTCTCCTTTTCAATGAATACACTACTTATTTAACATCAAATACGCCTGGAAATCAATTTTCACATTTTTGGCTGCCCATTCCAAAGCTTTGTTTCTTTTTTTTTATCTTTTTTCTTTTTTTTCCCCTTTTTTTAACAGGAGGCAAAAAGGAGAGACTTACAGACTCACAGTTGCCTTTGTTCATCTGCCCTCTGGCCCTTGGTGCCCGGGTAGTCTGTACCACCGGGAAATGGCTAGAGGAGATCAAACGGGTACGTCAGTACCTGGCCCCCGAAGATGCCCCCTGGCACTCGCAATTAAATCAGTCAGTTCACAAAAAATGTCCTAGTACCGTCAATCAAAATAATTTACCCGGGCTTGGTGGCTTTCTTAAAGGCGCACTGCTGCTTTTGTGTTGGGGCCTGTCCACTTAATTTCAAAGCTCTTTATTCAAATCAGGGCCGAGGAGGAAGTGCCGGCAAGCATCGCAACCGGGATTCTTATCCTCTAGCCTGCAGTTGTCTTCAAAAATATTGTGAAGGAGGGGAGGACGGAGGAAAGCAGATAGGGGAGAGAGAAAAGAGGCACCCGGTGAAGCAGCGTGTCATTTGAATAAAACGCTGGACACTTTCAATCTCCCAGAACATAAGAAGGAAGGTTTTAATGCGCTGGGTGCAAGGAAGCGCAGACAGTGCCCCTGGTCGCCTTGGTAGAGAGCAGTTAATAAGATATTTTTTCGAAGTCAGATGGAGGTTAAACTAAAAAGTTGTGGTTTCCAAAGAAAAGGGCTGAATTTAGAAAAACAACACCCTCACTCCTCTGTGTATGGTCGGAGTGTAAGTATGTTGAATAATTGTTGTTTCAGGTCTTATTCTTCTGAAATCACATGTTTTTTCCCACTCTAGACATATTAAAGACAATAAATATTATATGTCTTTTTATTTGTTGTGTCAGACATTATAAAGTTAAAAAAAAAGTCAGGATTAAATCTCGTACCCATGCAGAATGTGCTTCCCTGTATCCCTTTCTTTGCCAGCGAGGTGTCTGGGGCTCTTCATCCAGGCTGTTTTGATTTGTGAACGATGACCAACAAACACCTCACAAAGGTATTGTACCCTGGAAATCAAATTTGGCCTCTTTCCATTCATATTACCAGCAATAAGTGACAGCATCTCAGCATACAGTGGCTCTCCCGCAGCCCTCTTTATTCCATGAATGGCTATTGTTCTATTATACTGGGTCCTCGCAGCATAAATCACAGGACAACACATGCCCATACAGATGCTTTCTCTCAGAATCTAAAGAACAATGGGGTGCATTTTAAAGGCATTTGTGTCAGTCTGACAGGCAGCATGGTATTGTTACCTGATTTAGACAGAAGTGGTGTTTTGTAATGTTTTTATGTGCGTTGTTTTGTCTGTTTATCCTCCCCTTCCTTTAAGTGTTAAAGAACACTGAAGCTCACTGATATTGGTCAGTTACGCCGCGGACACACATCTTGTGTCTATTGCGCAGCGCGTCTGCATCGCAGATTTCCCTTGCTGTTGTTGTTCACACAGTAGCTTCTGCTGCAGGCAGCGCTGTTGTTTTTCTACGCAGATTTTCCTTTAAAATTCCCTTTAATATGAAAGTGTTTGATGTCACGATATATGATGCGGTTAACTTTGAGGATGAAATGCAAAGTTTATTATCTCTGATCTGTCTCTGTCTGACCGAACAGCCTTGTGGAAATGATATTTTACAATTTTCCTATTATAAATTAACGAAATTCGTTAAAGCAAGTCATTTGCTGCTTTTAAAGTCATATATTAAGTGCAGATCTCTTTCTGTTTAGACACTGCAGGTGCGTCTCCACTCCAGGCTGGTACGATGTGCACCATGTTGTTAGACAAAGTCAGCCACAGTCCGTGATCATTCTATATTAAATAGCAAAACTAAACTTCACCACGTTGGCTCTTTGGTTTGACTGTCATTTATCCTAAAATAAAAATAGTGTTTTACACAAAAACATCCTTCAAATGTTTCACAATTAAATCTTTGAATGAAGGGATTCTTTGCACATTTTATTTTGAAAGATGAACTGGAAATATTGAAATTATAGCGAACGTTGCTGGTACGATGTCATTATGACTGTCTGACTTATTTCTCCATAAACTTTAGCAGAGAGCCGCGCGCATCTTGCCAAAAAAACCAACAAGCCTCCTGAGCTGAAGCGTCGCTTCTGACACGCGTCCGACGTGCGTCTCCGCTGTGTGGCTGCTCTAATCTGGTTTAAATGGCCGCCAAAAAAAATAAGCAGACGTGCCGCAGATGAGACGCAGGATGTGTGTCCTGTGCGAAAGGGGAAATGCAAAGCTCGCATGTTATCATGAAGTCAAAATAAGGACGCCTTATTGTCACCTCACTTTAAACATAAGCCCCTTCAATGAAAGATTTTGTGACGGGGTTTAAGTCTGTCAGACACATTTTTTAGTGACCTCTTGTCCTCATAGTCAGTGGAGAAGAGAATGGAGTGGTCGTAATTAATGGAAACATTACAGGCATGTTGGCAAATGCCATGGAGGAGTGACTCATAATAATGACCAAAATCTTTTTTGACATGATAATTAAATGTCAAAGAAGTGGTAAAGAGACTGCAGCTGGTATACTTTGATTGCATGTAAAACAAGCAGATACCTTTTCTCACCGTGAGCGCCGCCTCAGTGTTACAGTGAAGCCAAGTGGACAATTTTTTCTTCTCCTTGGTAGTAACTATCAAAAACAAAGAGATTCATCACTGACACAGAAAACAATGAAATCTGCGTCTTTGAGACTATTTTTTTTTGCCTAAATATACACTTAAATACATTGAACTGACCATGAGGGGAGTATGCGGTGGCTTCCAATAAACTAAGATAAAGTACTGCAGTGTTACTTTGATTTGGGCATCTTGGAACTGCAAATAAAATGGACTTTTCTATAAATCATGATAACACTAAGACTGCAGGGAAAAAAGAAGACGGGGGCGGTTATGCCAATGCAATATAGATTAAAAGAGGGACAATAAAAAAAGTGAACTTCATTCTTAAATATAGAAGAAAAAAAACAACAAATTTGCGTTATTAGAGCAGTCTGCACTAATTTTCAAGTGATTAGTCTGTAGGCTCATCAAACATCAACAGCTTATCATCAGTTTTCCAAAGATAGGAGCTGCGGAGAGGAGTAACTCGTGGATCTGGGGCCTGAAGCGAGCGCCCTGAGGTGAGACAGAAATCCTCTGTGGTGAAATAAAAGCCATCAGCTTGAGCCTCAATCTGCTTTTACAGCTGGTTGGTACTGAATGTTTCACCAATAATTCGAAACATTTTTCAAGAGGTTGAATATTTTGGAAGTTTGTTACTACTGACTGTACAACGGCTCTGATCTGCAGCTTTGTGTTGCCTGTGATGTTCTGACTAGTAGGTATAAAAGTTCTCTTTTTAAATCAAGTCAGTGGATTGAACAAGTGATTAGGACTGATGCCACCACACAATAAGTGGGAGAACCTTTTTGATCTTACCTAACAGTGAACTAATACAAAACTGGAATATACAGTGTGTATGCTCAATATGAACAAGGACAACTGTGCCTTGTAGAGAGTGAAGATCTGCTGCAATGCACTCCTTCCACCAAAATTTGCGGGTCTATGCGGGTTTTTTTTACAGGTTGACCCGCTAAAATTCATCCAGGTATCTCATTCCTGCGCTGAATTTTATGTGGAGCTTAGTATTAGGATGAAAGAGTGCGCTGCATTGTGTGGAAACATTGTCGTCATGTGTGAGACAAATGCCTGTCAACTTCAATATTAACCACCATTAATGCAGATGCAGATGTGTCAGAAGTCAATCTGGGTGTCACACTTTGTAAAAGTTGGATCTGGGTGGAGATGATCCAAAGTGCGTATGTTTCTCTCACAGCTTGTGTGAAAATGGAGGTTCTCAAATAGTCATCACGTCAGATTAGAGGTGATCTGACAATATTCTAAACAATTGCAGAGTGGAATTTGTGTCGTGAGCGCGCTAAACTGTTGTGTCACAAAATAACCGGTGTGTGCTGCCCTCTTCTGTCCACAGCTGCTGAGCAGTGTTGCCAGCTCCTCAGTGAGGGAAGTCGCTATTGGCTGTCCTGAAAGTCGCTAGAAGTCGCTAAATGAGTGTGACGCCATCGCACAATTTGCATAATTGACCATCTGGATGCAATTGATGCTGTCGGAGAGCCACGGCGGGAACAGCGGCGGCTTCGCACATGTGCTTGCATTTGCAGCCTGGACGCGGAGCGGTGCAGATCTCTGGCTGCAGCAGCACTCTGACACTTCTGACCGCCTGTGAGTGCTTCGAGACAGGGGAGGTGCTCACAGCAGCCGCCGCTGCTCGCTGAAGACGGCAGCGATACGTGCTTTTCACGATAACCGGGACCGGAAAAAGTCGCTAGATTTGTCGCTAGTCGCTTTTCACAATAAAAGTCGCCAAGAGGATTTGGAAAGTCGCCAGATTTAGCGAGAAAGTTGCCAAGTTTGCAACACTGCTTTTTGTGCCACTTGTCCCATCGGACAAGTAAAATTTTCTTTCACTTTTCTGGGCACAGTAATCGCTACAAACATTAACTTTAGCTAACATTACGTTAACATCAATTCAGTTCAGACGCACTGTTTCAAAGGCTTGCATGATTACTGCACCTTTTAGCTAACAGTTTACTAACACTCCGCGACCAACATTAACATTAAATCGTCACCTAACGTTAACTCAACCTTACCTGTCAGCGAGGTTTGGGTTGTGGCAGCAGACGCAGCGATACATTTTTCCGTCCTCGTATCCGACCAACTCAGACTCGTCCCTCCAACTTGGAACAAAGTTTCTCCGCCTCTTAGCCTTGTAGGCTTTTGCTGCGTCATGATTGTTTTCTCCACTTGCTCACTTAGATGGTGCCTTTCCTGGCACTTGTCTGGGCCCTGGAGGTCTGAAAACATTTTGCGGCTCACAATTAACGGCAAGTGAATGAGGACGAGGAGGTGAAAATAATTTGAATTTTATGTTTTTTTCTTGACTCCTGAATGGTCAAAAGCATTGTGAGAGTTGATAAAATTATTCTTTGATTGGTAAGGGTAAGGGTGAATCTGTAAACTCTTCCCTAACAACAGCTGAGCCATGTTGTTGAACAAAGTGGAGATTTTTCCGTTTGAAATGTTGCTGTGGATCAGTGTTTTCTTCAGTGAAACTAGTCGATTCACGGCATTGTTCTAGTCACAAAGACCATGCGCGGTCGGCACCTTTTCAATGCAGACAGTACGCGCGGTCACAGATTTTGGGCTGCCGACCCTGGCATACCCTGGCAGACGATTTTTACGTCAAGCATATCAGAGCAGACCCCTGCGGACACGTGGACAGGGAAATTATGAATTGGCATTAAAAGTCATGCCGCTGTTGGCACCAGTTAACAGCAGTATTGTTGTCTGTTTACTGCCAGCATACTGCACCACAGTCAACTACGGCAGGTAAAACACTGACTAGACATGAGTGCTTTGTCCTCAGAGAACTGTTAACTTCCCTGTTAGGGGAAAAAAACAAAAACATCAGAAATCACTTTTATTGTATTTCAGTTTTAAAGATGATCCGCACGGCCTATTTGTTGGT
Organism: Naso thynnoides; assembly: GCA_029783665.1. NCBI lineage: Eukaryota > Metazoa > Chordata > Actinopteri > Acanthuriformes > Acanthuridae > Naso > Naso thynnoides. The sequence goes on from JAQLOL010000012.1 coordinate 5,823,423, forward strand.
AAAAAACTGTGGTCTGCCTCTTTAAACCGCGGCTCAAACCTCTGTCATCTTCATTAGCCTGCTGTTCCATACCGAATGTGGCGGCCCGAGGGGAATGGGAGATAAGGTGATATGGATCACTGCACTGCAACCTTCCCCTTTGAGGATGCTACGAGGGCAAATAAGCAGCCTGTTATACATGGAACGATAATTACACACTTCATGTCAGCAAACTACAAGCTGAGTCCCCTTTATCCACAAATGCTAATGGCAACAAAGGGACTGATCATTGCCGTGCCGTCTCAGAGTTTCTGCAGCTAATGGCAGTCACTTCGATGACAATGGGGCATTTTGTTTCTGTGCCACAAAGAGTGAATAATGCCTCCTCATTGTTAGCATCTTCCAGAGATCCCCAGGTATCTATCAAAGGCATACGCTGTATCTAATTAATTAGGTAATTCAACAAATGATTATACGAAAAAAAAAACCTCTCCACAAGATCATTTGGTTTTTCCCTCGTGACTAATTTTCTCACCATGACAGCAGAATTAAATACATTCTGATAGTTACATTACAGTTTTTCATGGTAAATGTGAGCAGCAGGGTGCAGTTTATCATACATGGATCATTAAAATGTTACATGGCACATTTATTTTTTAATCTGTATTGTTTTAATCTAAAATTTACTTAGATAACAGTATGAAATAGCATCTGCTGCTTTTGTTGGAATGCTGTTAAATAACCTTTTTAAGAAGAAACATGATAGTTGACGATATAGATCTCAAAACGTTTGCTTCATTGTATTTCATCAGCAGTGGCCATCTGGGAGGAGATTTTAATTTTAAAGGCTTCTGCTGCATCTTTTTAAGTCGTATTGTGGCTCTTCCAATTTTCAGCATGTCTTGAAAATTTGTAATCTCCCTACCAGAATCATACCAGATTTCTGAAATCCATTCTTACTATCACAGACGGATCAAACAAGAAAGTGATTACTTAGCGATTAGGAGTGGATCAGAGCCTCTTTGTGACATTTGCATGAGAGGAGGAAGTCATTTCCATGCCAGGAGAGTCTTAGCAGTGGCTCCTATACTCCATCTCAGCACAACACACTGAGATCCTCCAAGGGCACAGGAGGGGCAAAACAATTACTTATTTAGAGCTTTATTTATTTATTTACGTGTTTACTTCCTCATTTGTTTATCTGGACAGACTGTGATGAGATATACTACCCAAGGAGACAAAAACAACCACATACAAACTAATGACATAATGTGACTGCTTTGTAAATCTCTTATTTCTTTATTATATTCTTAGTTGCAAAACTGGAAACTTCAGTCCTTTTCTAGAAAAGTGTAGAACTATTATTTTTTTTCTTATTTTCAACAAATCCCACAAAAAAAGACCAAAACCAACAAGTACTGTAGGTGTAGTCAAAGACTGACAGCGTTTCCCTCCAGCTGCTGTCAGTGTTGCACGGGGTGACATGTCTCTTCATTACCATGAACATGGGCTTTGTAATGTATTTTTATGCGATCACACAAAACTCATCCTGCCAGTGTTAATACTTGCCAGTGCACTCAATGTGTATTAATTTACAGCTGAAAATACCACTTAACAAATACATTCAAATACATTCTTGTTTGACTATAAGCTACAATGCCCAACTGTAGAATTGTTCAACCTCATGATGAAAAAAAAAAAAAAAAAGTTTGGCCTTTTGTAACAAGGTCTTTCAGTTTGACTTTTGATTTAAGTAAAGATTATTGCTTTTGATTAGGGCTTGATCGATATATTGGTTTGTCATTACTGGCCAATATCGTCCTATCACAGATATATCGATGTTAGAGTGCATGTTCTCCGATATGCACCGATGTTAAAACTGTGTAAGGTTGTAAAAAAATGCTTGGTCTAGCGATTTAAAAATGATGTAATCATGTACTTTGTCCAATAGAGGGCAGCCTGTGATTTACTGACTAACAATATGTGTTAAGTGTTTAATGCACTGATAATACCAACCGATATGTGGGATATTGGAATTTTGTTGCTCCCTAATATGGATATCGGCATCAGCCTCAAAAAATCTCATATCGGTCGGGCCCTGCTGTTGATCTAAAGCAGCACGGATGCCCATGACAAATTTTTACTGTTGTTTGTTCATTAAACCTTTGACTTCAGTCTCTGGAGGCAGATGGAATGAAGGCAGATGGAATATGTTGTTTTGCTGTTTCTTTATTTGCTGTTCCCCTCGAAACAGAGGAGAAGCTCATCTTGCTGTCCTGCCAGTGCTTCATGTTGCACAATATGAAGAAAAAAATTGCCATTGCATGTTCTTTGCAGATCGTAAAAAACAATGAAAAGTGTTCAATTTAAACACTTGTCACAGCACCAAAGTAAATTAGTGTGTCAGTCTTTGTGTCAAGTTTATTTTGCTGTCAGTCACACTAGATTATTCGGTCTGTGTCGTCCAGGTAAGAGTGATTTTAGGCCGAGAGAACAGGGTCCTGCTGACATCACGCAAGGGGCATTGTTTTGCAGTGAAGTCAGATAGTTTACTGTTCCCAGGTGGTTCTGATCTAGCAATGCAACTTGAAACTAAAACTAACGGTGAGAATCTGTGATATAAAAACTTAAGTTTTGAAGGATACGTGTTATGAAAGAGGTTATTATATTTCTTTTTTTTCCCTGCTCACAACCACAGTTAGTTCCTACGGTTCCAGTGACACATCTTGTGATTTTGAAAATATAACAAAATATCATGTGACAGCCTTTTAAATACTGCACATGTACAAGTAGACATTTGTAATATGTGCTGGCCTGTTCCTTCAGTATGATTGCTTTCAAATAGAACATTGATGATCTATGATGTAACATCAGTGTGGGAGCAGAAACTGTTGAACAGCGCTCTAAATTATATAGAAATAGATCACTTCAGCAGGACTTGTCCATGGGAGCATTATATCAGAATCTTGTCGATGCAAACTTCGCAGAAACTGCATCAAAAAAAGCATAAAATGTAACTTAAGGGGAGAGCATGACGTAACCAAATTATCCCCTGGCAGGCCGGAAGCTACCAACGATGACACAGAGGTCACGTGTTGTGATTTATAAGTTGGTGGCTTAATGTTGAAAGAGAAGAGTTATACAGATCCTGCTACACACGTGTAGTTCAACTTTTTATATGATTACACAGAAATTCCTGAGTTTATAACTTTTATGTTAGACAAAAAGATAGATAGCCTACCATTCTTTCGACTGTGTGTTCAGTAACAAGTGAGAGACGGGCAGAGCTCACCCACCGCTAATTAGCTTAGCTCAAATACTGGTAGTCAATGGGAAGTGTTAGCCTGCCTCCACCTAAA
>JAQLOL010000012.1:5826860-5839861 GCA_029783665.1 Naso thynnoides
CATCTTTATTAATATTAGCATTTTTATTGTGGTAATTATATTGATATTAGTAAATTTATCGTTCACTTGTTGCACTTTACAAGGATTAATTGTGTTTTTGTATATTATTATTGTTGTTGTTGTTGTTATAACAATAATAATAATGATTGCATAATGGTGCATTTTAATTAATATTAGCATTTTTATTGTGGTAATTATATTGATATTAGTAAATTTATCATTCACTTGTTGCACTTTACAAAGACTAATTGTATTTTTGTATATTATTATTGTTGTTGTTGTTGTTGTTGTTTTTGTTGTTATTACACATTTTATTTTAAGAGCACTTTTCAAAATACTCAGATGCTTAATCCAGCGAATTTAACACTAATGACTTGTGACCTCACTAATATTATAATTGTTATTATAAAATCGTTTAGAATGCATCACAGCTCAATTTACTTCCCTTCATGTCTTGGATCAACTTAAATTTAAGCTTTTTTTTCTCTGGCAAGTGAACATTAATTTCCCAAATCCACTTTTTAAAAATCAATCTAACAGCATCCAAAGAAGTCTTAGGAGAAAAAATAAACAAGTTACAGTACTTAGCTCTAGCTCAATAAAATCACACCAAAGATGCAAAATGGGCTGTTGAAAATTACAGAAGAACATTCATCAACTTTCAACTCTGTCTGAAACTGTATGAAAGAACTATAAAGTGGAGGCTCAGTTGGAAAAATTTGTTAAAGACTTGAAACTAAAACTAGACTCGGGACTTGATTGCAAAGACTTGAAACCTACTTGTGACCTGCTAAACAATGACTCAGTCTCAGCCCTGGCTTCATCTCCACAGTCCATAAAATGTTCATGAAGAACACTGAATGATGGGAGCTTCTGTGCTCAGTGTAACTAGGTGACTGCGTGGGCACTTTCACAGGCTGATATCCCACGGCTCTTTCTTTGTTTTGAGATTCACTCATCAAACCTAAATACTTGTGTGGTTTGGCAAAATCTCCAGAAGCCCACAGTAAAGGGGAAGATTTATTTTCTTTGCTCTTTCAGCAAAACATTTCTCCCTCTGCTGACAAAGGCGGGAAATCCGTAAAAGAGACATACGATTGAGATTCTTCCCTTCCCCCTTTGCTTTTTCTATTATTGGAATTTGGTTCAACTCTTGCATGTACATGCATCTGGTTAAAGGGACCAGATGGACAAATATCTTTGGTAGATTTTCATTTAATGTTGTTGCTCAGCTGATTTTTGTCTATATCTATCTGCTGTCTCCACCACACAACTAACACTGACCTCCACCACAGAATCATACATTAGTTGCACCTGTAGGACCACAGTTTCTGTGTAATAAGAGGAAAATACTTCATAGTTTTGTGTCTCCCCGGTGCCTTGTATTTGCAGCAGCTGTCTGTAATTTCAGTGTACACTAAAATATTTTCCTAAGGCCTCTCTCAGTAAGGAAACAATAGCTGTTTTTCAAACATGCATTTGACAGCTCTTGCTAGCAGCATACTTGAAGCAATGTTCTCTACGCACGGAAACAAACTAATGAGAGGAGATTTGTGGAAGGAGAGAGGGAAAGAAAGAGAAGACAGATTCTTTCTTGCTGCACCCGGCTCCCTCTTTGTCGTATTTTTATTGTCTGCTGCTTCATTAGCCAGTGTTGCTTCATCGCACAGCCTTGAAATCCCTCAGCCCTCACCAGATGACCAAAACCTCCTCTAAACATGCTTTATATTGCTTTGGTCCCCAGATGATAACAAGGTCTCATTGGCACCAGCACTCTTTTTCTGTTTGTGTGGCAAGGCTGTGGTTTCTTGTTTATTGCTACAAGCAAGTAAACACTTATGCTTTGACATGCTCACATTGTTTTTCCAAAGCTCCTATTCTCTAATTGGAAACCATTGCCTTTGGTGACTCTAAAGACCGGATCCTTTTCAGATGAACCACGCTAATGAATGCACCTCCTTGGACTGCAGATTTCAGAAGACACAGGAGTGGGCAGCGAGTACAAAAGCTTGAAGGGACTGAGCTTGTGAGGGGTACTCTTTCTTACAAAGTGCTTTTGTGCAGCGTTGCGGAGCTGAGATGTATCTGCTCCTCGTCATTACGCCAGCTGATGGCTCATTGTGAAGAGAATGTGCCCAGGAGGAAAAGAACAAAGATCAAATGGGCAGTCAGTCTCCCAAGTCTTGTCTGATTAGTTGTTCTGGCCAGATGCATCAGACTGAGGTGCAAGCTTGGTCCAGCTTCCCCGTCCAGTTCAGCACCAAGAATGATGCAAGAGCTGGTCATACACTACTGACACCCTGGGGCATCATTTCCCATGCTCTTATTGTCCAGGAATGCCCATCACGAGCCAGGTTATCTCACTAGCTGACCGTGGCAGGAGATGTGTTTGGCCAGATGGCTGAAAAGAAAGCTGGCAATAAATTTTCACAGAATTTGGTAGAAAATACAAGCCAGAGGAGAGTTAACCACCTTTATGTTACTGGTGAGAAACTCTAGCAATCATCTCCACCTGTGTTTTTGAATCGGCTCGATATAATAAAGTGGCAAATGCTGTTGAGGTTGGAAATATTTGTGAGATGTTTATAGTCAGCAGATTTGGCCTTTTCTTTGGAATAATGTTTCTGCCTCTTCAAAGGGAAAGTTCATCCAAAAATGAAAATTTAATCAACATTATCAGAGGGTAGCAAGGTGGCTTAGTGGTTAGCAATGTTGCCTCATAGCAAGAAGGTCCTGGGCTCGAATCCGGGTCCGCTTGTCTAACATCAAGAGGGTCCTTGGTTCAAAACCCAGCTGGGGTGGGACCTGTCTGTGTGGAGTTTGCATGTTCTACCCGTGTCTGCGTGGGTTCCCTCCAGGTACTGCGGCTTCCTCCCACACACCAAAGACATGCGGGTTAACTGGTGACTCTTATTTGCCAGGTGCATAAATGGTTGTGTGTCTCTTCATGTCAGCCCTGAGGGTGTATCCTGTCTTCACCTTATGTTAGCTGGGATCGGCTCCAGCCCTTCTGTTACCCTGCAAAAAGATAAGCAGTTACAAAATTGAAAGAATAAATAAAAACACGACTGGAGTTTCACAGGAAAATAGCATTGCAGTAATCTCTCAAACAACTGAAGTGAATGGTGACCAATTTTCAAACATAAAATACAGACATAATAAATCCATAAAATGTGATCCAAGTGTCCTGAAGCCTTGACATGCCAAGTTACTTTGAAAAATGCCACTGACGCCATGTTTTTTTGCCATGAGCTCTCCTTGGTCTTGCCTCGAGTCCTCATGCGAGATTCAGACAGTGTATGTGCACGCACGTGCCTGTGACACAGCTCCCATTTCAAGAGCTAGAGGCTACAGTAAACAGTGAGACTAAAAACAAGGCATCAGTGACATTTTTCAAAAGAGCTTGGCATGTCAAGGCTTCGGGACTCTTGGATTATTCAGACAAACAGTACGGAGGCACTTTATGGATTTATTGTTGTTCTGTTTTTTTTTTAATATGCTTTAAATCCTAGTCACCATTCACCACAATTGTTTGGGAGATTACTTCATGCCTTTCCGCTGTGAAACTCCGGCAGTGTTTTGTGGACTAAAGATCTTCACTTCACCCTCCATTGGCATGAGGGTGTGTAGGTAATGACGGAATTTTCATCATGGGTCAACTTTTCCTTTAATATCTCTGGCATAAGGTGACCGCTTCATAACAATATCGGGATTAGAAGATTTTTGCATCAGCTTGATGTGCCTTAATTTGTCAGGTAGTTAATTTATGGGATGAGCTACTGTAGAAATATTTTGAAATGTCAGTGGGACCCGTTGGGGTAGTTGGACCACCAAGGAATTGTAAGACAAGACAAACAGAACAGCGATGAGCAGAAGTGGCAGAAAAGATTAATGCAGCGCAAACTTATACATATTTTTCAGGACTCTAAACTTTGCTTTTTTCCCTGTGAATTATTGAATGTTTTTGCCTCTTTGGGGTTTAAAACTTATTCAAATAAAATGGATAAAATTTATGCTCCAGTTGCTGTGGTCAGAACCAGGAGACATTATGCAACTACTGATGAATGCTCTCAAGGAAGCATTGCTTGTTTTTGAGGCATCAGGAGCCACTGAAGTTGCCTGGGCAAGTGTTCCTGAGTAAGAGGATGAATTTCTGACCGTCATTCTACCAAATTAGCAACAAGTGAGAAAAGATTTTCTTATACAGACAAATACAAATATCTCTACTTCTCTACCTCGGAGCAAGTCAAGGCCACCGCTTCCTGTGTTTGGAAAACAAACTTTTATCACTGGAGAGCCTTTTTATGTCAGCAAAAATGCTGTCAACATTGCTGCAAGGGAATAATTTTATATGATAATTGTTCCTGCTGATAATATGTTGAGAAGAGCAACAACTTAAATGGCTTGAGAGATTTAGGCTCAACTGTGTGAGTGTGTGTGTGTTCACATGCTTGTGTGTGTGTGAGTGTGTGCGTGTTTGGGGGGGTTTATGTTGACAGCGCACAGGTTTATTTACATCGCTTCAACGAATAATTGGCCTCTGCTGTGAGTGCATGATGTCCCTGCTAATAGACACATTATACATCATTTCCCTGCACTCCTCTCCCGTTTGACCTTTTGTTTATGTTGAGGTAACAATAAGACTGGATATCTGTTCCTCCAATCAGCATGTTGTTGTTTTGCGTAGCAGGATGTTTACCACCCCTTAATGAGATCCTCACACTAACTAAAATACAGCTGTATCATAAGAAAACACATGGTCGCTCTGAGATTTCATCTCAACCTAACTGTCTCACATATTCAACCTGTAAATTATCATCTCTCTCCTGGTACTAATAATTTCATTACTGGGATTTGGCTCAAATAAACAAAACATTATATCTGGGATTTTTCTTGGTTCTGACTCCTTTCACTGCCAGTGTTGCTAATTAGCAGCTAATTTGAGAATCATCAGGTCAACATGTAAGTGGAAGGCTGTTATCTCCACGCTAAAACCTTTGGGAGAAAAAATGCTTCGGTGCTTTTCTCCTCTGCTGGAGTGGACAAAAACTGAAAGGATTAAAAGTTAGAATGTATAATAGATTAACTACAATCTAAACTAGCACTTTACAAACTTGTGCAATAGGGCGATGTGCACTGACCCGAACACTTTAACACCTTGGCACTAAAGTACTTTAGCACTTAAGTACTTAACACCTAAATTCCTATGGTCCCCTAAGCCTATGGTCATGAGCAACGTGTTTATCGATCATTATTTGTTTGTTTGCATATTGTGCTTTCATTTATTGCTGGTTCTTTGCCCATTAACATCAACTTGCCAATGAGACTAAAGATGGAAATTAGCCATTGGCTGTAATCTTTCATATTTAAATGCAAATGTTCATTAATATGTAATGTCCATGTTTTAAATAAATCTAAAATCTGAAACGAAAGTAAATTTGATATCATCCATCAACAAAAGTTATTGGATGCAGTACAGCAGATGTTTGAAAAGAAGTTCTATTCTTGCAATGCATCAATTTAAAAGTGTTTTTGGGGCTGAACCCACTGCGCTTTGCACACGGACTATGCACTTTAATTACAGACCAGGCACATAATCCTAAACTTTTTACATAGACTTGTGCTGATGTATTTATTCTCAATTTTTATTGTTTTTAGCCACTAAATGCTCTTAACTTATTTTTAACTTATTGTCTATTAATTATTGCCTGTGTCTTTTCTGTGCTCTCCCTTTTAACTGTTGCTGTTTGGAAGCCTAAAGGTTTCAATCAATTCAATCAAGTAAAAAAAGTTAAGATTCACAGACTCTTATTGTTAAGTTTAAGTTTAAGGGTGTACAATTTAGAATACAATAAAGGTATCTCACTACCGTCAAATCCTGTCTGTACTGTAGACAAATCAAGAAAAGATAAAGCAGTGGAACATGGGATTAGTTGTGTCGAGCAGACGAGAAAAATAGAAGGATTTGATATTAAATTAGAATTTTTGTTCCTCAGCACTTAGCTCAGTTGAATGATGAGACCCTGGAAAGTCACCCTGGAAACAAGCATTAGAAGTAAATAATAGGAGCCACTGTCTGTTTCCGCAATTTAACTCAAGCATGTCTTATTAAAAATGGAAAAAGGGCCCATGCCACGTTAGGGATTAGAAAATTATGTTTAAGCATGAAATGAGCCCTATGCTGTACGCAGCAGATGGATAAATGTTTCGACCCAAACCGAGTACATGTTCTGTGGAACTGCATGAAAGATGGAAAATTTGACCCAAATATCAAATCCACCCCTCGTAAGTTTACTTAACACTTCGTAAACTTGATGAAGAAATCAGAAAATATATTACAAAATGTTTAATTTCTAAAGCGCTTTCTACACTGAAAGCAGGACCGACATTTACTGTGTGGAATCCAGCGTTTTGTGGGTGAAATCAATCATTCAGTGGGATCTTGCTTTAACCTTTTGAATTTGTCCTGTTCAGTAATCCCCGTGTGCATTTCTGCTTTCAACCAATTTCTGTCAGAACTGTTAAAGTGATAAATCTTCCCAGCATAAAGACAGAGAATGCTCTATCTTAATAAGCTCACTCATAAAAATGTACGAAGAAAACAAAAAAACCTTGTGTCTGTTTTAGCATTCTGCCAAATTCAGCATTCTGTTGTGCCCACAACCTGCTTTATGATTTATGCCTTGAATAATGCTCCCATATATCCATCAACCAGCAGATGCAGATGGTGGCTCCAGTAATCTGGAGGATCAGAAATAAAAATGGGGGGCGGGGGGGGGGTGGGGGGGCTGTGAAGCTGCAAACATATGCAGACTCGTCATGTCCACAGTGGCCATGATGTCTTTTAAGACCATCTGTTTTTCAACTTGTGTGCCCTTGTAAGCCAAAACCCATCAGGGATACAAAGACAGAATAGGCAAAAACATTTTTCAACACTGATTTGGTAAACAAAGCTGCCTAATTTGTAATATAATAATGCAAAAACAGCATATGTCTCTCTATATCTACGGAATTTACCTTAACAATCTGCAGAGGTACTTGTTTATTACACGAGGGGATAGTTTACTCATGAAAATTTAGTCATTATCTAATCAGCCTCATGCAGAAGAAAGGTGGGGTTACATTTTTCAGTCCACAAAACGCTGCTGGAGATTCACATGAAAAAAAGCATTGCTGTAATCTCCTTAACAATTAAAGTTAATGGTGAGTGGGATTCAGACAAAAAGAAAAAACATAATAAAACCATAAAATGTCTCCATACAACTGGTCCGAAGTAATCCAGGTGTCATGAATTTTTAACATACCAAGCTGTTTTAAAAAAACATCCCTGATGCCGTGTTTTTAGTCTTACTGTTCACTGTAGCCTGCAGGCCACGAGATGGGAACCGGGTTCATGCATACGCGCCGGCTGAAGCTCACACAGTGCTACAGCGGTTGGATAACAGAAAAAATGATAGAAAACATCATTTTAAGTCTGATAAAGGTACTTGTTGATGCCTGCAGATCTCTGTCTGTTGTGTGTGGGGTAAGTATGAAGGCAGAGAGTAAATGCAGGTCTGCAGATACTGCGAACTCTCAGACCACGCTTAGATGAGAGCAGCCCCACTAAAAACAGAAAAGTCCTTCCTTTGCTTCTTCTGCATTTATATGAAAGTGCTGTAGTATGCATGCCAGGCCAGTAGTTTGCAGTGTAAGTTTGTAACGACATACCGTCAGAGCTGCCTTCCTGTTGCTGCTAAGCAGCTAACAGCCACAAATTAAAGAAATTCAGCCGTAGTTTGACTTTTAAAATTATGCTATGAGCACTCAAATTTGCTTCAGTAGGCTGTCGTCATATTCAACTTGCTTTGGGTGCACTGTGGAGTGTTTAATCAGAGGTTGGCAGTGGCTACCGTGGAAAGCATTGGTTTGCGCTAGCATTAGCATTAGCGTAGTCACCATTGTCACAGACTTCGCAGTTTGCCAGTTTCCATTGTTGGAAAAAAGGTTACATTAGATTACACTCTTGAATCCGGTTTCAAACATTTGTGGTTTCAGGGGCACCAGCACGCTGTTGTCATGTGAAAGGAAGGCCAAACCGCAACAAAAGTGTGTTGTATGATATGAAAACTCGTGCCGTGTAAAACTGCCCACGTCAGACACTTCAAAACCAACTTCAGACAATTATCACAGAGAATCTCAATCACTGACAACACAGAGATACCAAGTTATACTATTGGCTCACAAGCCTTTTGTAGACAGAGGTAAACAAAACATTGTTTTGGACCAAATCAAATTTTTAGAGTAATTCACAATCACCCAGTGTCGGCTGGGATTGGCTCAGCTTACTGTACTTTTGCTATTTAATGTAATGAGTGGGTTTCCACCACTTGTAACCAGTTACTCCAGCGGTGGCATATTTATTTTAATTTATTGTAATTTTAGTAGAAAGCTCACACAGCAGAAGTGGCACAGCAGGATTCTTGTAACCAGCTTGTTGACCAGCAACGTATTGACGTGCACAAAAAGCCTTGGGGGATATGTGGCCAACATAATCGCACACAGAACACCCTTGCCATGTATTAGTTGCACGCCACTACAGCGTTTACTGATAACCACTGACGAGCTCAGCTCAGCAATTACCAACACCCCCACATTTAAAATCCATAACTCACATACGCGGCCACTTAGTCACATGCTGCTGCACAGCTTGCTTTTAATGCCTATAAGTTCTATGAACTTTGACAGAATACGTTATCAGTGTTGAGCGCAGCCATTCTAATTTATGTGGACTTTGTAACTTGCGTAACAAGCATCATGCACATACAGTAGTAGGAACAAAGTATCTCAGGGTGAAGTAGGGCTGCAGTCGCCTGAGAGTCCGACAGGAAAACAATGATTCACACGGCAGCAAAAACAGCAGCTCAGAGGGTGGAGGCAAAGGCAGGAAATGTAATGAATGAAACAGAATACATAGAATGTAAATAATTGTTATACTTACACAACTACAGTAGATGTCACAATGTCTGTACCTGTTAGGGAATCAGATGAAGTTTTATTTACAGTATGTTTTATTAATAATTTGTATACAATATTGGAAACTTTTTCTCACTGAGGCAATTTACGTTTTCTCCTTCTGTGTCCTCCTACAGTACTTGTTCAGTCTGCCAGCTGCCTAATAAAGACATTGTCAAAGGATGGCGTGAATGAGGAGTCACTTAAAGCACATTGATCAAACAGATTAAGGACAAGTGCCCACAATGATGTTCTTCCCTCTGTGCTGCATCTCATTACCTGCCTGTCCTTGATGGAACTCTTTGATACGTCGCTGCAGTCGCTGTTACACAATTTGCCATTAATTGCTGAAGTTATGTAATCCTCTATTATGCTTCTACCCTAAAAGCTTGCTAGAACTGGATGCTGTATTCAGATATCTGTTTTTCTGCTGTTTGCAAATATGCATTGAATTTTTGGCATTTCTCTTTACTTTTAACAGTTTTGCTTATCGATTAGAATGTGTCCACAGTCGGCCATAACATAAAGATCATTCACATTGTGCATGAGTGCACATTCTGTCTGTTGCAGTTCTGGGCTCAGACTTACATGCCTCCCTTAAATACACGCAGATAAGCTACACACCACAAAACATATGACACCTTCTTCCCTTCCCCTTTCATGACGTAATGTCAGTCTTGTAAAACAAAGTGAAAGCGTCCTAAATGAGTCTGAGTTGAGTTCGCTTATGTTAACTTGCCGTTAGCTTGTTTGGAGGAAGGAGGACTTGGCATTTTCCGTCATTGAATATGGTCAGAAAACATTTTTGCAGCACTGAATCATTTGTGGAGGTCCTAGACAGGCTGGACACCTTAACAACACCGTAAAATCATCCTCTGGTCTGTTAAGTTACACACAGCCACAGCTAGGACATTAGCGTTAGCTAGTAACGTTAGCATCAGGACGCTTGCCATCTCTTTTGTCGTCAACAAGGTATAATTCTTTCTGCTCTGTATTTGTTGTGAAAGTCTCAGAAATGTTGGAAAACTTAACAACGTTGTGTCTGTGTTCATAACACAATCCTGTGGCGTTCACAGTACACAGCACTGTTTGGCTGCCACGTCTGACTCAACATCTGGAGGTCGAGACATTCTAACCTGCAGTTAGTTTACAAAACACATTTACTCTACATGTAATTCTTAGAGTTCAATAATCCTTAAATCAAAATGAAATTGTTTTTAGAAATCAGGAACCAAACATTAGCCGACCGTTTGTTTCTATGTTTTTAAACCAAAATGTGGTCCTGAATTTGCTGTAAGTTGTAAAATAGTCTTAATCAGCATGAAATATTAAAGAATCGTGATAAAATTGAGATTGTGATTCTGCCATGAAAAAATGGTCACCTGTCACCTTCAAAATTGTTACACAGCAGTTGGCCCAAACAACCACAGTTCTCTATTGTTGCTCAAGGGTGCCTCATTGGTAATTGAACTACATATGAGTGACTTGTTGCCCTGAATTTTCAAACCACTCTTGGAATATGTTCAGCAGGATGCCAGTCACGTGCATTTTTCCAAACTCCAGCACCACTTCAAATTCATTTAGAAAGAATGAGCCTATCCATTTTTTCCTTATAATGTAGCTTTAATGTAGCCAAGACAATGCTGCCCTAAAATATATAGCAGCTATATAATAACCACTGTACTGCAGATCATCAGTCTCCAACAAGTCTGACCTGCTTTGATCTCATCAACTTCTCACTGTCAGCCCACAGACAGCCCGTCCCCCTCAGAGTGACGGTCATAATAACCATCTCTGGATGGCCTTGTCTCAGATGGCTTTAGATAACACGCTTGCATAATGCTTAACGGCCCAAATTTATACTGTGGCTGTGCCTGACCCTCACCCTGCTACCTCCAGGGTGCAGCTGAATGCAGCTGGTCTGTTCCTGTTGGTGGCACATTTTCCATGAAGCCCAGCTCTAATCCTTGTATGTAATCTGGCGGTTCCAGCAGCAGCCAATCACAACCTGTTTGTACTCTGTAATATTGGAATGAAAATGCCTGACAGCCGAGCCGCAGCATGTGACGCCAGTAATGTGCCAGATAAAATGTCTACTGATGATGCTGTCTGTCTTTAGCCTGTGTGTGCGCCTAGACAGCGGTACTGAAAACTTGTCAAACTGAAGCTGCATTGCCACTAAACCTCAAATTCAGTCAAATTAACAGATGTTTTATAAAGGTACTTTATTGGTCACATATACAATGTACAGTGAAATGTGTTCTCCGCATTTAACCCATCCCGGAGGAGCAGTGGGCTGCCACAGCGCAGCGCCCAGGGACCAACTCCAGATTCCAAGCCAGTACCTCGGTCAAGGGAACTGACCGAAGATAGACCTAACATACATGTTTTGATGGTGGGGGGAACCAGAGCCCCCGGAGAAAACCCACGCGAACACGGGGAGAACATGCACACTCCACATCAGCCTCGCCACCCAGAACGACCCCAGGACCTTCTTGCTATGAGGCGACAGTGCTAACCATTATGCCACCGTGCCGCCCATATTAATATCACACAAAACTGAGTGTAAGTTATTTTGGGGATGTGAGATCTACTTAGCAAGAAGTAACAAGGATGATCGTAGCGTTGCCATTAACCATCTAGACATGTCAATCTCCCAAACAAATGTTCCCAAATCACACTGACGGCCTGATTTACTAAGATCCCAAATACAGAGTACTAAATTGTGTGTGCACTCTAACATAATGCACATTTTGTTGGTGTACGTTTTGCGAGTGATCTGCTAAGAATAACTGCTTGACTGACATCAGGTGAGTTTAAAGAATGAGCAGCACAAATGCAAAATGAAAGAAAGAGGGAGGAGAGGAGCGCTGACCGCAAAAAAGAAAAGAGTAATAGGAAGCCAAATATGGATTTAATTTTCTTCAGGCAGCAGTGGCCGGGAATGTTGTGTTACGTTTGTTCATGTCCAAAAACAGAGAAGAGTCACTCTCAAAACGAGGGAATAAATTAAAATTACATTATGATGAATTAAGATGGCAAGAATACATATGATAAAAATTTATTTTATTTGATTATACTTTTGTTATCCTAAATCATGTTTTTTAATTCATTTCGCAAGGCATAGATTACCTGAGAGAGTCCAGAGGGCGCAGCCTGGAGTGTCCATACAAGGCTCCAAATCTGCCCTGAGCTCATCCAGAAGCTGCTGGGTAGGAAGTGTGTGAGCCTGTTCATTTGTCTTCTGTACCAAAAATGTTGACACAAGCGTAAGAAACGTGTTCTTCATGCATTCTTTCCTTTCACCTATGATTCCTCATCTCCCTATTAACAGCAGCCGTCTGACACAACGTTGTGCAAATTAACACCTCCCTTAAATACAGACGGAAACTGCAGTCAGTGACATTGCTTTAGTGCTTGATAAATCGCAATGCGTGTGCTAAATTAATGTATTTGCATGTTCTCCTCCCTGTATTTTGCACACTCAGGTAAAAACACCCCATGTTGCATATTCATGAAGGGAAAGGTGCTAAATCGACAGTGTGCGCTGTCAAAATCATTTGAAAGACGCAGTCCTCAGTGCGTACCCCTGGTAGACCCACACACAGGGGCAAAAAAACAGCCCGGGGACTGGATGCATCTCACTGCGACCCGCAACGTCCTCGCAGGGTAAACAAAATCAATAAAATGCACTTTGAGTCACTCAGTCATTCACTTTTAACAATTGTGTGCTCACTTCTCCAGTTTCCGAGTTCACAGTATCACAAAGCCCACGCAGCACCTGCACAGACCAACGCTGTCATAGACGAGGTGATGACAGAAACTCAGCTAGGAAGGCTTTGAAAAAGGAGGAAAACTCATTCTGAATGTCACGTTTTAGACCCAGAGTGGACATCTAAATATTTTGCGACACATGTCGGTTCAAAGGCAAAATGTTTAATCATAGTTTTCCAATAGTAAGTTTTTTGGTTTTTTTTTTTTTTTTTTAATGTAAAGGAAATTATTCA
>JAQLOL010000012.1:5839961-5853264 GCA_029783665.1 Naso thynnoides
GAGAGGAGGCTGTCATTTGAAGCATGAAATCCCTTTAACCAAGTCCTCTGTCACTCAGCTACCAGTAGGGGAGCACAGCATGCAGAGCTGCGAACGCACAGGTTAAGAGGAAGGGCCACCGGTGCTGCTGGATCTGCTTACCGAATGAGAATCAACACTAACACAGGCCATCTACAGATGTAGCCATCACTTATGGACCTCCTCAGTCAGCACCTCAGTGTTCCCTCTAGTTACACTGGGCAGCTTTAAGTGCTGCAGACTAATAAAGTTAATACATGGTGCACTTTTATCCTGCTGCGCTGTATTTTGTGTGGTTTATTACGCTTCTTTAGATACAACACTTTTGCCACACTTTCCTAAGTATTGTCCCTTGTATATTATGCTTTGTGCTCCATAAAAAGCAATGACAGCAAATTTAATCTCTTACCTCACTGGGGCAAGGCGCGTTGTTGTTGTACCTTTGCAGTCCTTTACCCTTGTATCTCTTAGTGTGCAATGCGGTGTCTGTTTATTTACAGGAGCTCAAAGGCTCAGAGGTGTTGTTGTTCCTCTGTATTTAATGTAATGCTGATAATTTATTTGTTTTTGTGTCCTTTGCTTGTGGTTTGTTATACTCTCTATATGTATTTATCAAGATAATGACAAAAATGTTAAGTTTAAGGGATAAGCCCCGTGAGATGCATGATTTGGTTTTCAACAAAGGCCCTTTCCTTATAATTTTCTTATTATTCTGTGCCGTCTTAGAAAAGTAGAATAATTTTTTTTTTTTTTTTTTTTTTTTACAAATGACAAAAAATAACATCGTTGTTAGAGTCGTAAAACAAAAGATGCATAAAAAGAAACAATAAATTTACAAATGACTTCAAGTACAAAAAAGAAGATGTGCACTTCCTGTTCTTCTCTGAGTCTGCAGATGTTGTGTACAGCAATTACACCAATTTCCAAGTATGTCTCCCTGTGCCCTGTTTCAAAAAGACACACTGTGAGATAATAATATTAGGCAAATTAGCACGGATATGAAATAAAGTGCCATGCCAGTTCATGACAATGCTGTGATCTTCTCTTTTGTTGCTGCTTGTCTAAGTCTTTAAATGAGGGACTGAATGGGTTTAAATCTCATTAAGGCATAAAGTGAGAGCCATGCTGCTGTCCGTCCTACCACAGTATTAGACTTGTAGATTCAGATCACACGAAAATGCTGCTAAAATATGAATGAATGTCTTCAAAACCATTATCATCTACTTATAGGACGCCGTGTGAAGAACATAGTGTTATTACTCAACCTTATCTTAGCATAACATTAAACTCCATGAGGTCCTCAATATCTTTGTATGGGGAGATTAGAATTTCTTTCCATGCATTTCATATTTCAACTCTCTTCCTAACCATCTTAAAAAAAAAACACTATAAAAAAGACTTTCTTTAGAGATTCGCTGCACCCTGAAATTATAAAGCACGATTCAGGTTGAATCTCTCACAGTTGGCCTGCAGTGTGTTAGCTGAATTTCCTCCAGTGGCTGCTGATGCAGCTGCAGCCTATAAATAGGCCCACCCCAGACAGGCAGAGGGAGTAGGGCTTTGGTTAACCCCTGAGACCCAGTCCTAATCTGACCTCAGTAACAGGCAGCATCATTAGAGAGTCAGCTCAGCTGGCTGGCCAGCAAGGATACAGGACCCCCCTCCGTTAAAGGGATCTTGGGTTATCAGGTCTCAGTAGAGCCCTGGACCCTTTTTTTGAGCACCTTCAAACTAACCCTATTGTCAGCTGCCTGCTGTGGACGTCTATCTGGCCTGTTGGATATTCCCCCAGCTTTATCCACTGTCAGCGCAACGTAGACAAGGGAGGGGTAGCTGACTCTTCACCACCCATGCCTGTCTTTTCATATCTCCAGATGGCCGAGTGTTGGAGACGTTTGGTGCCTCTGTGCCTCATATGTACCGCATGGCCTGGATTCAACAAAGCAGTTGTAGCAAAGCTTCGCTTTCCCAACAGTGCTTTCCAGCAATCAAAGAGTATTCATCTCCCTGTTGTACAGACATTTTGGCACAGTTTGGCTCTCTTTTTCCGCTCCCACTCTCTTCCTTTAAACTCTTCTATTCCTTCCATAGTCAGTCATTTATACCACAAACAAGTCCCCATGTGGGAGGAGGAAAGACATCCACTGATGAACAGATTCTTTTAGATTCATTACACTGGGGTGTACGGGTCAATCTTAATTTAGAGGTGAAATCATTAAGCAGGGATAGATAAAGAGAGGGAGCCACAGAGATGACCTGTCTATGGCAGAAATATCCACTCTGGTTCCTATGGCTCCCAGACAACCAGAAATCTGACACACCTGCACTATCCACCAGGTTTTTCAAGGGGAGGACGGAAGCAATTGTAATGCTTGTTGGATTAGATGGACTGTGAAAGAGGAGACGACTAGAAAAATGTCTTCAACTCACCTCAGCACTCCAGGGCCAAGAGAGCACTTTTGCACCAGTTTATGAAGCCTTGTAACTTTAAAGTCAACTACAGTGTGTTCGGATAGAAGAGAAGCGAACTTTCTTGCAGGGGATTTGTAAACCATGGCTTAAAATAGTTGCACTGCCTCATCTTTGCAAATAAGCACTGTTTTTGTCCTTTTTTTTTCTTCATGCCACATTGGCATTCACTGTCACTTGGTTTGATGTAAAAAAAAAATTACTTAGAAACACTGATAATGTGAATGTCATAGGCAGTCTTAGGCATCCCTGTTCATCTGATCTGAAGTAATGGTTAAGCTAATAAAACCCTAACTCATACACAATCCCTTTTGAGGAGATAATCCACAACTTCTTGTATCTTTTCAAATCTCCTTTATTGCTGCGATGCCTTTTCTTTGCATTCCCAGAAGGAGGGTCCGGCCAATATTTTGGCTGATATAGGCCTATCCCATCTCTAAGATTAAGGAGATGATCCTTGATTTTGTGGAACATCCCTTGGACATCTTCCCAGTGTTAATAAATGATCAGGCTGTTTAGGTTGTCCATCAGTATAAATACGCTGGTACAGTAAGACTGACATTTGAGCATCATGCGGACACGGTGTGTAAGAAAGCTCACCAGCACATGCATTTTCTTCGCAAACTTTGTGGTTTTAATGTGGATAATACTTTAATGCTAATGCTTAATTCTTGTTTTATTAAATCATATCTTATGTTTTATCGACTGGTATGGCTCACTTTACTCCTCAGAACAGAAAAAGACTACATAGTATTGTGAAAGTTTGCACTAAAACTGTAGGGATGACCCTTAATGACTTTCTCACTTACATAAGGTCAGGGCTCTGAACAAGAACCAGAAAATTCTGGCCAGTGCGAGCCAGCCTTTGTTCAGGGAGTTTGTGCTTCTCCCGTCTGGTCGCAGGAACATTCTGCCAAGATGCAGAACCAATAGATTTAAAGATTCTTGTGTCCCCGCTGCTATTGATCTTTTAAATTATTCGTGGTGATTTTACAAGGTATGCGCTACTTTTACCAGCTGAATCTTATATGTTTAGGAATTTGTAGTATTTATTCTACTGTATTTGATATTATATTATTCGGATTATTGTAGGAGTAGAATATATTTATTTATTTTCTAGATTTTGTTTCATGTACTGTTCCTGTGAGAGTGTGTGCGTGTGTGTGTGAACCTTTGTGTGAACCATGTTTGAATCCTGCTAGCTGTACAACAAACTGGCCTGCAAGGAAAACATAGATAATTCAGTTCAATTCAATCACAGATATATCTATATTGGCATGCATGTGCTCTGATATGCACTGATATTGAAACTGCTTTTGAAAGTCTGAAAACGTGCTTGGACTAGTGATTAAAAATGATGTAATAACTTGCTTTGTCCAGCAGAGGGCGGCCTGTTATTTAATTAATTAAATCACTAAAAAAGTGAAATGTTTATTGTTCACTGCATTGATGTTTGGAATAAAGTTTGTTAAATGTAAGATATCCTGCCTCCATTACATATCTTTGTCACAAGTATTTGATACCCACATTCAGTTGAGGATATAAAATATTGGCTTATATATATCCAGTATCAGAATTTTCGTGCTCTTTAATATCGGCTTCAGCTTCGGCGCTAAACATCCCATATCAGTTCATATCAGTGCTATTCTATAATGTATATCACCTTATGTTTCTGTGGCATATTATTATTTATCCGGTACAAATGTGCTGCCTTTCAGCTTTGCATATACGTCTCATACATCAGGGAAGTTATTCTCTTCGAGCTCTGCTGAACCATTTTCCCGTATGGTGTTGTACGACCATGTCAGAGAGAAATGTCTTTTGACTCCCCATGGTGAGGCGATATTTCAAAAAGGTCCATTACTCTAACTACAGTGGTGGCACATGTCTGGGTGGTTTGAAAGCACAATTTTCAAACATTGCTTTGCTTTTAAAGGCTGACCTTTTCCTGCCACCTCTCTGTGTGTTTCAGCTTAAAACAAAGCCACATCATGGCTCAGTGTGTACACACCTGATCTGATAATAAAAACAAGGAGATGGCCAAAATAGTCACAAAATCATCTTTGAAAAAAGGTGCTAAAACTTTTTGAGCCAGTGGCGTCACAAAAGTTTAAAATCCCATGCTCAAGCAAAGGAATGCTTTGAAGACATTTCTGCAATCATTCATCCTGACCTTTCATTTTCTAAATGTGTGAAAATATCCAACAGGTGGCAAAAGTAATTTATTTCCACGCTCCTGGTTTTGGTTGTTTCAGCATTGTCGGATCCCTGTGCAGTACCACTTAGCAAACTAAGCCTGAGGCAGTGTGTCTCTCCAGAGGCAAGAGGTTATATGAGTTACCCCACAGTCGCCAGGAACAATTGTTTGCTCACATAAATACAATTTAGCTTTGTGACTTCATGAGGCGATGTACATTATGCGTTATATGGACTCATCATGAAAGGCTTTGACGTTGTTTACCTCACTGAAGGGATTGGATTGGATCAGAACGATAGCATCTTCGCTGGCAAGCGGAAGAAGGATCCCTGGCCCACCAACAATTTCCTTCTTCAAAGCAGCATTAGTGGCTCCATTAAAATCCTGTCACCCCTTTTTCCTTTATGGCTGTCTGTGGCTTCTGAGGAGAGGAGAAATCGCAGTCATTCAAATGCTAAGTGACTTTAACACTCCTGTGAATATTACAAAGGAAAGAACTACTCCATCATCTACCATGCATGGAAAAAAAGATGAGACCAGTGTTTTTAATATCCTATCCTTCTACCTCTGCAGTATCTCGTCACAAGTCATTACCTCAGCAGAGAGCAGACTGCTTGACACCTACAGAACACCTTACTGTGTCAGTCTTCATTAAGACTTAACCATGTGCACAAACACGTCCTGGCAGCTGCCTAAGAGACTGTCTCGCTGATGCTATCGTGTCAGCAGATTTTCAGTCCCTTACTTTTAGACATTATAGGGAACGGACTTATCACGGCTGCAGATGAATCAATGAATAATTGCAGACAGGAGTGCTATCTACACTCCAGGCCATGGGACAACAGTTTCTGCATAGAAGGAGCTCTAGGGGCAAAAGGGGAGGCCCTGTCCCATCCATCACTACAGGAATCATCTTATTAATGCACTCTCTCTATTTGCTTCACAGGTCACAGATGGAGGAACCATTAAGCAGAAAATCTTCACCTACGATGCTATGTTTAATACCAATTACTCTCACATGGAGGACTACCGCAGGCGCGAGGACCTTGTGTACCAATCAACTGTCCGGTGAGCCTTACAATCAATTAGCTTTCATTAAAAATGGGACTACTTACATGTTTGACTCCACTGATATCGTGTTACATACTTTGCTTTTGCTTCGTGTGTTTTGCAGCGCTACTCAACTGCAAAATTTTAAACTTCCTTAAACCCTGCTAAAGTGACTATAAGGAACTTTCAGTTCTTGTCGATTCTAGCGCCCCCTTTGTGAGACAAGCGCCTACTGTCGTAAAGATCCTTGCTAGCACAGACCAGGCAGGCAGAAAACGGTATAACACCAGCAATGTGTGCATTTGTTTTGGAAGTGAGTGAAAGAGAGACTGCAGGATGGATCGCAATGAGGTAATATGTGACTGAGAAATGAGTTATCAGCCAGTTGTTTGGCAGTAATGTCCCCGAGACCTGTTACCTCTATTTTCTATAGGCTAACGTAACACAGCCATTAGCATTAATGTTACATGCTAAGGTGCAAACTAACAGCTGTAGGCAGAGAATATTATTAACGTTATTGTGATCGCACAGAACAACAAAATTTCAGTCTTTTCGCCGTTTGCTGTAACAGGAAATTTGTAATCATCAGAGGAATCATGAGACTGTTTCATAAATACTTAAAAGTTCCTCGTAGTCACTTCACTTTAAGTGACAGCACAGAGACGAACTCTCGCTAGGTGCTACAAAACTTTATTCTCAGCCATCTGCTGTTGGCCAAATCAGGCCAGGCCGGAGTGATCGAGCAGAGAGGTCAGTGCGTTATTACATGAGGACAGGAGGCATTGGTGAACTCTAATCAGCAACTCTGCCCAGGATAACAAGTTCAGTGTAAAGGACTTAGCTCACATCTGACAGGGCCAGTGCTTATTCAAGCCACAGTGGTACATATATCCAAGGTAGCACCACCCCCCCAGGCATGTTATCGTGGAGGTGAACATACAAAGACTCCACTTACCTATCATTCAACCCTTCCTGATCCAGTGCATATACAACTCCACTGTGTGTGTATTAACAGGTTTTGCTCAGGGAGAGCAAGAGAAGTAGAAAGAGGGAGTAGCACTACAACGAGGATCCACCTGGCTCCAGTTGGCTTGATTAGGACATTTGAGGCGTCGTGGGGACTGTCTTCTTTTACCCCAGGTTTTAATAATACGGCTGGCAGCTGTTTGCCCATCTCCTCATTTCTTGCTCCCCGTGCTCTGACTCTCATCCGACTGCAGATATCGCTGTCTGAATGCTCGTCACACAAAGGAAGTGTCGGCTATACATCGCACCTACCCCTTCAGTTAAAGCTGAAAAGCATCTCTCTTTGCATCTTTCTCTAATGATCATACTTTCACCATTCCCTTTCATCTAGTCTGTGTCCTGTTTCTTTCTTTGTATTTCCCTTATTCTTACCTCTCTGTGTTTTGCTTCTGCTTTTTTTTTCCCTCCTTACTGCTTGTTTTTCTCATGTGTGGTGTGGCTTCCCAGTTGATGGTGATTTATCTGGACAATCCTACTATCCCTTTGGGAGAGTGGGCATCATCGCATTGGAGAGGTGCACACACTAACATGCACACAGACATGGAAACATGAATGTGGACAACTGAAAACATAAACCTTCACGCCTGGACGCACTACACACACGCAGAGACATACAGAGAAAAGAATTGGAGAAAGTCTAATGTGACACACAAAAGAGGGAGAAAGGATTTCAAATGAAACAGTTGGATGCTACCTGATGCTATGCACTGACCTGTATCCGGATCTGTATCAGAATGCTTAGCCTGTGTTAGTCAACCAGAGAGTAGGGTGGACTCCTGCCACAGTCACACCATTCTTCCAGTGAAGACAGAATTCCCCCTGACTGGTCACGGTCCCAGTTTCATGGTGTAACAGGAGCTCAACACTACTAAGAAATGCAGAAAGCAGAATTTTTACCCACTATAATCTCTCATTTCCACCTGAGAATGGTAAATCTTCTGTACAAAGCCTCGGCAGTCTGACAAATCCACTTGTACGACCAAATATGAATTCCTCAATATGCAGTATCTTTTATAAACTCAGAGCATTTTGTAGGAAACTATATTTTTAGCTTTTCCTTTTTTCCTTTTGTAGAGTACTTTTTCTCGCAGAAATATGTGAGTACTCTGCCATAGTAGAGTAACAATAAAAGAGATGATTTTTCTCCTCACATGCCAGCTGTCAATTACTAGACAGTCTCTCAAGTGACATTGATAGTGACTCCTTGTAAGATTGCTAAGACTTGTCTGGCTTGACAGCTATTAGTCGTACTCCTTCTATAATGGAAGCAGCTGTATCTTCTTTTGTATTCAAGTGTCATTTCATAGATTGATTCATGTAGGACAAATGACAGATCTTTCATGTCTCTGATGACACTTGAAGTCTTGAGGACCCCCAGTTTTCAAGCTCAAATGGTGAGGAAAAAAATACAGTCAAATTTGCCATTAGCTTACAGTGTTTGTAATGTCTTTCCTTTGCTCTCTCACGCACACACACATAATCTGTTATCTCACATTTAAAATGATTTGTGCCAATGTTTTCCTGACAAGCAACATCTTAAAATCAGGAGAATAATAAGTTTGGTCTCTTTGAGTGTAAAGTGCAGGTAGTGAGACGTTAAAGCGTCACAAAATTTTTTTATGGGAGAATAGCAAGGTGGATGGTTGGCACACACTACGAAGTGTTTCATGTTGACACTGGAGATTACGGCTCATGTCTTGTCTTCTGCCTACAGTCAACACCAGTCTCATACAACAATGTCCGCATCAGAAATGCATCCTGTAAATCGCTGTTTTAACAGTCATTTTGTAAAGCAATGAAACTACTTGTCATTCAGTAAGTTAACATGTTAGTGAAAATCGATTGATTGTGCTGATCCAGCTAAAACCAGACTTTTAAAATACACATAAACACGTTAGTCCAACTGAATTTGTACTACATTAAATTTCTCAAAGTCAAGCTAACACACCCAGATAAAGCAGTCGGAAGTCGAATTACCCCTTTCAGCTCAACCGGAGCTGGAATGGCCAAGGTGATCTGCACGTGATAGATAGTCCCTGCAGCGTCTTTGATGCGGAACTCGCACAGCACAAATTTGTAGAAGAAAGCCGGGAAGAAAACAAGAATCCAATAAGCACGAGTGGAAGCGTTCAATGAATTTGTACCAAAAGTAAAGTGTGAATATGAAATGTACAGAACTGCAAAGTTGTCCATGTTTTCATCGTTCGATATGGATTTCGCTAGCCTCTTGTTAACTTGTTTCTAGCTTGTTTGTCTAACCGTAAAAAGGTCCAGTAGCAACCAGCTGAGCGGGGCATATCGCCGCCTACCATAGGGGAGTAGGACAATTAATCAATTCTCCCCCACCACTTGTATGCTGGGACAAGGACAGCAGTCTAATCAAATGGGGTAATCAAGGAATAAACATGCTCGACTTCACTGTGCATGTAAACATACTGACTGTTTGTTCATTTAATTGTTATTTAGAGTTAGACCCATAGTGGATTGTTTTCAAAGGCTGGTATTATTACAATAGTTTGAAGAACAATAAAGCTCATAGCCTATAAACTATCTGATAATCCCACTCCGATGAAATCAACACTGGGGGAAATAAACTGAAACTTCAGAAATTCTATATTAACTGCTATAAATGGACCACCTGAGTAAAAGTAACTAATACTCGGCAGGCATGTATGATGAAAAAAATTCTAATGAACATGACAGGATAAGATTTATCCTGCAGAATAACGTATTTCAAAAGTGAGCACGTGTTGTGTTAGCGGATTGTTTTCAGCCCTAAGCATCGCAGAAGATGTTTTCAAACTCACAGAATTCTGACAAAAACATACAAACCTCTTGGTGTCGATACAGATGCACATGGTGCCTCAGCATCTGTATGAGAGGCACGTGGCCTTTCAGCAAACTCAAATGTGACTCGAACCATGTCAGTATTAGACACCCGTAGCAACTGCTCCATCTGACATAACGGAAAGACCCTCAGATATCCAAGAGGAGTGAACAGCCGAGCAGATCAGTGTGTCACACAAAAGACTTTTGCCAAGGAGGTTCGAGAAACCTTCAGTGTACAAGTGTAAAGTGTAAAATCAACAATCTACTCTTCCATCGAACCAAGTTGTTGTGATGGCCAAACCTAATCCAACTGAGAGGGAGCACAACAGAGAACCATGCGACATCATTAGATAGGTTTCGTGTGTTGTACAGATGTTACCACGTAGTTTTGTTTTGAGATGCCAGAGGGTGTGACCAGTCTCGTATAAAGAACCAAAAAGCCATACTTGAGTAAAAGTAAAGATACTTTACCAGAAAATGACTTTGGTAAAATTTAAACTCGCCTATTAGAATATAACTTGAGTAAAAGCCTTAAAGTGGCTGGTATTTCCTATACTTAAAGCTGGAGTCTACATTCTTGGAGATTTGAAAGTCGCATCTCCTCCACAATCCTCCCCCTCCACTCTGTGCTCCGTCCGATATCATGCGCCCTTCCCTCTGAGCTCCGTTTCGCACTCCCCTCGGATATGGTTAAAATGTGTTTTAAGTGAAAATGAAATTATGCCGAATCCCCTTTTCAAAATGTTAAAGGCTCATCTAACATAATGTGACCAGACGTTCCCAGTGTCTGCGGACAGTCCCTGTATTGGGAGACGTGTGGCCAGCTAGAGCTGTCCCTGGAAATGTCTCAACGGTTGCAAATGCTGCAACTGTGGAATAAAAAAGGCATAGCAAATAGACGCTGCAGCTGTGATTCTGGTAGTGCAGACTGATGCAAAAGGTCCTGTTCGAATTGTTGCTCATCATTTACTCAAAGGACAGAACTCAACATTGTTTATGACGGCAGAAGAAGAAATAAGTTGGAGTTGTAGCAGACTGAAGACCTGTGTGATAGCATTACAATATTTTATGATGGGGCTCTGTTCAAGGAAAAGATTACTGATAGAAAGAAGATTGAAGGAGGAAAAGAAAGTGAGTACGAAAAATTACTTGGAGTAAACAAGTCAAGGGAGGAGAATGTGCAAGAGTTAGGAGAAAAGGCGAAGTGGGCAGGGAAGAGAAAATCAGACAAGAGCAGGTATGTACGGAGCCAGGAAGGTGACGTGGATCTGTTTGTTCTTTCATAAAACACACCCGTTTTGTTTTTTGTGTGCACGTTTTCTTAATCGCATGCGATTTAGAAAATGTGCGCGCAAAATAGAAAACGTGCAAGCATTTGAAAAAAAAAAAAACAACAACAAAAAAACCACACATCCATGTCACCTCCCAGGCTCCATGGGTGTGGTTCTCTTAGAGAGGCAGAAATGTCATTTTAATGGTAAGATTAAAAAAAAAATTTTATTAAACTCCCCTGTTACCTGTACCAAGATGACACAATGGTCCACTGCATCCTTTGTAAGTTGTCAAAATACATGGAACAGTAATTGTCCCCATTTTTTATGTCATAATGATATGTCATGATTTTTGTACGCTGAAGCGGAAATGTGCCCGGTTTTCGTGTCTGGTCACCTTAATCTAACATATTTAATTTTTGAGGACACTTGGTAATGAATAATTTGTGCAACATAACCAATTTGAAAAGCACTACATACATACTTCTAATTGTTATAATTATTATTATTATTAATTTAATCCACACTGAATATGACTTGAAATATTGTAATCAGCAAAACTATTTTAGTGAGGTTTCCTTTTGGGCCCGACTTATCTTCCAGCAGTACCTCTGTGCTTCATACCTTTTATCCTTGAGCTCTCCTCACTGTATTTGTGTGGATTTGAATCCATGAATGCAGTTCTTAGGATTGCAAACAACAGAACTAAAGCATTGGGGATAAACAACAGAGAGATGAGCAACATCAGCAATAATGTAACCAGCCGGCACAAAGCCAATCACGGCTCCCTTGGTAGTCAGAGATTCACAGCGTGATCCTCGTCATTTCGTTTCTTGCTCATATTCCTTAAGGAAACATGGGTGATTACACACCTCTCTTTGCATCCCAACCTCCGAGCAATTTGTCCGTGCTGCTCACGGAGTTTACACTGGCTTACAGTCGCCGGTCCTGCCCCGTTCAACCGTAATGTTTCAGGCCAGAAAGAGTATCTGACAATGTGCTAGTTAATTTGATGCAGAGATAGACGGGATGGGCTATCAGACGCTGCTCTGTCAAGACTGCTCTTTTTCACTCTCCATCTACGCAGTTGCATTTGTAGGCAGGAGGAGTTCTGCAGGAAGGCCTACATAACAGGAAAGAGCTTTCAGATGCAACTCCTCGGGGACAATCAATCTCTCTTTGCAGTGTGCTGTTTTTTGCTGTTCCTCCATGAGGGCCTATTGCTATCGATCTCCACTGTGTTTATACTGTTTTTTTTTTTTAAGGGTGGTTTGGTGAAAATTGCTTGTTTATTTAATTATTTATCAGCTTGGATGTGTATTTACCATATCTGAGTTAATATTTTTTGAGGTTGTGGGAGAGCAGTTCTTTATTTTACTGCCCCCCCCCCGCCCCCCTCCAGCCTCCACCTTTGTCATTGCTAGTCTTTATTTTTTTTTTAGCTCACTGATTAATGAGTTCTGTTGTTTTAAAACAAAGGATAAAAGAAACAATGAAACATGAAAAAAAAAATAATAAAGAAGGGAGACATCATAAGAAAAACTGTCTAACAGTGGGAAATACAAAAGGTAATATTCAGCTAAAATGTGATCTGTGAGCAGGAAACATGCTACACACCAAGGCAGACTTAAATCATGGATTGTTTCATTTGGGAAAAAATCACTGGGAGCATACTTAAAGCTGAGGTAGGCAACATTTGGAACTTAAGCTAGCTGTACCATGAGACTCCTAAGGAGGCAACTCGGCTGAACCCTCCCTTCCCCTCCCTGTTTTCGCTCCAGCTTGCATTTTATTTTGTTTGTTGTCTCTCCTTTTTCAGTTAGTTTACACCACCCTTTTTAATTTTAATTAGTTGAAGAGCCAAATAATTTTTACCAAACAAGGGCATTTTTGATCACGCAATGAAACTGCTGTCTAGAGATATAGACACTTGTATGTATCTACCTATAGATACATGTATACATTTACATATATACACGTGTCTGTATCAATCACAACAACTGGCATGGAGTAAGGAAACGTGTACTATTACAGTAAAATGCATAAAATGCAACATGTCGAGCAGCTTGTTATCTGAAATTAGGTGATTATGAGAAGGAGACAGCAGCAGCGGAAAGGAAAGCTCTTCCTAACGTTAGTCCCGGCGCACCATCGACTGTAGCTTATTCTTTAACCTCAAAAAAAAGCGACACAAGACATTTTATTAAAATCAGACGTCATTTTAGTCAGTGGAAAAAGGGGATTTACATGACGTTAGCTTGTGACTGACAAGAGAGGTGCAACTTGGCTGCTAACAACAGCCAGAGTACCGGAGTGAGTCTGAAGTAAACAGGAAACGGAAAGTCTCCCTTCAAGAGCATCATGGGTAATGAAGTTATATCTCTCTCTCTCTCTCTCTCTCTATATATATATATATATATATATATATATATATATATATAAT
>JAQLOL010000012.1:5891718-5905159 GCA_029783665.1 Naso thynnoides
GAAGTGTTAGCCTGCCTTCACAGAAAGTAACCAGATAAACTTTTTGGAATAGAATACGTACTGGAAGTAAACCAGGCGCACCAGTTAACAACGGAAGAAGAAGAAGAAGTACATAAAGTATGGCATCAAGTGTTAAGTGCTGAGTCTCAAAATAACATAACGTGGTAAATAAACAAGTCACAACAAGCACACAGGACCACTTAGAGTTGTTGGAAAGTTTATCTGGTGACTTTCGGCAGGTTAACGCTTCCCATTGACTACCATTATTTGAGCTACGCTAATGAGCGATGGGTGAGCTCTGCCCGTCTCTGCTTTGTTACTGCACGCACAGTCAAAAGAATGGGATCTATTTTCTCTACTGGAACTCAGAAAGAAGGCAAATACCAAAAATCAAAAAACGAGCCATTCAGAAGCGTATTGTTCTTCTTCTGCCAGTAGGAAGCAGAAAACCACTACAGCGGCTTGACTGAGCGTGCATTGAGGGGATAAAATAGCAACACGCAATTAACGTGATTGAAAAAAAAAGTTTTTTTTTCTTCTAATCAATTGTGATTAATGCGTTGCCCTAATTATGAATGAGTTAAGAGGGGGAGGGGCTATGTGTTGCAGGATGTTGTTGTGTTTTATTACATCTT
This sequence comes from Naso thynnoides, assembly GCA_029783665.1. Classification (NCBI taxonomy): domain Eukaryota; kingdom Metazoa; phylum Chordata; class Actinopteri; order Acanthuriformes; family Acanthuridae; genus Naso; species Naso thynnoides. Next base: position 5,892,354 of record JAQLOL010000012.1, read on the forward strand.
CCCAGTCTAGAAGTCTATAGTTATATAAGATGGTACAATGATGGGAGCTGTTCGGTTTCTAGTCCAGCACTTAGAGGGTTTGCTTGTTAAGAGTTGCCAGTGGCTTCAGTGTCGAGCTGTTAGTTTGTCCCCAACTTGTGAGACGTATGTTAGGTGTGACGTGATCATAGCATTCATGAGCGTCTAGCTAAAACCCCTTTCTACACATTTTTTACTCCCTGCTCTGGTAAAGCAATCTGTACTGATCTATAAATTAAAATGAGTGATTCTTGCAGTATCTCCTATCCACAGCTGATGTCAACTTTATGACAAGCTTCTCCTTCAGTTCATTAAATTCCCTGCAGCTATCTGAGGGTGGCAGGACAGATATGTTGACAAATCTGTAGCCTCTGATTTGAGAAATGCCATTCACTGTGTTTACCCTCATTAAATTACATGCAAATGACACCAGGCTGCTACAAATTAACCTCATGCAATTCTACACACATCAGAGTTGTCAGTTTGAACTCAGTATTCTGTTGTTTATGCAGGAGACTTCGGACTGCAGCGGCTCATCAATCCTCCTGTCGTTGCCTCATTCACAATTTTCTTTTCAGCAGAAGTGGCATTTCATGTGAAATTTTTGAATTGCATGTTGTTGTGTCACCATTTTTGGTACAATGTGGCAATTTTTTTAATTTATTTATTTATTTATTTTTTGATCAACTTTTTATTTGTTTATTTCATTTGATTTGGTTTAAAAAAGATTGCCAAACCGTCCATACAAATCAATGATTATACAACATACAAACAACAAAAACCCCATACAAGTAACGGTCATACAAAACAGATCGAGGACAAAAAAAAATTAAAAATAAATACAATAATTAATTAATTAATTAATCAATTGTGTGACCATTTATGACGTAAGATACGGTAGAACTGAAACTGAAAAGGCAGCAGATTGATGCACAAACCAGCTTTTTAAAGTCCCTCTAAGGAGCTTTTAACTGGTTATGAATCAGTCTGATTTTAATACTGATTACTCACATTTTACCCACATGAGCGAATGAGACTATTGGCGAGGAGATTGGAGATTACAATCCTGTCTCGTATGAAGCCTTGGCCCAGTTCGTTCAGTCAGCAGAAATGCTATGAAACGCTTTACAGTACACAGACCAGAGGAGACAGTTTGTTGTTTACCAGCATGATCGATCCGCTGTTCTTTTCTCTGTGGTTTGAAGCAGAAGGAGATTTTTCTTAATATAATTTTAATGTTTTATGTTTATGCCCGAACTGGTATTGTGCGAAAGGGTGATGTGTTTCTTTCATTCTCATCCAAAACAAACGCTGTGATACGAGAAATTATCTACGAGAAATTAATTATTTAGACAAGATGATTTAGACAGTGAGCAGTACCACTTTCTGTCCACAGGCGGCGCTACCATCAACACAAACTCAGAGATCCTTGGAAAAGCTTTAAACTTGAACTTGAAAATCATCTATTTCTAGTCCCGCTTTTTGGTAGTGTAGTGTAAATCTATAGTGTATATAAATATCTTCATCATTAAATCTATCTTATTCTGATTTGATTTATTTATCAATTTAGTGTTGATCATTTTTACTTATTTTATTCTGCTTTTTAACTCTTTTACCTTTTACTTTTATGTTATTTTTAATATCTTTTTTTGTGAAATGTTATTTTATTGTACTTCTTTTATCATTTATTGCTATTTTATCAGTTGTATAATCTGAAATCATTTCACTGTCTCATGCCCTTTTTTTGTTCTTTTTACAGTTTTTATTCTTATCAAATTATTTGTGTATAAGTCTCTAATTCATGGCAACATCTTACTTTTTTAATCCCTTGTAAAGCATTTTAAAGTAACAGTGGATAACTCGTGCAAACAAGCTAGTAAGCTAACGTTAGCTGTGGCATGAGACTCCTTAGGAAGCAAACACGCTGCAGCAGTTTGTGCCGGCTCACGCTTTATTTCGTCTCAGCTCGAGCTGACTGACGGTGCGGCTTGCGCAGCACGGTGAGCTAATCAACTCATACTGACATCACCTGTTGCTAAGAAGCACAACTTGGACCGGCAAATCCTGACAGAGAGTACAGATAGCGTGACCGATTTTTCTTTTTTCCGTGAAACCCTCGTCCCGGTGGCAAAGAAAATATCATGTAGAAACAGGATTTATTGTATACCAGTTTAGCAGCGAATGGTGTCATTTTTAAACCACTATTATACTGTTTAAGGTTATACATCATAATTAAAAAAGTGAAGCCAAAAAACTTGTCTAGTTTCACTTTAAATTGCATTTTATTTTGTTTAATTTGATGATCTGATTAATCACTATTTCTTAGCTTTTTTCCTCTCATCGTCTATCATCATCTTCTATCAAGTTAACAAAAACAAACACACACTCCTCTTTTAGCCGCAGATCTGTTGCTTGTGTTTTTTCCCATTATTCCGCTCGGCATCATCGAGACAACAATATGATGTCTCGGAGAAGCGTTTTTTTTCTATGTTGAACTACTGCTGCCATGCTTCTCTGTGATTGGCTCAGAGGTTTTAGATGGATGACACCAGAAATGCGACTGGATGAGAGTATTTATTAGTCACTACACCCTCTGCTTCATCTTCCGCTCCAGCAGGCTCTGTTACGCTCTGTGCTGCTGCACATACATGCACCAAAATAGCAGGTGAGCTCAGAGACACCCACACAGTCGGTGCAGACCTGCGGCTTTACACCTGTCGTTATGCTCACATGGTTGGAAAAAACAACATAAAACCTTCAAGACATAAATCTGGTAGTCACTCTGTTTTCTAACAGTAATTTAAAATTTTTTACATATATTGTCTTGATATTAGAGAATTGTACAACGCATAATGCAACATGTTTAAATGGAAAAACTGTTCCTTAAACACATGCATAGTCACATGTTTCAGCTTTACAATACAGTACACCCACAGGGTTTTTATTATCACAGCTACCACGTGACTCCTGTAGGACGCCATACATTATTATGTTCTATAGTGCTCACTCAATTTAGCATATGTATCAATTGTGCAAGAAACGTCCAGCCCCATTAAGAGCCGTAATGTGCTGCACACTTTCTGAAATATGCCATTGGCTATAAGTTCCCTTTCTTTTCAGAGTGGATTACTCACCAGAAAGAAACCATCAATCAAATGCAACACAAAGGACATTATTCACACTTGATAAACCTTTTTATCTTGTTAATGTGTGAAGTTACACACTTCAGACATCCCATTCTCCCCGTGTCCAAAAGGAATGGACTGACACTATGGAGAACACTCTGCATTTAGTAGCTACTTTGCATTTTTCTGTCTTCATCAAATTTCATTCAAACAAGAAATCACTGTTATCTAAGTAATGACCCAGGTTGAAAGACCTTTGCAGCGAGCTGTCAGCGCTCGCCATCAGCACAGAATTTATGGTAAATGCAATCCTGAACAGAGGCAGAACAGAGCAATCAGACATGTTGGACCGACAGGATGTGAGTAACATACACAGATCTGAATCTGGTAATAAGTTCAAGGCGGTGTAAATGTTTTATTCAAAATCAATTCACCGCTAGTGGTCGCCGCTCAGGACCAGCTCACAGCACCATTGATTCAACATTCTTATGAGACGTGCCAATTTGCGCAGCTCTCCACTAAAATAGACAGAGAAATAACCTGTTGACATTCTCCCAGCAACATTCACTGTAGTTTTAACATTTCCAATGTGCCCTTCACAATAAAATCTCTTAAAAGTGTATATGTGCAAAAAATCTCTTCATACAAAGATTTAATTGTGAAAAATTTTGAAGAATCTTGTGTGACAACAGATCATATTTGAACTAGCTTTGGGTTTTACTTCGGATAAATGACAGTCAAACCAGCGACCCAGTGTAGTTAACTAGGCTATTTTACGTACGAAATTAAAAGAAGATCATGTGGAAAGCAGCAGCTTTAATGGAAAACCAAGACTACCCTGCAAATATTTTTTAAAAAACAAACAAACAAAAAAACCCAGGCCTCATGAAGGGGGATTTCTCTCTTTTTTTATTTTTTATTTTTATTTTTATTTTTGCAGACACTTTTAGGCACACAATTTCTGTCTAAATTCAATATGAATTAAATATATCAAAAGTGACATGAAACATTTTCATGTTAATGGGAATTATCAAACAAAAAACTCAGAAAGACGGGGCTGGCAGAAGCAGTGCTGTAGCAGAGACCCAACCTAATGTGCCAAACACGTTTCTGATGTTGGGAGGAAAACGAAGCACCTGCAGGAAACCCACGCACACAAGGGGAGAACATGCAAACTCCGCAGGGAAGGGTCCTACCCCAGCCAAATATCAAACACAGGACCTGGATTCGAACCCAGGACCTTCTCGCTGTTGAACATCATTGTTGTGACATGAATTTGTGGGTGGTTTAAAAGTTTGACTCTTGTGCTTTTTCTAAAATGCAAGTTCTTAGTATGAGTTTAAGTTTTTCAAGTAGGTTTTCACTGCTAAAACAAGGGAAAGTAATAAAACAGGACAACGTTGAAAAAAGTTGCAATAACTAAGACAGCTGAAGTCTTAATTACACTCTTAGCAATAATGTTTCACACAGATATTTTAACGTGAACACAATAACCCTCTGTTATTCTTTAAATAAAACACGAGGCAGCTTCTGCGTGCTGTGAGATAGACCAGGGACTTAGTTTTGCAGCAGCAGCTGCCAAATTACGTTTTTGATGTTTGTTTTACTGTAGCAGCATTTAAATGAACAAACCTATCATTAAGGAAGGTACACTGTCTCAAGAATGTGCAGAAATGCACTGCTGCCTGCTTCCAAGTGTCAGCTGGAGGAAGAGCTCTCGAGACGGAAGGAAAACACTTAAAAATGTCATCAGGGCAACTTGAATTGAATTGACCTTGACTTCACCAAATAAACACTTAAATCTCTCAAGATGAAGATGTAAACACGTGTGAATTACATATTTTTAGGTAAAAACATATTTCTGAAGTAGATGTACACTTCCACTGAGAGTGTGTGCACTTCAAAAGGCTAATTGTTTGAAGGAATTTGACAGACTAATGTCTTTCGTGGCTTAACTGACATTTAAACAAAAATAAAGAATCAAGATTTTTACTTTAAACCCTCACTTTAGAAACTCACCGGCACTTATTCTCACATTGTCCTTAAAAAGACAACTTTAGCACATGTAACACTTCCCACAGCTCTTCAGCACAGTACACTAAATAATGGCACTTATGTAATCAAGATTTCTGACTAGATGGAATCTTTGTGGAATGCTACAGAAAAAAGCCACAGCGCCGTTAATCCACCAGCACAGCTGCAATCGAGCTGGCTGATGGCGTCGCTGTGACTCAGCTTGTGAGGTGGCAGCTGTCTGGTTTTAGAATAGTGTTAGGGTGCGTTCCAAATCGCATACTTTTGCTTTTTACTTGTAGTACATACTGCACCTGCCCCCACAAAGTACATACTGTAGCATGCAGTATTCCATAATACTAGTACTCCATGATAGTGTGCCTCGAACTTTGACTGAGGTGCTCCTATATCCGTCACAGCCTTAGTGTGAAAATTTGGAGTGCAAGTTAATTATGAATGCTTTCTAAGCTACAAGGTAAAATTCATTCCAACGTAACTTAACATTTGCACTCATTTATTCACTTGGCTTTGTGCAGCAATAGTATATTAATATACAGCATTAACTGTAGGAGTCGAAAAACGCACATAGTTCTTACAGTGAAATGCACTGCCATGTGTCATTGCGGCACTTGTCATTGTGTGTGTGTCATATTTTCCACTACACAGAGGATTTTGGGTTAGAATGGCTGGAAGAGCACGCTGGCTTGCGTACTGCAAAATCCAACCAGATGTAGTAGAACATCCTGGTGCCTCTCGAGTATGTGTCTACATGCTAACATTAAAATGGCCGCGAGGAACTTTCAGTTTTTTGTTGATTCTAGCGCCCCCACTACTGTCATTAAGATCTTTGCTAGCCTGTGCCAAGCGGGCATAACACTGGCAACGCGTGCATCTGTTTTGGAAGCGAGTGAAAGAGAGACCACAGGATGGATCACGATGAGGTAATGTATTTATATGTGACTGAGAAATAAGTCATAAGCCAGTTGTGTGGCAGTAATGTCCCCCGAGACCTGTTACCTTTATTTTCTGAAGGCTAACGTCACACAGCCATTTGCATTAATGTCACATGCTACGGTGTAAACAAACAGCTGTAGGCAGAGATTATAATTACATTACTGGGATTGCACAGAACAATGGAATTTAAACGAAAAATCATTTTGTCTGAGTTTGCGAGGATACGGACACATTCACAGGCATTAATAGTAACTACATAAAAGCAGCAGTCTTTTCACTGAGGGACTCGCTGCTGTTGCAGGAAATATATAGTCATCAGAGGAATCATGAGAGTGTTTCATAAATACTTAAAAGTTCCTCATAGTCACTTGAAGTTGCATTCATGCAAGGGTGTGAGTTTAGTCTCAACACTGGTGGGGACACGACACCTGATACCACTGGCAGGCACGAGCCTACAAATGCCATACTAGTCTTATACGGATTCTCAAATGCAACTCACATCCCAGTGCCAAAATTTGTGCTAAATATCATTAATTTCAACATAAATAGCCTGTATTAGGACTAAATCTGGAAACTAGTTAAACTAGCGGTCCCATTTATCGAGTGAATAAGATATTATGAAACCAACTTGCTCTGATGTACGATTCTTATTCCTCAGAATCTCATGGCCAGATAACTTATATGGACTTTCTCACTTTCTCTCTCACATTAAGACAGACTTTAATGTTGATGCCTCCCTATAATCCAAACTGTAATTCATAATTAGAAGCTGACCTGACACCCTGACAATACACCTGTGTCCTCATCGGTCCTCATCAGCCTGCTCTACTCCTCCAGCCTTTAACTGTGATGCATTTAAATCATTATTTATGATTTCATTTTTTTCAAATTCAATTTTCATAAATAAATTTCTCAGTGAAACACCTTCATTTACTGAAGTTTATCACCAAAAGCCTAATTTTCCAAGATCAATGTTACATTTGAACACATCATACCTCCGCCCAATACTTGTTTAACTAGACAGGCCTTGAACACAACATAATGTGATCTTATGGTGCCTTGTTTAACTCGCTAATTTAACTCTCCTCCTGCCTATTTCAATCATAAACTGGACTATTTTTTATATAACGGGACTTGGTGCGAACAAAGTTTGGGTAGGTGCATTTCACTAGGCTACCTATTATTTACTTTCTGAGAGGTGAAAAAGCTCCCAATGTTCCTTTTCTTTCTTCATGGGATCAAGCATGTCAGAATGATCTCATATGACTTCACTTATCATTTGGCAACACTCAAATATCGGTAAAGACAATTCAGTCTTCCTGAAATACTGGCAGGGACATGTCGCCACTGTCCCTATGCAAACCTATGCCTGTGCTCTCATGATATGTTAAATTCATGACCACTCATACCACAGCGTATCATTGTGAGAAATTAATGTTTTCAAGGGAATGAAATTCTTCATTTCGAAATTGGAGAATATTGGGGAAGAAATCTTTTTTTCTCAGTTGCCCGTTACTTTAAAATCATCTCAAAGGGTTAAAGATGTCAGTATATTTCACATGTGTACCTTTTTTCCACACACTAATAGACAAACTTAATATTAATCTATTGCACTATTCGATAACTAATGATAACTTTACAGTTTTTTGCTTAACAATGAACAAAAGCCAGTGTCAAGAATATGTTGAGGTAATGAAAATGATTCTGTTGTATCTTTTGCCCATTTCAAAAAGAGGAACCCCTGATGCATGCTCAGCCATTTGTCTTGGTCATAACAGCATCATCAACAACCCTTGCATGTCAGCTTGAAATATGAATTCTCCTCCCCGTCCCAGAATGCTGTGTATACGATATCGACATCTGTGGAGCTGGTGGCTGTCTGGCTGCAGGCATTTGATGTAGATTTTCTCAAAGACTTCTTCGGGGATTGTTCAGATGGTCTGGAGCCAGAATTGAGAATTGAATGATGGATACTTCATTACCTCAAGTGACTCTCTCTGGCCTCATATAACTTTACAGCCTCGTTTTACCCCCTTGGTCTGTAAATTAGGTGCCATAAAAGAAAAAACCTCATCACAACCAGGCCTCACACCCACAAGAAAATTTGTCTGTGACACCCAACTCACTGGAGAACTTAAAGGTGCACCGTGTCAATGTCTTGTGAAATGCCAAGCGGCTAAAGGGGGGTGGGTGGGAAGGCTGGAGAGAGCTGGAGGTAAAGGAGCCAAAGTGTAACAGATTGCCAACCCCAAACCCTGCCCTTAAACCAAAAAAGGGACTTCAGGGATGAGGGTGCCAGTCGCAGCATAATTGATGATGGCCTGGGTACAGGGTAGGTCCCATCTGCCACTGTCTGTTATTTGGGCGACGAAAAAAGATTTCCCTTTTGTCCTGTCTCAACCAAGCCTTCAAACTGTGCTGGCGAAATCCTCTCTTCTGTCCCCCTTGTCCTCATTATAGGCACAAAGCTGTAAGTCCAAGCCCGGTTAACCCTCGGAGAGCGGCAGCCCTGAGAGAGAAGGGGGAAAGCTATATACAGCCCTGACATGTCATATTTCCTATCATATGGGAACAGAGCAACACAAAAAAAGGCAAAATTGCACATAAGCTTCCAAATCATTCTCTTTAGATTGTGAAAGATGAGTGCGTTTATGTGCGTTGGTGTGTGTTTCTCAGCTTTATAAACTTGAACAGTGAACAGTGTAATGTTTTTATTTGGATGGCTGTGAAGCTTTTGTGTGTGTGGGGGTGGCGCATGTCTCCCAGTGGTACACCACAATATTATGGCCACTTGCGAGACAGCTGCAGTCGTGCGGTAATGCATCAATGAAACCATATGTTTGCACAGACAAGGCCACTCGAATGCTTTTCTCAGTCTCTTAAACACAGTCAGAACCGAGAGCGCAGGCATGTAGCGTATGAGCTCGGTGCATTTTCAACATCGCTATGATTAATGGCCTTCGAAACTGGGGAACTTGTTCAGTGTGGCACAAGCCTTTGTCTCCGTGTCTCATCCCCTTCCTCTTCCTGACAGCCACCAGAGTCTCCCTCTCTCTGCAACCAGCTACTGCCGGCTGGTTGGCTTGGGCGGTAGGATGCGATAGGAGCTGACAGCACAGTAATAATCCATGCAAATTAACAGGGTGGGGTGTAAATGCAAATGTAAAAGCACAATAGAAAAGTGATTAAAAAGCATTTCAGTGGCTTTTATCTCGTGGTGCTGCTCGTGCTGTTGAATAAAGGCTTTCAAAAGAAGCAGACTTAGGTGCTGGGGACTCATGCCAGCACTCATCTCAACATGTCTTTTTTTTCCGTCCTGAGAGGACTTAGCTTTGATTGTTTTTCAGGCTGCCTTCTATCTCCCCCACTGCTACAATCATAGCCCATCCAACTGTGACTTCTCAAAATAAGGGATATAAGCACTTTGGCAGTGTTTTATGTTGCACACTGCTTAACCCTGTCTTAAATGTATGTGCGTTTCTCCCATTCACGTGCATGTGTATTTACACAAATCTAAATTTCTGTCAGGAGCAGCCTGAGCCTTGCAGAACTAAAGCAGCAGTGGGGCATATGTTGTGTGCATTGCCAAGAGCTGGCAGTGTAAATTTTGTTTTGATTTTTTGGCTGCCAGATTCAGATCCTCAAGCCTACAAGTTAAGTTGAGATCATAGGACTGGCTCGGGAATGGACCAATTAACTTACACACCCAGGCTCCGCGGGGATGGATATTAGGTGAAAGAGTCAATTAAATTGGCATTTTGAGTTTCCAGTTGCTTAATTTGCGGTAATGTGGCATGGCCGTTTCTGTTTCCACTCTTCATGTTCAACGTCCTATTATGCCTTTGTGTTTAGGACCAATTACAAATCGCATTAAAAGCAGCCGAGCAGTATGCAGTGTCCTTTTAAAAATGTTTTTCTATACTATTTACACTTAATTAAACAGTACACTTAATGTACATGAATTTGTCTTGGTGGTATTGGTGGAGATGCTCGTTGTCAACAGAGAGTTGAACTACAACACAAAAGGACCTCTCAAGGTAAGTGTTCTTCAGCTGGATCAAACTGGTTCAAACGTTTGTGCCAGCCAGTGTTGCCAGATGCAGTGTTTGTTTGTAACGCGCTACTGTAACGGCGTTACCTTAATAATATTACTATTCCCAGAGTGGTGTAATGGATTACAAATAAAACTCCAGAAATATTATAACCGTTACTCCAAAATCAAACAGATCATTACAGTTTGGTCACTTGTTTCTGGTTTTTAGTGATTAACTGAAATCATTTTTTATTAGAAGTGACATGCTGCAAAGTGTTACGTGGCAAAACAATCGGCTGGAGCAGCCGCAGCTTGCAAAGTTTCAATGTTAAAATGGAGTTGGAGACAGAAGCTTGGACTTTTAACGGCTGGAAATGTGCTCACTATTTCAAGCTAATTGGGAGCCATGATGATAAAAGTACAAATGTCAAATGTAAATTGTGTTCAGGAGGTACTAAGACTCTTTCCACGGCCCAAACACCTACGACAACAGCACAACACACACAAGTTGTTCAAAAGATTGTGTCTTGTCATCAGTTTGAATTGGTTGTTCTTTTAATTTGCCTATAACTCATACGGATTCAAAGGCTGCTAAAAAAAAAGATTAAAAAATCTGCTAGCTGCAGTCAGCAGCAATTATACTTACTTTTACACAGAGGTTCAAATGCAATATCATAATAATACTTTTTTTTTTTTTAATTTTTATTTTTAGGCGAGGGCTGAACACTGGCCAGATGTACGATAATTATCATATTTGTATGAGAATTTTCCTCTCTGTACGATGTGCAATCAGTAATGCCAAAAAAAAGGCTGAATGTACGAACATTTTGCCATTTCTCTGAGTGGTGTAGGTTTCCTATTGGAAAACACTGATGCAGTGTGTAGTTATGGTGCTTTTGTTTTGAAGGGTAGCGGAAGGAGTGATTGTGTAATGGGCTGCAGTTGACTACAGTGTGAAACGCTCAGTTGCCATCTTCAAAGAACAGACTTGCAGGCTTGTTCCATTAATATGGTGCTAATATAGTTTTGCCATTCAGTGTAGTTTTCAGGCCCATGCGTGATAGCTTTTGCTTAAACGCGATAATTTCAAAGCCGCAGTGTGATATTGCTGTATTTTCCATCTGGCAACACTGGTGTCGACCAGCGTTATAATCTCCTCTGTAGCTCAGGGGATGCAGCTTCGTGGCTGCGACTGACCTCTGACCTCAGAGAAGAATTTGAAAAAGACAATTCTTTCTAAAAGGTTAATAAAATATTGTGCTACATATGATCAAAGACCAAATTTTACAAAACGCAGTGTATCGCCTGAATCCATAGTGTGTGCCAGCCTCTGCTCTCTCTCCATCTGTATTCTCTCTCTGGCTTTTGTTACAGATCTATATATCAGAAGCTCTATGTGGTTTTTTAACTCTGGCACAAACATGAGGAAAATGTGTTGTAGATGTTCTTTGGGGTCCACTTTTGCCTCTTTGTCTGTGCTATTATTTCCAATTTCAGCCATAAAGAACCTCTCCAGATTTAGACATGAAATTGTTTTGCATACTGATGACACTGTGCCACCTAAAGGCCTCCTTTCAATGTGGTTTAAAATGCAGTCATGCAACCAGAACACATGGGGATTTGCCAGAGAGTAAGACTCTCCCTTATTCACTGCACTTACTTTAGAGAAGTCACCTCATGCCTTTTTAATTGTGAAGAAAAAAATAAATTACTCTCCGAAAAAATGCAGCTGGAAGTTGTTGTTTTGTTTCATAATCGCATAATCTGGGTGGAAGGTGAGACGCAGGGCACAAAGGCGATGGATTTAGTCCTTTAATAGTTAAAAGGTGTGTTTTTTGGCACAACAAGGAATAAACCAATCAGTATGACCAAATCCCCTTTAAGAGCCAGGTGCACTTGAACAGGACACATTGCCTTTTAGATGGCGGAGACAATCGGTCTCAGAAATGAGCACTTTTGCGCAAGCGAGGTGAAAGCACATGAGCAGATCATCTATTGAAGCATCAGTCATTTAATGAAGCTCCGTGAGGTGAGGCAGGCACAGGAGGAGAGTATCCTCGTCTTCTGGCGTCACCAGAACAGTGGCACAAAGCTGAGAGAGGTATAATGATGTCAGGAGACGAGGAAAGCAAAAGCTTCACTGCATACAGTAATGCACTGATGGGCTATTTAACTTATTATGAGGAGTTCTGATGTGCATCCCAGTGTGTGCACACGCCTTGTGACCATGTACGCATGTGTGCATGTATCCCAATCGCAAATAATGGGCCAACACTGTGCCAGACGTAGAAATGTTTTTGGTTTTTTTAATAGCGAAAAGCTATCTGGTGCCACCAGGTAGCAATGCGCCAAAAAAATGCACCTGACCACATCTCTTTCTAAGACCAAAACTCCCTTTGGTCCACAGATGAGCTCAAGTTCATTTACTTTTGAGACAACGTGGACACTGAGCATGAAAACTACCGTTCCACTTGGGTTGTACTCTGTGGCGCCTTCGGGCCAGGTGGAAGAGAGAGCCCTTACCCTCAATTTCCACAGCGTCCGTCACAGCTCCGTTCCGACTCCGGTCCAACTCACGCAGCAAACCCTCGCCCACTTAATCCGTTCCAGCTCCGTCTCCGATCTGTTGCGGCGCTGAGGAGCAGGACTCGCGAAAGCACGAG
>JAQLOL010000012.1:5914695-5931235 GCA_029783665.1 Naso thynnoides
CTTAGTCTTCGATGACGTCTCATCCTCAGGCTGGTATCCTCCACTTAATAAATTTGCCTTCATTTGATCCATTTTGATGTTATACTACAAAATACGAACTAGCAGCAGCTAGTGGCTAGCTGCATCTCTGTCAGATCAGTGACGAAATTCAGGACAAGGTCAAGAGCCTCCGTTTGTCAGTGACTTTCAAAATAAAAGTAATTGTGGCTGGATAATAGTGATTTATATTGCACATTTTTTAAGTTTGTTTTATTCTGAAAAACAATATGTATATCCTTGTTCTCACCTGCTGCTTGCCTGCATGTTGTTCATTTTACCCTTGCCCATGTCTGTGTATTCATTATGTATATTTTTTCACCTGTTACACAGCCTTATTGTGGGTTACCTGTTGCTTACCAGCGGGTACCTGACCTGGTGCAGGACTCTGTTCTAAATACTTGTCAAGTTTCATTACTTTTTTTTTTTTTTTTTGGTTCACCATTGACATCCAGCAGCCAGCAGACACAACCAGTTTAAAACTGTATGCATCCACTGGAGCTCCTGGAAAGTGACGCTGGAAACAATTTCGCCCTTAAAATTTGTTTTCAAAGCGGCGTTTTGAACCAATTCTGTTTTATCATCGAAGCAGAGACAAGGCTGGTAAACTTTAAACGTCCTGCACACCCACACAGTTGTTCTCAGCTATTCTGTTTGAAGTTCGGGTGGAGCTCAAGTTTGCTGAAAGTTTGCTCCAGTTGCCAAACTTCATATACTGATGTGCTTTATGCTGTGTTCAGTATGTATATTTGTGAAGGTCTAAGTTGCCCCACACTGATGATGAAATAAAACTAACGGTAGAGTCAGATGTTAGTCAAGTGCTGTTTCAACACATACACACAGTCCTAAGAAGAGGTTTAATCAGCCAATACAAGTCACAGCACCTGTATGTAGGTACCATGAGTGTGAAGAGCCTGTTCTTGTTGCTCTCATAGCAGGGAAATCATTTGCTAGATTTATATTTGTGGGCACTGTGTGAGCAGGAAAACTATTTTTAAAAATGTACTTTTCTTTTTCGCCTTGTGCCTGGATGGAAATGAATTGCAGGGTCGCTTATTAGCCTAATACTGGAGGCACACAGATTCTGGCATGATGCAAGACATGAAGTTATGTCTGCACTATTTACGGAGTGAGAAAGAAAACCCTTAATTTGAAAAGTTAAATTGCCACTGTGGGGAGGGGATCATGACCTGCCACAGTTTCCTTGTTCATGTTGGACGAAATAAAGACCCAAACTGTGAAAGGCTGAATAAACCAAGTGGAGAAACTGACAGGTTTTGATAGATTTTAAAAGTACAAACTCATTGGTCCTGCAATCCTCAATCTCCTGTGAGCTTCTTTAGTCAGAAGAAGCAAACGTTAATTTGGAAACTACATGCAAAAAAAGAGGAAAGAAGAATTGCATTCATATGGGTTTAGGGTTACATGTACAGCATATATTTTCTATGCTTGGTTCTCTGAAATGCCATCAGACATCATTTCTTTTATATTACCAAAAATCTCGTGTTTGTCAAAATGTAACTCAGTTTCCTTGGCAACACCCGAGGGACTAATACCTCCAACTATCATTGCCATCCACTAAAGTCTTGATGCAATTGAAACTGTGTTTACCACTGCAGTAATTATAACAAACTTTAAATATGACTTGGCAACAAGAAATATTTCTAGTCCCCTCAGCTAACTAAACGATTAGCCTTAAAGCTAACATTATGCTAGCAACACTCAAAGTCAAAAGAGGAGTGACATACTGAGTCCTGAAACCCAGAGGTCAGTTAGCATTTTAGCACCTCCAGTTCCTCCAGTTGTCTCAAAGTCGTTGTGTTTTTTGAATGGCTTTTCGGTTTACTGGCAACGGACAAAAAGTATCCCATAGTAGGAAAATCAGCACACGCTCCCGTGAACGACGGTCACCATGTGTGAACTGTTCGAGGACACAAGCCGTGAGCTCGCAGAAAGCGTGACAGAGTGTCACAGGATATCCAGCGTGCCAAATACGTGGCCCAGTCACAGGTGTGCAGGTACTGGCCATTGGACGCACCAGGAGTTTTCCCAGTGGCCTGACCTGCTCAAGAGCTCACAGGGAGGAGCTTGAAAAAAAGCCAGTGGTCGCCCGACTGACTCCAGCAGAGATCTGCAGACTATTCGCAACATTATAGCCTATTTAGAGTGTTTAAATCTAAAAATAAATTTTAAATGTCAAACTAAAATTAAATGTTAAATGATTTGTCAAACCTTAGCATGCCATATACACATAGTAGTTGGAGTTATAAGATAATCAAACTTTAAGTATAGCTATTGTCAAAGTTAAGAACTGGATAAAATAGGGCAATTATGAGTTAAAAAACAATATACTGTTGTGGTGTTATTTTTATTATAATATAGTCAACATAGTACTACAGTTAACTCGACCCCCATTCAGTTTTTAGAATGAGTACAAATATTGCATTTAAGCTGTGATCATTTGTTCTATTTATGCCGTTGTCCACGGTCACGCTGCATAAAAAACTCATTATTAGCTTTTTATAAGTATTTGCTTGAATGTCGCTGCTTTGGCCCACTTATGTGACTTCAACTTCAAACAGCTCCTTTTGCTTTTTGATGAACTCATTTAGTCTTTGTGGGTGCTGCTGCCCTGAGGTCTGTTGCAGAATGACTTGTTGTCAGCTCTGTTTTCAATGTCATATCATTCTGAGGCTGCTCTCAATAGGGCCTGACAAACTACAAAGAAATTGGATGGATTTATTGAGCCACCATTTAGCAGCTGTTAAATATAATCATTCTGTGGAATGTCTTGTTTGCTGCAGCTAGTTTTTGTGGGTTAATGTGTCTAATGTATAGTTTGGCTGTTTGCATTAGTGTAGGAGGCTGTACCAAAGCAAATGTATTTTGACATGAGGAACAACTACTAAATCTTCAAACTTAAAGGACTGAGATGAATGAATTGCTCAATAAACTGAATATAAAGACTGCCTTCCATGTGAAATGAAGTGTGCACATGGATTTAGGATTGAACTTTTTTGCTGTCTGAATTTTCAGCCCTATTTAATTGTGCAGTACCATCAGCCACTTTTTATTAAAATGAGGTTCAGTCAGGACCACTATAGCTGAAAGAAGATATTTTATCTCAGCAAGTTAAATTTGGCGGTGTAGCTCCGTGCTTGGAGCTCCCTGCACTTCCGTGAGCGTACATGGAGAGCCTAAGGCAGGGAGAGCAGCAGAAACCCACAATGGAGCACCAAAGAGAGCAGGCATGAATGACAACACAATGACATTGATAATGGCAGAACTAGCATGAAAGGAGGAGCTGGGGTTGAGGTGGGTTGCAAAGTGGTTGTGCAGAGCAAACCCGGGGATTCCGCTGGATGCGTGTGCCTCCGAAAACGGCTCCACGTTTGCTCTGTGCTCCGCCGTCTGTCCACACCTACCGCCTTTCGTCCAGGCTGCATTTTAGATTAATAATTACAATACTGAGTGTGATTGCAGCCTCTGAAAACCTCTGATCTGTTGACTTCAGGTCTGGTTCTACACGTAATGACAGTTTATTTATGAAGTTTAGTGAAATATGATCTGGCGTCGACACGGAGTGTTTTATTCTGAAATTAACCCCATGTTTTGATGTCATATCTGTGTCTGACTTACTGTCCCATTCGATCTGCTCTGTGCTGAATTGCTGTGTTTTGCTCCAACATCTGGCAAAAATAGAAGCCTCGCCTATCTGCTGTGGAGGGCTCCAGATGACCCGAGTTGCAGCAGAGTTGAAATGCAGTGAAGCTGCAGCCAGTGGAAGCTCACACATTGATTAGAACTGAAACGTATCAGCTCTGCTGACGTGCCGGAGCGGAGACGCACTGCACACGCATCTGATGGAATTTAGTGCTTAAGCTGTTAAAATAAAGGGCCTTTAAGTAGCCTGGCTAATTGAATGGGTCGCAGCGATCAGCTGGCTATCAGCTGACTGATCAACTGATTGCAGCCAATGTCAGCTAAATGACAGCTTGAGCTTGACTTTGCTTTGTGGCCTGCATGAACCATCGATATGCTCAATTTTGCGAAGGAAACTAAGTGAACATTGAAACTGACTAACTTTTTTTTTTTAACATACACAATGTTTTTGCCACTGGAGGCAGCAGAAACAAATTTTGGACACAGCATTGTCATGATAGCTGTGTCCTTAATCAGGGCTTGCATCCCACAAAGGCTACAACGGCGGAGCCTCTGGGCTGTGGGCATTTCATCCGCCACATTTGTCTTCTGCGTTTGAAGTAGCTGACAAAATGGGACAGCCTCTGTTGTGCCACTGTGACAAAATCTATCAACAGATACATCCTTTCAGATGATTCAGATCATTTGAACTTTGACCAAGTTTGCTGCTGACCTCTCAAAGTGCACCCAATGAGATATCAGCTGTGTGTGGCCAGAGACGATCTGGAGGCGACGCATACATGCCGAGAGGGGAGAGAAAGACAGAGGAAAAAAAATCAGTAGCTCTCTGACCAAGTTTAACTCTCAGTTTTCCTAGCGACATAATAATGTTTCATGCACGCAAACTCGTTATGGTCAATCTTTTTGTCCAGGGTATAATTAGAATGTCAAGTGCAAGAGCCCTCTTACGAGACCAACTTTAATCCACAGGGAACAAACTCCTTTTCTTTCTCTCCTTTTTCTTCTACTTCTGGGGGTGACAACCTGCGTCGCTGTTGCCTAGCAACAATGACTGGCTCCGAACCTTCGCTGTGCCTTCTTTCTGGGCCCTACCTGGTGGTGAACAAAGCGCAAAGTTCTTATCGTGTGAAGGCCGCTTTACAGTTTGTGTGTCAAGTTTCTAGCACTACAAAAGCCGAGAGCGGCCATGGTTGCTGCTATCGTTTTTCATTCTGTTCACAAAATCACAAAATAATCATTTCGTTACCACGGGACAACAGCACGTTTTCTTGTGATAACGGTATAATTTATCTAGATATCTGATTATATATCTGAACAGATCTCTGCCACTGTTGCGGAGGATTCATAACTGAACAGTAAATAAAGGTATAAATGTGTAGTATTGTTTCCATCAGGAAAACGTCATGTTTGTGATAATCAAAGATGTTTACCGACTCCCCTCTCTGCAACAGCCAGCAGCTGCTCAAATAATGTCAATGTTATTATAATAATAGAGATAAAGACATTATTTAGGCCATGTGGTTTTCTGTTAGGACATGACTGTCTAACTGTGTGACCACATCTCCACGCCAGTCCCAACCTCTGACAGCAAACAACCTTTTACTTTGAAAACAGACTTTTTTTCTTTCCCGTTATCACGGGACAGTGAGCCATGTTATCCCATGATAATGAAATGATTATTTCGTGATCTCGAGATAACAGAATTTAAAGAGATAGTTAACAAATGCAGTTACAGAGCAACATTAATATTCATTTGGACTTGGGTCTTTGGTTATCATTCTGTTGGATCTCTGTTTGGTCTTTACTAACTCCTGCGAAAAAAAAAAAGTTCTCTACATGCTATGAAAGCAGCGAGAAACAGCCAAACAGGGTCCTCTCACGGAGAGCTCTGCTTCAATATGGCTGCAGCTGATAGAAAACGAAGCGAAAAATAGGCAGGGAGCACAGGAAGCGCTGATTATGCTGCAGATCAGCCAGATTCCCTTCAAGTAATTAAAACAAAACAACCAGTGAAGGTACAGAGTGTTTATGCGGCAAATGTTATTTTTATCACCAGGTTTTTGTGCATAATTGACGTTTTTTTTTTATTTTTACCTTTTGTATTTTAATATTAATTAAATAAGTACTGATGAATTAGCAGACTTTTTGTAGTCTTGAACAACATCAAAAGGCAGCGTGCGTGTGCGTGTTTGAGAGAAAGCAGAGGAGAGCAAAGCAGGAAAAAACAATACTTGAAAGGCTTTACAACTGCTGCACACCCACTTATCCATCTCTAGCTGAGCTTTAAGGACAGAACAAATGAGTCAGCTGAGACCTCTTAGTCTATACTTTGAGCACTAAACAACTGAACAGGCTGTTTAGTCAAACTTTGACACAGCTGTGATCAAACCAAACGCACAAGTATCATAAAAGAGCCCAGTCTTGACTTCATGTAGAAGAAGCTGGAGCGCATCATGAACATCATTTCATGCATTTATCTTAAAGAAAGACATAAGCTTTGTTTGCTTTTGTCCACAAAGAAAAAGGTATCCCCTGTTGCTATGCAACATCCTTTTGTGTCTTTCCAGCATTCAGTTTATGTCTGACGCTGTATTCTTTCTCATTGTAGACATTTAAAAGCAATGAAGTTCACCATCAAGGCTTCAGCTGCACGTTAAACTAAAAGCAGTTTTAGAAAGACTTCCTTTTGACTCTTATGTTCGTTTTGTTCTTCAAATGTCATTTAGGATTTAATGCACAACCATTAATGTAAAATAATGTAAAATGTTCAGTTTCTTTTTTTTTTTTCCTTTCCTTTTTAACAGGTGAAAGTGGAAGTTAGATTTGTTTGGCTTTTCACTGAGGCAGTGGCCTGGTTCCAGAGACTAGTTAGAGATTCAAATAGGTCTGCTGCTGCTAGTTATGGGAATTCCAGCTCTTTTTAGTGAGCCAGATCATTTGGCTCAGATCAGCAATAACAGCCCACACTTCCGGCTCCCAAATGGTCCTTCATTTAGTACTATTCCAGCTTTTAGGATTCAGCCAAATTTAGAATTTTCTTTGAACTCTGTGTTTACAAAAGTCACTCTTATTATAATTAATTAGACTATTATTATTATTGTAATTATATAAACCTTATAAATAACACTGTAACACATGTGTATTGATGGCTTTAATTTATACTGAATTACTTTTTGAATGCATGGCAGCAGGGGGCTCACTGTTATTACCAAAGTAAGATATTTCTGGATTCTGTTTAATGAATACAGCACATGTAACAGGATTTACAAAAAAGTGACTCAACAGCAGAGACACTAACGTGGAAGTGGAATTAGACAGAAATCAAGGTTTTGTATGTTGATAAGCAAACAAAAACAGAAAACTAAGAAAATAAAAAAAGTAGTAAAACAAGAAAACGGATTAACATGAGGAGCAGGAGGAGTGCAGAGAAGAAACATCTGAACTAAACATACAGGAATCCAAATAATTTATTAAACACAGGCGACACAGAAAAGGAGTCAGAAAATTAAACGAAAACGGGAAGTAAAGAAACACCATCAACATGAAGCAGCCACACTAATGCATAAAAAAAAAATTTTAAAGAAAGACAAAGGAAAACAGGGGTGAAACACAAAAATCTGGGCCCCATAAACAAGCCGTCTCTGTGGGCCCCCAATCCTCACTTTTTGTGGGTCCCTCCCCGCATTGGTCCCTGGGTGAACAGTAGAAGCTCCATGACAACACAAAGAAAGGGATTTCAGGAGGTTTTCATGAAATCTAATGAGGCTGAATTTTGTATCTCGCTCCTTTAAAAGAATCAACTTATTCATAAGCAGCACTAGCAGTTGCACCTACTGGCTGCTGTTTCCTCCACATAAGAGCAGGATCATCGTCCTCCTACACTGGCAGCTGGCCAAGTAGTCCAGTCATATTTCTCTAACCAGTGTGAAAAATCTTAACAACTCCTACAACAACAACTTTATGTCAGCTGAAGAAACACCATTGGAGGGATTATTGTTGTTGCCTTGCTTATTTTCTGTCTATTGTAGATGTGCATAGCAGCACTGATTAGAGGCGTTCAATCAGTCAAACAACCTTATTAATCAATCCCACTTCATTAATCCACTAGGGGCAATACATTGTGCTGGATAATTGTGAGCAACATGCATTATCCATGGCCCTTATTTGAGAACAGTCATGTTGAAATCAATTTAAAAACAAGGTTTCATGTTTTATTTTGGAATCCTTGCTGCATAAAATGTACTGAAGACATTGTTGGGCATGCTACTTGGAAAAGGAACAGCAGTGAGCTAAGCTACTAGTTACTCTACATCAAAATAAAGCCTCACAACTTTTAAGCTATCCACGGAGAAACGTAGCAAGCTGAGCTACACGAAAATGACAAAAGTAGCTCGCTACTTGCAAAGCTACTTTTTATTTTATTGTACTTATTTTCATCAAAGCAGCATTGTCTCAGTGATAGGAGCAACCGTCAGCCAAACAATTAGTCAAAAAATGTTCAGTTGAACGGTTTATTATGAAGTAAAAGACTTTAATTAAAACTATCTGACTATGTCAGTAATTCAAAAATATGTTTCCAAAATACGTTTTTCAGTCAATAAAACCATAATAAAAAAAATATTATAGACAATGAAAATAACAGGCCTAATTTAAAATGTTCCTTTTTGGGGGGGACATTAGAAACATGAACATGACCACATGTGACATCAGGATGTCTGACTCTAGCTCCTCTCGTAATAACATACTTTAGCCTTTGACGAGCATGGCAGGACACATGAGAGACGCGTCTAGAAGCACAGCGTAGCCAATCAGAGTGGGAGTAGGACACATCTTGCCAAGAAAAACCAATAGTGAAGCAGCAAGCAGAACGAACTACAGGACATGTGATGTCATGTTGAAGTGCTTCCCTCGTCTGCATGCCTCGGTGTGGAGCTGGCGTCGGTCACATCACTTATCCTCAGTTTCATTACTCTTAGATTTATCCAGACCCCCGCAGAAAAAAAAAGTCTGCTGCACTTCAGTAATTTTCCTGGGAAATTATCTTGTAGCTTTTGTGGATGCCGCAAAGCAACTTGGTCAGTAAATCATCTTCGCTACTGAAAAGCTAGTCAACTCAGGAAGTACTGACGTCACCATCGCTCTTCTGAGAAATGGACTTAAGTCAGTAACGTCGCTGTGTGTAGTGAGGCTACTGGCCAGCACTGATTGCAGATTATTTTTAGCTGTAATATACATGCATTTCATCATGTTTACACATGATCATGCCTGCAGTGGACTTGTATTGCAGTCTCATTGATTCCGTGTCTTGAAGTTTATATACTTTCAAAAGCTGTCACTCCCCACCACTATTAGGAGACACCCAACATGCCAAATTCCCCCACTGCAGCTTGGAGAGGGCTGAACATAACGGACTGCATGTGTTCAAATCGTCTACTATTATGTTTCGAGATCTGTTGGCATCTGATGTCACTGAAGCACGCTGCTGACATATCAATAATAGCTTCCCAGTGCCACTCATTAGAGCATCCTCAGAGCACAAGCAAGCACTGATTGAAAAGAAGAAAGATAATGACTGTTAATAATAAGAAGGAAAGCTGATTAAGTCGTGGCCAGGATCCTTCTCTCTGCCGCTCTCGTCTCTCTCTCTGTTTCTCCTGCTTCTGCTCCCCCATGGAAACATTCTCTCGCCATAAAAATTATGGCCTTGTCCTTTTGACACCGCCATGATTAATTGCTGCAACATAAAGGTGTATACAGACCGATGCATGATTGCTACATTTTCAGGAAGGTTTCGTATTTGAGATGATGGTGAAGTGGGGGCAGCTTGGCAGAGCGCGGATGCTTTCGTCCATGTCTATTCACTGGAAAAATGCAAAACCCATCTCGTGCCATCCGGGCTTAATTTTACCACTGTCGTGCACCATTGTGCTCAGGCCACTGCTTAGAATTACATCTCTCTCTTTTTCTGTGCTAATTCATTTTCAAAATGAAATAAGTGGTTTGTGTCTGGCTTCATTGTCTGCACATATTGGACTATGAAATGTTTGGGGATTTATAACAGAGGCATGATTGATAATCACTTTATTCCATGCAGTAACACTGACTGTAAGAGAACAATGCTGCAGCAGGGCCAAAACACTCAAAAATCCTTTTTTTACATGAGAGAAAACACTACTTTCCAAATTCTACAGTCGCAAAATGTATCACCTAACAAGCCAATGTGTTGATTAAAGACAATAAAGCATTTTTTAAGCATTCTTCATTTTTTAAGCATTCTTTATGGGCATAGATGCTGAACCAAAAATGTTTATTTTATGATTTGAGGTTGGGAAATTCCAGGATTTAATCATATTTCAAGCCACCTTTTAGGTTATAAAAAATCTCTGTTGGATTACTCTAATAAAATAAAATATATTTTATCAATACATAATCCAGGATAGTAACATGAAATACGACTCTCTCGAAACCAGCACCCAACAAAGGTTCCTTTAACTGCAACTGTTTATTGGTGACATGTATCAGAGCGAGAGAAAACCTCCGTTTTATGTTGGCAGCTTTTAAAATCACTTGTGGAAATTTAATCAGCCTTTGCTCTCCTATTTGAACAGCAATGAAAAAGCTGATGCATTTTCTGCTATCTCAGCCTGTCAGACAAGGAAATGTGGGAAATTAGATTTGAGCAAATTAGTAGGTATCTTAAATTAATACAGACCAAGTTTACAGCAATGGCAGATGTCTCCTCAACTTGAAGATGAACTGTGGATTGAATTATATTAATATTTACAGAGAATCAAGGTTCCGCTCGTGCATTTTGTCTGGGCGCATGGTTTGCAATCTGGCAAGGAGCCTTTGTCATGTTTTCTGTTCTCTCTCTTTTGGCTGCTGTAAGCTGTCCAGTACATTTAGAAATACCATCAAAAATCATCTCAAAACACATTTTAACATTTTTGCAAGATACTAAATCTTGTAAAACTACATTCCACTCGGACAAACTGTTTTGATCTCAAGTAACGATTCGTTTTAGGCATCAATTAAATGATCTCTTGCAAGTCGTACATTTTTAGAGCCTAAAATATTCAATAGCAAAGTAAAAGCACTATTATACTGAACAACAAAGACACAGACTACAATCTAAAATTATATATATATATATATATATAGATATAGATATATAGATATATATCCGTGTCTGCAGTATTTCCATATCCATATGTGATCTGCTTCCCAGCAATGAGAGGGGAAATGAAAAAGGAACAGAACTGCAGGATAATGACACAAAAATAACACTTCACTCTCTCCCCGGAGCTACATATCTGTTATCCCATTCATTCAAGTCTTTGATGAAACATTGATAGATTCCTTTTCTTATTCTTCAAGCAGACAGATGGCAAAGACAGATATTTAGTCATGGTGGTATCCGTATGAATAGGTAAACTGATGCTTGATACTGTGTTTTGCTGGAGATAAACACCTCAATGGAGGTTTTATTTCTGACTCATTCAAAGCACAAGCAGCACATGGCTTGATGCACTGTGTTAAGTCGTAAAGATGTTTAATCAATATTTCTGTTATGCCTGAGAATTAACTTGTCTGTTAATGTTTACAGAAACAAATTAGTTATCTGGGCTTACAGAATTAATTCCCTATTATACCGTCCCATAGCCAGCACAGGTGTTGTTGTGTACCCACACCATTTTGCCCAACAAAAGCTTCGGAACAGGTGCATGGATCGTTTTAATCCACGTTGCTTTCCATCCACCTGCTGTGATAATTAATGAGGTGTTATAATACAAGGTGAAGAAGCTCTTTCTCTTTGTAAGTTCGCAGCAGATGCAGCAGGGTCATTATGGATCCGAGGTTGATGTTTTTACTTCTCATTGCACTATTGGATTTTAAGCTCTGGTTCTGCAGAGCACATTAGGAAAATGCAGATAAAGGCTGATGGGCATTAAACGCTCCTACACGGTGAACATTAACAGGAAAATGTGTTAACCTGTGGAACTTGATTTGTACGTTCGCCTCATATTAATACATATTCTTAAAAGTTCCCCTCAAAAATGGTTTATAATTTGTTAAAATACTCTGCTGTGATTATTTGTTTGCACACTGTTTTACCTCACAAAATTAAAAAGTTAAATAAAAAGGGAGCTAGAGGCAAATCTACTCTCCCTTAAAGCTGTGATCGGCAGTTTCTTTGCTGTCGTGGGACAAAAATCCCAAAATAACCTCTCAGCATTTTGTAATTCATGTGGTTTGAAAGAACTCTGGACTTGTGGATCTCTCCTTAGCTCTGTATTCAGGCTTTAGCAAAAACAAAAAAGACCATGACGGACACTTTATGGCCAATCACAGCTCATTTCAGAGAGCCCATGTTCCTGACTGCTCTGCAAAGATAAACGACCTGAGAGGAAAACATGCTCTTCAAGCTTTAGCAACAACTGCATACACGACAAAGCAACTCCAAAAAAAAAGACATATCAACACAATCACCTAGAAAAGAGAGTGACAGCAAACTATAAATAAAACATGAATTAGGTGAGGCAATTCAGATCTACAGAGCAAAAACAGGGAGGGAGGTGTAGCAGTGTGAAGCATCGGGGACGGATCGGCACCTCCACATCTGAGGCAAAGGTTCTCAGCAGAAAACCAGTGGACTATATGTTCCAAGAAGGGAATAAAGGTTCATTTAAGCTCCCTTTACATACAAAAACAGATCTGCACGTTTTAAACGATATAACCATCACTGCCCTTATACTTCCATGCATACCTTACATTGGAATGGATGTTATGTACTACATCCAGTAGAAGGCGTCTCTCAGCGAACAAACTGCCGTTACATGGACCTCCACTTCTCCTTTGCTGTCGTCCAGCTGAGATTCATTTCCAGTCCAATCTCCTCCTTCCCAGCTGTTCTGTTGGAGTTGTCTGTCCCGGTGCCGGGCGAGGTAGCATCATAATTATGTCTGTAATTCCGTACCAACTTGCACAGTTTTTCCTCAAAAAGTTCTGGCATTTTTCCAAAATATTCTTCTTCATTGTGTTTCGCTGGTCTTGCTTTAACTGTAGGTTACACTGCCCGACACTGCCCCCATGATTTACAGTGGGACTGTTGCGTTTCGTATGTATCCACAAAGCTACCAGGAGATGGACAGATATACGGACGAAATGAACGCAGAGTACAGATGGAAGGCTTTCTCCATATCCGTATCCATATCTAACGTGGAGCTAAGCCTTAAGTCCGTACCTCAGGTGAAGCAGTTCAAAGTATCTGGGATTTTGTTAACAAGTGAGGGGGCTATGGAGCGGGAAATTGGCAAGATAATTGGTGCAGCGGGATGGATTTGCGCTCACTTTACTGCACCATTGTGACAAAAAGAGAGCTGAGCCAGAGGGTAAAGCTCTTGATCTACCACTCAATCTTCGTAACTTCCCTCACCTATGGTCATGAAGGATGGGTCACGACAGAAAGAATGAGATCGCAAATACAAGCAGATGAAATGGGTCCCTCTTAGTGATAAGGTGAGAAGTTCAGTCATCCGTGAGGGACTGAGAGTAGAGTTGCTGCTCCTTTGAGTTAAAGGGCTCCAGCGCAGACCCAGGTCCAGGTGGAGAGATTATATCTCTGAACTGACCTTGGGATACCTCGGCATCCCCCGGTCAGAGCTGATTGATGTGGCCAGAAAAAGGGAAATGGATGGATGGCTGGATGGCTGGATGGACAGATGGATAGATGGGTGTGGTGAAGTTGCTTCTGTAGGAATCTAATGCTACAGCTAGCTTAATTTCCAGACTTTACCAAGCTTTAAAAAAATGCTAGTTTTTTTTTTTTTAAAGCTTGGGCAGCACGACGGCTTAGTGGTTGGCTCTGTTGCCTCACAGCAGAGAGGTCCTGGGTTTAAATTCAGGTCCTTTCTGTGTGGAGTTTGCATGTTCTCCCTGTGCCTGCCTGGCTTTTCCCCCAGTGCTCCGGTTTCCTCCCACCATCGAAGACATATGTCAGGGCTAATACTCCTGTCACTTCCCCTGACCAAGGCACTGGCAAAAGATCTGGAGTTCGTGTCCGGGCGCTGTACTGCGGCAGCCCACTGCTCCTAGTGTGCGTAGTTAAGGTTAACTGTGAATAGGATGGGTCAAATGCAGAAGATCAATTTCCCAAAGGGAATTCTAAAGTTACTTCTCTCTCCCATATTTTAATTACAGGCTTTGTGTTCCGCCCACCACCATGGCAAGGTTGACCAGTAAAAAGAGAAGCATGCATCAAGATTGTTAACTTTAGAGAAAACATTGAACAGTTAGTCAAGAGAGGAGGAGAAGGAAGAACTTGAGGATGTTTAAACTGAGAAATGAGCTCACACTTTAGGGGGATATAAGAAAAACATCTCTGTACAGTGGAGTGTCTTTTTAAGGTCTGTTAATACTAAAGGCTCATCATGAATAGAGGCTGCAGTTGTAACAATAAATGCAATTCATGCATAATTGTTGTTTGTTTTTATGGACGGCAAACTAAGTTATTTTAAGAGTCTTATTTATCACTAAGAAGGTTCTTTAAGGGAACAGTGGAAGAGGAAGTGGAAGCGAATAACAAAACCTGATTCTAGCTCTTTGGCTAATTGAAAGAAGCTTTTTTTAAAATAAATTTGTTTTTTTCACTATGCATGCAGTGAATCGCACACTTTTGAAGGAGCTCCTATTTTTTAAATTTTTATTGCTATCTTCTATGTGCGTGTGCGCTAATTGAAAAACTGAGGCTGTACTCGTAGACGTAGCCATTAGTCATCTTTTGAGGACAGATTGCACTGCTGTGATTTCCAAATTTCTCCAACAAGGGCAATTTATTATCAGACATCATAGACTAAATGGGTAAAAGAAAACATCCACTTGAAGACCCAAATCTGGATTCCTCAAATGAATTATCTCATTAAATGTAATCAAATCTATTGAAATTAATAAGAAGGATGACTGTGTTCCAACTTCTAAAGTCATATCCCAAAATGATAATTAAAAAGAAACATTTGTTGAATTTGTCTTCAACTTTGAAAGAAAAGTTTGTTTCAACTCTGCACTGAAAGTGTTATGCAGGTAGATGGAGCCATAGAGCAACCAAGGCTCATAGGTAGAAGCAGGAGGTTAGTCAGGAGGAAGAGCAGTAATTCTTCATCATCCATGAGGCAAATCAGTCTACTGCACGCCTTTGAGCAAGGGCACCGAGCCCCGTGTAAATGTTTACCAGCCTGCGCTGATCGCAGGCATTAGAAAGTTTTTAGAGTTGGCCATAAATACTCTGATACAACCCAGCAGCTTGTAATACAATGATGATGCATCTGTCTTTAAATAAAAAAAACCTCATCAGCAAGGGAGCTCACACAGACGGCCCCCATCCATCAGTGCTTTAAAGTAAAGTTGATAAGGGAGAATGAATCAAAGTGAGAAAGGTTACAAATCACCAGCCAGGCTTTGTCCATTTCAATTAAAACTCTTCATTTGGAAATAGGTGGTGCCAAAGTTTTTATTTGTAAAGTTCACATTACTTTTTCCTTACATTGTCTTGTGTTGCTTTTATGCTTAATAAATTATATTTCGTTTTAATGTATATTATGCTTAATCTAAAGCACTTTTAATTGATGAGATGTGCTCTCGTACATATTGGTAATCTGATTAAATTTTACTACATTGTTAAACTGTTGAGAAAATGTGTGTATTGTCACTTTAGTGGTGAATGATTCCCAAAAAGGGCCCCACATTGCAGAGATGTCGTGTTGTCTGGTGAATTTGAAGTTTATCCATTAAGAGATCAGTAGCACGAGTTTTCCTCGGAAGCTTCCCCTTAGCTTGGTGACACTTATTCATATTGTTTACCCACTTAGTGCATCAGCCCTAAAGGTGACACTGTATCAAAGCAGCTTCAACCATCTCCTCACAAATGTCTGACAAAAAAATGACCTAAGGCCCGCAAAAAAGGAACTGCCAATTTAATTTTCTTCTTACAAATTAGCAGCACCACAGGCTGTAACGATACAACCTTATTTCAATGCTAATATCTAGAGGTTGTAGGCTGAAATGTGGCATAAATTCCCTGTCAGGAGCCCCTGTCATTTGTTATTGTAATGTGAAATTTTTTCCATTGTGGTCTATACTGATTTGTTCATACAGTAGCCATGCCATTTTTGCATCAAATAATGCTCCACCTTTGTTAGAAATTTGTCTCCTGTAGTGCCAAACAGTGCCTGATCATGCGTTGTAAAAGATTACAGTCAGGTGAGCATTCACCAAAAGCACTGGCATATTTAATAATCACGCTTTTTTAGCATGTTTATGCACAATGCTAAGATGCACTTATCAATACTTTTACAACAACATTTTTTAAAACACAATAAGTAGTAAGAAACAAACATAATTATCACCAAACTCTGCAGTTTCCCACAGCTCTGCAAAGCTTTTGAAGTTTCAAAGATTATTCTTTTAGTTTTATCATAGACCTAACAAAAAAGCGCAGCGTTCCTGTGCGATGCACTCTCACTTCTTCCATCGGTCTCAGTTTCAGCCACAGCAAGCAGCTTTTTTCAGCTAAAAGAAAGTCATATTAATTCCATTGTGCACTGCCTTCGTTGTAACAAAAGGCAACAGACAAAGTAAGCACCAGAACGGTGAGGAAAGGGGAGAATTTAGTTCTTGAAAATAGATATTTAATGAAAGAGTCAAGAGAAACATCTGTTGGGGGAGTGACTGTCAACTTCTGCACCTGAAGAGTTGATTGTAGTTTTAATAATACTTAGTTTAACTTGTACTTCTTGTCCGTTCTCCTAGTTTTAGTTTTGTACACACACACACACACACACACACA
>JAQLOL010000012.1:5974186-6009779 GCA_029783665.1 Naso thynnoides
TCTGAAATTATGTTATTTAATTACAAATTAAATGTAATTGTAATCAGTTACAGTTACTGAGAAAGAATGTATACTAAAAATTACAATTACTTATGAAAATGTTATTGATTGCAAAGGGGTTGCATCTGGATAT
This sequence comes from Naso thynnoides, assembly GCA_029783665.1. Lineage (NCBI taxonomy): Eukaryota > Metazoa > Chordata > Actinopteri > Acanthuriformes > Acanthuridae > Naso > Naso thynnoides. The sequence continues at coordinate 5,974,320 of JAQLOL010000012.1, forward strand.
TTTCTGTAAAAAATTTAGGCTATCTGTTGAATAATATTCATTTTGTTACTTTGCATGTTTTCGACGTACATTGCCTTCTTTTGTCATTTCCAGTCAAGGCCATTTTGTAAAGTTTGATGCTATTCTGATGCTTTTAAATGGTTCTCTTGTTTGAATTTGCAGCGCCCCACCTCTGCCAATAACACTGCCTGGTTTAAACATTTGACAGTTGTTAACAGTTGAAAACGTTGATTAGAAATTTAGAAAAGTAATCAAAAAGTTACTAATTATAGCAAGCTACATTACTTTGATAAAGTAATCGAAACTGTTACATTACTTATTTTAAATAGGATAACTAGTAATCTGTAACCTATTACATTTCCAAAGTAATCTTCCCAACCCTGAGTACTAGCATGCTAAAGCTATCAGTCGAAGAAACAAAACATAGCAGTCACAGCATGCTGGGCTTAGCACAAACAAAACAAACAAGCCAGGGGGTGTTTCTCACTTGGGGCAGAATGATAGCAGGTGCAGTCAGACCTTTCTCCAGTGCTGACACAGGACTCTGGAGGTAAGGCTGGCTATACAAGACCAGACTGCTCGCCTTGAATTTCAAGTGACTGTCCCAACAGACTGTAGAGTCAAAGTAACCCGGGCCAACCCCTGATGCAAACATGCCTGTTCTACTGCTGCTCTCGGTAACCGTCAGTGCCAAGCAAATGCTGGAAATGTAATTGGATGTGCCACAAATCTTGTTACCTATGCTTGGAAAAGAAACTTGAAGCAAGTATGACATCCATCTGCAACAGCAGTCATATCAGATTACTTTACAGCGTGCGCTGCTCTTTGTTAAGATGTTACCTTAAAGTACCATTAATATCCTTAATCCTGCAACGAGCAATGACAAAAAGATAAATGAATTTTTCAAAGTAAGGTGCAGAATTAAAAGTGAGAAGTCAGGATGATAAAGCAGGAGAAGCAAAGCAAAAAAATCAAGATCTGGAACTAAGCGCCTGGAGAAATGAAGTGAGGCATTCAGTGTATCTGTGCTGCTCCCACTGTCCACAGGCCAGTGATGGATGGAAGTCAGCAGATTGTTGCAGCCTCAACCGATTCATCCAGGAATGTTGTGACATCTACTTCTAATGGCATCTGTGTTCCACGAGAATCACACCTAACACTGTCTGACAGAAACATATGTCTCTGTTGTGCCTGTATGACTCCGGCTCTCCAGGCTCATCTCTACTGTAGGGATGAAAAGGAGAGCTTTGTCTCACAGGTAGTCGCTTGAACATTCAGTAGGTGCTTCTGTGTTCTGCCTGCTGCTCGCAAGTGGAACAGCTGGTAGAACGGGGTTGACATCAAGTCCAATTTTATGCTCCACAACCAACCACTGTGCAGCAACTAATGCAACAAACAGCTTACAGAATGATCTTAAGAAGCACAGATATTTGAGTTTTACTGTAAATTAGTATGACATAAAAAGGCAATTTATTTTCCAATCTGACTTTCACCTTCCATTATCACCTCCTCACCAGAGGCCTCTACTCACTGTAAACCGGGGTTGCAGAATGAACACATTTTTGACTGTGTGAAAATCAGTTAAAAGTAAGCGAGTCAATAAAATGTTACCTTCAAATCATCAATCTATGTTTGTATGAAAATCTGTACAGTAGGGAAATGACAAGAATTGGAAATGAGGCTGCAGTGCATGCGTAGGTCAGAACACGTGCAGACAAATTTGTAATTTCTAGTAGACGAGAAAACTGAGATTTAACTTGGCGTTATCTTATATATACTCCATTATGTAGTGTGGCGTGTACTATATAGAAGGGCTGGGCAATAATGATTCACATCAGTCATTGACATGAACAAGATTAAGTCACTTAGGGGTTCTTTATATCGCTTTTTGGTTATTTTCAGTTAAATGCCCAGCCTGACTATATAGGCAAAAAGAGCAGTAACATTACTGTTAAAACACTCCTTTTTGTAACAATCATGGCTCTGAAAGGAAGAAATCCAACTGAGTTTGGTGACTTTCTGACTTTCTTCTTACAAGGACAGCACCAGGATTTTTTTTCTACTGGTGCTAAGGAGGGGCTATATCAACGGGGGTGCTAAGAAAATAGTTTAATGACTTTAGACTTACATAATAAAGAAGTTTTCATGTTTTAATTTTTTAATTTATATTTTATTTCATTATTTTTTTTAAGTGATGGGATGCAAAGCCGAAAGCGTGATCCTTTCAAATAGAATATTCCAGCCATTTGTAATCCTCATACTGCTTATTCCTACAGTGTAAGTGACAAGCCACTGGCATCCTGGGCTGCTGTGGAGGAGAAAGGATTAGTGAAACTCGGCCACTGCACTTGTGAGGCAGGGTTAAGGAGGAGTGTGTTAGCATGTAGCTGCCATACTCTATGCGCTGCTAGCAGCTGCTGACAAACTGGGTGTCACTGCATGCACTGATGAGGCCTGTGTCTGCAACAACTGTCCAGCATTTTGGCCAAAAAAACAAAACAAAACAAAAAAAAAACAACAACTGTAAAACTCCCGTCTGATGGCAAATGGTAGCAATCCAGCAATGTGGCCAGTGCAGAGGGACCTCTCTTTTGTCCGCCAGGTGAGCGTTCCTCTGATGTAATGTGAAAGCTACGAACTGATTGCCAAAGTTTCATTTTGCTTTTGGGGTTTGTTACAGTTACTTTGGTGATCCTCTGACTTTTACTAAGCTCATCAGCCGACAAAACTTTCCACCAACCAGATTTCAGCCTTAGACCAAAGGTCATTATTAACTTTATTTTAACTTAAGCTAAATTAAGATTTGTTCACATTCAGCTCAAAGCACCGCTGTACCTTACACAGTTCAAAGAGCTTCATGCAAGGCTGTGGACTTTGTCTTATCACTTCGAATTTTATCTGAGGAAACATTTCCTGTATTTTTGGTTCAGCTTCGTGGGTGATTTCATTGCAATGTACAATGTATGTTATATATTTTTAAATAAAGCTCATCCAGGAGCAAGCAATGCAGATGAGCCTGGACTATAAATAGCATAATTCTGTATGAGGGAATAATCCTTCGATGAAAGTTCCGTACTTTTATCAATATTAAAGTTTATAAACTATAAAAATAAATCAATTGTTATATTACAGGGAACAGGGTTGATGGGGAAGAGCACATCAAAATGCCATATTAAATGAACTGACTTTTTTTCATATAAGGAAGCAGTAAAATGGAAACGTAGTATTTCTTTTCCATGTAGCTTTAAAATATAAAATGTCAGGTTGGGCATTTAAGGTCATGTTTGTTTGTTTTATGCCTGAATTCTTTCTGCGGCAGCAGGAAGTGACATTTGAAAAGTAGCTGAGACGTGTGAGCGACGGCGGCGGAGAAGTGTTGCAGCGGGTGTGAGCGATCAATGCTTCGCTTCGAGCTACCAGATCACAGAAAATGTTTGGGTGAATCATTCTTTAATGATTCAAAACAAAAATGACCGGAGATTTTCTGGCACAACACATTCAAGACAGCGGAATTATTTATCAGGTTATTTATTGGCTGAGTGATGTTTGCTGCAGGCAAAAAACCACGTGTTAATATCACTAACAGTGGCTCTGTTTGTATTAATCATGTTCTGAGGACAAACGGGCGTGTATACGGTGATGTTATGGGGGCTTGTAGTTCGTCATTTGGACATGTGGGAGCTCTGATTACATGACAACTGCATCTTTATTTAAAAAATAAAAAAAAGAACTCTAACAATCAAAGGATACATTTGTTTTTTTTGCACATTAAGCCTCATAATAAGGATATTTACAAAGATATACGATGTTCTACAGCATTTTTAAGACAACTGGCGTGATCCTGAGAGCTGGAGCTCGTTGCTGACGTCACCGCTAGCTAAAAACAACGGAGGAGCATGTGCACTCAGACAATCTGTCCAAAAAATTACAACAAATACTTGTTTCAAAAAAGGTGAAACTCACCGAACCCAACATGGATATATAACCCAGGAGAAGCTCTCAGCTGCCCCACTTGACAAAGAAACAGCCGTAACAGCTCCAGCTCTCAGGACTGCGTTGTCATAAAAATGCCGTAGAACATCGAAGATCATCGTAAATATCCTTATTATAATGCTTAATGTGCAAAAACCCGAAGTTCTCCTTCATGACTTGCTCTCTTAAAACACTGAAACTCACGATGGACATCAAGTATCAAAAACAATCCTCCTATCTTATTCAGACATTCAGGTCTGAGATTTGCATGTGTGTGTTACGCTAGTTTCGACCAATTTGAACTCTAGTTAAACCCTTCTAGCAGAGATCAGGAGGGAGCTGCTAAGGTCACATTTTTTTCTAACCCCCCGCCTCTTAAATTTTCATAATTTCAAACATCTTAACCAGTACATGTTGACTGAGACAGTTTTCAACATCACAGTCTCTTGAAACAAGCATCCTGATTACATACAGCTCCCTCTAAGAGAGGCTTTATGCAACTTTATTCCACCACATTTTCTTCCTGAGACCAGTCAAAAGAATTTCTCAGGTTTTATTGTGGTGTGTTCTTTATATTATGACAGTTTTAACAAAATAGGATAGAAAAAAATGCAATGTATCACAATATATCAAATGGTAACCCTTGTATCATGATACATATCATATTGCCAGATTCTTGCCAATACACAGCCCTAGTAAATACAGTAACTTTACAAGTGGCAAAAACAAGTGAAAGCGTGTTTAAAATTGCAGAGCTGAAAAAAAAAAAAGATTTAATGAGACTACTTCATGAAATGTAAATGAAGAGAATACAACAGCTGTTACAGATGTTATTAGTTTTGTCTGTGAGCAGACAGCATGTGTAGCGAGCTGTCACCCAGCATCAACAATCCACATCTCAGATGTAATATTCAAAAATAAACACACCGTGAAAAACAACGGGCCTATAAACATGCCTTTTACTCTTCCGTGTCCATTTTTGTTGCTAAATTCAACACTTTTCATGATGTCATGCATAACTTGTCTTAAACAATGTGTTTTTTCAGCGGCATATATTTTTTTATGCATTCATAACCTTAGCAATAACTGTCAGGACAATAATGGTTCCAGATTATACGGAAAAATCCATCATGAAAAACAAACATTGAAAAACAAAATCTGATAGCAATGCAGTGCCAGTGAATTTGAAAACTGAAAAACAATGTTAAGCATACAGTAATATTGGATTTCAAATTGTGCCTTATATATTTCATTCCTGAATCCGTTTTCTTGTCTTTTGACAAATTTAATCCCATTTGTGCTAATATTTTCTTTTTAATCAACATAGTTCAAGACAACGTAACACAGAAGAACGCTCTGTCAACTTACAAACCAGAGAATTTTCACTGTACCTCCGTTAAATTACGGACAAGGAGCAAAATTTTAATTATCTCCACAAAAAGCTTGATGCAGACAGCATGATGTGATTTGTGTGACAGCTGCATCTGTATTCACAGAGATAAAACACTGCTGAGCACTGTCAGTGTAATTTCTTATTTTGACTGAGTTTAAACTAATGCAGCCTTTATACTGACTCACAGTCATTTCCAATTACAGAATGTTCAATCTTACTGTAATCAATTTAATAGACCAATGCATTAGCAAAAGTGCATTTCAGGTCTCTGAATGTTTTAATCTATCAGCATGCTCATGGTTGTTTTTCTTTGTCAAATCCTTATCTATTTTTCAAAGCTTGGTCAACTTGAGAAGAACATTTTATCAATGTTTTTCCTTTTTCCTGCAAATATTTCCCAGGTCACCTTTTCTTCTCTAAAAAGATTAAACAAAAGCAGAGCCTCCGTTCAAAACATTTTTAATCTTAATTTCCCCCTCTTCCATTTACAATTCTCATTATTGTTCAGTAATGTATTTGAGATCTGGCTCAACACCTTTCCCTGTGAAAAGCTCTTTATTCATTCAGAGAAGTGCCGCCCCCTGCTCCCACTTTCCTACTGACTCAGCAAAGCAGCATGAAATAACACTGCTTCAATTTAGACTGCTCCTCCAATAACCAGATAGTGTTTAAAGGGGGCTTAATCTCACCTGTCACTCAAACTGGGAAGGAAGGCCGACGTGAGCGAGGAACAAAACGGCAGCACGTCGAGGTGAGCCGGAGGTCTTTGATTACTTTTCTCAGCTGACGTTCGCTGCGGATTCATCGTCCTCCTCTGAGAGCACAGCGTGAGTTATCTGCAGATTTCACCCCTGGAGTTTGGTCCATCACTTCCTGTCACAGTTAACAAAAAACAAGACAAAATGTTGCAAGGTAATTAATATGTATTAGACTGCGGGCATATCAAAAACACAGTAAAAGCGTGAATGTCGTGGTCGACTGGGGATGGCAAATGATGGAAGCCTGTCTGGATGTTTCCATTCACTCTGAATGCCCATTCACTGTCATTCATGTTGACACAGGATGCAGAAACACTAATGGACACGTGAAAGTTGCTAGCTCTAGGTAATTCACCATTCTGAAGAGAAAAGCTGCGTTTATTTGGTCAAAAATCACTCAGCAAGAGAGAGAGAGAGAGAGACAGAGAGAGAGGGGAATCAAGGGGACAAAAGTTGTTCCGCCTGGAAAAATAGTTCCTTACGAGCGCTGCCTTCCTTGCTGGAATATTACTGTGACCAACGTCATCACACATTTTCGGTTCCATTCTGCTATGTTTACTGAGTATGGACAAAATGTAAACAAACACAAAGCTTACTTATTGGCTGAAATTAACAAACCTCGTTTGACCATGTTTTCTTGATTTGTAAGCAGATAGATATAAATGTAGTTACTAAAATTTGTTTTACAAACATGAGATTATCAGCCAGAGGGTAAGGGTTTTATCAGTTTTTAACGGCCTATCAGTTACATTTTAGATACGATAGAGTTCTTACGGATCTCTGGGATATAGATCTTAGCATAAGCTGTTGAAAAATAAAATTGGGTGGTTTTAGAGGTGAGATGCCACCGCAGTAAAGATTTATTTGCACGTGGTACCTGGCTGAAAAGAAAGAAATTTAATCCTGACTTTGCTAGGATTTGGTGAAGCTTGTGGTCATAGTTAAAAAGACAATCAGCGTTGACAGAGTGATAGGAGACAAGAACCAAACCGAGGACACTGGTGTCAAAAAGTCAGATTTCCAACTGAGTTTAGTGCAAATTTATGCCTTTGCACGTCTCGAATCACTGCTGTTACGAAAATATTTTGAGTTGTTGTATCATCTAGAAAAACATCCCCAAGGGCCAATCCTCCAGGGCGTCATCAAAACATTGCAGGAGAAGGTGCAACGAGACAAGGGCGAAAAACATCAGTTGAACCTTAAACAATGAAAAACGCGTCACTGACAAATCTAATCCACTCTTCGTTGTCTCCACAGTTGAGAAGCTTCAGTAGGTGTTTATTTTCAGGCTTCATGTGAATTATCTGTCTTCATTTATTTACTAAATTACTCTTATCGAAAAACCAAGTTTTCCATCTCAGCCAAGCATTTTGAACAGTTTATATTCTTACAAATACAGAAAAGAAAATAATATGAGGCACTTTAGAAAAACCAGACAGTTTTTGGTCAAATTTTCGCATCTAGAAATTAAAACCACTGGACAGGATTTTTTTTTAAATATTGCAGCAGAAGAGTAAATGACTGTGTAAACTGAATAACAGCAGACGAAGGGTGAAGCTATAGGGGTCATGTACAGATCAAGAAATAATCGAGTAGCCTTGAGAAAGTACTGGGAATAAACCATAAACTCAAGATCCTTTCTTTATGACCAGACTTATTTATTATCTAGCTTATTTAAAAAGAAATGTTCCATCTTTTAACGGGTAAAATATGTCTCTCTTTATCCAGTAATTAAAGTTCAAGAGGAGAGAGAGCATTTGTGCAAAAAAAAAAAAAGCCTCTTTCTGTTTGGCTACTTGGTTTAAATATCATTCGAGTCAGAGTGAATAGCTGTCCAAATAATAATAAAAAAAAAAAACACTGAAACAAAAGTATTGAAGTAGCTCTTCTGAAGATTACCTTGAGTAATTATATAATCACCATGAAAAAGACTTTCCAATGGCAACCGTTCAAAATCAGTGCACTTGACCAACAAATCCCCAACAATCTTTTCTTTATCACAGATCACTTCACAATGGAAAACCGGTTCAGAGCAAACTGGATTTTTTTTTTAGCTCAGAAACTTTAAACTGCTCTTTAATTGCTGCTTTTCTTAAAGTTCAACACAGTTTGGTAGAAATTTATGGACAAAGAGAAGTGAAAGCTCAGAATGAGAAGTACTTGAAGTATCAAGAGTACTTCCTGTGGGTAATTACTGTCTGTGAATGTTCAGGTCACATGAGCATCCTGCAGGGGTTGACAAACGTTTGCCTGGTCCCAGTTCAGGGGCTTCATCCTCCAAATACCGCAGCCGATGAAGACAATGCCTTTATTGGCTGCAAAGGTTGAACCTAGTAAGACAGTCTGGTCCACAAAACTTTCCCTGTTTTGTAACTAACTGCACCACTCCTGTCGCCCAGCAACCGTGACACACCAGATAACATTTGTGCACATAAGGAACCAGAAATTTTTAGTCTCTTATTTTAATATTTACATTTAAAAACATACTCCTCCAACTGCAGCTGCTTTGTCTAATATGTTTGAAAAAAAAAAAAAAAGATTTGGGATATGTTGAGCCACGAAGGACCCAAGATTCGGATCCTTTGCGATGACGGAGAATGCGGTTGCTGAATTGGGGGACAGCGATTGATGATTTTCAAGCATGGAACAAATGGTAAAATGCCAGACATATCTCACAAAATAAGATTGGAAATTTGAATATAAATACACAAAATTTAACCTTAAAGAAACGTAAACTTTCAACATAAACAACCCTAAAGGTTCGTGATATCCATGATTGGCGAACAGAAAAAATATAATATGTATTTATTCTAGTATTGGGGGTTGGTTGCAAAAATCTTACTGACCTAAATGATGTAATATTTTAGAGAAGAATATTGTTTATTTCATTTATCTTTAGCACTTCCTACACTGAATTCCCTGCAATATTTATGCTCACCTAAATCTCATATGTTATCATTGTATGAACTAATAACTGAAGTTGGAAGTTTCTACACAGGCAGCAGTGTTCTCTAATGGACAGTCTATTATGTGCCGTGGAGGATCTGCATTAACAGAGCCATACCTTTGTCTCTGTGCGTGCCTCAACTCCTTAAGACCCATCATTCCTTTCTGTCGCAGCCTGATAAATCAGGGCACCTAATCAGTGTATAAATATTCATGAGTATGGCTCAGAGTGCTTTTGAAGGTGTAACTCTTCACAATAGCTTGGCGCACAGCCTCCAGTGGGCCACAAATCCTGGAGCACAGTGGCAAAGTTGAGAGGTGAGGAAGAGGAGTATGCGGCTGAATTCACCCTTTTAGCATTTAGAGTAAGTTTTTCACATGGGAGCACCCTAAACTCCTTTAAAAAAAAAAAAAAAAAATCTCCCAAGCATGCTTTTCTCTCATTCATTTTTCAAAATTGAAATATGAGGTGTCAAAACATGAACAATTATAGAAAATCATAAATTTGTGACCAATTTGGGAAGGGGAATGAGGCTGTCAGCCATCTGAGATGTATGCGTTTCCAATTTGGCATGTCTTAATGCCTGCCAGCTCCTCTCGCTGTACCCTTAAACTGCCATTCCTCCTTGTACTAATTGAACGCTCCCCCGTTCTCTGCCCACACCATCATGTTTTGCTCATCTATCATTGTTTGTTGGGAGCCAGTGTGGTTGTCCTTTCCACTGACTTTGAGAGAGCACTTCATCTTATTTGTTTGTTCCCTGACACAGGAATGATGCACTCGACCAGGCTGGCCATTTAGAAGCTGGGTACTGTTCAAGAACAGCCTCCTTTATCATCTTATGTTAGCCAGCGCGGTGGCTTTGTAAAGGACCTGCACACGGAGGTCATTTGTCATTTGTAAAGTAAAACTATTTACCACTGGCATCTAATTTACTTAATAGATAAGCCACAGAAAAGAGCTCAGAGTGCCACACGTCTGTAATACATTAAAGCCTGAAACTGGCTGCATTTCTGTGCAGCAATCTGCATTTGAGGGAGTTTAAGGAACGCTAATTCATCTGCAGCAGACGTCAGTGAAGATGCTGTTAGTCAGCAGTGAATAAAAACACTGACGGAGGGTGACAGTTAATGGTCTGTTCATCACAAGGTATGCTTTATGTTCCTCATGAGTCAAAGACATAGTAATATGATTAAATACCACAAGGCCTCTCACTTAACAGCAGCCGTAAAATAAAAATAAACATTAGCATCCTCGCAGCTTCTCTTACATTGCTATTATCAAAATATCGTTACAGTCACTTTAAAAACATTCTTTAGTTGCCAGGACGCATTGACGGTAAATGCTTTGCAAATATGTGTAAAATAAACACTTTGTTTGGCAGAGAAAAGTTTGTGTTTTTGTTCAATTTAAAACACTGTTTGTTTGGTTGATTAAAGCAGAAACATAATCCAGAAGTAATCATGTTGTCATGTGCGGTTTATTTGGATTTTGACACAGTGTTTATTAGACTGTCGGTAATTTACAAACAGGTTAAGCCAAATAAAAACTAAGTAATAAAAAGTTTGCACTAACTAACTCCAAAGTAAAGCAACACATTGGTCACACGTAGGACTTAAATGCTCTGTCACAATGAAAAGGAGTATTTGTCCAAATAAAGTTTTTCCATTATGTTTTGGCCTTTTGTCCAGACATATAAATGCAATTTTAGGTTACTGAAAACAGACCTTTTGATAAAATGTTGATACCTCTAGTTGTTAGCGAGACAGCCTCGTAATTTTTCAGGCTTCTGATTGGCTAATATGGCTTTTAGGTTCGGGTTATGTAGCCACTTGATTAGGATGCTCATTTAGCATTTTGACATTAATTTAAAACCTGTGTGGATTTTTTTTTTTTTTTTTTTTTGAGAATGAAGAAGGGAAAAATCTTATTTTATGAGAGTCAGTGTATGTGTGGTTAAGGCCTCAGCCAGAAGAATGGGATTCTGGCCATAGTGAAAGGGTTATTATTATTATTATTATTATTTTGTTATTGTTATCATGATTTTAGCCTAAACTAAACCAAGTAGTTTCGGAAGAAATTTCCATATGTGACGAGTTGGGAGTGAGAATATGTTGGGTGAAATGCAGGACTATTTGTTTGACTGAAGATGCAAAGTTCTATCAATCCCAGCCTGGTTTCCCGTCACACAGAGATACAAACTTGTGACCTCTCCGGTACAAAAACTCTGCTACCGCTCAGTGTTCTTTCACTTTAAGCATGGGATTGTAGGTTCAGTCCTCATGTAGGCTAAAAGCTGAATGAAAGCTGCTGCTGCTGCTCGCTGTGTTAATTAAAGCTGGTTGATAATGATTTGTAGAAAGCAGAGTCTCAAACTGCCTCCTGCCTTTTCCCTGCAGATTTAGAAAAACAGTGGAGCCTGATCTTTTTTAGTCCTAACTTACTAACCCTCAAAAACCATGAAAATACTGCAAAGTACCAGATGATGACGGGTGCAGTTCAGCTGATTTCCAATGCTGTAAGTATGATTGGCACCTTAGCATGGCATTTAGAAATAGTCCTGCAGCTTAAAATCTGCCCACTGGGTTTCTCGGTGTTATGAGACGTCTGTGTATTAAGGTCACAGTTTCGATCAGTGTTGTGGCTCCAGGGTTTTACTGGAGAAAAAAAATTCACTATCTGTTCTCACTCTCTGACTCCATCTTTGTTTCTCTGATGAATTTTCAGTCATTGTTGCCAGTGTTGGACGATGGTGCTCTCCTTTTGACGGTTTATTCTCTGCCCTCCAGGAGACGCTATGGAGGCAGCGCCAGCACTAATCAAGACTGCAGGGCAGCTCTTTGCAGGTTTCTCTGAGGAACAGAAGCCAGGGATGGAGGCCAGGTGACCTCAGATGAAACAAACTCGACCCCCGACCACTTAGACTCGCTTGGGGCAGCAAAGCAGCAGCCAGGCAGAGACGAAATGAAGAGAACAGACACTAACTTCAAGGACAACACAGTCAAAGTGAACGAAAGACAGAAAACCTTGCTCTAGGAATTAGACAGCATGTGGGAGATGTCATACAGCTCTGATGAGGAATATTTTCTCATTTACATCCGTGCATTCAGTTAGAACAGGCAAAAAAAAGGCTGGAGGTCATGGTACCAACTTAACTCAACAGTTATTCTACAAAGGCATTTTTCAGCCATGGCCGTACATTTGTAGGAATATCCAACTGTTCATCCACATTCGTTCATCTGTCCTTTTCTCTATCTCTCAGGACAGCTTTAAAGAGTATTTCAAAATAGTAATAAATATTAGTTTGGACTAAATGATAAACTGATCAAATCACAGAGATCAAAGGTCAGTGTGACCTCAAAAAAGACGTCAATGTCACATGATTTCTCGTGCTAATTACGCTAAAATTTCTCACAAAAATCTATTGAACTAATGAAGTGATGACATTTTATATTCAAATTGTCAATGGTAACAAGGGTAACTATAGAACAACCATATTAGAAGCAGTGTAGTTCAAAACAACTCATTGGTTTTGCTGAAACTAAGCTTAGATTTACTGCTTGGCCTTGTAAGGCCTGAGGATTTGTTTGCTAAAGGAGAAGGTAAGCTAGATAGCATATGTGCTAATGATTTTAGCTTACACTGTCGTAGTAAATCACAAAGAATTTTTCATGCATGCTCACATACACATAACCTCTGCTCAGTCACTCTTAATGTTGTTGAGAAATCCAGAGCTTTACCTACCTGCACCTACTATAGCTGTGGTTGCTAAGCTATGACTACGTACGTTTACATGCACAGTTAAGTCAAGCTATCATTATCGCCCGATTAGGCCATTTTATTGGACTACTGTGGTTGTTATAGTTGGGAGAATAAATTTATTGTCCAACTCCGCTACGGTAGGCAGCGATATGCCCTGTTCAGCTGGTTGCTTTTGGACTTTCTTTCAGTTAGCCAAAAAGGCTGCAAACAAATTAGCAAGTGGCTAGTGAAATCCCTGTCTAATGAAAACATGGATGCCGGACACTTTGCATCCAATGGGATTCTTGTTTTTTTACTGGCTTTTTTCTACAAATGTATGCTGAGTTCCAGGTCAAAGACGCCGAGGGGACTATTGATCTTCAACTTCAACTTTATTTATGTATGTCCCCGAGGGGCAATTGGGTTTACAGCAAAGACAAAACAAACACATTAAATAACACATACTCGAGTACAGTGGGTTAGGAGTCAACGACAGTGGTCAGCCTTACAAAGAGACTCAACCACGTAATCTGGGTGTGAATTGTTGGGCGAGATAGGGGAGATTTCCCCCTCTCAGCTTTTGAAACTCCCCCCCTGTGGTCATTCAGTTTTTATCCACACTTTTGGTCAGACTACAAGTTGATAAGAATACAGGCTATTTTAAAAAGACATTAAGGATCTGAAATGCAAGTGGATCGAATTCTCATATTGTAACAGTAGTAATGCGCTTCATGCTTGGAATGACACACAAAATCCAGTTCCATAATTTGTTCCTGCTAGTGTCAAGTTAGCTGTCATGAAACAGTTACTATTAGCTTACTACTTCAGTTAGCGGCATGGTAACATTGTCACTTTTTTGTAGCGAAAAATCAACAGAAAAAGTCACAGTAACTTTAATGGTGCGACAAATAATGACAAAACCAGCAGCCAGCATCAGCCGAACCTACACAGGTGTAAGCGGGCGCTTTAGGTCCACTTTGCCTCTGGACCACGATGGTTTAATTTGAATTTCTTCTACCACTATGTGAGCATGTTGCATGTCGGAGTATAATTACTGTTGGATGTTAGAGTAGAATTATTGTTGCATAATTTTGCTGTGTTGGACACTTTTTTCGCCAAGTGAGAAAAATCAATTCAAAGGTAAATTTCAAAACAGAAGACAACATTTCTCAAAACACCCCCACCCCCCTCTGTTTTTTTCACAAATCGCGCACTGTGCATAATTAATAAAAACAAGGATAATGAATAAATAGTGACAGAGGAATAAATATTCACTAAATATAAAGTGCAGAAACACCACATGCTTATTGCATGAGTTATGGTTACAACCTATGGCCACAGTATAACTGCCGGGTAAGGGCTTGCTAACTCTTCACCTGGCCTGAATTTAAAATAGAGAAGGCCGCAGGGTTAAAGGAGTGCTTATACCTGTTACCCTTAACAGGGGGGAATGTAAACCTGGAGCCAGGGGGCAAAGTTTGAAATTCATTGAACAGGGGGTGGGTGGCTTCTGACAGGATGCTTCTGGCCTTCCTCCCCACCTGTCTGTACTCCCAATAGCTTGCTATTCATCCTCACTATGTTGCTGAGTGAATTTTAAGCCTTAACGCTGAGGTTCCCATACCAGCACATTAGCGAGAAAGTAAAAACAGATTCAATGCAAGATTTATTTTTAAAAAAAAGGGTCAATCTTGCGCAAACTGCTTTGGCCAGACCGGGTTTGGTTGAGGCGTATACATGCAGGAGTTACTCGAATCCCAACCGCATTGTCCGACTTTGAGAAATTCAATTTAGTGTGATTTCAGTCAGACTAACATGTTTACATGTATTTTAAAAGTCCAGTTTTAGCTGAGCTGGCTATGAACCGTCAAAGTTGGGGGTAGCAGCACTAACAAGGCTCAAGGACACTTCATGTTTTGAATTCATTTACCAGATTTGCTTCTCTTTCGACTGCCTAAACACCTCTGTACGTGAGTGTGTAATTACTGTCCGCCCCACATAAACAAACAGCAGTGTGAGCACCATCGATAAGTCAACAAAAGAGAGAAGGGAGCGGCTGTGTAGTTACATAACATTCACAGAAGTAATGCATGTATTTACAGTGCTCCAGCTGAGGTCTCAGTAGGATTAAGGTAATTATATGAGCTCTTCAAACCACAAGATTCAGGGTCTCTGTTGCCATGAGTACAGCGGATGGCAAAATATCTTTGACACAGGACAAACAGAGGAGACAGCCAGTAAAACAGAGACAGACACCAGCCATGTGGACTGAGCATCAGGATACAACTTAGGCAAAAGACATGATGATCTAACAGTAAGTGAGGGTGCAGGACAGGATCTCTTCAAGTTAAAGGCGTTAAAAGCCGGGCATTTTTTATTCTTACCAAACACTCACCCTAAAATCCTGACACTTAAGCTGGCTGTAAACAGCTGTTAATCCTTTTCTTCTCACTACTCCAACTTTGTAGGTATTAACCTGTAATAGCTGTGTCCTTATGCAGGGGCTTCATCCTCTAAGTGCATATTAAGTGCCACCTTAATGGGTGAAGAAGATCTGTTCCATTTCAAAGCCTCCTTAAAAGGCAGAAGACAAATGCTCCACGGCCTTCTGTTGCCCGACTCTGGAGGATACAACTGGTTTAATGTTTGTGTTTGACAATAAGAAAAAGCAGACTGGGTATCTGTCAGGTGTTTAATGGAGCATTCAAGTGATGCTTGTCTACTAAAGTCAGGAAATATTATAGCAAAATCTTGAACTTCCCAGGATTTTCTGTCAAGGTTGTCATCAGTCACTGGTAAATACAGAACATTAATAACTGAGAAAGCTTCCCATCATTGAACATCATGACGAGAATTTCACATTGCTGTGAGATTTTGTGTTTTTTTTTTACACTACAGCGTTAGCTTTTTTTCTTTATGCAGAGATGTTGTTCTCTGTTTCCTGCCCAGAGACTACAGATAAAAATTAGCTTATGGCTAACTCTGGTTTCTGCTAAAGAGCTGTGCATTGTCCCCATTAAATAAATAAAAACAAAAACAAATAAAATAAACAAATAAACAAATAAAAACAAATAAAATAAGAAGAAAATTATAGGAAGACATATTGCAGATAAAATTGTAGCACCATGGTCGATCATGTGTTCAATTTAACCATCACATGTTTTACTGCAAAAAATAACTACGTATGACTATTTTTGGTAACACCTCCAATACAAATAAATTTATAACTACATTAAAAAATGAGGGACTGCATCTGAAAAAAGAAGAATTAAAGCTGCATTAGATAACTTATGTTAATGAGTTAACAAGCTAATGTTAGCTGTAGCATGAGACTCATTAGGAAGCACCTTCACTGCGACCATTTGTGCTGGCTCGCGCCTCATTTCGTTTGTTGTCGCTCTCTCTTTTGAGTCCAGTTTGAACTGAGACCAAATGGTCGCAGGGAAAGTTGCAGCAGAGTAAACTGGTCCGTTCTCAGCTCAAGCTCGAGTCGACTGGTGGTTTGCAGACACTCTGTTGTTGGCAGAGGCGAGTCAGAGCACGGCGAGCTAATCAACTCGTACTGACGTCACCTGTTGCTGAGAAGCGCAGTGTAGACCGGCGAATTAGGACACAGAGTACAGAGAGCATCACTGATTTTTTTATTTTTCCATGAAACCCTCCTCCTGGTGGCAAAGAAAATATCCTGGTAGAAACAGGATTTATGGGAGACCAATTTAGCAGTGAATGGTGTCACTTTTCAACCATTATTACACTGCTTAATCAGGTCATACATCATGATGCCATATTAAGCCAAAAAAACTTTTAGTTAAACTCAATTAGGCATTTGAGTAAAACTTTATGAGGCCACTTTGTGAAACACATGATTGTATGATATTACTGCATGGGCTCAACACTTGATAAAACTGATGCTAGTTGAGGCACCCTGGTAGCTCAGTTGGGAGAACAGTCACCCCCGTAAAGAGGCTGTGTCCTCACTGCAGTGGCCTCAGGTTCGATTCCTCCTTGTGGCCCTTTGCTGCATGTCATTCCCCCTCTCTCTCTCTTTCTCCCCATTTCCTGCCCAGTCCCTCAGCTGTCCTATAGACAAAAGCCCCAAAAGTATCTTTAAAAACACAAACAAACTGTTGTCAGAGAACACATTATGACTGCATAATGTTTTTTATGGTTTTACACACTGTCCAAACCTTTTTGGAATCCAAATTCTGAATACATTTTTCAATTAAGTACTTATTTCAAGTAAATTATCTAAACTTTACCTATACTGCCCGACACCCATCCTCCTCCGTGAAAATACACAAGACCTCTCCTCAAACCGTCGCACGCAGTGGTGGGTTCATAGACTCGTACTGGCACCTCTGAAAAGTTCAGGTCCTTCACTCGCAGGCCCACAGGGACGGGATTCAATCGAGTGAGAAAACAGGCCACAAACCATCGGATAAAACTGACCTGATGACAAATCCCCAGGCGATGTAGGATCCGGCCCTGGCAGGAGAGGAACCACAGAGTTACAACAAGTGGGAGTCTGTTAACAACAAAAAATGATCTTGACGGTTAAAGTCAAAGTGAAAGTTACTCAGCGTGAGAATCCATATTTACTATGACAACATCAAAGAAGGGGAACACATGACCTTGCTTTTCTGCACCTTTGTTAGACTTGATTTCTTATCTAAAACGTCTCTGATCTGAGCTTTATCGGCTGCTGAAGGACAAAGAAAGGACAGCCATCTCTGACAAAAGCCTAACAGAGTAAATACTCTTTTATCTTGCTCAAGGGGAAGCATTTTCCTTTACACTACGGAGTAAGTTAATTAATCGTGATTTTTTTTTTTACATTATAACAAATATAACAACATGCGGAAAACAAAATTAGAGGAAAGAGTAATTCCATAGTTGCTGTAGATACTCACCACAATTGCTATGCCAACGAACAAGCCATGAACCATGTGCAGTTTCCCACTATTTGCTACCCCACGAGGGATGTCTGAATTCATCATCTCAGAGTACAGAAGTCCAATTACCAGAAGGATGAAGGCTGCAACAAGAGCAGCGAAGCCAATTATTAAAATTGCCGTGCCGATGTCCATGGTGTTGCCCGTCTGCTCTGCTAAAGGTAAGTCATTAGGAGTAAATGTTTCATGTACCTGCTTTCAGCCACTTGCCACCCCGCCCACATGCCTGATGCAGCCTGACCTTGGTTTCACTTAATGATTTGTTTGTCTGCCTGTTGCCTGGGAAGAAAAATAATTATATTCTTCAACATATTATATGGCTCTTGGTCAAAGTAATTGCACGTCTCCAAAATAAAACCAAGTCGGTTTTAAGGCTGAATATTGCACAAAATACTGTTTATGTTAATTGAGCAGTGTTTTTAATAACCCATACATTTTCACGGTATTCCCATTACACTGCCGTCTAATCCCTGCATTTTCACTAATATCTGAAGGTTGTTCTGTTGTTTTCTCGCCTTTTTTCTCGCACCTGGTGTTGAGGGAAAGCTGCTTACGGCTGCACTCGGCACAGAATGGCATTTTCATTGTGTGGAGTTGAAGGGGAGAAAATGTGCAGAGATGCTCCCCAGTGAAGGCTGCCCGAGAAACAGCCTTATCTGAACTTTCACTGCTGATCTGTAGATGGCAGTGATAGCATGAGTGTAAATAAACAGTGCCTTCTCAAATCTACACTTTTTACATTTTTACATTCAGTGTGGAGCCTGAACCAACATCACTCAACATAATGCATAGTTTAGAATGTGTTTGCTGTTTGTGCAGATCCACAAATGTGAATTCAGTATCACTTTAGCCGAGAATATTTAGCAAAAAGCTTCCAGTGCAAGTTGAACCTGGGTTCACGTTCTGCAAATATCAGAAATTTCCAAAATGAAGACAGCATCTGGAGTTCTGCTGAGTTTTTTAGCAGCCCTGAGAGCCTCTCTGTCTTCCCTCAGTGGTTAAACTCAGCACAAAGCAACCATTGTGTGGCTGCTCTTTAAACCCATCCCAGTAGCTGCATTCAGCGATACCCAGTAAAATCACAGTGCCAGGGCCAAAAATCACAGACTGGAATCTTGTCTGAGGCCCATGAATTCATGGGATTTGTTCAGGAGGTATTCATGCAGCTTTCTGTTTGTCACTCTGCCGAGCATCAGAGACCGGGCTGACCTATTTCCCAAATTGCACTGTCACACACAAAAAGATATAGTCGGCTTCAAAAATGCTGTTACCACAACAAATTGGGTTCAAACAACTGATGTGGGTTTGCACATAGAAGACCACAACAAATGTAGGGCAGACTGTGCGCTTAGAAAAACATCTTCCCTCAGTAGGATACAAACACTGCCATGCTCAGAAAACAAACACAATGTTTGCTGTAATTTCTAATGCAAGCTTTATATCACCTGCACTTGACTTGCACATGAGTTACAAAGCTAAAAATGTGTTTGCAGGTTTGTCAGTATCAGAATTTTGGAAAATGTTGCAGGAGAAAGCAGGGATCAGTTGCTGACTCAAAGGCACAGCAGTGTCAGCAGATGTATTATAGGAAAGAAAAAATTAATTACTTCAATTATTTTGAAACATAAGTAGATACAATAGCTCAAGTAATGTCCTTAAGCAGATATTTAGGTACTTATTACTTGTGCATTTTTTTCATGCAACTGTACTTCACCATACAATATCTTATAAGTCAATCATGGACTTTTACCCCACTACATTTGTCAGACAGCTTTAGTTACTAGTTACTTTTTAGATTACAGGTTTCTCCATACCATTAAAACCACGTATCTCCAAATTTGGTGACTTTCAATGCTGATTATTCTGATGAGCTGAAGGATTAAAATCCCTGCTAGGAACTTTTAACAGGTTATGAATCAGTCTGAATTTCATACTGATGCCTCACATCTTACCAACATCAGCAGATGAGACCATCGGCGAGGAGATTGGAGATTACTATCCCGCCTGTTCCTTTACCCGATCCGCTCAGTCAGTGGAAACACTATGAAACACTCCACAGCACACAGGCCGGAAGAGACGATTTGTTGTTTACGAGCATGATCGATCTGCTGCTCTCTTTCTTTTTCTTGAAAATATCCATGGTTGGGAGCAGGAGGTTATTTTTTATTAGATAATTTCAACATTTTGTGTTTTAAGGCTGGACTAGTTTTGTGCAAATAAGTAGCGTGTTTCATTCACTCTTTTCCGAAACAACTGCTCATGCTAGACAAGATCTTTCTGACAGTAAGCATTACCACTTTTGTCCACACGAGGTGCTACAGTCAACACAAAATGAAAGTTCCTCAGAGGGGCTTCAAATATTCCTTTTTTTAGGTTGAAAATTCATTCTTCTTCTTCTTTGGCTAGATAATCTATTTGAAACCCCTCTTGGATTAGCTGGAAAGTAGTTACGTTTTTCAAGTTAAAACAGAGCTCCTTCTCTGAGCTTTCATGAGGTGATACACAGTTTTCACTGGTAAGCGATTCTGCATACAAGTGCTGAGCCTTTGGGATGTGTTGCATTTCTGTGGATTAAACTACCCAACATAAAGCAGTAGAAATCGTCATGAATGGATTAATTTTTACAGCTACAGCAATAAAATATAATGCTGCAGTACCGTTAATCCAAAAATATCAGATATAATCGATTTGCATTTACTGTTTTTGTTGCATGTGTACAGGACACTGATGATTATTTACTGTTGTTTCATGCAGTATGGCTGTGTTGATTGTTGTGTGATCACTGCTGGCTGTGCAGTAAATTGAGTTTGGGGGATAATAAAGATTCCTAGAACTGTTTACTGACACCTATTCCTTTGACCTTAACTGTTATATTTTATAGTGTAGTGGTACTTTTACTTGGGAGAAAGGATCTGAGTATTTCTAAAATTGCTTTTTTTTTCTTTTTTTTTTGGTGGGGGTGGTGGTGTCAGTGTTATGGTTGCAATTGTCAAGTTTGTCAGTTGTGTGCTTGTTTAGAGCTCAGCTGTGTCCGCCCTTGTTTGCTTGTGAGATTTAATTAATGGAGGGGCTGGAGTGAGGATTAGCTGATCAGTGCTCTCCATCACTTCTGTGAAGGCCTTGACCAAATAACCCAATTTGACACTCTTGCATAAGACTTATTTACTTGTTGATTTTCACTGACTTGGCAGTCAGCAACGCCTGCGATTGCAGCACCATTTTTATTCAGCACAGATTACGCAACGAGCTAAAGTTCGAGTCAGTTAAATCAAAATAAAGCTAAACTTTCCCCAAACAAGAATGGGCTCCCACCTGGGACACAGTCAAGCGACCACTCGCGGGGGTGGGGCCACATGTTGAGAACCACCGCTGTAGGCGAACGAAGGGGGGCGGGGAGGAGGCAAGTACTCAGGGCAGACGGGCACTGGCGCAAAATATCCATCATCACTTAACATGTCAATCAGGATTAACGCGCTCGCAAACCGCCTGTAGGTTCGCACAGGTCCTGTGAGCGGTGGAAGCACCGCAGCCGCGGCAGAGGCGGTAATATAAGAGCACAGGAACACACAGCAGAGCCCAGAGGTTTCAGTGGCGCGCAGCACGCAGCGCCGCCTGGACTCTTAGCCCTGAGTCTCCACCAGTGGCTGACAGGCGTAATGACCGATCACTCACACGTTTCGAGAGCGTGATGCATGTCGACTATCATGTCAGAGCTCCTTGAAGTCACACGCTTCCGCTTTTTAACTGTTTTCCTGCCAGTGGATTACTCTTGCAGCAGTTCCTGAGGCTGCACATGAGGTTGTTTGCATGAGGCTGAACTTGCAGGAGCCCACAAGTCGCCCTTTCTGCGCCGTTGGAGGATTCAGTCGTGCGCGTAAACTTGCAGCGTAAACATTTTTCACTTATCGGCTGCGTGAGCGAGTTCCGAGATGGAGCTGAAGAGCGCTTGTCGTATGTGTCTTTTCCCGGTTCAGATGCTCTACTACATAGTGAGAGCAAGTTTGTTTTCACTGTTGCCAAGCAGAAGGAAGGATCTGGCCAAGGAGGTGGTATTGATCACCGGCGGGGGACGAGGCATCGGGCGTCACCTGGCCAAAGAGTTTGCCAAGCAGGGGGCCAGAAAGGTAATTTCATTTAGCCTAACTAGAGGCAACTTCGGCAACTTGTTGCACCCATTGCGCCTTCTTGACAATATACTTCGCAGTCAGTGTTCTTTGGCAAAGCTGTGTGTTTGGTTTGTGTGTGTAGTTGGGCAGCCCGAAGCCCTCCTAACCTCCCGTCCTCCCGCACCGGTAGCCTGCCGGTCAGTCCTGTCCACCCTGCCCCAAGTGTGTTGTTGTCCCACTGTCCTGTGAAAGCACGGATCACAACCTCTAAGTAGCCTATTCGGTCCAGTGAGACTGGAGACATTGCCCTCAATTTTGGTTCAAGTATTGCACAACAGCTTGGGTCAACCAGAGGGCAGGTCTGCGCTGCCTCTGTGGCTGATTGATGTGATTAAGTGCAGAGCTGCGCTGACATTCATTCTGCGGAGGTCTGCGCTGATTCCACTGTGACTGACATGTTCAGAAAGTGTTTCATCAAAGGACAAAGGCATTGACTCCGTTTGCCTGTGTGTAGGAGTCAGAGTGGGGTATAGGCTAATAATAATATAAATAATATTAATGCATTTTATTTGTGAAGAGATTCAAAAGGTACTTTTAAAATAAAAGTGACACAATAACAGAAGCACAAAGCCTCCAACATTAGCCCATTATGTTGTTTCTTGGCATTTTTGAGCCTCCTCTGTGATGTTGTAACATCACCATATCACAACACAACAAAAGGCTCCATATTGCTTTAATAAAAGCCAGATTAGGTTTTGTTTTCAAGCAGAGCATGAGGACACGAGATGCCTTTTATGGTGTGCATGCAAAGCTAATTGAGCCCAACAAAAGCAGCTCGGGAGGAACAGATTACATTATCTTGGATTAGTCAAATGCAGAGGTGGCAATTCTAACACGTTTCAGTATGAAATATTGGGAGAAGTGTTTGTTGCTTTGAGGTAGGGCCGGGCGATATGGCAAAAAATATCACTCTTTCCTTGGCAGAATCACGACCTCGATTTTATCCCAATTCTTTAGTTTTTCATATTGGTTAAGAGTATTTTACAAATAAAGTCAAAATTCAGGGCCACAGCTTCCTGTACAAACATATGGTCGGCATATGTTTGGTTCCTCCTTCTTCAAAATGATTTTGTTTTGATGTATGAATTATTAAATCCTGCAGATTACATGTAGAGTAAATGTGTTTCGTAAACCAACTGCAGGCTCTGGAAAAGTAAACAAATATTAAAAAACATTGAACTCTTCAGGTGAATTCCTGTGACGCTGTGTCGCGACAGCCAGTCAGTGTTGACATTCTCCCAGCGTCACTGATGTCTTGGGGGCACGAACTTCTCAATGTCAGCATGTTGATTCGGACATGGCAGCCAAAACAGTGCTGTGTGTGAACGCTCTGAGCTCCTACAACAACACGCGTTAAGCACCACAGGATTATGTTATGAACACGGACTCGACATTGTTAAGTTTTCCAACCTTTGTAGGACGTCCACAGCTGATACCAAGCAGAAATGATAATTACATACATAGTTAATGACAGAAGAAATGGCAAGCCCCCCCGACACTAATGTTGCTAGCTAATGCTAACGTCCCAGCTGTGGCTGTGTGTGACTTAACAGACCCGCAGATGATTTTAGTAACCCGGACACGATGCTGTTAAGTTTTCCAGCCTGTCTAGGACCTCCACAACTGATATAATACAGGAAAAATGTTAACGCTGACCGTAGTTAATGACAGAAAATGCCAAGTCTGCCCTCCTCCTCCTTCTCTGCAACAGATAGAATGTGCGCTGATGCACAATTTAAACGACATGAATGTAACGGCAGATCGTGGACACATTATGATCGTTCATGGTCTAATATCATCATATCGCACACCTACTGTTAGGCTGAAATAATGACATCATTGTGTTTGTTTTAGCTGGATTTTTAGCATCATGTCGTCCATGTTTGGATTGCTAGATTTTCAAGTTAAGGATCCAAAAGTTACCTGGTTGCATTGTGAGTTAGACTAGTTCAAACTTTGCAAAGTCAATATTCTCCCTGAATATCAGTTCCAAAGAGGGCTAGCTTATGCAATACGGCCCATTTCAGAGAATCACTCCACCCATCAAAAGCACACACCCTCCCTCCTCCCCCCACCCTCTCCATCCCTCACCCCCCTAACAAGGAGCCGTCACTTGGGCCTAAAATGCTCCAGTGGCCACATACACAGCTCCATGTTGCTGCAGGTCAGGCTCTGTCCCCATCGTCATTTCCAGCTACACTCTGTCTACCAATCCAGCGGGTGAACATTACACAGCTGAGTGCGTGATGAGCCGCTGGTGTCCCTTTAGTAGTGATGTGTTAATACAGAGCAGCTCTATTTTTGATCACCTCAGATGGGAGTCATCATTGCACAGTGAAAGGAAATGAAGGTAATTTCCCCAGTAGAAAGCAGCGAGCGCCGCGGCTGAAAGCTGCGGGTTGTAATTATCCTTACATGTGTGACATTGGCTCATCTCAGATGCTTTCTTAAGGCGCAATCTTGGTTGCTTGAAAACATTTCTGAAAGCTCAGTGACACACTAACTGCCTCCCCTCGTCTTTCAATGCTGTCTCCTTGGGGAAGGAGCAAGAAGAAACCAGTGGGTTTTAAAAGCTTTACTCTGCAGCTGCACAACAAAGGATGTCACCATGGTTTTCAGCACCCCATTGTTGGGTATTATCAAGGTGTTAAGGCTTTGAAAACAACACCTGTGGTAGTGTGTATGACAATTACTCCCTGTCTGAAGAGATGCTAAAAGGAAACGGGACGGTAATTATGAACGGGGCTAACCTCCACGAACTCTCGCTCGCCCCAGTTTGAGCCCCTTTGTGATTGGCAGCCGGAAGTTCCCTTTCCCTCTCCTGGGCCTTGGTGTTTTTAATGGTGGGAGGAAGACTAACTACAGCGCTGATGAAAGAATCCGGCGAGATGGAGAGCCGGGTACTCCGAAGGGGAGTCGGGTCTCCCTGTGCGCTGTTGTGGGGGGGGTGGGGGAGTGGGGGGGGGGGCAGACCGAGTATTTTCAAAAACGACATCCAAGTTCAGAGCACCGCAAGAGGTTTGTCAGAACAATCCCAGTAAATAGCTGACAGCTTTAAATGGTGTATTTTTTCAAAGCTCCTGTCAGAGGTTTTTTTTTTCCCCCCAGTACCGTGATAAACACAGTTTTGCAGAAAACATTGATTTTCATGTGGTTGTTAACATAAAAAAAGATCACTTCGAGGAAGATCAACCAAACAAACCGCTGCACTGACAACAGGTTTGTGTGTGCGTGTGTGTGTGTGTTGTGCTGGAGGCGGGAAGCACACCGCTCCCAGCTGGGTATTGCCCTGCAGCTGACCTTGCTGTCTCTGCAGTAATTAGACAGCGGCAGGCGACTGCCTCCTGAACTCCTGCTGCCCCCTCTGTGTGCCGCCTCTCTGCTGGCCAATACAATGGGTGTGAAAAGGAGGGCTCATACCCACCCATACATTCAAACCTGGGAGATAGAGTGTCACTGTAATGCAGCTGGAGCTACTGCAGTGAACTGGGAGGGGAACACCGCAGCCTGTATTGAGTCGCATCTGCACCCTCACTGCCTTGTGTCAAGTTTTTCAACATTAATTTGTCTTTTGCTTCCAGCAATGCTTTGAGGTTTAAGGACCATACCAGTCTATTTTTGACTTCTCACCATTAGCAGAGATCACCCCATTGTGAAAATTCAACCATGTGTTTACTTTAGTAGATGTCAAACTGGATTTTTTCAAGCCCATTCACTGCCATTCATGTTGAAACAGGGCATAGAAACACTACAGGACACGTGAAAGTTGCGAGGTAAAGGTAATTCACCCTTCTAAGGAGAACTGTCTGTGTTTATTGGGTGAAAAATCACTGAGCGAGCGAGAGAGAGGGGATCCGGGAGCCACGGAGACCAAAGTTACGCCTGGAAAAATAGTTCCCTCCATGTGCTGCCTTCCTAGCTGGAATATTAGCGTGACACAGATGTTGTTTTTAACTAATGTCATACATTTTTAACTACTTTCTGTAACATTTATCGAATATGGACAAGATGTAAACAAGCACCTCATCTCATAGATAAAGCTGTTTTGGGAAAGATGGATGGGGTTTATGTAACCTACAGGGGTGTAACGATATATAGATGTATCGATGTATTGATTTATATTCCTACGATCCAGCTACACTGATAGGTAAACAGCTAGTCATCCTTCTAGTGTGACTTTTTTTCGATCTAAAATCCTTGTCTTAAAAAGAAAAAATAGATTTTACCAATTCTAAGTATTAGTGCCCTGTATTTAGCACATATCTTTTCATGTAATTTTTGCACTTATAATAGTAAATAGTTGCAAACGTTACTCCGGTTCCTTCTCTGACATTCTGGTCATGCGTATTGCCTCAGCAGCATCTCTTAAGATAATGGTGGATCGTTGCAGGAAGCAGCAGGAGAACGAGAGATTTTCAGTCGCCGTTTGCGGTCCGCACAGATTGAATAGAGGCCTTGCACTGAATGTGTGTGTTGCTCAGTGTATCAGGCTTTTCCAGTGTTTTACCTCCTCTAAGACTGCACAGAAATAGGCATCTTCTCTTCCTGTGTTTTGGTGAAAAAAGGTTACCGTGTTGATCTCTCATCCCTGAATCATATCATATTGTATCACTCTAAATGAGCCCGTAACGTTCCTTTGTTGTATCGCCAAACATGTATCATAATACACATCCTTTCTTGTTAAAATATCATTACACCCCTGTAACCTATGTGGTGGATGTTAAGTCTTGTTAGGCATGCCTTGATAGAACAATCAGCGGTTTATCACTGATAGCGAAGGGGGCTCATGCAAGGTCAATTAAAAACTGTTTTCTTCCATTTTCCATCCAGATAACAATTTGGCTGATGCTTGTTTGCTCTGAGGGTCCTGTGTGTTGTGACGGGTGATAAACCTAATGAATTAAATAACATTCCAACAGGAGAGCCCAGTTAGAGTGCCGACTTTTAATGAGAGCTGTCAGCTTTGTTTGTAAGGCTCAAATCCTATTAAAAGCTTTCAGTTATTTATCAAGACCTGTCTGCCTTCGCTGATTACTCGAACGGGCTTGCAAATGAGGCAAACAAAAAACTCAATCAAAAGCAACTCAGACAGGGGCCGTTCACAGAGGGAGCCAAGCGCTTAATGCTTTAGATCAGATAAAGAAGTAAAGAACACATTTCAGACTAATCTTTGAGGCCCACAGAGCGTTACAGTGTCAGTGTTTCTGTGTTTGATTCACTTCTGACAGGATTATCATCAGGCAGTTATTGACACACGAGTTGTGTTTAAAGCAAAAGCAACACAGCAATGTAGTGATCCTACGGGTCCTTTCTGTGAACATTGTCACAGCGTCACTGCCAGGATGTTGTGTTTAGCTCTAGATAAATGCTCCGAAGATTTGAAAAAGATTGGCACCAGCTGAAGGTGTCCTGATACTGCAGGGTGACAGGTTCATATTATGCAAAAGTCAACGTGCGTGATCATCCGTAGTAATGGAAGCCTTGCAAGAGGCATGAGGCACACACTCTCTTTCTGTCTCGCTCATACACAAGATCACTTTCCAGTAGACTTTATGCTCAAATATTAACCTTGGTCACAGGCGGCCAGCCAGATCCCACACTGGCGTCCTCAGCGCTTCACACACGCACGGTTTTCAGGCTCCCTGACCAGAAATGACGGGGCTCATCTGCCTAACAGGCCGTGTAATCTCTCTGAGAATTTGTGTTTGAGAGATGAGGAGGACTCACCCCCTGATTTCATTACCTTTCCCTGACCCCAAAGACTGACAGATCTAATTGCCCAATCACTAGCCCCCCCACCTCCCTCCAGCCCCATGTTCCCTGCTCAAATGACCGGCCTTCATTTAGTCTCTGGGCGGATGAAGAGACAGTTCATTCACACAGCAACCCCCATGCCTTTAATCTCGCTCGAAAACTATTTGTTCGAGTGAAAACGGCCTCTTAGTTCTCTGAATGAAAAGAACATTGCTGCTCAAAGATCTCCACAGTTACACCAGGTCTCGTTGCCAGAAAAATTGCGCAAAAGCATACGTAATGTTTTGTTGACAACGCTGTGTTTGTTCTATTTATAAGCAACAGCTTTGTTGATTTGCTCCTGATCTCGGCACAGCCTCAATGCAGAGCATTTCTCAGTTTGCTTCCAACCTTTAAATATTTTATTTTGTCTGCCAGGTGATCTTGTGGGGCCGAACGGAGAAGTGCCTCAAAGAAACAGCTGAAGAGATCTCTCTGTCAGGAACAGAGTGCCATTACTTCCTGTGCGATGTGGCCAATCGGGAGGAAGTCTACAAGCAAGCCAAGGTGGTTAGAGAAAAGGTACAATAATAACTAAAATTCTTCTGCTCTCACAGGAAGAAATGTCATTTTTGCACCGTGAAGCACATGACAGAATATTTCTCTGTGATGCCTCTGTCTGCAGCATATTGGCTCTGAGCTGCTCTCTCTCCATGTCGTGCATAGATAACACTCTATCTGACATATCGGAATAAAAACGAGAAATATTACTGACAGCCCTGGTGCAGCCACAGCTGTATCATGTTATGAAGACAGACAGAGCACACGTCTTTGACAGTGTCCATGTTTTCTTCTATTGTCCTTTTTTTAATCTTAGGTTGGAGATGTTACGATATTAGTGAACAACGCAGCTGTGGTCCACGGCAAAAGTCTGATGGACAGCGATGACGACGCCCTTCTGAAATCCCAGCACATCAACACCATGGGACAGTTCTGGGTAAGACTTACAGAAATCTAAGCAGAGGGGGTTTTTGCATGCAGAATGAGGGGAATTCCTCCTCACAGATTATCCTTAAAGTTTTCATATTTTGATGAAAGCCTGGCAGTATTTACAGCAGGCACCCCCTGACTTGTCAATCATGGCTGCTATTACGGCAGGTTAAGTAGGGTATTTCCAAATCGCCTCTCAGCTTCTGAAACATCAGAGGTGCTCTGAAAACTCCTGGCATTTTTATTTTGAATGGAGATCAAAAGACCATGTCAAATGCAGACAGAAATGCAATTATCAACCAAATGGAAATTGAAATTTTATCTGTGGTTTCAGTGTGGGCCTGTTTCTCTCGCCTCCTCTCATTTTTACTCCACTGAATATATTCCACCTTCTGTCTCCATGCTTCCTTCCAAATGTCTTTATTCTGCCCCTTCATTCACCTCTCTCTCTCTTTCCTCATTTCAGACTACAAAGGCTTTCTTGCCTCGGATGCTGGAGCTGCAGCACGGCCATGTAGTATGCATAAACTCCATTCTGTCCCAGTCTCCAATCCCCGGGGCCATAGACTACTGCACCTCCAAGGCCTCATCGCTGGCCTTCATGGAGAGTCTGACACTGGGCCTGCTGGACTGTCCTGGCGTTGGCTGCACCACTGTGCTTCCCTTCCACACCAATACGGAGATGTTCCAGGGCATGCGAGTCAGGTATTTAAAGATGCACCATGGGACTGTTTTTGTTTTGTTTTATTTTGTTTGTTTTGGGTTTTCTTTTATGCTGGCCACATTTTTCCCTGACAATGTGACCCACAGACTTTGGTGATCCTCTAAATTTTTTCAAAGAGCAGCTCCCTAGTTGACCTAAATGAAAGACAGTCAGCCAGTTCATCCCGACTTGTCTAGAGTGATTTTCGTCCATCAGTTGATTAAATGATGGATAGAAAATTAATCGCCAGCCATTTTGATAATCAATTAATCGTTTCAGTCAAAGAATTACCAGTTTAGCCTATGAAATGTGAGGATTTGCTGCTTTTTTGTATCATTTCTATTAATAAAGAGTCTTTGTGTTGTGGGCTGTTGTTTGGACAAAAGAGGCTATTTGAAGACATCACATCGGGCTCTGGGAAATTAAGATGAGCATTTTTCACACTTATCTGACATTTGATTAAATAAATGATTAGTCAATTAATTGTAAAAATAATCAGCAGATTAATCGATAATGAAAATAATCGTCTATAGACGTTTCTGAGCTCTGAGTTCAACAGATAGATTTGCATCTGTGATGGTGGCTGTTTGAAAAATAATAATCCCAGACAATAATAATCCCCCTACTTTCTCACATATCCGTGTACGCACACACTCTCCTTCACTCTTGACTCTGAGTACTCAGTTTAATTAGTTATTGACTGGTGTGTCGTGGGGTCGGTGTTCTGTTTAATTTGAATGACTGCTGGACTTGGTATTTGCTTCTTTTTGCTAATGTTTTGCACATGTGAATTTTTTTTTTACTGGTTTGCGTGTCAGTGTGATGGCACCAGAAAATATACCATCACATCTTTAAAAATTTTTTAAGTGTGTCGGAAAAATCCCATGAGCGATGGGTTGTGTAGCAGCCAGACACTGGGGAAGGAAAAAAAAAAACATTCATTTATTTATTCACTTTATGACATCATCAAAGTACGTCGTTTTTATCATGTTGGTTGGTGGTTGTAGATTTATAGCGGGGAAATTTTATATTAATTTTTTTTAGGGCTGTGCTAAAAAATCGATACAGCAATATATCGTGATATTTATTTTCGTGATGTCTGTATCGTATCGTGACCCATGTATCGTGTTGCGTATCACATTTTCAAGTCCTTGCCAAAACCCAGCCTTAAAGTTTTGTGACACAAAAGAACACTTGCGCGCTCTGTTTTTCATACTTTGAATTTCTGTGTCTCCAGTGTTTCATTGTGTGCAGTTAAAGTGCAAGAGTGCACTTAAATTTCATTTTTCATGTCGGCGATAAGGCAGCTAAATCAGTGTGTTTGGCAATTTCCCAATGCCATTCAACTAAACTGGAAAGGAAATTTTGAATTTGTTTTGACTTAATTTGTCAGTTAAATTCTAAATATAATGTGATGTGATTTATTAGGACTGTCCTGATCGTACACAGTAACTTGCATCTGGTTTTACGTTTTCAGTGAACTATTTTGAATATTACAATTTATCGCAGTGTGCGTTGTACCTTAATGTATCGTGATATAATCGTATCTTGACCCATGTATCATGATGTGTATCGTATTGTGAAGTTCTTGCCAATAGCAAGCCCCACATTTCTTGCACTGTAATTCTCAGTAGCCTATAATGAAAAATGCAGGCACATGGAAATTTCTTCATCAAATAGAATGATCGTTATTTTACCTAAGAAATCTCTGTGTGTCTTTGTGTGTATGTGTAGGTTTCCTCAGCTCTTCCCACCTCTCAAACCTGAGGTAGTTGCCCAGAGGACTGTGGATGCAGTCAGAGCTGACAAGGCCTTCCTCTACCTGCCCTGGACCATGCATGCCCTCGTCATGCTAAAAAGGTGAAAAAAAAAAAAAAGACGTCATCTGAAGGGGTTTTTTTTGTTGTGTTTCGTCTTGTCTTGTTCTCATTAACATAATTGTCTCATTTTTGGCATGCCCTCCCTTGTCTTTATGCCCTTTACAGCTTCATGCCACAAGTTGCACTTGAAGAAATCCACAAGTTTACGGGGAGTTATACCTGCATGAACACGTTCAAAGGGAGGACATGAGCCCGGATTGTGCACGACATGAGAGCAGCCTCGACAGCTCTGGTGCAACGAAGGGAATATGGACCTTAAGACATTTGGACGTGGGGGAGGTCCCATGATAGTGTGAAGACAAACACTTAGGGGACATGTGAGGTGGCTGCTTCTGCAGGTAGAAATAATTCAGACAGTGCAGGATTCACCCTGGTCCCATTATATGTGTATAGTTTGGAGAACTGAATGGCATTCTCACTTTGACCAGAAGCCATGCATAGGTCCATACCGGTAGTTTTTCTGGGAGTTTTTTGTGACACTTGTTTTAGTCTGTTTTTACACTTCCTTTTTTTTATTCTCCTTTAATGTGTCTTTGAATCAAAACTAGATAATAAAGTCGAGTTTTAGAGACGCACCGTGTTTCTTTGTGCATGATGAAAATAGAAAAGTGAACGCTTGGGAGGTTCACGTTGTTTTGTGTCTGGGTTTTAACTCCCGTGGCAGTGTGATAACACCTTTGATATTTTCCAAGCATGAGATCAGTGACTGTGACAGATGATGTTGTCAAAACATAAAACACGCTTGGGGGGCAACGTGTGTTATTGTTTGTTCTCTGCTGTCAGAAACGAGTGCAGGGGATGGCACAATTCTCCGTAAACATAATGAACTCAAAACATCACGGTCAGGACCTCATCACACGTGCAGAGTGGTCCAAAGCAGGTTGAATGAACATGGATATTCAGTGAAAGGACAGCAGTCATCTTACGATGCGGAGAACTTAAGTTTTAAAAAAACTCCTGAGAGAGTAAACTCTTTTATTGCCTGTTGTGAAGACCAAAAAAATCAAATTTAAATTCGTTAGCTTGACACATTCCTATATTATCTTCAATCAATCAGTGTCTGCAACTGCTGCACATTTGTGGTAAATGTGATTTGCGTAAGCGAAACCCCAGAGGCTAATGTTCCAGAAAAAAATGGGACAGTATGGAGCCTCTTTGGCTTTACTGCATATGAATCTGAGCGTGTTCCAAGGCTTAAGGGCAAGACAGAGGAAGGGAGCTGCGGAAATTCACAATGGATGAGATTTATCATTGCCAGAGTCTCACAATTACCTTGTGATCGACGATTTTATTTAAGAACTGGAAAAATGTGTCTTAACATTTAGAAGAGGCGAGCTTGGTGGCTGAATTACCAGAGATTGTTTCGGAAAAAAAAAAACTAACAAAAACAAAACAAAAAGTGAAACTTGGACAGTAATGAGAAATGAACAAAGGGTACATTTAACCAAAGAGGAGAAACTGATTTGTGATTTTGTCTTATATGCACTAAATGAATCTTTTTTTTTCTTAAATTGTTATGTTTTGCACTTTGGTTAATATGTTTTTTTTCTGGCTTGTCAGAGTTTTTTGATAATATTGTTAATTCATATCTGAAAAATAATCACGAGGCTACAACCAGCAGTCCATTAACTTAGCCTAGCTTAGCCTTGAGCATGCCCATGAAGCTACAGCCTGCAACCCTTAAGCTTAGCCTAGCGTAGTTTAGCTTAGTAAAGAAGACTTAAAGCAAGGGGTCAAAGCTAGCATGCCTTTGTGCAAATGTAAATAAATTTTCCACCCTCTAAGATTGCTGATAGTGGTATTGATCTTCCTATGTAAATCTTAGCGAGATAGCTCACTGTTATAGTCCGAAATATTGAACTGTTCCTTTAGCTGAAATAGCACCTGCCACAGCGAGTATGCTAAAGGGAAATCTAGAGGTAGGCTAGATGTCCCATTTTATCAGTTGAAAAATCTGCATTCTGTTTTATAATTTGGTATATCTTTGTTTTAGACATGTTGACTGTATTTATCAAGAATGCATAAAGAAATCCCTCATAAAAGATCTGTTTTATCACAGCATCCTCCTCTGAGCCGAGAGCATTTTTACAGCTGCTGTCACAGCCACCTTCCGTGTAGCATCTAACCTTTGTTCTGCAAGATTTCTGTGGCTCACACAGTTGACTCCCTCAGGCAAGTTAGACAACTCTTTGAAGGTTATTGCATTGATCGCTGTTGCACAGGTTTCACACCTCGGGGTAATGGTGTCTGTACTTTATTTTGGTGGCCTACTAGGGCGGTGTGTTTGCCACTTGAATTTAGATTCCAGCTTGTGCAGTCCTGGATGGGACTGAGACACCGCCAACCTAAGCTACCCACCAGGGCTGATAAATCATTAAGCAGCTCAAAGACAGTTTGCATGCCACCGAGCCAAAAAATAAGTCCCAATGAGACGCTCTTGTCCCCTGCTGTTGTGTGGCACCTGTAGCTTCATGAATAGTCAGCTGTGAGATGCATAAAGACCAAGCTGACAAATGAAGATGAGGCCAATGCAGAGAGCCAAACCAAAATGGAAGCACAATGAACAGTACTGTGGAGGGCTCATACAGCAATAAAATAAGTAATAATGCAGAGAGAGGGATGCGCTGTTTTTCACACCCATAAGTGGGAACTCATTATTTTTTAATGAGCTGAGGCTAAAATGTGACCACATTGAGGTTTATCACATGGAAAGGAGGGTTGTGGTGAAAGTAAAGAAACCACTCACTGTTTTTTAACTCTTCATGGAGCTTGTTGGACTTTTTGAAGGCACTGAATTCTTTTTTATGATGTCTGCACTGTCAGTGTTAGAATCAGGGAGACATAGATACAAATCGATTACAACTGTATGGCTCAGCAGTCATTTCAGTTGAGGGGAATGGCATTTATCAAAATACACATTATTAATGAACTGTTTAGAATGATGATGGCTGTAATATTCTGTATATAATACAGCATTTTATAAGATAATCATCTGTCTACCCTTTTGAATCTGACCAATCTCAATGATGCTGCATAAAATGGCACTTAGACTCCAAAGAAGGCATTTGCTTCCACATGTAAATAAACATTTGGATTAATGTGTTGACTTAAGAACACACAATGCTGATTTTGTTTGCTCAGTGAGATGTTCTGATTGTTCCCCATGAGACTCCACCTGATATATTTAGATCAGAGCAGAGAGCAGTGTTCAGTGAAAATGCAGCAGAGCGGAGTATTTACTTAACCGCGGGCCATGCTGTTTCCTTCCTCGCTGTGAGGTTAATCATGAAGCCAATGTGCTTAACATGTAAGAAAGAACACGTGCCGAATGACAACAAATACAGATATTAAACCAGCCGAGATTAGGAGGACACAAGTAAAAAGTGACTGTCAACCAAGGTTAAGATAGTTTTGGATTTTTCATTAGTTTTTAATTTTATTTTGTTGTGACTTTTTTCAGTTTCAGTGTATCTTGGTTAGTTTGTGAAGTGAGTTTTGTAGTTGAGTTTAGTTTTTTTATTTTTTAGGAAATGCTTAATGTTAGCCTTTGCCGCTTTCTCCCAACTTAAGCCCTTACAGCCATGATGCCAGCTAGGTCTGTTTATCTGTATCTGTTTATCAGTGTGGCACGCCCGGGGGTGGGGTGGGGTGGGGTGGAGACATGTAGATCTTGAAAGACAGATTCAGTATCCACCCAAGACAAAAATGAAAATTAAGAATTTTTTTCTCAGTAAAAGTATTTTACAGATGTTAGTTTTGTAAACCTACAATACAGATCATTTTTCTGGAAAGCCCTGTTTGTTTTTATTTTTATTCCAGTTGACAGAAAGGTTTTTCAATTTTAGTTTTCTTTATTACGTTAGTATAATAACCTTGCTGTCAATCTTGAAAGAAAAATAAACTCAGTGCAGTTTTTTGGTTATCTAGAACAAGCAAGCACAGAGTTCAAACACAAGGAGCTGCTTAACCCAAAACTGACAATTCATCATGATCTACTCACCCTCATGCCGATGGAGGGGCTGGTTAAGTTTTGTAGTCGTGTGTAGAAAAAAGGTTTCGCCGTAATCTCCCAAACAATTGACTGATGTGACCAATTTTCCAACAATAAAAAAAAGTAAAAATGATAAAAAATACAGAATAAAACCACAAAATGCCTCCACATTTATCTGAAGTAATCCAAGTGTGCTGAAGCCTCGACATGCCAAGTTGTTTTTAAAAAATAACA
>JAQLOL010000012.1:6009879-6046670 GCA_029783665.1 Naso thynnoides
CAAAATGCCTCCACATTTATCTGAAGTAATCCAAGTGTGCTGAAGCCTAGACATGCCAAGTTGTTTTTAAAAAATAACACTGATGCCATGTTTTTAGCCTCACTGTTCACTGTAGCCTGTAGCTGCTAACATGGTACACACAGACCTGTGTTTACATGCCACCCAGAAGTCTGGTGCCAGCAGCAGACACAAGACTTGCCCTCCAATTTGTCCTGCAGAATGGCAAGTTGTCCTTCGTCCCACCATGCACTGCTGCAAGAGTTTCAGGCTACAGAGAACAGTGAGGCTAAAAACATGGTTTCTCCAAACAATTTGGCCTATCAAGGCTTCAGGGCACTTGGATTACTTTAAACGAGCAGTACAGAGGAATTTTGTAGTTTTAGTCTTTTTTTTTTTCTTTTTACGTTTGAAACTTGGTTTACTTGGTTACTTAAATTGTGGGGGGAAGATTACGGCAATGCCTTTTACCTATGGACTAAAAACTTTACCCAACCTACCATTGGCGTGAAGGTGAGTACGTAATGACAAAATTTTCATTCTTGGGTGAACTCCCCTTTTAAGTGTAATACCTTAACCCTTAGGAATAAACACATGAAGGGATATTGAGATCACAGATCCAGACACCCCATATGTGAGCACAAGTCAAGGCAAGCACACAACCAAAAGCGAGCCCATGAGAGTGGCTGTAAAAGCTGGGATAGTGCCTGCCCTTTGGCTGCCAGACAAGCCTCATAAACATTCATTTGAATCCCAGCGAACCATAAATGCCCTCCTGCGCACTCACGATAGGGCCGCACATTGTGATCAGTAGGTGACCCACACTGGGCGGGGAGGGTTGACGGGCTCTGCCGAGAGCGAACCCGAGCCTTCTGCAAAGGCCTGTTTCTCATTCTCTGAGCAAGCTGTTGCGAAAGCTCAGGGAGAAGAAGCATGTTGGGATGGAACTAGGTCGAGGAGGCATGTAGTTCACGTATGCTGGAAGAGGAGGGCTAAAATGGTTGGAAATCTCATGGGGCAGGTTCAGAGCAAGGTTAGCCAAATACTGAATAAATCAAAGGGGGCTTGGAAAGCCTTTTCCCCTGCTGAAGGCGCTGTGCTCCAGGATGACTGAACAGGCGCAGGTGGAGGCAGAGGACTTACAGTTTGGTCACACGGGGAGAAATTGGAGAACGTAGCTGTCTCAGCTGTGACCGCATTCCCAGGTGTTTCTTCTGGACATTGCGGTTTTATTTAGGATTGCACTGTGGTCTTAAAACATGTGTTTACAAGTCTAAAAGCATTTTTTTTCTTGATGTTGCAACTGAGGAACTGAAGAAGCCCCTTGGAAATAAGGTGGAACGTTATAAAGTATCTACACGCTACATGCAGCTCCAGTGCCTCTAGATTCAACACTCCTTGGATGACCGTGACCTGGATTGCTGAGAATCTTTACAGACATTCTCTCGTGCTTAATTTGAGAAGACGATTGAATTGAATAATCACCTTTGTTACAATCATGTAAGCTCACCTTTACTGTTTACCAGTTATCATTACTCCTCCCCGCACTTCTGTTGAAGAAGTTCCCTCTTCAATACTTTAAGAGGGAGCAACAACCTGAGTGTATTTTTCCTATATACTGTCCAAGCATTTGTAATCCCAACACAGGGGCTTGGAAAGTCTGCCTCCAATGATCCATTAAATATATTATTGGCGCCTGGATCTGGACTCCATTTGGCCTGCTGTGCAGTGATGCTGAACGCATGTAAAACCTCAGCCAGTGCAGGATTCTGTCGTTATTCACATCACATACGCTTACAGATCCTGTGACTCCCAGTTTTCTGGCAGAAACTTCACTGTTGCTGTGAAGTTTCTGCTGCATGTGATAAATGTGTTCCCAAAACACCTCACATCCATTTTCACTTTATATTCACTTGATATCTGCGAAATATAAAAAATGTATGTCTTATGCTGACATTTCAATAACAAAATTTCTGACAACTTTTGGAGCTGCTGTTAAAGTCCCCATGAAATGAAAAATGCATTTTCCCAGCTTTAATCTTGTGTCAATGATTCATGTATCTCATCCTATATACCACAAGTTTGTTTTAAAAAAATCATGTCCGAGTATTTTTACATCAAAGTCAGGTCTTTTCCCTGATTGAAAAACATTTTTAATTTTGTGATGACTCATCTTGCGCTAGAGGCATTTCTTTTTTTTTTTTTTCAGTTGAAAAAGCTTTCTCGATTTTTTTCAGATAATACAGACACAAGCCTACAGTTAGTATGCAACAGCTCCACCACAGGGAAGCCTGTTCAGAGAAGGGGGGAGGGGATCACCACTTTGCAGTTGTGGAAGTCCTAGACAATGTTGGAAAACTTGACGTCGTTGTGTCCGTGTTCATAAAATGAATGCAGGTCTGGTAATGTGTTGCACAGCTCTGTGAATAAACACACACAGCCCCGGTTAGTCTCAGTTCAGTTGGTATCACAAGGGGGGGAGGGCCGTTCTATCATTAACTACTGTCGATATCTTTCTTATTTCTACATCGCAACAGTTGCGGAAGTCCCAGAAACATCGGAAAACTTAACGAAGATGAGTTTGTGTTTATAACATCATTCTGTGGTGTGTATGAAGTCCTGTTGTACTCCGGTTGTGCTGCTCTGTGTATTCACACACAATAATGTTGTCAGCCGAAGCGGAGGGCGGGCGTAGCATATATTCATCCCTACTGGCTACTGTGAACGTCAATCAGTATCCACTGTAAGTTTCTACCTAGAGGCCTGTTCTTGCTGGAAACATGTCAATATGCAGAAGCAAATTACACTCTGACTTCCATTTCACGGGGTCTTTAATGCAGAATTTGCCACATTTGCCAAAGAAATATCACCTTGCTGTGCACTAATAACTGAAGACAAGTGCTATCAGAAAATTAGCGGCGTGAGCAGCGCACTGTTACCTGTAGTGAAAACCCCGTAAGTCTTGGGGTTTTGTGGACCAGCAGAGACTGCCTGAGGCAAATAACTGAAAAAGTCTGAAGCCAGGGGCAACAAGAAGGTAGTGGAGTGCAGTTCAACAAGGTGTTATCTGTTACAACGCCTTATCCACTTTCTCTGCTCAACACTGTTAGCCCCCTTGCTGGTTTGTTGCTGGGTTCATCCATCACAGGGTAGCTAGTATGATAAAAAGGCTCAGGCCTAACCCACAGCAAGGGGCCAGCCGTGACGCCTCAGTTGACCTGTCAAACTGTAAGAGTTATTATACACTGTGGTGTTAAAGGTCAAAGGGAGCAGCAAGCTCAGAGGGAGTCAGTCCTCAAACACACACACACACACACACATATAAACAGAGCAGATAAATATAGCAAATTAGCTCCAAAGCATTGATGAATGAGTAAATTGTTTGAGACATTAGACTCAAAGGGACTTGTGAGGGCTGCGTGAGTGTCTTAAAATAAAACAAGCAGCGCAGAGATGATGTTGAAGAAAATAGCTTTTCAGCTTGTTTATTGCTACAATGAAATATTCAGTCACTTCACCCGCTCTTTAAAGCGTGCTGCCTTTACAGGTAGATGCATGATGCATATGCATGAGGCGGATGGGGCGGTGGTTCTGCAACACAAGGTCACACAGTTGGTAGTTGGGGCATAACTCTCCATAAATTCACTTCATCACTGGCTGCCATCCGTATCTGCCCAGTCCTTTCTCCACAGTGAGCAGAGAGGCACAGAATATCTGTATGGTGATCTTTGTGGGGGAAAGGTTTTGGAGCGTAACAGAAAACTCTGTCTTTGCTATCGCCTGTTGTTCATTAAGGTTTCTTTCTGGAACATCATATCACGCAAGCAGATATGATTAGAAACAACCAGATCAGAACGGCGAGGTGCGTGGCACCACAGGATAAGTGGCTGACTTGCAATAAAATGCTAAATAAATAATGTTCTGCCTTTGGCTTTGCCCTTTGGAGTTTTTTCATGAAAAATGCCGCACGTACACAGCTTCTGCTCTGATTTTGAAAAGGACAGAGGTTGCAGGTCTGATCTTCCTGAACTCCAATATGACCAAAAAAAGCCTCCAGGTCATTCACCTACATTGTGAAGCCAAGAGAGATCTGTTTCACATGTGGTTTCCAGTGTTCTGCTTTTGAACACTGACAGTTAACAGGGAGAAAGTGGGAGGTAAGCGCTGAGGGACAAACAAAGCAAAGTAAAGCCTGCCTTTCACTGCGAGCAGAAGGCAAACACTCAAAGGGGAAGGGTGTGGGAGGGTGAAACACAGTTCACATTGCGCGGATGGGCTCAGGATATTTATAAAGCCCACTAGGCATCACGTCAGGAGATCTCTGCTGAAAAATGGTGTTCCCAGATGGACTGCCTCAGCCAGATTTATTTATTACAGCGCAGCTTCCTTGTAGATTACGCAACAGTGTCGCAGCACGAGCAGAATCTGCTGTTCGGTGTGTCTGTTGCCAGCAGCATGCCTTGCTCAAGGTGAATCAGATGTGGGTCACACAGAGGGCAGTGTCCTCTTAGCGCCCTCGTCTGAAATCCAAAGCAGATATCAAACGGATATACAATCTTTTCAAAATGCCATTGCTCTCCATGACGAAGGGAGACATGATGTGCAGGTCATAAACTCTTACTGAACCACACACACAGTGATAAGACTGACAGGAATAAAAATAGATGAAATACCAGGCATATTTTCTTGGCCTATGTAAAATAGTTCTCTTGAAGAGTTCTCTTCGATGAAAAGCTCTCGATCCATCACAGGGCTATATTACACAAAAAGGCCTCCCAAGCACACAGCCTGCATGCGAGTCACATGACCAGAGTTGGCAGCCTCTGTGAACTACACCTGAACTTAGCTAAATGGAAACAGACCAAACACATAGTTTGCGTCAGGATGAAAGCATCCCTCTGGAGAGCTGTTACTGAGGGTTTTGAGGAGAGGATGTGGGTTATCAAGCAGCGCGGGAGAGCTGAAAGGCACTTTTGTAAACGATTGAGTCAGCATGGGGCTTAGTTAAATGTCTGAGCAAAAATCACACTCCAGACCCTCACATCTCCGGACTACGATCCTCCCGGCATTCTCAGCTTTAATAAAATAAAACCTTTGCCGGAGGTCCTAGACATGTGGGCTTTTTCCATGCGGGCAGCTTTATATCTGCATTTCAGGATGACGTCGATCAGATGTGACAGGATGCAAAGAGTGTAATTACAATATTGTCTGACTCCTCTTACGGTGCATTTTTCTCTTTAAGGACCATACCAGTGAATCTTTGACTTCTCACCATTAGCAGAGATCGCTTCCATCTACTACAAATGTCGTTGTTCAAATGTGTGTTTACTTCAGTAGATGTCAGACTGCATTTTTAAAGCCCATTCACTGCCATTCATGTTGAAACAGGGGATAGAAACATTATAGGTGAACTATTAGACTATATCAGACTAACGTCAGGCAGATTCGACAGTGCATGTAGGTTGCAAAAAAAGCTGTTAGTGGTTGACATGTTGTGTTGCACAGTGGGATGCCAGAATCGCAAAACTGTTCAAAAAGACCTTAAATTTCACACGATATTGTCGAATCATACTCCTTTTCATGCTAGTGACAGACATTTTTGGTTGACAGCTCTTGGAAGAGATGATTGGAATGTTAACCAAATTAAAACTGCCCGACTTTGCAGCACTTATTTCATATCAGGTAAGCTAACATTCAGTCAGCCTGTCTGTTGTGATCCGTGGAGAACAGTTTAAAGCAACACCATCTGATTATAACCGCGTACTGTGGCTTTGAAAAACAAAGCTAAACGATGCATGCTAATACGTTCCACAAAAAAGCCATGTTAGTAAAACCAGGTCATATTTTACGGTGAAAACGTCCTCAGGTTTTTCCTCTGATGTCTTACAACTGCTCTCTCCATCCGCAATTTTTTATTTAGCGGAGCTGTCCCCAACAACTACAGAGTTATTACACCTGGAAAAATAGTTCCTTACAACTGCTGCCTCCCTAACCGGAATATTAGCGTGAAACACAGACGTTATTTGAACTAACGTCACACATTTTCAGCTGCTTTCTGTAACGTTTATTGAATATGGACAAAATGTAAAGCATAAAGCTATTTGAGGAAAAATGGGTGGGGTTTATGTGACTGTCGTGGCCGATGTTGACAAAGGACAATGACATGTAAATGACACTACTTCAAACAGAAATATCAAAAACGTCCACACAAAGCTCAGGAGAGAGCAAAAATGCTGCACCCACCCACACGCACATGACGCGCTACTGAACCCAAAAGGTGGCTGCGTGTGTTTACGTTGCACTTGTATGTTGTCCAAGTGCAAGGAAGTGAGAGAAAGAAAGAGAAATGAGCAATGCAGAAGGAGAGGAATAGCCAGTTTGTGTTTGCATCCTTCACACAGAAGCCAGGAAGAGTAATTGCCTGCTCAACACCTCAGAGGTGAAAGGTTGGCGGGGAATGCAGGGGGTGGTCGCACAGCCCGCTGTAATTAGCCTGCAAAAGGACAAATGAGTCTCCCACCAAATCATTGTGAGTGTGTCAGATTTGGACCACTGGAGACCTTACACGATAATATCAGGGCTTCTTGTAGATCCTGATAATAACATGATAGGCTGGTCTGGAAATGAGGATGGAAATACTCTGGGAAACGAAGTGCCACGCATTGCTTTGGACTACTGCATCTGGTGTTCAGAGCACTAGTTTTTGCATAGGAAGTTATGTAACTCACACATAAGCAGCTATTTTTTTAGGCAAGCTTCAAGTAGCAAAGCAGTTTAAATAGCTGCAATGTTTTCTTAACTCATTCCCTGAAGTATAACTAACTAAGAGGGGGCATCTGGGGGTAATTTGATTTAAAGAAGGAATTATACTCATACACAGAGTA
Source organism: Naso thynnoides (assembly GCA_029783665.1). Taxonomy (NCBI): domain Eukaryota; kingdom Metazoa; phylum Chordata; class Actinopteri; order Acanthuriformes; family Acanthuridae; genus Naso; species Naso thynnoides. Next base: position 6,016,761 of record JAQLOL010000012.1, read on the forward strand.
ATGTGCAGCACAGCTGCCCTCAGGAAGCGTGACTGCACTTCATCAAAATGCTAAAAACTACATAGCAACCTGTTTTTAATCGTCACAAAGCTCTGAATAGCAAAGCTGCAATTTTGCACAGTTTCTCAGCTCGACAGCTCTACTGTACATGGCAAATGCACAGGCTGAAGTGTGCGTCTCCTGTTCGATTAGACTGGGTTTCATATAACAGAATGATCAGAACTACCCGCCCCCTTTCCTGCCACTGCTCTGCTGCCGGGCTTGGATGAGCCAGACTGGACTGAGATTGAACTGAGCCGAGGAATTCCAACATCTGGCTTGTATCTACAGCTTACGGTCATTTGGATGCAGTTGATGGTTTCCAGTAGATCCACAAAGACTGAATTGTTCTGGGTTTGGGCCTTGTCTGCCTTGGACTCAGAGGGCGTGGTGCTCTGGCGCCTGACTGCCACAGCTGGGCCTGTCTGTCAAATCCTTATGTGACACACAAGACTCAGTTATCCCCAGTGTGAGAAGTGGGAGAGAGATCGGGGTGGTCACCACATGACTGGTGGGGCTTCGATGAAATGTGAGAACGTACTGTATGTTCGGCCTAAATCACCACATTCGTTATATGAAAAAAAAAAAAAAAAAAGCTTTGACGGGAAATTCCACTTTTCACAGCTTTTTACTACATTAGCTGAGGCATATGAAATCATTATGCTGAACTCTGTCAGGGACCGAGAGATGACAAACACTTGCCTCAGTCAGCTAAACCACAGTCTGGTGCCTCTCCTCCCCCACCAAGGTCCCACACTACACTGCAAGTTTGACAATTGGGTTCAACACCAGGTCAAGCTCTGGGTTTGACAATGGGCCAACCAGTCTTCAATGGGAGTAAAGCAGACAGCTTTCCCACAAAGAGCTCAGTCACACAGAGGGGATTCTGGCTTAGTGGCCTCTCCTATTTAAACCACACTGACTGGAATTAAAGAAAATCTTTCTCACTGTGTTGTAACCTTACTGGTGCCGTTGCTGGTGTTGTTGTTGGCTATGGACACTATAAGTTCCCGTCTGCGTGGTTCAGTAAAGCTGTCTGCACCAAGAACCCAAGCCTCTCCACTTTTCCTTCTGTGTCTTTATTTCGCATACGTCTCCTGTAGACAAACTTTGCTTTCACTGATATGAAAACAAAATGTCACTGTGCATGTAGAGGCAGCGTGCAAGACTCTTGCTGTTTGTTCAACTGTGCATTTTTCCTCTCAGCCCACGCTGAGGACATTGATTATATTTTAAACATCCTGTATGTTTCGCAAGTGCGTCTGGGTTTGTTTGTTGTTGCGTTTGATCCTGTTTTGTAATGATACACGTGAGTTTTTTCCTGTGCATGCTGGTGTACGGCTGGCGAGCGCTGACTGAAGGACATGGATCTTGCACACTGAGTGTGTGAACTCTGGCTGAACCCCTGGGTGTACTGTTTCAGGCACGCTCTGACAACCTCGCCCCAATGACCCGGCTCGCGACTGCACAGTTCACAGGGAGGTCCTCTACTCACGCACAGCCACCCCCTCCTCCCACTCCCACCTCTCTCCCTCCCCTCCTCCCCACTCTGTTCCCCCTGCACCCTCCTTCACCTCTCTACTCTACCCTCCTTTTACTCTCAACTTTTCTCAGTCTTTCCCTTCATGCTGTGTTTTTTCACAACCCCTCCTGCTTTCCCTTCTCTCTCTATTTCTATCACACTGTTGTCAACACGGCAGGAACTGTCTCCTGGCATCTCGGGGAGACTGCAGGTCCTGCAGACCTGCCAATGGAGACAAACTGTCTTAAAATACCAGACACTCTCAAATCCTTATCAGTCTCTTGGAATGAGTTCCTTTCGCAGATAATGAAATCTTCCTTTACACTGAAGAGACAGCTTTGTGGACAACAACATTTCTTCAAATCAAAGGAAATAAACACAGCTGCCAAGAAACTTGTTGGTTTTGTTGTATTTTTGCTTTTGACTTGTTAACTGTAGTGGTTCAAAGTAGTACTATAGCCTACTTTTTATATGTGCTGCAGAGGAAAATATTGTACTTGTTACTACATTTATTCACCAGCTGTAATTAATAGGCACTTTTCGGATTGAGATTTTTCAGGCAAAACATCATCTCATATCATAAAAGGAGGAGCTTTTAACAGATTGTGAAGTGTCGTAATTTTATACTGATGTCTAACATGTTACCTGCATCAGCAAATGAGACCATCAGTGAGGAGACTGGAGATTACTATCCTGTCTTTCACAATACTTTTACTCGAAACACTTTATGGCAACAGACCAGAAGAGACGATTTGTTGTTTACGAGCCTGATCGATCTACTGTTCTCTTTTTTAGTATCTATGGTTGGAAGCAGGAGGATATTTTTTTTTTGGGGGGAGGAGGTAATTAAAATGTTTTTTGTTTACAGAATGGCGGAGATGGTATTGTACAAATAAGTGGCGTATTTCTTTCAATTTCCTCCAAAACAAATGCTCGCACGAGACAAAATCTTTACGACTGTAGGCAGTACTGCTTTTGTCCACATTTAGCGCTACAATCAACACGACATGAAAGATAGCGCCTTCAATAATAATGATCCAATAATATGATAATATGACACAAGCATCATTCTGCAAAATAAGTGCTTTTATTTTCAGTTCCTCAAAATTGTGTTGCTAATACTTCGGTGTTTTTTATGCTGCAGTGTTGCCACTTGACTAATTAATTTGGATACTTCCTTTGTTACATATTTAATGCAGCCTTTTTCAACCTAATGTGATAAATACCCCGTAATAATATGGATTGTTTTATAGGTTGTTAGGTTATAGGTTTCATTATGTTAACTTGATATCTAGGCCTTTTGTCCGTCACAATCTGGTTTCTGCAGTAGGTCAACACATTAGAGTTTTTGTTGTTTGTGTAATTTTTGCCTCTGGGTTTAAGTATTTACATTTCAGTTTCTTTGTCCTTTGAAATGACAAATTGCATTTGCAGCAAAATTTCTTCCACTCTGGAGCATGGCAGATGGCCAGACATAATGTATTCTAGGATTCAGAATAATGCAAAACCGCTTGGAAAAGTTTCAAAAAGCTATTTCAATTACAAAGAAAGAGAAAAATACAGCGATAATAATTATGAATCTGGTGAAGATTGATTAAGAAACACAAAAAGCAAACAAACAAAAGCCTTCATCAGCCTTTGGGAGTGAGTTGTTCTGGTTGTTATTCGTCTCCAAGCAAAGAACAGAAGTTGACTTGATCTGCTCTGGATAACATTACAGTGTTTTTTCCTCTGTCAATGAGTCATGGGCAATTTCAACATAGCCCTCAGTGATTTGGGTCATGTAGCCCAGGAAATATGATAACTCAGTGTGCATTTCAGCATTGTGCACATGCTGACCTATGACTTTCTCTTCCAGGCATATTGTCTAATATGGCAGCTTAGTGCAGTAAGAGGAGTAAAAACTGTGAGTCTGTCATTACAAATAGCTTTAAAACAAAGCATGAAAACAGGCCGACTGTTTCTGTCATCCTCGTACGTCCTCGCGGTCGCCTGATGTGATTGGCAAAAAACAAAACACTTCATAAATCCAGAAAGCATTCCGTCTCTATCGATGTGCGTCCTGTGGCGTGTCATAGGTCTTCAAACCCCTTCATTGCTGATCACCCCACCAGTCATCTCATTAACTCCCTGCCAACCTCTCCCTCACCCTGGTACAGGCTTTACTCTTGACATTATGGGAGGCTCCACTTATCCACTCAAAGGACCCATGCTGTGCTGCCTGTGCAAACTGCCTGATTAGTTGGCCACCCCTGACTTGCTGTTTGGTCTTTGAGTGTCGAATGATAGATGGTCTCTAATTCGTCTTTTTCGAAAGCCTTTATAAGCTTCTGCTCCATGTGCACGTCCACCTGGTGCTTATGTCATTTGAAGTTCACTCATGAACAGTCATGAAGTCAAGAGGGGCTGTACAAGCAATAAACCGCTTTTCATGGTAAATTTATGGGACTAGAAAAATAAAGTGCTTTCAGTTTCTCAGAGGTTACTTGACTTCACTTTCACTGACCGAGTATTTTCTCTGCATGGCCACACAAGCTCGTTTTCACATAGCAGAGCTGTTTCTGTGTCCAGTGAGAATAGTAACATGAGCCTTCACAAAGACACACAGGGATAAGAGCTTTAAAAACAAACCTTCATCTGACTGTCAGGAAAATATTTATTGGCGAAGGTGGCCCTCCTCACCCTCCCACCCCAAGAATGACCTCCGTTTACCCAGGGCATGCCCTCGTTCCCCACACACCCCACAGAACTCCTGCTGGAAATGGGTTTGTGTTACAGGGCCCCTGGGGGGCTCGCAGCAGGGGCTGGAGGCCGTCAAGAGCAGGCCCCCTCAGCCATGGACAGCTCCTCCACTCTCGCAGAGTCAGCGAGGGAAAGACCTGAACTTGGAATGACCCCACCAAGCAAAGTCCCCGATGGGTTCATCCACAGGCCAAAGCTCCGGTTCCCCTCACCCCTAAATTTTCCTGCTCTTCTCTTTTTTTTTGGACCTGTTTTTCCAACTAGACCAATACATTTTCCAGAGAGGTATCCTCCCCCCCGGCCGCCCCCCGGCCCTTCCTGCTTCCCATCCTCCCTTACACCCCCTCCAACACCATCAACCCCCACCACCCCCCACCCCCGTCTCATACAGAGTCACCTAGTTAACTCTTCTTTCTCCTCTCTTGAAGAGTAAAGGCCTGTCATGTTTATGGCCCCTTCAGATGCTTCCTCCTCTTTACACCTGTTGGCCTGATGGGCTGGAAAAGCTTATTGTGTCCTAATCATGTTTATCAATGTTGACATGTACAGAAAGTCTGTTAGTTTTGTGTACAAGTACATGTAACATATTGTGCATGGATACCATCTTACAGTATTAATAATAATTATATTATTAGTATGACATTTTGTGCTCCACTATCTGGTCTGTAAATCTGACATAACAGCCTTTAAAATACTTTGAAAATACTAAACCTCATCCTTTCAATATGCTGCAGTGCTGTGTCCCATGTTGTTTCGACAGATTTGAGTAAAAAACAAAAAATTTAACTTTCATTCTGCCACTTTCCTAGCAATCACAACAGCAAGAGAACATGGCTGCAGTTGATAAAGTATGTTGAACAAATGAAGAAAAAGTTTAAACTTTAACAAGTGTGTGCTAAGGTTAGCTAGTTAACTTTAGCACCCATTCACTTCAACCAAACCGACCCTGTGTGAACATCCTTCATTAAAGTTATGGTCATAGACATAGTATCATGAAAGGCTGTTACGTCAAGACTTAAAGACCGGATAATTATTTGACAGCTACGTTATGTCATTACATATTATAAATATAAAGATAAGAACTTATGCACTATTGTTAACCTCTTTATTTCAATGGGAAAATTTCACATCAAGAAAGCTAAATGCTCTTGGTCAACCCCAATTTTTAAGTTATTATTGGTTGAAACAGACTTTCACTTTGAGTCTATAAAACTTGTCACAAATAACAAAAGCATTTCAATAACCAATATTTACTCTTAACTTTTTACCTGAGAATTATTTTCTGTCACCACTATTTAAAGTTTCAGGTAATCTGTCACTTTTTTTTTCTTTTAATCTATTTCCCTGCCACTGCCTAATGTTATGTCTATGTTATCTGTATCTGAACTGCTATGACTGATTGTTTGTACTTTGTTTCTAAAAAAAAGTTTTGAAAAATTGACAGAACAGTACAAGTTCCTTTGCAGCTATCATATTCAACACTGTAAACCTTGCATCAAGTTGAATAGATGATACAGTATGATGCACTGACACAGATTAAACTACCATTTGATAAGATTTTCCCTAGGTGTTTTATCACAGAAAGTGTACACTCTGTCACTGTGCTACTGATATAATATTAGGAGAAAAAATTGTATATTATTCCTCATTTCACCAGGGGCCTCCTTAAGGACCACTGGGGATCCTCAAACCCCATTTTGAGAGATGTTGATCTAAACATCTTCATTCCTCAAAATGAAAAGTACATTTATCTGATAACTCAGTTGTCTCTTTGCACAACCAGCAACCACAAAGCAACATGAGCACTGAGTGAAACTTCTGGTGGCCTGATGGATGTAAGTCCTTCGTTCACTCTTCTTTTAGTTCTGTTCAACAGCTTCTGACGAAACATATCGGCTTCTTTATCTGCTAAAGGCTCCATTGTGTTCACCAGCTTGTAGGTGGTGTAAAGAGGGTTTATCAGAGCTTAAAACAAACTGCTGCTGCCTCTGGAAGCACTGCAGGAACTTTTCCCAGGGACGTGGATCATGTAGAGGAACTTAATCGCTTTCTTCCACGGGGACCGAGGTTTAAGTCAACATCCATGGACAAATTTTAACCCTCAAAGTGAAAAAGTTTAAAAATAAGAAAATCTGTTTATTTGCTTTAAAACATCGTCATGGAGGTAGAGAAGTAAGTACACCACAGATGGACTCATGACTGGCGTTTTTGTACAGTTAGTTATGTTCAAAAATACAGTGGAAAAATCACCATTTCTTTGTCATACGCCAGCAGACTAATTTGGTTAATCTTCGCTGATCTTCAGGCGTTCTTTATCTTTTGTTGAGTAAATCTTATGACATAAGTTCCAGGTGCTTTGGGTGATACATGGCTGAGTTTGATAAAAACAGATTTTAACAACAAGAAAACAGTAGACCAAAACAACATACGGCATGAAACATATTTGTATTTGTCACTAAGAGTTATCTCCTTAACATCTCTGAGACAAAGTACACATCATGATAACAGCTTTAAAGGGACAGTTCATCCAAAAATGAAAATTCGGTCACAATCTACAGTACTCAGCCTCATGCCGATGGAAATTTTGGTAAAGATATATAACACATTACGAATATATTTATAATGTATTATATGTGGTTAACCCTAACCTTAAAACTATGATTAGGCAGAACTATAGGTGTATTATAACGCATTATAAGTATGTTCACAATGCACTCTAGATGGATGCCTTAAACAAACTGTTACCAGATTTTGTTGCTCCAGCTTCAGAAGGTGTTTCCCATCTTAGGAGCTACAGACTACAGCAAACGGTGAAGCTTAAAACATAAGCTGCGTTCAAAACCACATACTTCTGTTTGTATACTTAAAGGCACTTTCTGTGTGGTGCACTAATCTTGACAGGGTAGTTTGTCTGCCTCTTCTTCTTCTTTCTAATTCTTTTTAAACAGCAACTTACAAACAGATTGTGGGCAACTATCACCAATATTTAACAGCAACTTTCACCCACTATCTTGTTAATTTAACTTGCATTTAAGAATGTTCTACAGTAAAGACGGATGCTAACATTAGCTAGCATACTAATGGTGCCGAATCATTATAGACTTAACAAATATTACTGACAACAGCTATCTGACAACCATATACAAACATAGTGGTGCTTACTGCAGAACATGTATAACTTACACCTTTACAACATGGCAACATTCACAGTCGTCAGGTCGCTGGTGCAAGAAAACTCTTTGCCGTAATCCCCTGTCGCCATTTCGAAAGTTGAGAAGTATGCAACGTCACCAATATGGCGTTCATTGAGGGTGTGAAGTGTCCATTGTTCCACACTTAATTTTTGGATGCCCAAGTAGTACACTGCATTTTCGCATACTCCTTAGTGTGAACGAACTTCACGCACTTATGTACTCAGAATTGTAAGTGTTTAGTACAGAATACATCCTCAGTGACACTTTTCAAACCCGCTTGGCATGTTGAAGCTTCAGGATACTTGGACTACTTCATATGAGCAGTAAGGAGACATTTTATGGCTTTGTAGGTTTTTTTTTTCTTTTTTTTTTAAATTTTTGAAACCCGGTCACCATTCACTTCAATTGTTTCAGTGATTATTGCAAAGCCTTTTTTCTGTGAAACTCCAGCAGTATTTAACGGACTAAAAAAATTCGCCCTACCTTCCATCCACATGAGGGTGAGTAGATAATGACTGAATCTTCATCTTTGGGTGAGCTGTCCATTTAAGCATCTTATTACTTCACTGTATTATCTGTATGTATGTGTGGTCTACAGTATGTGTGTCTGATAACATGACAACTTTATAATTATGTAACAAGGAGATACAGATTACTACTCTTACATCAGGGGCAGGTTGTTGTAGAGAATGATTACGAAACACATCACAGATAAGACGGACTGTGACTTCATCTTTCCTGACAAGATTTGCACCGTATCATAGGTAGCTGCCCACTGCATTTGAAACAACAGCTGTGAATCCACTTTCAGTTTCTTCGTATGTCTGAATCTGCATTTTAATTATAAAGTTTACACTGCGGAGGTATGTGTCATGTTACTCCTCGATCTTACCATTCGTAGGAGCTCCATGATGCGTTGCAACTCAGTGAGTCACCCAGTGTCACCCAGATGAATTCACTTGCAGCAATTTGACGTAAGAACTGAGCTCCTCTGCTTCTGACTGTAAACTCTTCATTGCCGCTCAGGCTCTAAAAGCAATGGACTTTTCCACTCAGCCTGAGCCTCTGTGAGCCCTGAGCTCTGAGCAGAGCGGCTGGCAGGGAACCAGACATCAGCACTGGTACTATAAAGGCTTTAAGACAGACAGGGCTCCAGAGGCTTTGGCAAACCTTCCCCCATGAATTTTGCATAATAAAGTTCATAACACTCAATATCCTCACCTTAGTTGTCCACCATTTATGATAGCAGCGAGGGAGCCCAATGGATTTATAGGTATTAAAATGTCCCTCGAAAATTGGATTTCTATGAAACGCCATGGTAAGGAAATTTAACAAGGAAAGCTAATTTGTTGGCGAGGTCTTAGCTTTTTTCCACTTGAGAATGTGAGACTGTAAATGTGAGCCTGAGAGTTTGCTTGCATCTTGGATTCAGCGTTAGGTGAGATTAATTTTAATGCATTAAAAAGCCTTCGTTTAACGGTCAGGATCACACCACAGAGAAGTAAACAAAAGCCTCTAAATGAGAGCAGCACCACTTTGCACACTGAGCACACCGCTGTGACTGCAGGCCCTCTGCTGCTGCAACTGCTCAAGCACTAAATGATGCCTGTGCGCCCCCATGTGGTGCAATGATGCCATTACACATTTGTTAGAGACAGAGAATAATGTGGTTTTCATCATGTTATTTTTTGATTATTTCTTTTTTTATCGTTTTGTGGGGCTCTTTGGGAATACACACATTTAATCTTCTCATTTTTCTGTGGTTACTAATTCATAAAAGAGACACATCGCTCAGTTTGAAGATCAGACTCCGGTTTTAAAAACAGTCCAGCTGTAACGAGGCGTAACTCTTACCCAAAGGCAGACACCAAAGAACTAGTAGACATGGGCATGCGATTGAGCCGTCACTGAGACGTAAAATATAGCACCGCTCCATTAACAATGGCTGAAAGACAGTTTTTATGGACTCACAGCATATTTGAGCTTTTATATCAAAATGAATTTCACTCGGCAATTGTTTGCATCAGTGAACAGGAAAATGTATCCTTACAGGCTGTCTTAAAAATCTTTTTTTACTATAGTTGTGTGCTCTCAGAGATACTTTTATAATCTTCTCTCCAGTTTCTTCTTTATAGAGGAACTCAGTCCTCTCCCTCAAGGTTCTCAGTTCAAGAAAATGTTTGTTCATAAAAAATGAACTGCTTACATAAGGATACTCCACTGATTCATTAAATGTTTATTTATTTCTGGAGAAATCAGTGCGGGCATTTTTTAATTAGCTGAAATGTTGATACCACAATTAAGACATAAACACAGGAATAATGAATGAAAAAGCAAACAGACACAGTTGGAGACGGTTACACGTAAGAGTGGAGCAGTATGCGATTGTATTTTCTCACTGACTGACCTGTTTGTACAACTGTGCTCATTTAATATTCGTTGTAAAATGTTCCATGTGTGTGCAACACGGGAACCAAAGCTTTTTTCTTTGAACCAGCAATGCACACAAGACTTCCAGCAACAATCAGTCACTTAAATGAGCCTTCAACTATAGGACCAGTTCAATAAAGAAGTGATGAAAGATGCATGTTGCCATTTAGGGCTCCAGCCGGATATGTTCTCAATACTGTATGCAAACTACTGTCAACGACATCTGTGGCCTCAGAGACAAGCAGCATTTAGTCTTGTCTGCATTTAGGACTAATTTAGGCAACATGTTAAATGAAGCCTGTTTCTCTAATGCATTAAAATAAATTATGAAAATATGTAACACATCACAGCACATTATGAACACTTTTACAATGTGTTGTAGGTAGTTATGGACATAGTCAGGGTTATGGTTAGGGTAAACAATAACCTTGCTTATAAATGGTTACACAGCACTACAGGTGCATTATAACGTATTGTAAGGATGTTCATATTGCTTTATAGATGGATGCTTTTAGTAAAATGTTCCCTAACTCCAAATTAAAGACTCCATTTTCCATTTTGTAAACCACATGAAGATAGGTCTTACAGTTTGTTACAGAGGATGTAAAACTGGCAATAAAAATTGTTAACCAGTACCAAAATCAAACTTGTGAAATCTCCTTTGACAGCTTTGGCAAAACAAAGCAAAACACAACACAACACAACACAACAAAAACAAAAACAAAAACAAAAACAAAAACAAAAACAAAAACAAAAACAAGAAACAAACAAACAAAGAAAATCGTTTCCAACATTGCACATTGCTGTGTAAAGAAATAGTTTTGTTGGTTATTAATATCTGTCTTTGGGGGAAATATTTTCCTGTTTAAAATATCCAGACGGAAAAGCTTCAAACAGAATTCAAACACAAATCTAACAAATCCATCAATGTACATCACAAAACTAAAATAGTACTGAAGTTTAAATATTTTAGTCTTCACCTGCAGTGTTTTGAAACAGCTTAAGCGGCTCATCTGTGATCTGGTGCATCTGAAAAGGTGTGTGAGTTTTAGGGGATCTATTTGTAGAATATGGCTCAAATTGAATTTAATATTCCTTCTTATAGTGCCTTTCATATTCACAGAAGAAAAAGGAGATGAAGAAGATGAAAGAAGAAGAAATTGTATTTACAGAGCACATTTCATACTAAAAGCAACACGATGTGCGTTACAAAAGCAATGCAAGTAAAAAATATGAGCACACAAAAAAGACAGAAGAACAAACAAACAGTCATATGAGTACAGAAGTATGTTGTGGTTCTACTGAAAGTAGAAAGAGACAATGCATGTAGTTCAGTGGAATACAACAGTAAAAAGAAATGTTTTAAGTCTGCTTTTAAATGAGCGATGTGTTGGGGCATCTCTAACATTACTTGGACGGGCATCCCACCTGTTTGGGGCATAGTGACTTTACCTGCATTCCATCGCACACGAGGGACAACACGGGGACCACTGGCTGACGATCTGAGGCGTCTTGTTGGCTCATACAGCATGAGCAGCTCCTTAATATAATTTGGGGCAGGGCCATTAAATGCTTTGTAGACAATTAAAAGGATTTTAAAATCTATTCTGGCATGAAATGGAAGCCAGTGCAGAGACCTAAGAACTGGAGTGATATGTGAGTTCTTCTTGGTCTGGGCCAGAATGCATGCAGCAGCGTTCTGGATAAGCTGTAATTGTTTGAAGTCCCGCTTAAATGGAGCCTGCCGTGTTGCACCTTAATGTTTCTACAGGAGCCCAGAGCGGACAACCAAACATTGGCTCCACAGAAGACCTCTCATACTTCTCCTGCACACTTGGAGATAAAATTGTCAGCAGAGGGATAGTCAGACAGGTGCAATTTGCAACTTCGCCACTAGATGTCACTTCACCTCAAACACGGAAACCTTAAAATAAGTTGAAAAATCATATTTGGATTAATGATCTTTTGTTTTAACTTTAATGCAACTTATTACTGATAAAAGCAAAAGTAAAGGTAAAAGTAATTTTTTATTAAGTGATGTGTATTTTCTTGATAAAATAGTTCATGACTCACACTTTGATATAATTATCATATAAAACTGGTGCAGGCAATTAAAATGTAATTAAATTTGCATTACACTAACAAAAGTTGCTAAAACATGTGCACAAATTATACATACACTTGTCTGTTTTTGTGAATTTTTGAATTATTACAAAAAAAGACCGATACGTTATTTGTATCCTAGGAGAAAAAAAAAAAACTCTGAGAGTAACCTTTCCAAACCTGCTTACTCCAAGGTTGTCCTGGCGTAAGGAAGGAGAAATCACAGATCTAAAGCGAGTTGATGGAAGGGGATAATACTTTAATCTCAGCTGGATCTCACAATCTCAGTTAAAGGGCACACTGAAGACAGAAAAGGATTACGGTCTTTTCTGACAGCTGACTCAATGACTTTGTTGATGTTCTGATGGTAGAAACAGACAAGAGAGGGGAAAAGAGCAGATACGTCAGGGTTTTATTTCCTATGATTAAATGTTAATAGTTTATTAGCACTAATAATAGATGATTAGCTAATAATGTTTTTTTATTTCATAATTTTTTTTAAAGGTAAGACAAAAAATAAACATAATATAAAAAGATTTTGGGAGATAATTCATTTCAAAGGCAGAAAAAAGATTTATTTTTTTTGCACCTATGTTTTAAGACATAGTAAATGTGAATGGGAATAATAAATGTTAATTACATTTACATTTTATATCTATTGCTATGGCATAGAAAGCTCTTACTGATAGTGACTGCAGTATTATTAGTTCCATTAAAGGCTCTCTGAATTTTTTTTTTTTTTTAAGATTTAAACATATTTTGTTTCCCTTTAAACTGTAAGATGAATAAAAAAAAAACATTACTTTCGGGAAATGACACTAAATTGCTAAAAACTTTTGTTTTGATAAATGCTGCAATATCTCTTTGAAATAAGCACATTTTATTTTTATATTTTTTTTAGTTGTCACAGTTTTCAAAGAATAATCGTTTTTATGTAATAACATCTTGCCCTTTGGGAACTTGCTGACCTCTGCTGGTGACCTGTAAGACCTACAACAACTTTTAAAGAACTACGATATCATCTTTTGCATAATCTTCCACCACTACATTTCAACTTTTCATTCATGTAAACTTGAGTGACCTCTAACTTACATAAATACTAAAACAACATTAAACAAGTGAGTAGCGATGAGGAGAAGGAGCATAACAACGAGCATTGCTTTAAGACATACCCTATCACTGTCATCCTCACATTTTCACTTAAAAAGGCTTTTTGATAGAATTCTCCTTTAAATAACCCCTTTCCACAAAAAAGGTACATGTAAATTAATCTAAAAATTAAAAAAGATACCCAGAAGCCACGTTATTTAAGTCACCACCTCCTCCGATAGAATCCTTAGACAGATTAATGATCTTTATCTTCACATTGCTCTGATTTGCAGCCTGACACACACACAAAAAAATAAGGTACTTATTTGCAGGCCAGATGCAATGACGGTGGGCTGTCACTAGATGGCACCCTTGCCTGGCTCTCTCCATCAATCACAGTGGAACCATATTAATTAAGAGCACATTATGATTATTAAACAAATGATTAACCTCGATATGAGCTAATATCAGAGTAACACTAACAGCCAATGCTGTGAGTTGAGTGTGAGGTAAACACATGTATCAGATACTTTCATGGCTGCAATGTTGACACATTAATATCAGCTTCACTTCAAATTATGTAACATTACTCAAAAGTGGATTTCAAAATAAAAGTCCCTCAGAGAAAGACTCCTCAGTCATGCAGCCAAATGAAGAAGTTACTGTTTTTTACTTCTATATTGTGCAATTTGTTTTTCATATACTGAGTGACGCTGTTTGAATTCTCTCTCTGTCACACTGTCAGTAAGAATTTTTGTTAACACTTCACTTAAAGTATGCATTTAAAATGCATTATGAACAGACTTATAAATTGTAAAATGTGCCTATAGTGCTGAATAATCACAGTTACAACCATTACCACTTATAAGACCTTTGAAGTGTGTTTATAATGTGTTACAATGCATTATATATCCATGTTGTAAGTGAAGTCATACCAAATTTTTAATCCTTAATTCTTTTTATTTATTTTATTTTATTAATATGTAATACTTGATATGTGCACTTTTTATAACGGGTCATAAATAAGTGTTTTTCTGACTTTACATATTGTAATTTGCTAGAAAAATCACTGTTAAGGACAATTTGTTGTAAAAAGACAAGAGAAGTGCAGCACAACTCCTCCCCTCTGACAGCAACATGATCCAGGAGTTTCTAAAGTTTCTGCAAGGCAAGCTGATCACGCTGAAAAGCAAAAATAAACATTTTATTAGAAATTATTATTTGATCACACAGTAACTTTATTTAATTGATAATGGGATTCATTTCGTGTTAATCTATTAATGTAAAACATTAGTCATGAAAATTGAATTTACGAGTGACATCTTCATGACACAATCATTACACATTAAACATCCGCCATGCAGATTTCCTCTCATGACACGCGCTGTGCAATTATGGCACGTGAATGTGTAATGATGCTGCTACAGGTGGTGACTAATTCATCAATGCAGTCATTTCACTGTTATGAACACGCTTTGGCTTCCTGTCACAGAACGAGTCGCTGTTTGTCTGCAGCTGATGGATCCAACAGGTCCAGTTTGGTTTTGCAGAGATGACTGAGCTCGACCTTTCATGATTATTGTCTGTTATTGTGCGTGTAATAAACAAGCCTGCCTGCAACCTTTTGGCCAGACAATTTTTCAATTAGAAGCTGCATTTCTCCACAGTGTGAGGATTTCCCATTTTTCAACACATCATTGTGTTTGTTCGGGATGACTCATGTTTGAACACAGTTTTCATCACCATCATTTGAGTTTTTTTGCAGTTTATGCTATTAGTTATGTGTTTGGTGTAGAGGTGAAATATACCGATGGGTTGAAACAGACAAATCAAAATAGCTCCCATTAACTGTAATCCTTCATACAGTTGCACTCATTTAGATTCATATGAAAACAAAGCACACTCATAGAAACTTCCCTTTTTTGCTCTTGTGGCTGTGATGCAGTTTTACAGTTTGTCCGATCATAATTATAATGTATTGTGACAACCTCTGCAGTTGAGTCAGTAGCTGGCCTCAGCGTTGCACACAATGCAGCACACAGGCTTTGGATTTAACAACTGTTGACAAAGAGTCATCCCTCCTGATCGAGCTCCGCAGGAGTCATTGCTCCCAAAAATCTCTCGCCCAAACTCGCAGACACAACATTTCCTGTGGGAGCGTTTCACCGAGGTCCACTCTGAGATTGGTTTTGTTTGTCAAGGTCAAACATTTGCACCCTATCAGCTAAGTGATTCTGAGTAAGTCAGACATTTTGTAGCACCACACCAGCAGAAATCTCTGCACATCAGTTTCCCTGTGAGATAAAAATCATTAGGCTCCCCTCTCAGAACATCCTCTCATAATTTAAAGAAGCATACCAGCATGCTCAGCCAGTCTATTTGCAGAGATCAGACCTCTTTTCTACAAATGCTGTTGTTCAAATGTGACCATGTGTTTACTTTAGCAAATGTCAGACCCCATTTTTAAAGAATTGAGCACTAGAAATGTCCTTCAGAGGGAAATTTTGTTACTCTGAGTACATTTTAGTACCTGTATTTCATTATTTTTACTTGGGTGAAGAAGTTGAGTCAGTACTTGTACTTTTACCGG
The DNA here is from genome assembly GCA_029783665.1 of Naso thynnoides. Lineage (NCBI taxonomy): Eukaryota > Metazoa > Chordata > Actinopteri > Acanthuriformes > Acanthuridae > Naso > Naso thynnoides. Next base: position 6,032,470 of record JAQLOL010000012.1, read on the forward strand.
AGTCTTTTTTTTTAAGTGTCTGTACTTCTACTTAAGTAAAGAATGTGTAGTTTGCCACCTCTGATTTTCAGCTACTTTCTGTAACGTTTCTTGAATATGGGCAAAATGTAAACAAGCACGATATCTGATAGATAAAGCTAGTTTGGAAAAAATGAGGGGATTTATGTAACCTTTGTGGTCGATGTTGATAAAGGGCAGTGACATGCAGTAACACTGGGATGATCCTTTAAGTTCTATTTTGATGTTACAGGAGCATTTACGTTGACAGAATATCTTCCCACAGCAGCTACAGCATGCTGACATTTCTGTCTTTCCTTGTTTTTGCATGGCAGAATTTCTAGTGTCACAATGACACTGAGTTCTGTCATTGTATTCTTATAAAACTTCTGTGTGCTCAGAGGGATTATGGCATTCAGGTTTATTCTCTAATTAGCAAAAACGAGTTGGGATGAGATGCAGGCGAGACTGAAGGCCAGGGCTGTGCTGTGCACTTATGCATGCACGGCACGCAACACATGAATATGTGGTGGAATAAGCATGAACTACATCAGCGTGAGACGGGTGGATGACATGGAGGGACAACTTGACAGTGATGATTACAGAGAGTGTACAAAGTAATCTGAGGATACACTTACGTTATGAATTCCATGCACTCCATGTCAAGTAGACAGTTTTTTGAATTTACATCATCATAATTTACACCTACCATTAAAAAGGAATGATAATCAACCCTCAGCTGTCAGAGTCTTTGACAGGGAAATGCTTGAAATATTTTATGATTACAACAGCAGAAAATGTGCACAGCGTCAATTCATCTCGTTATCAGTCATAAACAGAAGCCTTTGTGCGCAGTGACAACCTGTCTGCTCCTGGAGGACATCATGTCCTTTCTGCTTTAGAATAACTGGCAGTGATCGCTGAGTCTCAAATTAACTGGTCACAATTAGCTGAACAATCGCCCCGAGCAGAAGTCATCCCTTAAATAAGTGTTGAAGGGAAAACGCCGTGAACATGGATGTTAACATTTGACACAGCAGCTTTGCTTTATTTGGGGCAGATGAGTCAGCATGAGTCAGAAAGGTTTTGCTATCTTTGGCTTTGTTTGCTGCCTAATTATCAGTTTATTCCCAATCATTTTTTAACAAGTCTGGATCATACTTGCCAACCTTGGGACTTCGAAAAAATGGGAGGATTTTTTCATTGCTTCAGCATTCTTAAACTTGTCTCTGGCATGAACCGACATGTACACTATATACATTCATTACACTCGTTCCTCTTGCCATTGCACGTAACGTAACGTAACGTAACGTAACGTAACGTAACGTAACGTAACGTAACGTAATGTTAGACACCACCGACATCACATGCATAGCGATTGCTTTCAGTCTTTCAGTCTGGTGATTTACGTCGTCACTCCCATGCTCGATGAAGAAATCAGCATGGCAGATTTCACCATTGAGCACGAAGCATAGATGACCCTTTTTCTTCTTTTATTGAGTTTTCTTCTAGCGGGCTGAAAGTTGGTAGCACTCTTTCGGCCTTGCATCACGTGCCTGGTGCATTTGCATCGCAACCTGGGTGGAAACAGTTCGGTCAGAAGAAAAGAAAAGAACGAGATCAGAAAATTTGAGAAATTTTATTGTAAATCGACAGTGTAGACTTTGGGGCTTAGACCCTGGCAGGAGGTAGGTCACCATGCGAAGCGTTCTTATAAATTAGGTGATTCCAAGATGAAAGACGCTTCCCCCAGAGCCTAGACACCGGTGGTGGTGCTGAGAGGGAGCAATGCTGGGAACGCATCATGATGGAGAAACTCTGCTTCAGCATTTGATTGAAGTTGCCCTGTTATCCAAGGTGGAGGTGGTGAGAGGGCAGAGGTGGGTCACAAGAGTTCTTGCAACACTGAAATGACAGCTGAAGGACAGCAGAGATACGGAACATTTTTAAAGTTTGACAGATAGCAGGAAATTGGCCAGAGGAGAGCGTGTCTGCTAGTGATCGGATGGAAACGCGATAGAGTAGGTGTGGTACTGTAGACTGTCTTCCTGACTGAACTTTCACTAAGCTCCATTAAGCTTTAAGAGTGGAAAGGCTTATACACACTACAATGCTATCATGTTAAGAACAGGTTTCGTGGCAAAATAAATCAGGAGGAATACGGGAGATCTGGGAAACTGGGAGGACACCGGGAGAGGGCAGTGAAAATCAGGAGTCTCCCAGAAAATCCGGAGGGTTGGCAAGTAAAGTCTGGTTCCGTAGGCTTTCCTCAACAGTAGTTTAGTGCAATTTTTTAGGAACAAGTCCTCTCACAACCTAATTTTTTTACCTTTGGGTAACATGATATGTGGATAGTCTGCCTACCGATAGTTTATATAATATTTGTAACATATAAACAGGATGTCAGTTGACATTCAATAACGTAATTGTTTCACCAAACCCTAGTCCTGATTAGTTAGTCATTTCATTAATCTTTGTTGAACATTTTGAAAACATTCTGAAAATGTTCAAGTGATATTCAACAAGTATGGCAACAATGTTATCAACAGCTGATATGTTGCTGAAATGTCACAAAGACTATCAAAATAAAGCGTAACCAAAATTTTATTTAAATTTAAGCCGCAGTGCATTTCCTTCTTTGCGTCAATGATCAGATGTTTATTTTTATCGTTGCTCTCCTGCCAGAGATGCATGTCCCCCCCCTTCCCGACTCCCCCCTGCGGTCCTCTCAGCATCCTCCCTGCTTGGATAATCCAAACAGATGTGGACTTCCCTCATTGCCCCCTGTCAGTCCTGCACCCCCTCTCACGTCAACTAATCTCAGCCATGCCTGTGATAGCAGAGAGTACCATCTGCTCAGCTCCAGCTCTCTTTGAGATGGGCAGACCTCCACATCTGGACCCCAGCCCGCCTCCTCTCTTATTCCTCCTCTTTATCCTCTCTGTGTATGGTCTCTATTAATGACACGACACTGTGTGCAGCAAGGATTTAACAGCCCATCCAGCTTTGTAGTCTTAATATATCAGTGTCGCAATCAGGCATGTGGTGGAGGTTAAACTAATCCAAAACCAAGTGTTTTGCTACATTTCCTATGTGAAACACGTAAATCCTAATCATCTTAAGTGTAATCATCCCGGGTCGGACTTATGCAGGTTTCATAAAATGCATTCTCCCGAGGAGGCATGAATTAATATCTATTTTTAGACGTGTTAGTTCATTTTTTCATGGAGACTGGAGTGTGTCAGCTGAGTTTATTTTTCAGTGGTTATTTTTAATCAACTAAATAAATGATGCAACTGTCAGAAACTGAAAAGAAAAATTTACATTTAAAATTTTAAATTCGAAACACATCCTGTTTTAAGTGACGATGACCTTTTAAAGGCTTTTAATCACAAGTTTTTGAACTTACGGTTTATCCATCACCTTGAAAACAGTAGGAAACAAAGCAGCCTCGACTCGAAGACTTGCTCGGGAGCTTTTGACTGTATCACACAGTCATCGTCATCAACAAACGACATTAGCACAGTTGTCATCAAACATCCATGATGCTAAGCGCCTCTGTGACCTCCTCCATGCTGACTCAGAGCTCGGGCATAGTGCTTCATTCTTGACCGTAACAGCAGTTGACAAAATTTTGTCTTGTCAGCCACACTCGCAACGTTTCCTGCTGTTGTTGATGGTAACAGTTTCTGTTTTGTTTGAAAAAAAGGCTTTAAAAGACCCTGAGAAACCCTCTGCAGTAAGGTCCTGCATGAACACAACCTTGTCTCAAGTCAGAAACATTTTAGTGAGCAGTGTAGCACTTTATTTTTTTTTTTGTGCTTTTTGTGCCTTTATTTCTTGGAAGAAAAGAAAATCTCCTCCTGCTTTGAACCGTAGATAGTAGCAAAAGAGAACAGCGACCCTGCTCATAAACAACAAATCGTCTCTTCTGGTCTGTGTGCCGTAAAGCGTTTCGTGGCCTTTCTGCTGACTAAGCCGACCAGGCAAAGGCACTGTAAAAGACAGGATAGTAATCTCCAGTCTCCTCACTGATGGTCTCATTTGCTGATGTCATTGGCATCAGGATTAAATTTAGACTGATTCAGAACCACTTAAAGCTTCCTCTTAGGGTCTTTAAGACTTGGGGCTTTAATTAATAGACACCAACAATGTCCAACCCTAACAGGAGCTCTGCCTGATCAGACACTGTTTCTGTGCAGTGAGACAGGGAGGAAGTGTCTCGATTGATAAGAGAGACGCTGATTATAATAAAGTATTAAAAAGTAGGTGCATCCATATGTGTCACTTTAACGCCTTTTTAAATGACCATGCTGGGTGGAATGTTCAGCCGATTACGTGATGTGTTTGTGTGATGTATAAACCACCGACTGATTTCAGACTGTTTCGACACTGTAGGGAATATACTGCTGGATGCTGTTGAGCCAGTTATTGATTGAGCCATTCATCTGCATGATCATGTTCACTTTATCACCATCACCACATTTGGACATCCTAATGGAAGCCCTTGAGTTTATCGCCCCCCCACGCGTCCCCTCTGCCTGCCCGTATTAATTGTTGCAGACGCAGAGGACGTAGTGAAGGAGAACAAACAAGGTTTAACCTTTTCCAGGTGACTACGTCCTCGTGTTTTTTTTCTCCATCTTTCAGCTGCATCGTGCATGAGACTCTCAGGCCAAAAGGATTCTTTGAAGAATGAGAGTGGCCTTTATGTTTTCATCCATCACCAACAGTTCATCCTGTGGGAAGTGATTTATCGTGAGGTTGGCTGTCATCCAGGTATGGAAAACGCTACGGACTGTATGTTTGAACACTGTCACAGCTGAGACATTTCTGATGTTGTTAAGGGGGAGTAAACATTGGATGTTCCACTGAGTGAAGCGCAGAGTGAACAGATGTAGCCTGTCTCCAATCTTCTTCTGTTCCATTAACTTTCCAGCACTTTGTTGCTGCCTCAACCTGATCCATCTTCAAACCCTAAGTAGGCCATATGGAAGCCTATACTTATTTATAGAATATCACTAAATTAAGGTGTTCTGTCTTTGATTTATATATAGTTTTTTGTTGTTGTTTTTTTTAACTCCAGCTGTCCCAGTCAGTCTTTGATGTATTCAAGAGATGCTTGTTTGTAGTTAGCACAGGAATTAAAAAAGCAGATGAGACGTTACAGTTTGTCTAAAGGTGCGCAAGCCAAAGCAAGTTTAATATCGTTGTTTACTTTTGATGACACATGATGAAAGTTACAACAGGTTCAACGGCGTCTCTGCTTTGGAAGATGCTTCACTTTTTTTACTCTCTTTTTATAAGAACTGCAGTGTCGAGTACATCTTTGTAATAAGGCAGAGATGATAAATCTGCAGGTGAGATACTTTGCTGTGTAGGCTGATAAAATTAGTGCTTTTAAAATTTTCGCAGACTTATTAATAAAAAATTCATATAATTTTCTGGTTTAGTAGTAGCATAAAGAAACTACTACTCTATTTCATTATACAGTCTTATGTTGCAAAATGAGCAATAATGAATCTTGAATCATCCACAAGTCCATACATTAAGGCAAAGAGGAAAAATCTATGGTGAGACAGTTTTCTGCAGCATCTTTTTATTACAAGGGTTGTTAAAGTAGGCACATTTATTGACTGAAATACTACATACAGTAATTTAATGCTAATTGCAAGCCTGTAATGAAAACCTGACCTTAGTGGTCTACTTAAAGGTATTTAACAGTTATTGTAATGAGAACATGGCAAATAGTTGGCAAAGATGCAGCCAAATGTTGCTGAACTATTATTGACTTTCCCGGCATCCTCCTCTGTTTTCTTATGCCATTAATTAAAAGCAGGTCGTGACTGTATCTGTGCTCAGTCTAAGCATCCCTGCTTTAAACTAGGGCCTGACTGATATATTGGTTTGCCGAAATTATCGGCAGATATTAGCCTATTGCAGATATATCAGTATCAGCCAGTTTTTAAGGCCCAAAAAATGCTTGGACTAGTGATTTGAAATGGTGTGTTAATGTAGTTTGTCCAGCAGAGGGCCATCCCTTCTTGAATAACTAATGAGTAAAGTGTTTTATTTTTGTGCACTGATATTTGAGATAAAGTTTGTTAAAGGAGAGCTATCATATTCATTTTTGGGTCTTTGGATTTTGGATTCCTATAGAGCAGCTAAACACAACTGACTGAACTATAAAGTCTGTAGATCTTCAGAAAACTGTGACTTTCTCTTCTTTTCTCTTCCTTGCACTTTCTGCATTCTCTAAAAACGGCCTGTTTTGGTTGCCTGATGCGTGCCTCCGCACTCCGCTGTACTTACAACCCCTTTCCTGACACAAAGAAAACACAGCTAGAACACTGATAAAATGTTACTTATAGCTTGCACTTCTCACTCTTTAACAAGACGAAGCAACGTGCGGTTCTCTGGCAGCAGTCAAGACATTAATCATGTGCTCATGTTGAGAGGGTAAATAAATCCACACGGAATAAATCAACAAGAAACAGGAATGCTGTCAGCTTCTGTCTACTGCTTGTCTCTTAAGGAAAGTTTAACAAAGTTATCTGTCCTTCAGTCAACCAAAGAAAAACAAAACAAAACAAAAAAAAAAACACTTGAATGGAGCAATCTCGAACAAAGTGCTGACAATAATCTCTGAAGCAGAGAGAACACATTAACGTCACTGGAAAAATACTATAAAAAAAAAAACACTGTGAAACACGGCGTGCAGAGTCAACTGAACAGCCTGCAGGACTCATTTCCAAATGCATGAACCTTATTATGTCGCTTTGGCATTGTTTAATATGGGTATCTGACATTTATAGGTCAAAAATATCAGCTGATATATTGTATATTTGGATTTTCTTGCTCCCTGAAATCGGTATCGGCATTGGCCACAAAAATACCAAATCAGTCAACAGACATAATGCATTGTTCAGAATTTAATAAATGTAAAACATGTATAAATAATGTGCATGTTGACCTCAACACACCTCCAGTGAGTCTGTATTCTGTGCTTGGAACTTGTCTATGTTTGCAGTAATGGATTAATTTCTCCAGTTCAACACACAAGTCACAGGGCGATCTGACTCTGCACTGGGTGAGTAAACACACTTTGATCGTATACTTTAAACTTTTGTTGTGCTACTGAACACTGAACATTTAACTTCCAAAGATTTACAACTATCAGTCAAAACAGAAATATCATAAAATACTTGAATGCTAGTAAGTAGTTTTGTCACAAAGGCATAAATACACGTAAACTCTAACACTTTTATGGTACAGTGTATTAAATGTGTGCGTAAGGGATGGGCTGCAGTACAAACTACAACATCTAATTCTGTTTTTTGCTGCACAACTGACATGAAATTCTATACTGATGATAGATTGATGATGTCTTACATCTATCCCTGCAGTCATGGGGACACTAAATGGATTCAGATGCTTTTTTTCTACCACACTAATTCAACATAAATCATTGTAAATAAATCAGATGAGGATACAGATCCTGTGGAGACGTTAACTCAAGCATGACCTGAACTGTTGTGCACAAAACAACAGTGAACAAGAAGGATTTTGTTCCTCATGCAGTTAATTATGTTAATTTCAACATCCATCTTTAGAAATACATACATATTTTTTATTCCTTGTGTATAAGGAATGCAATTTGAGGGTAAATGACTTCGCCAGCCTGCCAGCCTGTGTTTTGATGCAATGTGTGAGCAGTTTGCCAGAAGCATGCATTGATGCTCATGGCTGCCCACGGCTGCGGTGTCCCCGCTTTACCTCTCACCCTCTCTGCTTTGAATGATATTTTAATGCTGCTGCCAAAAACTGTGACCAGGCGGTGGCAAATGCACGTTTTCACTCCTCCGTGGGGTTTTCTGACTTTGTCACAGGGACACACAAAGACGAAACAACACTTGCCCATTCTGAGGCCGCAGAGTGTACACGCAGTTCTTTGGTTAAACATAGGGATATTTATTGATTTCCGTTTTTATTTAGCTGGCAAAAAAAAGAAGTCAGATGACACAGAATGGTGCCTAAATGGTTAAAAATAACAGAGATGTGCCGTGACCATGTTTTTTTTTTTTGTTTTTCCATTTTACTAGTGGTGCACAGCAAATTCAGGAATTTTCCTATTCTACACAGCTGGATGTTAAAGAGGCACTCAAGCGATTTTACACATGAAGTTCAGATTACTCATCAAGAAGAGTACTACTCAGCCAGTGAAAACAGTTGTATAATGTCTTCTGTTCCTCCAGAGGGTGATTTCTGAAGTTTGAAAAAATAATAACTCCCTGTGATTTCATCAGGGGATTAAAGTGAGGATATCTTGGCTCTGCTGCCTCAATTTTGACCATCCTTTTTTTCAATCTGCCTCTTGTGAGTCCTGAATCAGAGCAAAACCAAATCTCCAAAGTGCTTCCTTAATAGCAACCAACCAGCAACTGCTAATGCATAATGCATTGAGAGCTATGAATGAATCATAGCAGATCAGTGTGTTATGACAAACAGGAAAAAAAAGTCACTTCACCAGAAGTGTGTGCATGTTGTGTGGACTGTCAACTGAATTTTAAAGTTAAGAGGAACAGAAAAACTCAATGAGCATAGTCAGTGAAGTCAGAGAAGCCTCAGGTGTGTCTACTTTTGAACTTTGCAACCCAACCCCTTGGTGCCCACTCCTCCCCAAACCCTGATCCCACCATAAACCAGCAGGCCATTACTCATTCAGAGCTTCCTGTGTGAGGGTCGGCTTACCTTCCTCTCTGTCCTGCTCGCTTCCTGTCTTTGTAGGTCAGAGAGAGACGGTAACAAGAGACAGTTAGTAAGTGAATAAATGAACACAGGCTTCTTTTCTAAAGCACAATTCACCTTTAGCAAATTATTTAACTAACGCTTGTTCAGTGTCTGAACACACTAAAATTATTTCAGCACTTGAATTCATTTTAGTTAGTTAGTTCAGCTCTTTTGATGCGGGTTGTATGAGGCAGTTATGTCTGGTCAGTGTTTTACCTGCTGTAATGGTCAGCTCGCCCTCTGTAAAGAACCTTGGGTTTTATGCATCCACACCACAGGAACCGTGAACTATTGTAGTTCTTAGAACTACGTTATGAGAAACTATTTTAGCTCCAAATCCAGAGAAGATACTTTTTAAAACCCAGAAGGCTGTATTAACAAGACGACACAAGTTATGAACCAGAGCGCATTAGAGATCCTTGTTGTTTTGTGGTTGTATTTTCTCTGTGATTTAATGCATTCAGCATGCGCTACACGGTACGTTATTGCCGCATACTAGGTAAAAGCATGGAGCAGTAATGCAATAGCCTTAATTTGTTGTTGTTGTAAGTCGCTCAAAGTTACATTGTAAACTGAGTGTAAGTGACATTATGTGTACCAACTGCTGGCCAGTTGATGTAGCTTTCACAGGGGGGTTCCTTACGGAGCCTGAGAGGTGACACGGATGTGCTTATTTTTAAAACGTATGCATGTTTTCTATTTCTTGTGCCTGTTTTATGAATCACACATGCGTTTTGAACAACCCCTTTAAGTGTTTGGTTTGTCTTATTTCATCTTCTGCTGCAGGACTTTGTGTATGACCACGTAATATTTTTGGACTTTTGTTCAAAAAATTATGATCACTGGCCACTGTGTGTGTATTTTATCCACACCACAAGGCATCCTGCAGCAGCAATAAACCCATCTAACTCGTGTCTAAACAGCCGTATCTTTTTGGAGTTGCAGAAGTTTAACAGAAGCTGATGGCCCGCCTTTGCCAAGTGATGACACTGATGTTATGATTGATAATCATAATCAAAACTTAACCTGACCTATCATTAAGCATTTCACAGACAAATCAAAGGGGGAGGATGGATGCAAGAGTCACAGATTGGTCCACAAGGAGCTCCAGTGCTGTGACATTTTTTTTTTTCTTTTTAAATGCCAGGTCCAGTTAGTTGATGCATGGAAAGAGAGGCGAGGCAGCCACACTGAGGGCCATGCTTCCCAGCATCCCTCCCTCTCCCTGTTCCCGCCTCGGCGTCCAAGAGCTCAGGCCTCCGGCTGTGTAGCCATGACAACCAAATGAGGTAAATGGTTGCAGGAGAATCCTCATCACGACCACCACCCTCACAGGCCGCTTTTCAGTGGCGCATTAACGTAGTATGTGCAAGTCATATTCTCCATCCAGTGTTTCTATTTGGAATTGTATATATTTCCCTAAGAGACGATTGACTTGTGTTCCCTGGTGTGTGCCATGACTTTGATTCCTCTCTAGCCATCCAACACACCCTGTGGGGTGAGGTTTGGTTTCATCCTGTCATTCTTTGACATCAAACTCAGAACAGCATGCTATCATGTTAGATTGCTAAATGACAGCACATGAGACAGGAACATGCTTAGAAAAAGTGGAGTAATTAATTTTAATTTTGGCTGATTTACTCCCGGTTGCCAAGTACACACAGCTCCTGATGAAAGAAACTGTGCATGAGCAGACTGGATACTTGTTTCGTAAGCGGACAGTCTTTGGTTTTTTTTTTCTTCTATCTCTTATTTCTCTAACACCCTTTCCAAAAATAGTGCATCCATTTGCATACCTGCAGTGTGTGAAATAACACGCTGAGCCATGTTTACAGATGAGCCTCCCTCATTTGCTGCCGTGACAAGACGAAATCTGTCAACTAATGGAAATGAGGGGAAGAGATTAACAGTTTTTCTTATTATCAACACTCTGCAGTAGATATCAGTTTGCCGAGAGTCACAGTGCTTTTTAATGAAACTATCATTGATCTCCAACCTTAACTACGAGTATCTGCCCCGTGCAGGTGGTCTGTATCATAGGTAAATGTATGATCTATGTTGACATATACCGCATTAATGACAAATGATCATTCTGCTATTCATCTATAGTGAACAATAATAAACAAACTCTTACAAATACAGGCCAGAAGACAAAAAAAGGATTTTATTTTATATTTTTTTTAACCAAACATCAATTTACAGCTACACATACCATCTGTTTGACAGTGTCTGTTTGACATTTGGAAACGCATTCAGCTGCAGCAACAAAGTCACACTCCCCTCTGTCACTTAATTTAGATTTGAGCCATTCTGACATTTATCTGACAAAACAGAACATGGAGTTTGGTATTTTAAGCAATGTCATGACAAACTGTATGAAAGCAGCCACGAGTGTCTCTGCTTTCCAGGGTGCACAGATGCCAGAAAATGACTTTGGGTACTGACATAGTAAATAATTGCTTCATTCTGAAAGGTTGAATAGAAAAATAGACATGAAACTTTATACTGTAACTCAACAGTGCATGCTCTAATGTACTGATATCTGTTACTTAATAAAATGAATAAGAGAAAGGAAACTGTCATGCTAACATAGGCTTTAAGCTAACAGCTAAGCTAACGTAATAATTTGTTCATGTACAGTAACTACACAGTAGTTGGAAATGATAATGATATGTAAAAAAAACCTCTCCCTCTGATTCCTTAACTAAGGTCTGCACCTTCAGATTTCAGCAGCTTCTCATCACTAACTAGTCTTGGCATTTGGCATTTTTACATTAAATTGTGTTTTCTGAACACGAGTACCTGCTCCTCCTTTTTTATACCTTTAATGGGAGCTAACTCTCTAAATTTCCGCTTCATATCTGCCCTCCCTCTTAATCTGCATTACCTGTGTGCACTTTTGCTCTGGATATAAGACATGGGGCCTGACTGATATGGGATTTTGGGGGCCGATACTGCTACCGATATTAGGAGGAAAGAAAATTCCACTCTGATATATATTTGTGACAAAGATATGTCACCCTAACCATTTAAACAAATTTCATCAAATTTCATTCCAAACATCAGTGCACTGAGCAATAAACATTTCACTTATAAAAAAACAGACCGCCCTCTGCTAGTCAAAGCATTTTTTACAGAATTAAAAAACAGTTTTAATATCAGGGCATATCAGAGAATATGCGAGTATATATATATATATATATATATATATATATATATCATAGGCCAATATCTGCCAATAGTATCTGCAAACTGATATATCAGTCGGGCCCCATAAGAAATATAAGTGTTTTGGTTTTTTTTAATTGCTGACTTTCAGAAATTTAGTGGCATTCCTCTTTGAGGCTATGACGTGTATGAGTTCCAGAAAAGTGCTTTTAAAGTCTAATATATTAATAAATGTGATTCACCATTTTCTAAGGCCCTCCCTCCTTGGTTTTTGTCCCCAAGCCTGTCAAGCTTTTCATTCTTGTAGTTCACATAGATGTGAGCAGGCATACATCACTGTCTTGTCCAAGCACTATAAAAGTGCAGGGGATTCTTTTATTTCCCTAAGGGGCGACAGCCAGTAAAGAGATCTGTGGTTAAAGTTCATCCACAGAAATGTGGGAGTTGACAAGACAATGTGAGTATGACTGTACACAAACACTTCATCGCAGGTTAGTTAATGATGTTATTGAGTAAATGGCATGTGTGTGAAGTTTACCTGTAGAGGCAAATAAGAGAAAAATCTTATTAATATTTAAAGTGATGACAGTGGCAAATTAAACATTAAAATTGACAATAATTTCTAAATCACTAAGCCTTTAATTCCTCTTAGAGGTAGCCTAAACAAAAGCCAACATCTCATGTCTAGCGGGCAACCTTGGATTATGTCAGTTAAGATGGTTCTGCCTGGTCGATTTTATCAGTGTAGCTTGCTAATATAAACTAATGCTAACACCTAATCTCCTTGAGTTATCTGTTTATGTGTCAATTTGACAACTTTTAAAACGAGAATCCTGTAGAAGGGTCAAACATTGCTGCTTAGGCTACATAGTATAATGCTTAAAGACTAAAGCTGAAGCTACATTCCTGCAGCATAGCATCAACAAGTGAGTGGCATATAGCTATAGCTATCTATGTAAAGTAATAACATGTAATCAAAACATAATTGTCCCTTGCCTGGAAACCACTAAAAAACAATTCTGGACAAAGAACTCAGGGTATATTAGGAGTATGATTTATTGTTTGTATATATAAACAGTGTTCTTCACTTTTAAAAGAAAAAATTTGAGGATATGAAGAATACGTTGTTAATTTGGAATTGGTATCTAACACACATTTGGTTGGAGTTGCTGCAGTTTGAACTAAAGATGGAGGACGGAGCTGCTATGATGTAAATGTAAATTCTAAATTAAAAAAACATCTTGGCTCTCAATTAATGGATGTGTGGGTCCTGAAGAGGTGTTTTCTGAACAAAACATGGAACAAAAAAATTTATACCCATGACCAAGTTACACTTGGTTACTAGAGGGGTAGTAGGCTAGTTAGCGTAAGAATTTAACATATGAATCATACCCTAGAGGCAATAAAGACAAAGTTTAACTCATTCCTCACACACTTGCTCTTGTGTTTCAGGTGTTTTGAAGGACTACAGAGAAGACACCCCCGAACTTCAACATGAAGAGAAATCCAAAGCTTGACAGGCCTGCTGACATGTTACAAAGTTCTAATTGAACAGCTGCTGACTGGGGGAGGGGTTTAGAGAAAGGTCAACTGGGTTTATGGATAAAATGGACATTTGTCTTTAAATGTCTCACATTATTTTAATTTCTGTAAATTCACGACATCCATACAGTGCAAGTCTTACACTGTTTTGTAGGGATGTGGCATTTTCAACACAACATGACATTATACATCAATAAAAAATTACTGTGACAATACAGGCTGGTATCACCATGATGTGACTCATCCTTCAAAAGAGAATCGCATTAGATTCCTGTGAGAACTTTGTGCTTTTATTGATGCTGATACTAGTGAAAAATAACATAAGGCCACATTTACTCTTTGTCTTTCTGCAAAATGCGCCTCGCTACATCGCACATTCAGGAGCATGACTCGTTCTAAAGGGACACACGCATTTGGAATTCCTTTTTATGTTTTGTTAGCCACACAGGGACAATGATTCTATTTGCTCGTGGCTCCTTTTCTATCCTCTGCTTGTTTGCATTAAGAGGCTTGACATTCTTTCTGCTTCATATCTCAATTTCGCTGAATTATTCATGCCGTACAAGAATGTGAGAAGCAATGCAACATACCTTAGCTTTGGGAAAGAATGCAAAGAGTTGAGCTTTTCAGCATTCCACATCTTAATGGAGGAGGATTTAATACACAGGATGCAGAAGAAAATAAAAAAAAGAATATTTCAAGCA
>JAQLOL010000012.1:6046770-6057096 GCA_029783665.1 Naso thynnoides
GATGCAGAAGAAAAAAAAAAAAGAAACCCACAGGCCAAAAATTGAGGGCACTGTTTAATTTAGATTGTACCGTCACTCTAGTTAATGCAGATGCTGTTGATACAATTAAGAGTTTTGATTTGAGAATTTCCCAGGACATCAAATCAGCAGCTTCACTGAGATAATAGAAGATCTTCAGTAACAGGAGAATAAGCAGTGTGAAAGTCCATCAAGATTCTATTCTGGATATCATAACTGAAGCAGAAATTGTCTATTTATACGTTTGGAGACAAACCTCTTGCCTGCAACCCTCATGCAGTGTAAATAAGTATTTGCGTGAAGTGATATAAAGGTTAAAGGTACAGGCACACCAAATCTGTCAAAATACTTCAAGTCATCAGATCCAATTCAATTTCAATGGAGAGGAGGTGATCCGGCCGCACAGTGTTTGATGGGTATGGTGTGGAGAGTTGAAGGACCATTTGGCGTATCTGAATTTTCATAATCACGACCAGACCTCTAGTTGTGCAAATGAGGTCCTCGAAAGCGATCAAACTGTAAAACCAGGCAGTGCTGATCAGATATGATTCTGTTACTGTTGTAATGTTTTTAGAATCATATTTCAGTGTACTGTTTAACTGAAAAATGAGAAAGTGTGTGACCGCTCCGCCATGTTAAAAAGATTTGAGCCAAATCGCACTACGGCTAGCCAACCTGAATACTGCACCGCCCACTCGCCAGAGCGTGAGGTGTTCCATTGCGTCGCGATCCATCATCGCTGCATTTGGTGTGTCCGTACCCTAAGACTGCTATGTGTGATGCCAGCTAAAGCCCCACTTCCACTAAGCAGTACAGTCAGATGTAATACGGTACGACACGCAATTATTTGCTTCACTATTGTCAAAAGTAGTGGACTGAACCAAAATAATTGATCCATACTGTCCCTCTGTTCAGCACCCTTCCATTAGGTTGCCAAACACACTGGACCAGTACTAAAAGGGCGGAGCTAGACACACTGCAGTTCGCTGACTGCAGGCAGGCAAAAAGCTTTAAAGTGTCGTCGTAGGATTGTCAAAGAAGTTTGTTTTTTTTTACACATGAAACCTAATAATAAGGATCAGGAGCAGGAGCTCTTTGCTGATGTCACCGCTAGCCAGGCCTGGTTCTGCGGGGATGCAAAAGCATACATTGTGCCCTCCTTTCAAAATCCCTGCACCTGCAACTGAATGGATGAAATAATTTTCTCTTTTTTATTTTCTTATTTTTTACAATATATATGTATACATACACACACATATATACATATAAGTGCTGTAAAGTTAATGCATTAATGACACGTTAACGCAAATTAATTTTAACGTGTGATTAATGCGTGCATGTTCTGTCCAGGGCTGGGCAAAACACTTAATTCATCAGTGCATTGCAATTAATTTTTCCCTAATAAAACCCCAACCCTAATCCTGCTAGCTAACGAATGAGCAGCCGATGTTTGCAATTAAGTTACAGTGAGCTAAAAATAGAGTCAACAGCTCAAATCATGTTTCAAACTAAGACACCGTTTAATTACTTTGACCTACTTAATGTTACTCCTTCTCCATCCTCTCCAGTTTGTCCTGCAGGTTCAGTTTCACCAACACAACAGTTAGCAAGCTAAATAATTTTAACAGTTTGTTTGCTCACCAACATTATTAATATTCCCATCAAGTAATGATGATCTCTGACCAGCGTTTCACCGTTTCTGCCTGCAGTCATCATTACAGCGCATGGCTAATTTGCATAAAAATGCTCAATCAAATATATATCACAGTTTTTTTCGTTGGATTGCTGCAATAATAATAATCATACATTTGCATAAAGCATATTTGTCCACTCTCATGTTGATAAGAGTATTGAAAACTAGAAAAATATCCCTTAAAGGTACATTTGGAACTGACAATCTGAAAAGGTGCAACTAGTTTGCGATTAATCACGAGTTAATTATGAAAATCATGCAATTAATCACCGTTAAAAATTGTAATCAATCAACAGCACTAACATATTTACAGCAGCTAATCTAAAACTAAAAAAGTCGAGTCGGGTCGGGTCGCATGTGACCTGTGACCTGCCCTGCACTTCATGACATGCGTGTGCCACGCAGCAGCACCGTTAGTTAGTCGTTTGTATCATAATCTAGTCACCACTAATTCTACTTCTCATGGCTGTAACTGCACCCCCTTTAATCTCAGATGCATCCTAAATCATTTTGTTCTAGTACCAGGCCTGCTGCTAGCTGAGAACAGCGGAGGAGCATGTGCACTCAGACAATCCCTCAAAAAATACAATAAACCCTTGTTTTAAAAGATGTGAAACTTGCAGAATGCTTAGTGGTGTCCTCTCATGTAAGACACTAAAACTTGAAGCTAAACATGGATATAAAACCCTGAAGCGACTGTTTGTTTGCTTTCGAAAGCAGCTAAAAGAGCCACTTCTGGGTTGTATATCTGTGTTTAGTTTTGTGTGTTATTGTCGGTTCATGAGGACTCCACTAACCGTTTGTCGAGTGTCATATCTTTTCAAATGAGTGTTTATTGTATCTTTTACACATGCTCCTCCATTGTTTTCAGCTAGCAGTGACATCAGCATTGAGCTCCAGCTCTCAGGACTCAATTTCTGCTCATAAAATAAATTTGTGAGGGGTGATGAGGTCGAAGCTTTGACACCAAACTCGAACTTTATTCTGCGGCTGCAATAAACATTTCACACCATCATCCCAACCATCAAACCATTTTACTGAAATGATGAAAAAAATCTCTTTTTCAGACCTGTGAGGAATCACCGCTCTGCAGGTTAGACCAGCAGGTCATCTCACAGCATCACCCCGACCTCTTGTGTCATCACCCCAAAGAGAAAATGAACTGATGAATCGCTGATCTGGGCAACTTTTTTAGAGATTAAACACTGGCCGTAACGTTTCTGTAGCATCTTAAAATCATGATTAATTCTTTTTTTTTTTTAATAGAAAATAAATTTCACAGATAAAATCTATAACTATAGCTGCTACCTTAGTTTGTTTGAATGTAGGGCTACAGTTAAGACAGAAAAACGCTGCTGCCTCTTAGGCTCTGTATGCACAGATATTATCACATGTCAATACACAGATATGTAAGCATGATTGTATCAGTCTAATTTCATTTCATTTTACGGAGCTACATATAACAGTTTTGATTTTTATTACAGCTACATTACAGACTAAGCAACAGGGTCACTATCTGCCACACACCTACCAAGTCATGGTACAGTCGGCAGTGGAAACGCAAGCTAGTCTACGGTTTACCGTTCCAAGGACGAACGCGCTGAATAAAGCTGTACGGCACTGCTTGGTGGAAGCTCAGCTTTAGAGGGCTGGTTCAGTCATTGACAAACTAGAAGAAAATGTTCTATTCTTTGGAGACCATAAGTGTTTGAGTAAAATATGTGTATACAGACTGTGATTTGGCTATAGTGCTGCTTTCTGTAAAGAAGCTTTCCCACCTTACTGAAAACAAATCATCCGAAACAAAGTCCATGCAGTCTCTCCTTCACCGACACCTTTTCTTTGGCAGATGAAGACAAAACCAGTCTACATAGTGTAATTAGGGGTTTGCCAAAATTAGGTTCACCACATAAAGTGCTTTTATTTGACACAATAGTTCTACATAGATTATATTTTAATACCGTGTTAGTCATAATTTTTTTGATTATACTGTTATTTTAGATATCTTTCTATATCTTTCTACACAGTTCACAGTTCTCAATCTAAGGTACATAAAGTACATCCTCTTGATTTATGTTTGTTTGACTGTACATTGTTTTCTTTTGTACATAAATTTGTGATTATGCAATGAATATACTGCTGAAAGAGCGTGTAGATCCACTGGAAACTCTGCCTACAGAACATCAGCTACTGTTTTTCAAATGCTTTTTGGTCGACTTACATCTCTGCCCCTGTCTAATTTTACATGCAGAAGGAACAACAGTGTTTGCCTTCTGCAGTGCTTGCGAACTACTTTTGGATGTTGGTGAGTGAGGCTGATCAAAAAGTCACTGTAAATGGCAGGATATGCCAGCATATCACGTTATAGGCAGTTAAATATGAAGATCACTGTTCAGTATGACATCCTTTTTTTGTCTTTTTGAATGGGTTCAAGCAATCTGCCCTTCACAGATGAAACCACAATTTAAACCATCACCTAAACCACCTAAAAGTTTGCTCTAACTGTGATGTCACTTTACAGGATGTCAGACCACAATTGTCACATGTCCAATGTGATTACATATTAAGAAGTTATTGGTTTGTCAAAGACTAACCTGACTGCACTTTCTCATAAAAGTGTCAACCTCGCTTTAATTATTTAGGCCTGTAACACTGAACCTACAGCCAGCAGCCGTAAAAGAGGACTCTCACAGTCAAAAAAAAAGATCTCTGCAATGATTAAGAGTGGAGCAGGGCACACACTGATTTTTTTTACTGGGACTATGGCTCATTCCTGGGGAATGTCCTTCGTTACCATGTTTAAGAAGTCCATGTGCAAAGAAAACACCCACAACCGAACCAGGCTGAGATCCTACCGTTGAACAGTCCTGGATTTTCACCAGGGAGGAAGCAGCACGAAACTTGCCACATGTCGCACACTCTGTCTGCGGTGTCCTCTCATTGTTTGAAGTACCGGGCCCACGCGGGCCCTTAAAAGGTAATCCCTGTCACTCCTCACTCTCCTCCTCATCCCCCTTGGTGCCTTTACTCCAGCGCTGGAAGCAATGAACAGTAGAAGCCAGGAAGAAGCTTGTCATGATGGCCACCACAGACACTGAGATGCCAGAGAAAATGATGATAAGCAGGTCTGTTAGAGTCAGGGTGGCCTGGCACTCACGGAAGCTGTCCTTTGAGAGCTGGGTCAGGGATACACGTCTGCCGTCCATGGGGAGGGAGCACTCCATGCCTTCCACCCCTGCATCCAAACAGGAAATAAGATTGAAAAGATTTTCCAGACTACTGGACCAGAGTGAAAGATGTCATATTGACAAACAAATGTAAATTAATGTATTTACATGGCAGCCACTCAGACATTGTGTCCAATAGTAGAACAAGAGTCTCAATTCATCATACAAACAAAAGAACTAGACTATTATTTCATATATCTCCAAAAGATTTAAAAGTTAAGGTTGTGCATGTTCACAAGTTAGATCCATAACTCATTAAGCCTCACACCTCAGAGATATTAAGTTCAGAGTCATATTTTGACATGTTTTGTTTGAACGTAATTATTTACTTAAGATGTGCCTCTGGTTTAGTCTCTGTGTTTGCTTTAAAGCTGCTGTATATAAAAAGTTTCATGAGATAATTTATGTTGTAATTTGGCACAATATAAATAGCTGACTGACTTCACAGTGTTTCGTTGTAAAAGCTCAACACAGCGATGCATTTGTTCCCAGCTGATAAATAACTGTGAGGTCAATCAGAAGTCCTCACTTATGAGCTGAAGTTGCCTTGTTTATACAGTACACCCACTTACAGCAAGACTGCAGTTCACTGTGGGAGCAGAGCAAAGAAACACTAAGAAACTGTTAAGCACAGTGATACTATGGTCTAATGTTAACTATATATCTGCTTTCTACTGTGCAGAACATTTTTAATTATTTATTTGTAAGTCAGGAAGTTTTTATGTGTCCTTTTGTGCCTGCCAGTGCAGTGTAAGCCGCTCTGGATGGAGCCTGTCTCTGTGCCTCCGACAGCAAGATTAATCAATTTGCATCTTTCATACGTTTGGAAAATGAAATAAAACCCATTTAAATCATTTTCATTTCAGCTGCTGGCTGCATGAGGCAAGCCTGGAAGAATATGCTTCCTCCTGGTTACATCTCAACAATTTACTGCCATATCAGTGAAGGACACTGTCTGAGACAAAGGCACCTTGACCAAACTCATCTGAAGATGAAAGCTTGATAAATCAGCGAGCGTTGCTCTCCGTGTCTCTGTCACTTTCACACAGTTTATTGTTCAGACATCACTGGAATGGAAAAGTACAGTGACCGTGGCCCCTCAAGGGTAAACCAAGTCTTGCAGTGAGTGTTTTTCACCATCTCCTGATCCTAAATGAGAACGACAGCGGATCATTAGGGTCAGTTGTAATGTTTATGTAAAAGTCTGGCGAGACTAGCCACAGACACAAGGATGCTCCCCTTCACCCACAAACACACTCATTCATTCAACTTCCCTTGCTGACCACTTTGTTAACCTCTGAGTTTCATTTGATACTAGTGTCAAAACCCAAAGAGACCCTTCAGTTCCAGAACAATAAGAGCCTCTCATAACTGCCATAATCATAACACTGCAAACACTTCACACCACAATCTATACAGCCAGTAACTACCTTCATATTGGCAAAGTACTGTGTGAAAAACTAGACACATTGATGTGAATGTTAGCTTAAAGGTGGGTAGAGATGAAGCCTTGCAATGTGGGTGGCTTCTTTCTCCTGCCACTGCACATGCAAATGCACACGCTTGGCAGTACATCAATTCTGGGTCTTTGCTCGACAGTCAGCACATTTTGCAGCATGCCTTTTTGTAAAACACATGCAACAGCGTCTCTCGTGATTGGCCAGAATTATGTTCATTCAGCAAACTACCAAAATTTTTCCAGAATTTAATGTCTGACATTTAAATGCATCATCGGTATTTATGGCAAGGTGAATGATACGGATTTATATACAAAAATGAACCTAAAATGAAATAATAAAACCATTTCCTCTTTTGAGTCCATTGAGATGTAAATCTTCTTGCACATGTACAAATAATTGTTTAAAAAAAAAAAAGAGAGTAGTTTGCAAGAGCTTTAAAAGTGTTATGTGACAATGGAAAATGAAATAATGGAAAGAAGTGATGGCGTGGAATTGGTTTCCACGCTCCTCTGATTGACTCTCTTCACTATTAATTAGGTTGTAACTGAAGTCTTTAAGAGCTTGATAAAACTTGGTGACGCTAATCCCTTATTACGAGATGCAGATTCTCACATTTCCTCTCACGTTGGTCAGCTGGTAGAGGACACAAGATATACACACACATAGAACTAGCAGACAATAGATCTTAAAGCTGAAATGTTTGACTTTAAGTTATTGTCCATCACATTCCAGCCAAATGAGTTCACGCTTTGCTGACAAAGCTTGTCACTGCCAGATAAATCACAGTATTTCACAGTTTATCGGAGTTTGTCTCTCAGTGACATCCTCGCTCTGGCACACTGGTAGCTAGGGATGGATGATATGGAAAAAGTATCCTAACACCATTTTTTTTTCAAGCAGGATCACAACGTCATGGTTCCAGTTCATGTTGGTTTTTGAGGCAATTTTGCAAGTTACAGAACAAAGACTGCAACTCTTCAAAGTTACAAAACAATATGTAACGTTATAATCAAATAGTATCACTGTATCGGTTATCTCTTTCAAGCAGGGACTAACTGATACATGTTTGCCGATATCATACATCGATATCGGCCTATCGCAGATATATCCGTATTGCTGTATATGTTCCCCGATATGTGCAAAAATTAATTTTTTAAAGCAAAACAAACAAATAAAACCCTTGGACTTTATGATTTACAGTGGCGTAATCTAGTATTTTTTTCCAGGAGAGGGAGGTCCATTTTGTAAAAACTAATAAGTGAAGCATTTACTGCTCAGTGCACTGATGTTTGGAATTAAGTTTTTGTGTAAATGTTAGACATCCTGCCCCCATTACATATCTTTGTCACAAGTATTTGATAACCACATTCAGCCGATGTCATTTACAGACTCCCTTATATCAATATTGGAATCGGTATCTGCCCCGGAAAACACATAACTGTCGGGCTCTACTTTTAAGTGCTCACTTTTCCCGTTATGCGGAGTGACTCATCAGAAGCACTTGTTAACGGATGCTTGTTTTGGTCTTGTTGAATCTGGCTGCATGGCTGTGGTGAATTCACTCGCATTGAGTGGATATAATATGAACTCATTGCACATCCTCTCTGGGACCGATGCCTGTCTCATCAATCATCACTGATTGGTTTGCCAGAGCTGAAATGGGTGTGACTGCAGCAAAGCAGCACGCGACAGAGACAGAGTTTGTCTAAGAGTGGAGAGACAAAAGTTCTACCCTGCAAGTTTATTCTCTTGTTTATTTTGTTTGTTTAACATGAAAAAAATGCCTTTGTCACATTGTTATATTTTCTGAAAATGTCTATATTGCAGACATATCTCTTTTAAAGGTCTGTGAAACCAAAAGCTTTATTTTTCTTATAACTCAAACAATCTTAACAGTGTTTTTTGTTTTGTTTTTTTTTGCTTTAATTTTCCAACATAAAAACTGTTAACTAAAGAGTGATATTAGATATAATCAATGACATCTTTTGTAAAAATCAAGGCACTGTAATTCTGAGAAACAAATTGTGCACTCGTGGTCTATTTTCAGCTACAAATGAACATGCATTTAAGTGCCCTGCTGAGTAGTTACAGCACCAGGATAAGTATCTCTGACTGAGATACAGTTCTTGGGTCCAACATAATGAAGGGACGTGTCACCCTGTGTAATGATCTGGTTCACTGATGTATTTATATACAAGAATGGACGATGGATGAGATGAAGAACGGAGGTTGATGGCAGAGCTTTGGTCATTTTGTTTGGAAGTTATATTTACAGCTAATTAATGTATGTTTTTTGTTTAAGCCTGATTTGTTCCTTTTTGTAAATGGCTGGCGCTGCTCCCGTCACAGCACACACAAAGACCACAACCAGGCTTGCAGGAACTGAAACACAAGTGCATGCTGGACATATTCCATAGAAAACTTAAGTAGCCTTGGATTAGGATCAGATGCAGTGAGTCAGAAGCAAACTCGGCATCAGGAATGAGGCTCCGAACTGATTAGGAGCCAATACCGACAATCCTGGAAGAGCTAGAGAAGAGCTCACTGGTTCCTGGCATGATTCATCACGAGGCATGTCTGCCGTATGTCGGGGGAATCAGAGCTCAAAACAAATTCATTGCCCAATTCATGTGAGAAAATTGCTCAGTCTGAGCAACGTGACAGTCTGGTGATAAAGAGGCACGTTACCCTGCTGACACACAGACTCACAGACTAATGCACAGTTCATTTAGAGAAGCTTGCTGTCACTTTTGAGGATTGCAAGCTGAAATGCTTTGTTTCCAATCTAATATTTTAGGAATTGTGTTGCGTAATCAGCCATATGGCTCCAAGTTTAAAAGCATCAGTGCAGTTTCCAAATTACAGTTTCAGTCAGCAGGGGATTTTTTTTTTTTTTTTTTTTTTTTAACTGTAACGATTCCAGCTTCACTTCCGGCACTGTTTGAACTGCAGTGGTTAGACCTTGGACTTTGTAAACATGCAATGTGTGTGGGTTTATTCTTCCTTTATTTTTTTTTAAAACAAGAATACATTGTAGTGAAATTAATACTGATTTATTCTAATGATTGCTACATGAGGAAACCCGTGCAATAGCAATTTTGCAATGTCCTTTTGATTTAGTTTGTTTTTTGTTTTTTTTTTATGTGGGGCTGTCTTACCAGCGATAGATAGCAAACATCTCACTCGCTGTCTTAAGAAGCAACACAATCAACTGGCAGGAAACAGATCATTGTACTGATGTAACAAGAACCAACAGCAACACGTCTTTTAGCCACAACAAGACCCCCCACCTTAAGTTTATACATTCCTTTTGTGTGTCGCCACACTTCTAAAATTTTCAGCACTTTACATTTCCATCAGAGCCGTTTTCTTCAGGACTACTGCAGGTAGAGCTGCGGTTGTGCTTCAGAATACGGATGTTTTGCCGTTGAGGAAATGCAGTCCGAATGGAAAACTGCTGTCTTCTAAAAGTGTAGCGTACACACAAAGTACATACAGTACATACTTGAGGTTGGCGGTCTTGTTGGTGGTTAAAAGATGTGTTGTTTCTGTCTTATCTGCTCTTGTTTTGGTCTTTTGTCTTATTGGAATGTTTATATTTGACTGTATATGTACTTCTTTCTATATGTACTTGTCGTCAGTCGTGTTATTTTGTTTTATTGCACAATAAGTACTTTTTTTTTTTAACAATCAAGACAACATGACTTGTAGAGATAGAAGCCACTGATGGTTTTTGGCCAAAATTCTTTTGTTTATTTGGTTTCTGTTTTTCAAAATATCCATGTGTAATTTTTTTTTTTTTTAGATATTTTTTTGGGCTTTTTGTGCCTTTATTGGGACAGGACAGCTGAAGAGTGGACAGGAAACAGGGGAGAGAGAGGGGGAATGACACGCAGCAAATGGTTACAGTTGGAATCGAACCCGGGTC
>JAQLOL010000012.1:6057196-6088525 GCA_029783665.1 Naso thynnoides
AGGTGGAATCAAACCCGGGTCCGCTGCAGCGAGGACATAGCCTCTGTATATGGGGTGCCTGCTCTACCGACTGAGCCGCCGCGCGCCGCGAAATATCTATGTGTAATTTATACATCATTCTATTTTTGTGTACAGGTTTTTGTGATCATCATCCATTCACTGTCTGTAATCACTTATCCTTTGCCAGGGGGGGACTGGAGCCAATCCCAGCTGCACTGAGGGCAGGTTTTTGTGATATCTTTTGCAAAATATTGGGATTGTAGTTTAAAATTGGTTTTGGCATTCCTTATATGTCCAAAATAATACAGAAGATTGTGATTTAACAGAGGGAGGAAGTAAAGTTGAGGCCTTTTTGATTCTCACAATAATTCAACGATGTTCCTGAAATTGCACAAAGAGTTTAAGTCTGTTGACCATGATCTGTACATTGCTTGTTTGCCAGTGATTTTAAGGATGAAAATGTATAAAAAGAAAAAAATACATAAAAGATGTGTTGCTCTTTTTAGTACCAAAAGCAATGCTGTGCTATGTCTCTTGTCGATCAATCGCACTGCTTCTTAAGACAGAGAGTGATTATTTACATCACCAATAATAAAAAGATGGTGATGGTGATGGTGAATTACCTTGTTTTAATTGAAGCAAAAACACCTGTACGGTCACACGTCTTGCTGAAGACAGAGAAAACTTTGAATACATCTGAGAAGTCAGTATATTGGAGTGGCTGTCCTGTCTGACTGTGCCTGAGATAAATTTACAACATTTATATTCATGGTGCACTTTTTGCATGACAAAGTAACCCATCACCTCAGAGAGTTGGCCTTTGCCTTTGAGACAGCTTGTCTGGTCCTGCCTGTCCTAGATGCTTGATTAATAACATTTCAGAGTGAAATTATCCTGGCGAACACATGGCCCCTGCAGGAGTACAGGATTATTACATTTATTTTGATAAAAGCAGAGTTGGCAAACAGGCCAGAGGTGGACGGAGGAACAAGGTTTGATTCTGGTTTTGGAAATCTTTGCAGAATATTCTCATAAGTCTAGATACCATGAGCACAAAATACAACACCAAAACCTACACTTTGGGTGTTTCGAATGCATTTTCATAGCATTTGTACTTTATTATAGAACAAATGCTCACTGTGTGTGCCCTACAACAGAGTACACAGGATTTGCGGGGAGAGATTGCAGCTTTCCACTGCTGCACTGTTGCAATTAAGAACCAAAATTACACAATCCGGCACACAGACGTATTAAACTGTCTGACAAAGGGGATATTTACTGAACAGCTGCGGTATTTGGCCAAAAGTGGAATCTTCTGGAACAGCACCATAATTACACTTTCTCAGCATTACAAGCTTGCCTGTTTTTTTGTTTTTTTAAAAAGTGCACATCTTCCACTGAGAGAGGATGTCCAGATTTAGTGAATGTGACCTCAGATTAGAAATGTGGGAAAGTGAAGTCGGCTAAAAAGCCCTTTTTTAATTTGTTGACACTGAGCTGCTCCAGCATCTCTCAGAAAGCTTATGCCAAGTTGACACGGCATTTGCCATTTTTTGACACTTAAACACTTATCAAAAAAAAAAAAACTATGGCAGTGTCAACACGCTGGTGACAAAATAACTCCGATGAAATGCAAGTATTGTACAATCCATCAGAATCATTTTTCCCTTCAGCCTTATCATGTTCTCTCATCGATGCCGGCATGTTTTTCTGTAGTTCCATGTTCAAAAAAAAGTCATGCGTCACGACATTTCACTCTGCGTCTAAAGTGCTGAAAAGAAACTGTTTGCATCAACATGGTCGAGGGGAAGAAAACGTCTGAGACATGGCTTCATTTCAGGAAGAGAGATGACAATACTGCTATATTATTATTGTCCAAGTTATATCCTTTCAATCCTTTATCCTTGAAAGGAGTTTTTCAGTTTAACATGTTAAAATATAGGAAGAATTTCGGGCAATTCAGGTAATAAAACTGTGCTGACACCAAAAATCTGCAGAAAGCTGCTAAGGATTAAAGGGATATTCTTGAATATTTGGCATAGGGCCTCATTTTCAACTCCTTCAGTCCAATTCCTATTGTTGAGACTATTTTTAAGCTCATTTGATGCAGTACGGAGTTTAGATGGCTCAATATTTCGCTGCTAATGCTAATGCTAGCACAAGTCAACGGGACTAGTAGCATTCTCTACTGAACTGATTAAACACTCCACAGTGCATCCAAAACAAGTCAAATATGACAACGATCCATTGAGGCGAATTTGAGTACAGAATAATTTAAAAGTCAAACTATGACTGAATTTCTTTCATTTGTGACTTGGTGGCAACAGGAAGTAAATTATTTAGCAGCTTCCTGTTGTTGTTAAAGCTAATCAGAGGCACAACTTGAAGAAATTCAGCCTGAAATTCCACTTACAGAAAACCTGAGCAAAAGAAATAGGAGGATTTTATGCTGTTGTGCTCAGCAAGTGTCTCAGTGGGTGATATGACTAATCCAGAGACCATTTTTAATAAAAGCCACTCTGACAGTGGGTCAATATCAGCTTTGGAAATGGGTAACCTGAGACTGTATAATTCCAGGAGTTCATAAATGGTCCCAAACAACGTTATGATCCTAAAATATGTGGCTGGAGCAGGCGGCCCTACAATAACACAACAACACAAATCATGCCAATACACTATCAGGTATGTCGGGCCACACAGCTATGTTGCATTTCTGGCGCAGACAGTTGATGGATTACATTTAGGATTACAGCCAGCTGAGAGGATAGGCTATCTGCTGTCTCAGCCATGATTGATCTGCCTAGCTGTGACAGAATGATATTGGAGGCTGGTTTCTCCTCCCTCCCTCAGCACTACACTGTCTGTCAAGATTGATCTCTGCACCACGAGCAAAGTCGAGATCACCGTGATCTTACAGCTGCAGACTCCTGCAGGAGTTTGCATCCATACTAAAGTCTTGTTCCCAAACCACTCGGTGTCTAGACAATCCGCATAAATAATCCGGTTGTGAAAATGACTGTCAAAACTGTCCCATCTCTACTTTATTAAATGAGATGGATGTGCCACTCAAGTCCAATACTCAATAGATGTAAAGAAGAATCGGGAAGGCATAATTACACAGAGATGAAGGAGTAATTCGGTTATGATAACAGGAGGAGTTTGAGAAAAAGCTTAAGGAAAAATTTACAAGAGATTCACATGAGATAAGTGGGAGTTGGGGAGGAATGGAGTGGAGAATACATGTGGTATGAATGCACAAAATGACGAGCATTCATGTGACAGTGGGGGTGAATCATTCAGGAGGGGATTCCTTCTGCGTGGAGACTCACTGACATCACTGTGCCACGGGTACATTCAAAATGTCTTATCACTCAAGCAGAAATTCACACACAGATTTGCTAATTCCTGAGTACAAGAGACAGAATAGCAAAAAATAAAAAATAAAAAAATCCAAGTAAATACTGATGGATGTTCCCTTATAATAATAACAATAGATTTTCCTTTAACACAATTTGTTTTGATCTAAACTAAATATTCAGGCCTTACCAATTTATGCTTCACACTTGAACACACACAGGCAGAAAGGAGAGTATCCATCATGCACAAAGCTATGCTCCGCCAGTGAAATAAAGCTTTCAGCTTTTCACCTTTTATTTCCAACACTGGCAGATTATCCCTTTCTGCTCCTGTTCATGCAGCAGCTGATGCCATCACACCGTGTAATTCTGTCCACCTTTTCACACTCAGCTCTCTCCTGCCAGCCCTCGAACACATCCCAACTTTAAATAAACATTAAATTAGGTCAAGATAAAAGAAGCTGTCAGCCTGCGTTAATGGAATAGACATTTTCTCATCACATGTCCACGGGTAGCAAAGATAACAGGTAATGTCATGGTGGGGCAGCATGGCATTGTTTGTGTGCCGCGCAGTGCTGGTCAGTGGCATCATGTTTTTAAGAGCTGCCTGTGCAGAGTCGTTGAGTGTCTCCGGGGAGCAACTTGATAGGTTGTGAAGGAAAATTCAGGCTTTGACCCTGTCACGTGAACTGCTACTTTGTAGTGAAACTGTCCAGGTCATGACTAGTGTTGATAGCAATGCCACGATGGGCTCCAGCCTCAGTGTCTCATGGGAGTTGGCCTGCTTTGCCCTGTAGGCAGCTCTGGCTCCAATTACCCTGGCCAATGTGCCGTAGAACTGTGTCACTCTGAATTATACATGGCCTTTGTTCATCCTTAACCCAGGAGCACTGGAGACAGCAGTGGATCATGTCTACACTCATCCCCACATTAAAACATTTATTAACCTGATTGGCGGGTAAAAAAAACAAAAAAAACAAAACCCAAACAAATTGTATGAAAGTAATCTAACGAACCGAAAGGATGCAAATGGCAGAAACTGTTCTGTGTTATTTTTCGTGGCTCAGAAACACAAAACGTGGACAGAGATCTGTTCTGTCTGTCCTTAAAACACCAGGAATCTTAAGCACCTTCCACTGACTCATCTTGCTGACCTGTAGTAATCAAAGCTATGCAAACAAAAAGTGTGCTGCTTTGTGAACCTGAAATCACAGGGGAAATCAAGATGTGAAAAATGGAATGGGAATTGGGTTTGCAGCATGGGCTCTGCAGCTGCTACATTATGCAGGCCATCGCAGAGGGAACCATAGATATCTCAGGATGGATTCGAAAATAGCAGTACAGTTGTGTCATGTTTTCTTGTGTCATGTTTTTCTTATCCAGGTGGTAGTTTTCTCTAAATCAGGACTGCTAAATAATGATGTGTTCATGTTCAATCAATAAATCACCTCTTCAAGCCTGTAGTGTGATCAGCCTAATAAATGGTACTTAAGGTCTTACCTAGTTTTAGCCGATTAGCTGATTCACACGACCTGTGCTTTGTCCAGATTTTAAAAGTAAGAGCAAATGTTTAAAAGAGCAAACATGCACCTGTCATACTGTGTCCCACATCCCCTCTACATACGGAAGTACTAAAGTACCAGAAGTGTGGACTCAAGTCACAGGACCTGGATTTGTCTCCGACTTATGTCAAAAATTTAATGTCTTCGTTAAAAAAAAAAAAAAAAAACCTGAATGAAACTCAGCTTTGCCTTATATAGCAATCACTCATGACTTCACTTGGACTTGAGCATGTTGACTTGAAAATACCCCCAAAAAATAAAATGTATGTTTGGATGCATGTATCTAAAAATTGTGCCACATATCAATAAATTTCTCTTCATTTCCTGAATTAACTTGGGTTAACCCTATTAATCTCTACCAAAACTGCATGGTACTAAAACTGCATGGTAAACCACACAGTAGTCAACAAAAAATGAATTGTAGTATGCAAAGTCTAATAATTACAGCAACAAATTTCTGTTTCTTTTATTAGTTAAAGAAGTCCAGTTTTATTTAGCGCATTAAGCCTTATAATAAGGATATTTCACAATTATATATAATAGTAAATAGTGATATTATGATGAATGGTGCTGTCCAGAGAACTGAAGCTCATTGCTGTTGTCACCACTAGCTAAGAACACGGTGCATAGGCATTCAGCTAATCCGCTGAAAAATACAATAAACGCTTGTTTTAAAAGACGGGAAACTCACCAAATGTTTACTGGTGTCCTCTCATGTACCGACACTAAAGTACGAAGTTAAACGACAGCTTATAACCCACACTCTGTCAGGTAACAAACAAACAAACAGCTTTATCTGGGCAATATGCTGTTGTTTAACTTTGTGTTATAACGTTGGAACATTAGCAGACATGACTGAACATTTAATGAGTTTCTCATCTTTTAGATGAGAATCTTTTTTCTGGAGCTTCCCACTATCATTCACAACTTTTCTATACTTTTATCTGTTCTTTCAACAGTAATGTTGATAAAAACCACAAAGACAAAATACTTTCAACTCTGAGTAAAATGAAATTATCATGTTTGAGCACAATACTGAATATATATGAGTATTAGTAACTAGTATAGAAATTAGATACAGAGATTGTTTCTAGTAGATTGAATCTTTATGTTTTTGGAATTACTGGAGCTCTTGGTTTTAAGAAAGACCACGTCCATATACATCAATTTTAAATTTTTTTTTTGGCCCTATAATTGAATTGTTGTTCGGTGGAACAGACATGAGAATGCAACACCTACATGGATGGAAAAAGCACACCGACGTACACTAAAAGACTATAATATCTGCCTCCGTAATTGATTTTCTCAATGATGAACGGAATACTGAGCTTAAACACCCACACTGATGATGGTGGTTCCAGTTGATACATATTGAAATGCTCATTAAGTCAACCTAATATACTAATGAGTGTCCATCTGTTATTGTGCAGCCACTTCCAACGCACAGTTCTGGGGAATAGGTCATCACATGTTCCCATGATGAAGAGCTCAGTCATTATGTTAATCACATCCTGCAGTATGATGCTTGCATATGTGAGCTGGCCATGTTTGTAAATCCTACTCACTATTATTTTCCTTACTTGTGTTTGTCCAATAGCTGTGTGTAAGACACTACAGTTTTTTTCTGAAGTAGTCAGCCATGACAGACGGCAGTATGCCAAGAGTTAACCCAGTTAAGCCAATATTCAGAACAAGATACTGGCAAGTGATGTCGCCTCACCTTGTTCAACATTTAGATGGAAACAATGGCAACTGCACTGATACCTAACAGGTATGTAGGTATGAGCAGTGCTTTAAGTGAGGCCGGCGCACCGGTACGCGGAACCCCCACTTCCTGGACTTTTTACAGTATACCAAGAACTCTCACATGCTCCAAGTACCCTTTTCTGTTCTCTCCATATCGCAGTGTCTCTTGGCAATTCGTTACATTAGGGTGCGCTAAGTGACGCTTGCCTCTCTCTTTTCTCGCAGACTACATGACGGTCACTCGTTTGTTCTCGTGAAATTGGGACGTCTCGTTAACGCTACATCCATGCACTAACACTGGGATTAAGGTTGTGCGTGTGCTCCGGAACGACTCCGCTGCGCGTTTGCTTCGCACTCCGATGTTCGTCGACACCCACCGGCTGCGTTTCAGAGTGAGTCACAGCAGTTTTGGATAAATGAGGAGAGGAAAATGAATGAAAAAAAAAGACAGTAATGTTTGCATGGGAACGCGGACTGAAACTATTCTGATGATAACAAAGCTCTCTGACAGTCAAATATATGTACTCAAATACCGAGGCAGAAAACTAAAAGTAGGCCTCTTTTGCTTAATAAATAATTTTGTGAAAATCAGCATTATCTTCTAATATCTTTTATTCACTGTAAAAGTTCAGACTATTACTTGAAAATTTGCCCATACCGGCAACCCGATTCACATGCTAACAGGTAAATAAGGGGAATACTGGTACTTTTTTTCTTTCCACTTAAAGCACTGGATATGAGCATTTGGCTCTCAGCCAAATTACAGCTAAACTTTGTCCATGTGCATTACATTTCCAGTCAAATAGCCACGTGCAAAGAGGATGACAACAATAACAACAATGGCCGCCTACGGAGCTGTGGTTGTGCTGTTGACTGCAAAGTTTATTAACACTAATCCAGCAAAATGTGGATTTGCTGCACCACTAAACTCTGTCAAAATAAGACTGCATTCTTAATAATCTTCATGTGACGTTTGTGTATAATGTTAGTTTAACGCTATGTTAGAATGTTAGCTACTTAGCTCCATTTCAGCAACACAGTAACAAGGAAACAGTCACATTATGTTCACTCTCATCTTGCCTCTTTTTAATGTTATTTTGGCCACACACTTCGGTTTCTTTCCGGAAGCTTTTGCTTGGGATGGTGATAAAGGTGGTGCAATAATAATAATAAATTGTGTTATTCAGAATAAGGTCAGCATTCCAGTTACTGCAGTCCATGCAGACGAACTGAACGTTGTATCATAGGAATGGAACATTTACAGTTGATTTTGAGTCAGTTATTAAAACTTCTAAAATTCTGATCTAAAATTTGGAGGTTTATATACACTTTAGCCACAGATACAAGCAAAAAGACACATGCACAATATTTAATTCATTATTAGTAGTATTCTTTTAGTTGTGTTGCACTTACAGTAAAACAAAGGCCTTCTCTGCAATTACAGAGAGACAAAATATTATTTGTCTCTGTGTACTTTGTTTCAGAGGACATTTTCAATCCAGTGAAGTAACTTTCTGTCCCTTCTGACCTGTTACAGAACTCATTTGTATGATAAATGAGAAGAGAACTCAATGAAATATAATTACTTCTTTTGCCAAAATGTTATCTGTCAATTCATCTTTCGGCATAAGCAGCAATACAAAGTATACTCCAGACACTTTTAATTGGCCAAAAATAAAATAAAACAAATATAGACTGCTTTAGAATCTCATACAAATAAGTATGTATGTTTTGTATTCTGTCTGAGCAAGGGGACTCCGGGGTCATAAAGCAAACACTCACTGATGGGGATGTAAAAGCAGCATATGAAGTAAGGTACGCATTACTGACTCAATTTAAGTGTGTGTGTGTTCACTGGGGCCAGTTGGCAGCCATGCCAGCAGCTTGGCTGAGCCTTTGGCTTCTTCTTTGTTGTTGATGTCTGTTTGGCCAGCACTACTAATGCAATTCATTATGCCTTGCAGTTGACAACACTTAGAACCTGTGATTAATGCATTTGCGGACTCTTACCGGGGGGAATTAGGTATTCTTGCCAGTTTATCAACTTTGCTTCCCCACAGGCCCAAACTTGTCTGTTTCAGGGCCATTGCAGAAAGAGCAGAAAGAAAGGCTACATCAATAGCACAGCACATTATGGCCTAAATGTGTAAGGAGTTTTGTTTTTGTGAGTTGTCAGCAGTTTGCAACAGCCAGACAATTTTTTTAAGGGAGCCGAGTTGAGCTTTTTGCAGCCAGATCACAAATGGGATTTGAGCAAGATTTTCTTTGTATCTGGAAATAAAAAAAATGAACATTTTGTTATAAAATCTGTTGCATAATTACAATATAACACCCTATGATATTCATATGCAGAGGCTTTCACGTCTAACTAGTTTCATGAGGGTAGGATGGTTTGCTTGAATTTTGGGTTCATCTCTGAGAATTCTTCCTCACACGTGAACCACAGTTGAATCTCTAAGTCAAAAGATTTGGGTCATTGCTATTCATCGTTTGGACGAATAACTGTTCTTTATACAGGTTGTTTCACACCCCAAGCAACCTTAGCACAGTGACAGAAATAAATGCTCCCTCTCCTTATCTGTACACCCTTTATCAGAGCATTATGTATCATATTCAAAAGCTGAATTATGCTTTTTTAAAATACACTTTGCACAGCTATGGGCATATATCACAACACCACAGCCAAATTTGCATTAAATTCTCAGATGAAGCCAAAATCTTGTAATGCGTCAAATCTACACTCTGATCTAAATATAACAACAGCACGAGTTACTAGTCATGTGTGGTTGAACTGGCAGATCTGTTTATTTTTGCCTCCTCGGCTCCCACGTGCTGGCTTGCACTTAAGAGATAACTGCTGTCTGTGTCCTTTGCGAGGACATTAGTAGTAATATACACATGTCTGACCTTCAGTAAAAAACATTCACGGTTCCCTCTGAACAAAACGTAATTATGGTGATTTGTCCAGGGATAAATGGCTTCTGACAGGTGTTTTAGATTTTCTTTACAGTCTGCTTGAAAATGAATAACATTTACACAGAATTGAACAATTGTGATGGTTTGTGTTTTATCCAGGGCATGTTTCGCAACCTAAAACACAACAGATTTAGATTTTAAGACCCATCAGTTTGCTGTGTGCAAATCTCACCCGCAGTAAAATACTTTGAAAGGGACATGGCAATCCTGTTTGTCTTGTGTTGTTCCTCAGATATTCATGCACACATTAAGATTCGCCTTGCACGCTCAAGCACACCAAAACTTGAGCCACGTTATCTAACTCAGTCCTCCAGGCTGAATCACAGTGGAAGACAGACTCTCTACTATGGGCCTAAAAATTCACATGGACAGAACAATGAACACTAGAATAGGACAGAAGGTTGGATTTCTGTTAGTGTAGGAAATAAAATCATTAAAATATTGCTGAATTAGTGTCCACAAAATGGCAAGTATTATATAATAAGTAGGCTTTTCTATAAATATAAACCAGAAATTGATCCATTTGACTACCACGCAGGATCGAGATCGATACTGAGTTTATATGCATTGTGAAATTCAGAAAGAAACAAACTGCAAGTTAAAATTTTTAAAATGAGCTGTTGCATTTATTTTTTCCACATTGGATAAATTATGTATTTTCAGTACGGGGTGTTTTTTAAAATTTTGAAATTAATCACATCTGAAACAAGGCTCCCGTGTAGTTTTTACATTTAACAAGAGCTATTGTCTCAAATTACATTGCCAGTCTAACACATTGCAGTCTATGGGAGTCAAGGAAGAAAGTGATAAAATTAGAACAAGGGATGGGGAGGGGGGTTCCCTCTCCTACAGGCAAAACATAAATAGACCAGAGCAGCGTTATGGCATTGGATTTGAAATGGTACCGTTGCAAATTGTGTTCATTTGTTCTTTATTTGGGTCAAGCACATGGAACGCAAAGGCTTGTGATGTTGCCACTTACCATTTGGAAGCTTGTGACTGTTTTCCATCAGCCATGTGAACAGGTTGGCAAAGTTGCAGTTGCACACCCAAGGGTTGCCCTCTAGCCTCACCACCCGCAAAGAGGGCAACTGACTCAGTGCCCCCACCTTTAGGGTAGACAGTGCATTACGCTCCAGTTCCAGTTCTCTCAGAGAGGTGAGGCCTAGGAAAGCCTCCTCGTTCACCATGCTCAGATAGGGGTTGTTGCCCAGCCGTAGTTTGATCAGGCTCCGGGACTCCCCAAATGTCCCCTTAGGGATTTCAGTCAGATTGTTGCTCCCCAGGTCCAGGAAGACCAGCCTAGAAGTCGTACTGAGGGTCCCCGGTTCTATGAAGGAGAGGGAGTTATTCCGGAGGTCCAGGTAGACCAAGTCACTGTATAGAACCAGGAAGTCTGATGGAATACGGGGTATCCAGTTGTCAGCCAGCAAAAGCCTGCGCACATCCAGGGGGATCTCATCGGGTAGACGGGTCAGCCCACGGCCACTGCAGTCCACAGTGTGAGGATCTGGGCATAGGCAAGTTGCTGGGCAGTTTTCCCCCAGGGTCCATAAGGCAGAGGACAGCAAGATGAGGATAAGTTGGAGCCAGCAGAGACATGGCAACA
Source organism: Naso thynnoides (assembly GCA_029783665.1). NCBI lineage: Eukaryota > Metazoa > Chordata > Actinopteri > Acanthuriformes > Acanthuridae > Naso > Naso thynnoides. Next base: position 6,068,446 of record JAQLOL010000012.1, read on the forward strand.
TGGTCAAGGGGGTGAAATGAATTATGGGGGAAAGAGGCTTGGGGCAAGGGCGAATAGGAGAGGGAGGGTGGGGATAGAGAACAAGAGGGTGAGGGTCAGAGGGCAGGAGATCAGGACAAGGGAGGGAAAGGGGAGAGTGAAAGGGGGTGGATTTGGATCAATCCTCCTGAAAGAACATCCCGCTGTTGTAGAGATGGAAATCTGGAAGGGCTCAGGAATGGTGAGATGGCAAAGCAGCGGCAAAAACAGTTTTCCACAAGATCATGTAGCAGGCTGCTTGCATAGAAAAGCAGGCTGGCTGCTTTGAATGAGCAAAGAGAGGGAGATAGTACGGAGTAGGGAGCGGGAGAGCAAGAAAGACGGAGCTTGTCAGGGAGGGGAGGGTAGCTTAAGAGAGGTAAATAGACACGAGCGAGCTGGGAGTGATGAGAAGCCGGGGGCACAGACAGGGGAGAGGGGGGTTGAGGAGGGAGCTCTGTCCGCCGCACTACCCCACAGTTGATCTGGCGGCGTTGACAGACAAAGACAATATGGTTTCTGACACAAAAGGATATATGAAGCTGTGATTCAAGCATGACAAGCAAAGAAGAACATCATTGCATCCCTCCATTAGTCCCAGGTCTCTGTGTAGAAAAGCCTGAAGGTGTGAAGCGAGAGAGAGAGAAGCTCGCAGAACATCGCTCAAGTGTGAGGTAAGGTTCTCCCCTCTAAATATTTCCTCTTTATCTCCCGGTGCCCTGCAACATGCTGTGAAAACACAGCACGGCTCAGTGTTACGCTGTCCAGCTCTGTATCAAGGCTGCGCTTCTGTGCAGAGAGAATCCAAATGTCCAGACAAGAGCCTCATGCATGTAGATCGCAGAGCTGAGCTGCACACAGCCATGCCAGTCCAATGTCTGCCTCTGAATCTACGACGGTTTATCTCATGCCCTCTCCCCCTCTCCTTGTTTCCAGGGAGGCGTGCCTGAACCATGCTGTCAACATGTGATGTCACTTCCTATAGTGTGCAGAAATGACGATCAGCTGCATCTGGAAAAATCTGACTGTGTATGTGTTTATTTCATGATGCTGTGGTTTTATTTTTAAAGTGCATTTGACTGTGTATCCTTTGACAAAATTGTTGTATTTTCTTTTACATTTCCCTCTCATTCCATACATTTGTATTTAATCTTTTCAGCCTGCTTTGTAATCCCCTCAGTATAACAAGCTGTTGACAGCAAGCTTCACTTTTCTGACAATTTAAGAGTATTGTCAAAGACAGCCTGACATTTGCAGGAGCCAGTGCCAATACTGATATTATGGAGCAGAAAATTCTGATACCCGATACATCAACTGATATTTTATATAAATATATATATAGAGAGAGAAGATATAAATAGAGAAAGATATGTAATAGAGACGGGATATTTTACATTTTAACAAACTTTTGTCCAATCATCAGTGCACTGAATGGACAGACAAACTAGGTAGTTAAACCATTTTAAGACACTAGTCTGAGCATTTTTTCCATCTTAAAAGAAAAAAAACAGTTTAAATATTGGCAAACACTGCAAAACATCACCAGTGATCAATGTCGCAGATAATATCAGCAAACGGATATATCACTCTGGCCCTAACCACTACCTGTTAAAATGTACAGCTTCAGCCTTTATCCACGGATATTTTTTCATTTGTTTTGTGCCCACATGCATTAACACAAATATGTTGGTTCTGTGCATTTTTGTATTTTGTACAACATCGATCTGCCAAGGGACCACAGATAAAATTTAGCCTGTGGCTATAATCTGTCATTTTTACAGGTCATTGTTCATTAATATAAACTGTTCCCATCTTAAATAAATAAATAAACACACAAAGTTTGTTGTAGAAAAAAACTGTCAAACCTTTCCGCTTAAAAATATCTTTGTATTAATTGATTTGCCTGTCGGTTGGAAACTAAAACAGAGGTGCCATCAGTCTCAAACTATAATAAAGACACGATGATTAAATCAGAAGCCATATTGAATTTCCAAATGGGATTTGCTTCAGCAGGTAAATGCAATTAGACCGGGGTTGTTTCGCTGGTGAGCTGTGGTAGTGTGAAAGTGTTGTCATGAATGGTAACTGTCTGAAGAATCGTCCAAGAGCAGAACCGAATCATATAATCACATTTATTTACATGTGCACGTACATGAAGTTAACCATACACACACCTGCAACACATAACGACCGGGCATTTGGCAGCAACACGTAACTCTCCTCATCACAGGTAATCTGATAATACGACTGCACGCTCGAGGCGTCCACTGAAGTGGGATGAGTCCGCAGCTTCATCAGTGATGTTGATTCTTGGCCACAAGGAGGAGGAGAGCAGCTCCGTCATCAGGAAAGGAGAATCTGATCTCGGTCAGCACATATTAGCTGAAAAACGCTGAGAGCTGCGGCGGCCTATGTTCGAGAAAACACATTTCAACTTTACATCTTACAATAATAGTTTAATTGTTTACTGCCACAGTTTAATATCGCAATGCTTAAATATTTGCTGTCTCATGGGCAGTTTTGATGTTTTCTTAAATGATTTCATGCCGTTTGTCACAGGGAAAAGCCGTAATGCAGCAGATCTCCAGAGAACTCTTTCTGATGTGCAGCTGTGAAGGACAGCCTCTCACGCTGTAAAAACAAAAGAGAGCAGAATTTATTATTGTTTTAGCCCTCTTGAGTTTCTGTCTGTCCTCACATTACTGGAGCAGCAAAAAGGTTTGGCCTCTGATCAACTGTATATGTGGGGACTGGCAAAGATGTAAGTCATAGCAAAGTAATTATTTTTGTTTGTTAGCACTTCACTGAACGTTTATAAGCAGCCTACAAACATTTCAAACTACGATGTGGATGTAAGCAGAAGAGCTCTATTTGATTAAAAATAACTCTATAGGAATGTGGTTATTGTTGACAAATACAGAAAATTATTAAATGCTCGTAATGTTCATCCGTCTACTTCCAACTACAAAAGAGTGCATTGTTTACTGTTTGTTAATTGTTTACATAGTGCTCGTAAATGCTACACAGGGGGCTTTAAATGCTAGCATTTGTTTTTCAAAATAAATAGAATTATGTGATGATACTGTATAATATGACTTGGTGAGAATGATACTAGAATTTGCCTAACATTTTTAAGAAAGTCTAAATTTGTCTTACTATTTCTGTTTCCCAGTTTCCCGCCACAGTCACCTGCCAGCATTGGCAGCTTTTGCACTCCTTAAAGGGTTGGTTCACACAAAAATGAAAATTCAGTAATCATCTACTAACCCTGATACCAGCACAAGGTCTGGTGAAGTTCTTCAGTCCACAAAACACTGATGGAGTTTCACAGAAAAAAAGGCATTGCAGCCATTTCCCGAACATCTGTAGTGAGTGGCGACAAAATTGCAAACGAAAAAAAAAAAATCCATAATAAAGCCATAAAATGCCTCCATACTATTGTTCAAAGCAATCCTCGTGTCCTAAAGCCTGGAGATGCCAAGCTGTTTTTAAAACATCACTTTCGACATGTTTTTTATAGCCTGTGGCTCCTGAGATGGGAGCCATGTTCAGGTGTGTGATCCTGTGATCCAATGCAACAGGAAAGTTCCTTCCTATATCTTAATGCAACTGTGGCATGCTAAGATGTGAGCAATGCTGCTTTAAACTACATAGCAATATTGATCAATGTTTTAATATTAGCTGACTGCTGAATGGAAAAGGGACTTACATACGGTGTAAGCAGATGTGAGATTTGGCCCTTTTGCCACTGTAGAACTTGCTAAGTGACTAATGCTTGAACAAACGTTAGTCATTCAGTTATAGTAGAGGTTGTTTTGTTGTTGTTGTCGTTATTGTTGGGGTTTTTTATTGTTGTATTTTTATCTCACAGGTGCATGGATGTAATGACAGGAAAAGCTTTTCTTGGAAAAGGGCAGATATTAAACAAGACAACACATTCCCTCAGCTGATTGCTTGCTAAGCAGCTCAGATGAAATGGACTTAGAGATACTTAAAACCGAGATGGTTCACGTTGCAATGCAACTAGAGCACTGCCACTGGCGGATGTAATGGCCACTCTACTGCTGTGGGTATTCATGCAGATGTCCAATCCCCAAATGCGATCCCAAAAGGGTCTTGACAGCAATTTGTCATTGTAAAAAGGCCTGCAAGTGTGTTTTTTATGGGGTTTGTAGACCTTTTAGTCTGCTAGCTAGTTTGCCATCCACACACATTAGAGCGGCATTCACAATCACTTAGGTTAAGCTATATTAAATTCCATTTCTACAAATTCACATTGTTTTGGCATTCTGCGCCAGATTAACAAAAAGTGCAACTGGGCAATTACATAATGATGTTTTCCCCAAAAATGGAACCTCTCAGAAAATGCTTTTAAAGCTCTGACTGTGAGGGCAAAGTCTGGGCCTGTTTATCACCGCACCACACATTACTATCCACTGCAACTTTTGGTAATAGTTAACTGCACTGTTTTCCTTAACTAATGTATCATGACAACTTGAACCGTTGCTAGATATTCCACCACTCAAGCCCAACCTAACCAGTTTTTTTCTAATTTTAAAGTTGTTGAACCTGCTTAACCAATTGATCCTTTTTTCAGGTGATTCTGTCGTAGTGATGTTACTTTTACGTTTGATGTTATTACCTAATCTGATTTAAGTTCTTTACGCATCTTAACACACCAGGAGCACCCCGATGAAGTCTCTGTTGAGCTGAAATGCGTCAGTCCGTTGCAGATTTTTAACTTTGCCAAGCCATGGATTTATTTTTATTTTTTTATTTATTTTTTTTTTTGTGGTAGGTAAACAAAAAATCAAACATGCTAGTCTCTCTAGCACGTTTAGCTAGTCTTGAGCTGGTTTACTGGTGGATTTACTTTGCTCTCTGATCTGATTTGCTTGCTTTGGAGGGTTCTGTTGGTTTCTCTTCCTGTGAGAGCGCTTTGAAATGTCTGTAGATGTGATTAAGTGCTTTACGAATAAAGATTGATTGATTGATTGATTGGATTGATTTTACTTGTCATTGTCAACATTACATGTCTTTGTGTAAATCGTTGTGTTTTTTATGCCTGCTGCAATCCAAATTTCCTTTGGGAAAGTCATAAATTTAAACTTGACAACTTAAACTTGAACTTTCTGTCTTAAGGTTGTGAGGCGTCCTGGATGTGGCATTGGTTGTCATCCATTGTGACACACTACGCAAGATGAAACGATGATTGTCGTGCCCGATGCTTATTGATCGTTTCCGAGCCTAACACCCTATGTCTTCCCAGTTGGGCCATTATCGGGCTGATTTCATGCAGTCTGACCTCGGCATAAGTTGCCGTGGACTGAGTTTTGAGTAGAAGGACGAGGGCTTTTGGGTTTGGATCTTCAAGGCAGCTACCTTGAAGATTTGCCTCCTGAGTCAGCAACCTGCTATCAAAAACAGCGGCGGTTTGATATCGTGGCTAGCTTCTCTGGCAGATGTTAGTGTTTTAGCAGATGCCTCTCAAAAGGGTACAATCGGAGGCATAACAGTGGCGGGTCTTGCAGCATGGCATAATGAGTAGACATGCCCGGTGGATCACGATAGTACGTCCCAAACTGTTATATTTCACGAAATTATACAAGAGCATTACAGTTATGAGTGTATAACAATTATGTGTGAAAGCTTTTCGATAGTTTTATAAGGGCATTTCAGTTGGTTATCTGCCTGTCAGATTTTAAGGTTGTTTTTGTGAAAGTGTTTGTTTAAAAGCATTTCACTAGTGTGTGTGTGTGTGTGTGTGTGTGTGTTCAGTCTAATAAGTGAATGTTTTCATATGTGTATGAGAGGAAAAGTACATGTATATGCATGATAATTCTGAATAATGCCACTAACAGCCCCTCATGAAAAGTAATATCCCTCTACTAATTTCACCAGAGAGGTTTTTAATCCAGGTTTGACAAAACATGTGGCTCAAAAAATTTTTTAAAGGTGGAAAAACTAAAAACACTGTGTTTTCTCCTCAGTTTGTTATCAACCAACCTTGATAGCCTGAGGAAAACTGTTTGATATTGAGTGTCCGCAAAAGGAATGGACAGAGTATTGCTTTCTCTACAGCTGCTTGCACAAATTGATTTTCTGGTCTTTGCAGCAATGGCACATAAGTGCAGAGTTGTAAGTAGTGTAAACGTAACATGAGGGGGAACAAGCCAGCGCTTGAGGATTAAGTGACCTTGTCGGCAGAGACACATCAATCCAGGTTGAGCTTACTGATGTGTCCTCAGGTTGTCGTGTGGGTCAAAGACTCGGCTGCAAGATTCAAACCTTAAACTTGGGAATCACGGGTTACATTGCTGTCAAATAAAAAAGGCAATTTCATTGAAGAAGAAGAATCACAAAAATACAATTTCAAAAGAAAAGCATCTTTGCCACTAAGAAGCCGAGGAGTTTTTTGACAGAGATAATTCAGAGAAATCAGCATTTAATGAAGCATCCGAGATACTGAATTTTACTAAGTTAAAGTTTACGTCTGCGGAAAGATGATTGTTGGACATCCAAGAAAGAGTAAAAACAAAGGTTGACTTTGGTGTCAAAAGGCTCTTCGTGCAAGTGTGTGCAGAATACCCACTGTAGAAAATTCAGCTAAGGAACTTGTCGTGCTTGTCAATCATATTAAACAGTAAAACAGACACTAACAAACTAACAGGTTCAAGCCCCGGCTTTATGGTCATCGCCATCTTGGTTTTTTGGAGCCAGAAGTGGCCATATTTGAACAAGAGGATGGAGCTGGAGAGAATAAGCATAACTGTCAACAACTTTGCAACACGTAGCAGACAGCTAACAGCTGTGGCCACTCAAAAGGCCACGCTGTATTATTATGCATTACCTGAAGCCTTAATATAATTTTAGCAAGCGAGTTAGATAAACATTCAGCGCGAAGATGTCACAAACAAGAAAGCCAATCTCAAGTGGCCATTCAAAGAAACGCAGTTTTTGCCATTTCTCGGTCGTTGTTCGTTGCTTAAACATACTCCTGTCTTTCACGCAGGTTTCCTGCTTGTAAATACAGAAAACTATCCAATAAAGGCAAAAATGACAGAAAAATAAGAGTTTGTTTTCTTGAATGTAGTTTTAATATTGAACCAATATTTCAACAGACTCCGCGGCAGATTCTACAAAATCTGCTGAAAAGGTTTATCGGCCAAAGCTGTACGAAAATAAAATACAGCAGTATTTTACAGATTTACATGGCACATTGTTTTCTTACTCCCACTTCCATGCACTTGTGTAAATTTTTTGTACACACGCACAGTGTTGGCGAGTAACTAGTTGCATGCATCGAAATGACATAATTTAGTTATAAAATAAATGTAACTTTAACCTGTTACAGTTACTGATAAAATGTGTAAATAAATTACAGTTACTTATGAAAATGTTAGGGATTACAAAGGGGGTCACGTTTAAATATTTTCTGTAAAAAGCTCAGGCTGTATGTTGAATAATATCCATTCTGTTGTTTTGCGTGCTTTTGATGTGAACAATGTCTTCTTTTGCCATTTCCAGTCAAGGCTTTTAGTAAAGTTTGATGCTAGTCTGATGCTTTTTATTGGCTCTCTTGTTTGAATTTGCAGCGCCCCACGTCTGCACGTTAAATCAATCCACAGTGACACACCATTCAAAGTTGAACAACCTGTGCGAGAGTTGGCACCATGTCTGCGGATAAAAATGTGTTGCAGTGATTGAAATTCACAAAACGTTTTTATTCAGGAATCAGAAAAGGGTTTGAACAGAACCGTGCAACGCACAGCTGTTTAAGTGCTTTTGACGTACAGTTTCCGTGTCGAACCTGAGAAATCATCTACAGGTATGTAGCCATACAGTAACTGCACGCAAACATATTAAATATAGCAGGAAAGGCATTGCCTACCTCCAGCCTGCCACACCGTGTTACTACTGTGGAGTCCTACTGTGAGGATAACACTGCCTTAGACATGTGAAAATGGTTAACAGTTGAAAACATAACAGAATTTTTTAAAAAGGAATCAAAAGTCATAAGTTACATTACTTTGATAAAGCAATTGAATTAGTGACATCACTCATTACATTAAAAATACAGTAACTAGTAATCTGTAACTTATTACATTTCCAAAGTAACCTTCCCAACCCTGCACGTGGACATACAGCACTGTGCATTCATACATGTCATTTTACTTGAATGTCATTCAGTTCAGTGGTGGTGACCATCACAGTTCAATCCCAGTCCTCTCACAGCTAAAATTAACCAACTGTTCAACTGCAGCTACATATGGAGGCAAATTAATCCCAAACCAGATAGAGATTAGATGAGAAACAGCATAGTCCCAAAGCGAGTGGATGTAAATGAGAGGAAACACGTGGAAGGATTAGTTCAGGTTCACAAGGCAGGGTTCAGAAAACTCGTCTTCACGGGATTTTGATGAGTGTAACATTCATTTTAATTACAAACACATGTGGATGAATAGAATTTTACACTCCATCCTCACTGAATATAACTAGGATTATCTTTTCCATTACGCATCCCCAAAGAGGATCATCGCAGGCATCTGCGTATTCAGGTTATGAGGCTCACTTTGACTACACTTCCATTCCTGTGGTTGTTATTTAATTTCTGCCCTCTCCCCACCTTTGGTCTCAGCTCACAGTAAGAATGGAAGGAGTATAAGCAGAGGGAAATGCTAACAAAATGAAAAGAGGAGAAAAAACAACCCTGCAGGTTATTTTTTGTGTGTCACAACCATTATAAGTCAACAGCGGTGCTCCCAGCGCGCTAAGTAAATGTGGGTCCTCGGTAGGAGGGCCTTCCCCACGGAGAAGCCAGTGTGAGAGCAGAAAAGCTAAGCACTCTCCCGCTGCAATTAAAGAACAGCCCATCAATAAATGATGAATGTCAAACACAGCATGATGTTTAGCCTGGTAAGCAGACCAGTATCCAGTGTAGATCCATGGTCACAGCAGGCCAGGAACCAAGGGGTGGCTTGGTGGAAACACAGAGAGAGGAGACAAGAGGATGTTAAGAGGACCCCGCTGCAAATGTCACTTCGTCCTTTTCAACACTTCTCGATATGTGGCGGTGGACATTCAAGTTGCAGCGGCAGCTGTCATCTCTTAAGCCATCCGCTGACATTTGGGATTCTGGGCTGCTTGCCCTGCACCAACACAGGAAACGGGATGGAAGACAGGGGTGCTCTCTATCAGCCAAGGGCACAGTGGAAGGGATGGCTCGGGATGATTGCTGTGGCACATCATTACAGTAGCACAGACAGTATTACTGTAACTTAACACGGTGTTTTCCACTTTAGAGTAGCACCTGAACTTCTGCAATCTTCCCATGGAAAGAGCAGAACACTTTGACAGAGCATCACCTAATATTTCATATCCTCGGATGGCATGTGGCATCATGTCACGCACATACAATAACTATTTGTACGATAACTTTGCCCTCTGCACAATGTGCGATCAATAATGCTGCAAAAACGGCTGAATGTAAAATATTTTTGACATTTTTCTGAGGGGGTTCCGTTCCCCGTGGTAAAACACTGACACCATGTGTAGATATGGTGCTTTTGTATTGAAGGGTGACAATGGAAGGAGTGATCGTGTAACAGGATGCAACTGACAGTGTTGTGTAAAGCGTTCAGTTGCCGTCTCATTCAAAGGACAGAGTCTCTGTGCTGTTACATTACTGTGGTGCTCAGGGCATAGTTCTGCCATTGTTTGGTTTTCAGGCCCTCTCTCTTTTTTTTTAAAATATGTACGATAATTTTTGGTAAAATACAATAATTTGAAAGCGTATTTTCCATCTGGAAACACTGCCAACGTAGCTGTTTTATTGCTCTGTTTACAATTGTGCTATCTGCTCAAGTCAATATTACTGGTATCGCTATTGCATGACTAACTGGCCCTCTCACGGCTGTGGGACGGACTCCTTTTTTTTGCCAATTTTACCAGCTGGAGGTGAGTGTGAGTGAGTCAGAGTTATTATTGTTGTGAGTGTAGTCAAAGCCCACAATGGTCCACACTCGCTGGGTATAGCCTTACTTCCTGCACAGCCCAACAATAAAAACACGGTGTCCACTTAGATTACACAGTGAGTTTGCAAGCTGACATGCAGTCTTTAATATCGACTTTTCAAGGTTACATGAGCCTCCAGCCACACGGAGGGATGTGGGGGAATCTAAGTTTATTATGGATACATTTTCCATGACCTGACTTTCTCGGCAAATGAAATAGTTTTTAAAAGATTATTCTAGAGGATAATCCAAAGTGCAATACAAAGAAGCTTAGATATCAGTCATTAGATGCACGGTCTTTTCAAAGACAAATAATTTCAAAGACCTGGAGTGGTGGCAGGAATTTTGAGTTCAAATCTATTTGTAACAAAAATCTATCTGTAATTTAAAGAATCTTAATCCGACCGCAGTTTAGAATGACATGAAAATACATAAAAAATAAGTAAACTCTGATGCTCATACTATCCACAGATTTCATTACAGTGGAAGTTATACTCTACTTCAGTGAAAGTAAAATTCATTAGCCAGCTGGGCTTTCAAAGCTCTGATCAGAAGGATAACTGAATGGTTGTGCATAAAAAAAGGAAGGCATTAAGAAGGAGGATGTTTTTTTTTTCTAGTTGCAGATGCATTAAATGAGAATATGCACAGCTCGCCATCTGGTTCATCTTGTCACATTCCACTTCGAAGTTCACGCACCGTGGGTGCATGCGAGTGACCACCAGATAAACCTTGACATTATTGCTTCGTGATGTCTCCGTAATATTTTAAACTTAAGTGTGACATGGTCTCATTCCCCCTCAAGAGAGGAATCAGGCTCTGGTCCTGATGCCGCCGTACAGTATGTGAGTGACATCCATTAGAGCCACATGTCATCCCCTTATCTGAAAGAGGAGATTATCTATAGAGAGGCCGTGAAGCAGACGCCCTGTTTCCCACAGCCCCCGGTGTTCGTAATCCAGACTTAATGCAAGGTTTGAAAGTTTAAGTACATTTAGAACTCCTACTTTCTAAAAATGTATTCAATTTATTTTGTTTAACCTTTATTTAACCAAGAGTCTCATGGAGATTACAAATGTCTTTTTCAAGGAGGACCCAACCTAGACAGTCAGTATCATAATAAGAACACTAAAGCCGTGTTTCCACTGAGCGGTACGGTTCAGTTTAGCACTCTTCAGAACGTTATCCCTTGATCTGGCTTGTATTTCCACTGCCGACCGTACCGTTCCTTGATGGGCAAGGTATATGCCAGATGCATACGTGTAGTTCTGCAGCACCGTAACGGCACTCTGCCACTTTTTCCTCCAGGTGGAAAAATTTTATCCGCGCTAACCAGTAGAAATGAATGTGCATTTTATAAAGTTTTTGAAGATCCAGTCGCAACTAAAGCGTATGTCATCATGCAGGAAAGGTAAAAGCTAGTGAATTACTGTTGATGTTCAGACATTTCACAACCGTATGTGTACGATATGTATAAGTGAGAAATTAATCCTCTACAGGTTGAAGAAATAAATATGTCCTTTGAGGAGTAATGCACACACAGCTGCAGCAGAGGGGCCACAGGTACAAAAACATCTTTCTCTTTACTTGCCATCATGGCTGCTAACATTCTGCATTTGTCCGAAACTCCAAAGCGCAGAACATCTACATCCTCCGTGTGATGTGTTCATGTTATTGAAAGAGCCTCCCTGCGACATGTTTCTCTGCCTTTAAATAAACATCAGAAAATAAAAATAATAACTTCTCCTTTAAAAGAAATTGGAACGGACTCCTCAAATGGACTGCGTAAATGTCACTTAGGCATAAAGACCTCCTGTGGTTTAAAACTGAATTAAAGAACCGTGGCGTTTAAAAGTGCAGTTCTGTGCAATGCACTGAAAATTTATGCTGATTGTTTTATGCTATTTTTACAGATCGACAGTTGGTGACTGTAACATGCCAAAAAACCTGAATGGTGCAGCAGCCTCAGCATTATGGGCGGGGCTCCGGGGCTTAATGACCTGAAAGGGCCAAAGAAGAACTGGGGGGAAAATATTAAATAGAACTCACAGGGAGGGAAAAAAAAACACCTTTTGCCTCATTTGTGTGTTTTTTGTCAGTTTGTGGTGTCTGGATTTGGAATAAAGTGAGACATTTGTCCTCATGCTTATTATTTCCTCTTCCTTTAGTATTTACTTTGCTGTGCTTCCAATTATAGCCTTTACACTTTTTCAATCTTCCTGTCATCTCTCTCTGTTTGTAAGAAGCTCTGAGCTTCAGTTTGCTGCAGCAACTAGTTTGTAGTTGTACAGCAGCCGATCAAAAGTAAAAATAACACAACATATCAATAATACCAAATATTTAAACAGATTTTTGGAGACCCTGCAGAGCCTCTAATGACCTCCGTGGGTCCTCAGCCCACACCTCAAGAACCAGCTGTTTGAGTGTTTGCCTCTGGGTCTGTTCATGGGGATGTTACGAAATGGTGCTGTGTTATTTAAGCTGTCGCTGGCCATTGTTGCCGCGGCCACTGTGTCCCTGTCAGCTGTCTGCGTTTTCTGTGTGTCAGGGGGAGGAGGGCCATGACTGAAGCCTCACAAACTGAATCAAAGCTCTGTGCACTGGATTGAAAGACAGCTGTAAACACCCTGGAGCAACAGCACTCAGGGATGATGTGCATACATGCGCAGGCATACACAAAACCACAGAGACTCGCAGTCCACTGTCAGCTGCCAGTGAAGTGTGTTTATCTCAAAGTATGAGATCATCACTGTCTTTACACATCCATATGTAATGGCTGTACACATTTCTTTTTTCAAATATTTACCCATGGTTCAAGCTTATAAATCTTTGGTGTGAAATGTCATATCGTGAGAAAGGACTACATTATAAATTTAGCACTTTTAATTGTGAAATCTGTGGAAAATATAATTCAGTCCAACCCCTCTGCTCACATGATGCCTTATTACTCTCCATTTAAAGGTCCCAATGCCTCATTCTTGGCCAGCTGGCTATTTCAGTGTAAGTCTAGCCCTGCAAAATCAAAATGGTGTGAATACAAACCATATAAACCTTGTAGCCACATCCTACCGCCCCGAGGATGAGCTCTGATTAACCGTGGCCTTCTAACTGTGTCATCTCCCAGCATGAGAACACGCCGGTGAGAAAGCGAGTAAACAAGGCAGAAAGACAGTCAGAGAGTAAAAAGCAAACGAATGAATGTAAAAAAAATAAAGAACTGAGAGTAAAAAAGAGGGATGGGTACTAAATATGGCCGTGGTTTTTATAAAACACCGTAGAAGCATAAATTTGTTTTAACTTCCCCTCGCTTTTTTCCACTCACGTTGTTTGCCACTTGACGAGGAGTGTGCCCTGTCAACCCAGCGCTCTCCCCTGACTTGTCAACCGCCAACACACACCTCCCCAGCCTTGCCAACTGCCAGGGCAAATGAGATGGTCGGTTGATCTCGTGGAGGGTTTGTGTTACCCCCATGCAAGCGAGAAGCTTCACTGCTCGCTCTCAGCTGAGCTATTGAGGGAAGTGTTTATGTGGCGATCAGGGTTTAACTATGCCCTCAGATGCCTGAATTTGTGTAATTCTCTCATCACCAGATTTAGCTGCCATATGTATGGTGTCAGCAGCTCTGCCGGAGCACTTTCTGCCATGTCATTAACAGTAGCAGCCTAGTTCGTCCCGTGGGCTATAATCTGGAAATGGGTTGCAATCACAAAAAAAAAATCACACACATTTTTCCCCCAACATTTTAACCTGCTTACGTAGTTGAATAAACGAGTTTTATCCAAACTGTACAAACCATGCTCATGGCTCTGTGAGGCTGTACACGGCAAGGCAGTCCCCTGAGTCAAATGCTAACTCTAGAGTGCCAACATGCTGATGTTCAGTGTGTTAGCATGCTAATATTTACTCAGTAGCACCAAATGAGAAGTGCAGCTGCGGCCGAAATGTCATTAGCATTGATATTGAATCATTAATCAGCATAAAACAGATTGAAATTTTGACCTTAAGAGGGCGCTAGAGGTACAACTTACTCTGAGGAAAAACATAAACGTAAGAACCAAATTTAAAGATACAGAAGTGAGAGTCAGGGTGACTTGGTTCTGCATATTGTCCTGTTTCTGGCAAAAATAAACAATCCTCTCATCAGGAACTTGGCGTGGATATTAATTAACATATCCCCCCATCCCCCTTGCTAGACTGACAGTAGCTAGCGTCCAATGCTAATGATGACGGCCTGATCTCCGTTGAGGACTTCGCGCCATCACCTTTGCCTACGCCTGCAGATTTTACTGACCAATCAGACAGGGATGAAACAGAGAAAGAGAACGATCATGACAGTGTTTTTGGAGTCAGGCTTCATTTGTTCAAACCGTCAGCCAATGGCGCCAGCGCATTTTCACTGGATGAAAAATTAGAAAAGCCCCCAGTAACCAAAGGGACCAAAATTTTAAAAATCTTCTCAAATGAAAAAAAAGGCTGGATTTTAATGTAAAAATATCCCAAACTGTTTTTTAAAAACATATATTTGACATGACATGAGATAAATGAACAGTTAACACGTGGACGGAGGATGTTGACTGGGAAATATAAATTTCATTTCAAGGGGTCTTTAATATTATTGAATTTAAATCAGCAGTTGCTGAGATGTTTCGCTCTGAACCACAAACTGCAGCATAATGGTGGAGCTCAAGAAAAAGTCACGGAATCTCAGCAGTCATTGGTGAACATTGAGAATCAAATATTTCACTAATTCATTCAGAGATTTTTCATTCCACTGCTGACTAACCACAAAATTTCATAACAATCCATCCAGCAGCTCAGATGTTATTTCAGTCAAAGTTCTGCATCGATTCACCATCTTGCCACTATTTGTATAATATCACATGTGTGTATTTCAAATTTTTCAAATATTAGATGTCTTTGCTTTCTCTCAGAAGCATATTTTATAGTGTACATTTCTGTCTGCCACAATGTTTTGTTTAAAAACTTGTTCTCAGTGGCAACAAATATGGACATTTTTAAATTTTGTATTTTTAAATCCAGGCTCACAATTATGTCAACAGTTGTCAGATGCAGACATCAAATTCTTTTTTATTCTTTTTTTTTTTCTTTTTAAAAGCAGCTAAACTCGAGTAAAATTCATCATTGTTTTAGCTTTTGGTTTTTTATGGAAGACTTCATTCAAAAACATGACAGAAACATAAACACTAAGATGGATTTTTTTTTTTTTTAAATGAACATATTGTACCACTCAGATGCAGTTTTATGTCGCAGAGACATTAGCAGAGGGAGTCAGCATGAATCTTCATCTCACTGGGAATTGCGTTTGGTACAATGTGATCAAAAGCCATGTTTGGTAACCCTCCGCCCACGCACGCTCTCCTCAGACTCATCTAATCTTATTTATCGCTGGTGCAATCCCTTTAATTTTAGGACACAAAGATGAGTGACCACGCTGCCGTGTCACACTATCATCAGTCATTCACTGTCTTTGTCCGTCCACGCACGCTCTCACAGAGACACACACATGCACACTCTCACACAAATGCACACACAGAAAAAAAACCACACACAATAGATGTGCGGAGGAACAGAAATCAAGGACAGCCTCTTACACCCGACAGCCCGCAGGCTGTGTGGAACGGTGCTAGTGGAAAGGGCAATGTGACTGGCTTTCCAAGCGAAGTCTCTGCCTTTGCCCTCGGTCTGGCTACTGTGAGCATGTTAGAGACAAAAAAAGAAATGTAAGTGCTGCTCATGACGGCAGACAATACTACAAGAGGCACAGATGGAGCCATGATTAAGAGAACATCTGTTTCTCATGTAACTCTCTGGCCGAAACAACAAGACTGCTGCACTGTATTGCAGTGCGTTGGCTCTCCAACCTCATGTAGTCAGTATAAAAGTATACATAAGAAGGCTTTTTTTGCTATAATATGTTTTCATATTTATTTACACAAGGATTAGCATAGAACACTATCTGTATTTTTGATGGTCATGAAAATCTGAAACATATGAGATGCTACTCCAACCGATTTGTGATAAGTTGTTTTCTTTTCTCACTTATTGAGGTGAAATGTCAATGTAGAGCTGCTCTATGTGACAGTCTTCTGAGTTTGTGTTGGTTGCTGTGTGTTGTATCATTATGTAATATGTTCAGCTGTACCCTATGAATGATATAAATGTATATTAATGTTATCTAGTAAATGAATGTAACGAACATAATGGAGCCATGACCCATTCACTTCACGTCTTAATTTGTTTCGTGAAAAATGATTTGGGAACCCTCCAATTTACGGCTGATTCCACCCGTCCAAAAAACTGAGGGGCCAATCGCAACCGTTCATCTCATACGGGGCGGCCTTTTTGCGGGGGACTCATTGAAGGGGCCGAGGACGACAGCTCTGGTCAGCGTACGTGGGAGATGACAGACAGACGAGGGGCACGGCTATTAACTTGAATTTTGTGTTGTTATTTTAGCGATTTACTTCAGTTTTAGTGCTTTTGTCTGGTGTTTTTAAACATGTTTTGTTGTACCGAGGCTGCTGAGTCTCAGGTCATTGCCGCACAGATCTGTAGAAAGACTCCTTCTAAAGGCTCCTACTGTTTCCTATGTGTAGTGATAACAAAAAAAAACAGTATCTGATGGGTCCCCAAGGTTGTTCTCCATCTTGTCCAAACATTCCGTTCAGTTAATATTGTGTAGTTTTCAATAACGAGGGCTCGCCTGAAATTCTCATCAAGACAAACATGGCTTTGGCTCGCCTGGAGTGTGAGGGGAAAGACGGGGTAAACAGCTCTGATTGGTCGTATGTCTATCCACTTGAAAGCCGGAGGCAGTTTTGACTGCACCCGTTGGTACTGCCCCTTGGAAATGAACAGTGGATCCAGAGGTACCCGACTAATTCTTACTGGAGAATAAGTTGGCTGCGCCAGGCTAAGGAAGAGTAGCTGCAGAAGCTAATGGGGATCCTAACAAACAAGCAAAACAAAGCACTGTCTTATATTTTATTAATTTAAACCTTTACAATTAGATTTTATAGTCATTCATTATGGTTTGCCAATTATATATAAAGTGGATTAGTCAGTGCAATAAAAAATAAATAAAATTATTATTTTTTCAAAATGCGCCTTTCTAAACAAAATTACAAAAAGCTTTACATAGTTAAGCAGGGATTAAAACTTTTCAGAGCTGCACTGAGGAAAATAAAATCAGACATGCATGTCATCACTGCAGGGGACTGGGGTTCACACACACACACACACACACACACACACACACACACACACGCACTTTGTTTTAATGTAACAGAGTGGAATTTAACGTGGAGCGTCAGAGGAAGGGGGAGGATATAGTGCTGCACATAACAAGACCCACAGCACAGGTCATAGATGAAGCTGTTATAAGATCAGTAAAGTTATTTTTACCATAAGTGGCGTTGGCTCGATCACTTTTTTCCACCAAGATTTCAGCATCCGTAGAGATCCATGGCAAAAAGGAGCAAACTAAATCAGGCTTTGGCTTCTTTAAAAGAATTACACTGCTGATCGGGACAATTCATCGCTCCTATTTTCTCCTTTTATTGCATTTGTCAGAAATAAGAAAAGTTGACTGAACTCTGATCATTTGGGGAGTTTTTTGACAAATGACCTATTTTTGTGTTTTAAGCAGAGGATTTATTGTTTCTTGTGCATCTGCAGCACAGCCAGAGCTTTGTTCTTCTTTTTTTACATGGAAAAAAAAAGCTGATATTGTTGAGTGGGTGTGAATCTAATCTAACCGTAAATGCTGCCTTGTGAGTGTTACAGTATTGAAACAGCTGAGAGCTAAATCTTTACAGGCCTGACGTGCATTTGGAAAATGGTCTGCTGATTAAATCATTTTAAAGCACAGCATATCTCCATTATGAATATGAGAGCAGTAACCTTTTACATGTGTGTGTCAAGAACATTTTAGCACGAGGTTCATCAGTTTTACTCTGACTGATTATCTGCTGGGAAAGTGGGTCTACAATCCTCCACGGCCACGAAACACTGCAGAGGGCCCATTGTGAAGGTGTCACACATCGAGTGTACTCAGTGACGGCAGAAGTCCCCGAGGTCCAGGACAGTGCAAAAATAGATCTGCTTGAATTGACGGGGTTAAATACAACCAGGGATTTTCCTTTAGAGCTGCGATTCACATATTTAAGTAGAGATGAACCTGTGCATGTGCGCGGTACACACTACAGTTTTTCAAGACAGAAATGGCGAGCTGCGTCACATGTGGCTTTTACAGTTTACGAGCATGCCAAACGAACAGTATCTGCTGATGCAGGGACATGGGCATCACATGCAGTCTAATGACCTTGTCAGCTGTCGGGGGGGGACGGGGATGATTGACAGGCCTTTCTATCTGACAGCTGCTTCCCAGAACCGAGCAGCTGAACAAAAGAAATGTTCTCCTGAATTGGAACAAGACACGTCTGAGCATATTCCATCAACACAGTGTTTGGAGGATGACAGGAAACGATAACAGGAAACAGTCATTCCCACAGGATTTTGGAAAGCTGTGGTGGGTGACCCCAGACCTTCTACAGGGGGCTTGGTTCCACTTTGAGAGCAAGATTGAGAGGTTGAATCTATTATGAACTTTGTGCTCTGTTGATTTTTCTTTTATAACGTTACAGTGACAATAATGACATTTACTTATTTATTTATTTTAAACATTCACTGGTTGCAGCCTCCTCAGTGTGTGGATTGGCTGCTTTTCTTCATCTTTTATGACAGCAAAAGAAGAATCTTTGGGTTTTGAACTGTTGGCTCGATTAAGAAAGCAACTTGAAGATGTTACTTAAGGATCTGAGCAGCGGTGATGAATATTTTCACCATTAATAAGACTGAAAGATTATTAGCCACCCCCGTCAGGCACTTTACAGCATCCTTTTCGCATTTTGATGAAACCTCACAACTTCACCACGATCATAAATACATAAAAAGTTACAACATAATACAACATTACATCTAAGTCCTTATGACCTTATTAATTTTTCTCATACTCGGGATGTCAGGTGTAACGTTGCTGGCTTTCGTTAACGTGATGTTGTCATCTTTCCTATGAAACTTTATCATAAGATTATGACGGGAGAACAGTGTATACAGTGTGTGATCACCATCTAGTGGTCATTGCTCAGCCTCAAAGAAAGCTGACCCCCAGAACACACACACACACACACACACACACACACACACCTAGTTCGTATGAATTCAGTATGTAAATAATCTACTTCACCATCCGGTTCAGTGAAAACCTATGAATGATATGCATCAGTGAAAAAGATCAGGAATACTCACACATGATGGAAAAATGCACAAAGTTTGGCTGCTCCTTTGCCGCGCAACGCTTTGTTTGGAAAATGCGCCGCAAGAAAGCCGCAGGAAACGATATAGACAGCTGCCTTAGTTACTCGTGAACGCCGTCGTCATGCGAGCGCAACATTGATGTGATGCTTCAAGTCTAGTCACATTTGTTCAACGCAGCAATGTGGATGTAGCCTGAAAAGACACGCTTTGCTGAGCAGCGGTGCAAAACATAATGTTAAAGATCTTCACATTGTAGTGTAAAGCGTTTTTTTTTTAATTTATTTATTCTAAACTGAGAGACTGGGACAAATTAAAACACTGGGAGACCACCACAAGTTTGTGTTATGACAACTCACAGCTATACATCAGCCAGAGGTCAGCCCCTTCTGGTCAAATCTGCTTCATGTGAGGCCACGGCGTTTGTTATAGCTTAACCCAGCCGTACATCATCAGCTATGTTTTCTCTCCTCTCAGCTCAGAGCGGGCCATTCCTTTAGTGCTTCAGCGCTTGCCCAAGGCCCCCCAAGCACAAATCATTTGCAAAGATGACGGCAACGTTTTTCGAGCAGTTAAGATGTCAGTCAAAGATTTCTAAAACTGTGGTTTGCAGCGTTCAAGCCATCTCAAAGCCATCTTCGTCAGACTAGTGCGGACTAGTGAGACCGATGCGTATGAACTGATGAAGCCCCTTGGATAAGAGGCGAAACGT
>JAQLOL010000012.1:6111649-6125657 GCA_029783665.1 Naso thynnoides
ATCCATGTTGAACTGTGAAAACATGGACAACTTTGCAGCGCTGCACATTTCACATTTCCACTTTACTTTTGGTACAAATTCAACGCACGCTTCCTCTCCTACTTATGGAATTTTTTGTGTCCTTCCTGGCTTTCTTCTACAAATTTGAGCTGTTTGAGTACAAGGTCAAAGACACCACTGGGAATATCGTCCCGTAGGCAAGACTGGGGCTGGAGTAATTCAACTTCCACAATATCTGGGTGTGTCAGGTCGGCTTTGAGAAATTTTATTTGGTACGATTTCAGTCGGACCAACATGTTTACATGCATTTTAAAAGTCTGGTTTCAGCCGGACTAACACAATAAATCGATTTTCTCTAACGTCACGTAAATTAACTGATAGTTCAGAGGTCATTTGTCACATGAAGTGATTAAATAAACAGGAAGTTCACTTTGTATTAATAAACCGAAATCAGCTTCGAACATGTCTGCTTACTTATTGATTCTTAGCAACAAGACGATGAAATCCCTTTCTCGTGCTTCTTGTACACATATCGGATTCCACGTGAATATCTGTTTTGTTCAAAGAAGTGAAGCTCAACCTCTTCAGTCTCTGGCTCGTGATGCTGCTCCACACAGCAAATAGTTTTGTTTCTCTACAGGTGACAGGTGATCACAGATGATCTTAATATGACTGTATCATGCATGTTAAGATGAGATTTCTCCTTTTTTGCTAAACCTACCCCAAGTCATGTTTTTTCACTCTCAATCCTCACGCTGAGGTCAGAGAGAGGCCTGCTAAACACATGGCGCAGAACAGAAAGGACACAGTTATGGCTTCCAGCTATGGTGCCCACTGTTCAGCTGTATTACGATCTGCTAATTAAATGCAGCGCAGCTAGTGTTTTATATAACGGGCCGGAGGCTCAGTCTGGTGCTCGTTTGGGTCTCAAGGATACACGAGACTCAGCAAATCTCCCTCATAAGACTGTCTGACTGGCGCTTATCAGGCCCAGAACAGCAGGAATCATCCACACTTACTCCATGGTCATCTGGGACACCACATCAAATGTAGTAAAGTCAGCGCTGGCAAAGTTGTCTTTGTACTGGCCCATCTTGATGGCATCCAGCCACTCGTCCACAGTGCTGAAGCTGGAGAAGTCTGGGATGCTGCGGTCCAGGAGGGGGAGATGCACACTGAGGGGGGACACACGCAGGAGCCGTTGAGAATTAGGATAATAAAAAGTGGCAGCGCTAACATTGTAGTCAGCCCAGACCACCTGCGTATGATTCAAACATGAGTTATTACATTACAGTTTCAAAAGGCTCGACAAAACTTCAAGAATCCCACTGGCCTCATCCCTGAACCAAAACTTTCCAAACTGATTCCTCTTAAAGTGTATTTTCCAAATGAAGTGATAGGTTTCAGGGAGCCAATATATCCACTCAGTGTCTGTGGAAAATCTGGCCCTCTGTCCCGCACCGCACCACAAATGAAAGTACAGACAGGGATAATGGAAATCAGTAAACCCTGGCTCTCAGAGGAAACTAACACCCAGCGCACAAAACGCTTCAAAATGTTTTGTTTCGAAAAACTGTTTTGCCCAAAGCGTTCCTGGGAAGGATTTGATCTATCAAACCAAAGGGCTTTAATTTACATAACCGCCCGGCGCCACGAGAAACAAGAGACAGTGTCCGTAAAAAAGAGAACCGTGCCATGGTTCTTGAATTTCCTGTTAGAAAGAGAAACGCCTTTACACTGAGAGACAATCACATTCTGTGTATGTTTTTAGATGGTATCCACATCAATGTGAGATGATGCTAAACCAAACGCCTGTGTTGTGGCCTGACTGCAGAGACCAGATAAAACACACATGCAGATATGATACACAGAGCTAATACTTCTCGTAGAGGCTAAACCATATGTTATGACAATGAGCATTACTGGCAGACAATGCAAACAAAAGCAAATCACACGAAACAAATTGAAGTCAGCAGCCTTCCTGCCGCTCACCCTGAAGACAGCGGGGTCATGGCCTTCAGCGTGTTGGGATTGCGGATCATCTTGTCGAGGTTGTTGACGATCTGGCTGAACTTGGGCCGGTTGTTTCGGTCCTTTTGCCAGCAGTCCAACATGAGCTGGTGCAGCGCGCTGGGGCAGTCCATGGGTGGGGGCAGCCGGTAGTCCTGCTCAATGGCGTTGATGACCTGCAGGGGGAGACAGAGATCTCTTAGGGTTGCTATGAGGCTCTACAATACAGGAGATTGATCACTGGAGAGAAGAGAGTGTATGACCCAGCAGTGGAAGGAGGAGTCAGATCCTTGACTTAAGTAGAAGTACCAACACAACAGTGTAAAAATACTGCATTGCAAGTTAAGTCCTTCATTCAAAATCCCACTTAAGTGACAGTGCAACAACATTTTACAAGAAAATATGCATAAGTTCAAAAGATAAAGTATGTGTTGTGCTGAAAATGTTCTTTTTCACTGATATGACAACATTTTTCATAACTAGATGATTAAGAGTGATGTATCAATGCAGCAGGAATGTAAAGCGGTTCAGATGACTGCGGTGGAAGTATATTTAATTACTTTATAAATACACAGTTAGATAGTCCAAACAGTTCGGTGCTCCAAATGGTCATAAGATAAATGAAACAGGTCCCTAGTTTGTTAACATGTCAGGAAAGAAGAAAAAGTTTTAGATTGATTAATTTTTTTTTTTGTATTTGTCGCTAAGCTTTGCTTTTTTGAGATTAATTAAAAACTCCACGGAAGAAGTTTGGAGTTTAAATGTGTCTTTGATGGAACTGCTATCAACTCATATCTGAAATGTGACAAAGGAGCCCAAAGCAGATAGTGCTTCTTTTTTTTTTGGTTGTAAATTTGGCCCCCTCCCAACCCCCCGAAATTGTCCACTTATTTAACATTTTAAAATGTTTTAACAGATTATTGTACCTTTAATCTACAATCTTAATAGGTACTAATTATTCTTAAAAACTTACTAGTAACCGTAGCTGATCGTTAAATGTAACAATAAAAAAGGTCGCACAAAAGAATTTAAAAACCCAAACATAAAATAAGAAAACTAAATTACAAAGAACTCCAAACTTGTACTTACACAAAGTACTGGTTTTAATGAAATGAATTATTTTCTGCCATGGTAACGTCTAGCTGATAACATCCTTTCAGGTGATGAGAACCCTAACAAACTGCCTACAAAGGGTCAGATGATAAAAATTCGTTATCTCATTTTAATTTATTTTGATTTGTCTGTCTTATATCTTGTTTTTGCTTCCTTATCTTATAAAGAAAGTCTTGCGGCGTAAGTTGATGTTAGAATGCCTGTTCAAGTTTGTTAAAAAAACAAAAAAACCCAAATATGTTATCTCTTTACGAGTTATGCTCACAACAATCATGTCTTATATTAAGCAAATATTGGCACAGATGCTCTTCTGATAAACAAGAGCATGTGTGCCTCTCGCCATGTGGTGAAAACAGCTGCTGCAGTCTGTCCTGAGTGTGACAGCCGATCAGTACAGGAAGCTGATCAATCATGGCTGTTATTTGAACACAAATGCATTGTATATAATTTTTTTGTTTTTGTGCACAAATCAACATGTTAGTTCTCTGTATGAAGAGTTGTTACACAGCAGTGAGGTGGTTAGGAACATAAATGTTATTCCGCCAACTTGAAAGTTGTGCCAGACGTGACCTCACCTCTGGCCTTCACAGAGTATTTAATGCTCTCTGTCTTCATAAAGCCACATTAAAGCTTCGCCGGACTTGGCCGGTGATGTGGCCGGTCGGGGGGGGGGAGGGGGACACAGAGGTTGCGCACGGTTCAACAGAGTGAGACAACCTGGAGGACACTTGTGACGAGGACGCACAATCCGCTGCTCATTACTAGAGCCATTAAAGGAGCTCCATTCAAACTCAGATTAATCTCATTCATGAGACCTCCAAACGAGCACCCCGATGGAGCAGAAACACTATCTGGAGCTGCTAATAAGATAACTGTTGAGGTCCTCAGTCCCTCTTAGCACATTAGTGTTCTCACTTTCAATTTGAAACTATTTTCATTATCTCTCTCCCCATAATTTGCTCTCTCTTCGGCTACCCAGAGGGAGATAAGAAATGGAGGCTCCAGTCAAGAGCAGAAATTGTCCACTGAGCACTGCCGTGCATTTCAAATGATCTGATTATGTCGCTGTGGTGAGTGTGGGAGGATTTTCATATATAAAACCCACGAGTGAAAGCTGCTGTTTAGCTACGGGAAAGCAGATACAATAAAATATGTATTTCAGAGGAGTCTGAGGCTGTAATGAAACTCATGAAAGAAAATGCATATGTACCGAGGTATTCAAAAAAATGGTGTAAGGGGAAAACTTGACTGTAGACTCAACAGCGATTTTAAAAACAATTTCAAGTGAAACACATACATCTTGGTTGGTCATGTCCCAGTAAGGCCTCTCTCCGTAGGACATGACTTCCCACATGACAATCCCGTAGCTCCACACATCACTAGCAGAGGTGAACTTCCTGTACTGGATAGCTTCGGGCGCAGTCCATCGAATGGGAATCTTCCCTCCCTGCGAACACAAAGGGCAGCAAACTCAGCGAGGGAAGCGAGCCTGAAACCCGACCGTCACAGTGTCCTGGCTCCGGAGAGAGACGCCGTTCACGTTAACAAAGCTGACAGTAATCCTAACTGGGAGGTGGAAATAATAAAACCCCTGGGAGTGAAGTGTGGAACATGTAATACTGGAGAGAGAGGAAGGAAAGAGCAGGTGAGCGGGTGATGTTTGTCTCGATAGGAAGAGCAGTGTGGGGGTGCACTGTCATGAACATCAGGCCGAGGTGAAATAAAACCAGCTACAGAATCGCATGAACGGGATTCTTACGTAAGATGGTTCAGATAATGTCAAACAAGTTCTCAATAATAAAAAAATGATTCATAGGGCCCGACTGACGGGATTTTTGGGGTCAATATCGCTACCGATATTTGAGAGCGAGAAAACTCCGATACCCGATCTATCGGCTGAAATTACATAAATATATATGATATCAGCTTCATGTGGTTATCAAATACTGCCGACAAAGATTTGTTATGGTGGCAGGAAATATCACATTTTAACAAACTTTATCCAAACATCACTGCACTTAACAGTAAATTCCTCATTTATCATTATGATTATTGCTAAAAAAAACACACTGCTTTCTGCTAGATAAATTACATATAAACACCATTTTAAATGACTAGTCCAAGCATTTTTCTGGGATTAAATTACAGTTTTAATATCAGCACATAATGGAGAGCACACCAATCTATCTTTAATATCGGCTGCTAATATCGGCTAAGAGATATATCGGTCAGTTCCCAATTATTTAAACTATTTTTAGACAGTCTGACTTAAATTTAAGAGCAAATCGTGACCTTAAAGTTTCTTACCAGAGCACTGGTGTACGTGGGGTCCGATGTATCATCCTCCAGGAAGCGCGAGAGACCGAAGTCGGACACCTTGCACACGAGATTGCTGTTGACCAGGATGTTCCGGGCAGCGAGGTCACGGTGCACATAGTTCATGTCAGCCAGGTACTTCATGCCTGAGGCGATGCCACGTAGCATACCAACAAGCTGGATCACAGTAAACTGTCCATCGTTTTGCTGTAAAAACAGACACATTTGGTTATCATACCTTCTTGCATTGAGCTGTTCGTGAAACGGAGCGAAATCCTGGCAATATCTGCATGAAGACGAGCCAGCGCGATGAATTTCAAGCGTTCTTATTTGAGCCAAAGACACAAAGAGAAACTTGAAGGACTGAAAGAAACACAGACTGAGCCAACTTTGTTGGGAAATTTATAATTTTGTACAAACAAACAGAATGCCATCCGACTTAAAAGATTCAATAATCACATTTAAAGGTCTATAAACGGGTAATTTTTTCAAAGTACAAATAGATTCCTATTTTACTGCTTTTAGCCAAATTATAACCATTCCGTTCTGGCATGTCTACTTGTAACCCAACCCATATGTGACTGATGTTGAAAAGTTACTCTGTAGTATTAGTTTCTGTGAAGAGGCCCTGCAGGATACTAACAGCGAGGTTTGGGCTGGGCTCAGGGCTGGGTAGGGCTAAGCTGGGTCTGGCTGGCTGTCTACAGCTGTTCCCCTCCACGGTTTGGTAAGGGCTTTACCCCATGCATGGGGAGCGTCTGGAGCAGTCCTGCAGCTGTGCCTCCAACTGCGCACACCTGCACTCTCCCGCCACCCACCACGACACCCAGAGAACAGAAGATTCCAGAGAACGGAGCTTAGGAGCTTGGGGACGGGTGTGGACAGACGGAAAGGCAATGAGAGGGAATTGGAAGGGCAGGCGAGCAGAGCCTCGAGCGCAGCCAAATTAACAGTGTGCATGACCGCTCCACTAGCCTCTTTCTCTTTCAAACACTTTGCTGCTCATTAGCCGAGCTCATGCTTCTCCTCACATCAAAACTGCTCTTCCTGGTGTACCGCAGCAATTAAGCAGGATGCATTATTCATGAAACCTTTCTCACAAATACACGCTGCCACCTAATCTGCGTGCTGTGTTTGCATATACTTTAATTGGAAAGATTCCTCCAAAGTCTTCAGGGTCAGGTAAGTTGGAAAAAATAACCACTTGTGAGTAAAGGTCTAGCATGATTTAGTTATAGAAAATAATACATTATATTATTACAGTTGCTTCCGGATACCAGTCACGCTTTAATTTATCTGTTCTCGCAATGCCTGTCCTCTCTCTGCAGCACCTTTCCGCAGGAGGCAGCGGGGGAGAGAGCGCAGAGTGCAGTGAATATTGTAAATACCCTCCAATCACCTCAGAGGAGACACAGACCGTGTTCACAGACTTCGACACTGTCAGCTATTGTTGTCATAAACTGTCACTGTGAGGTGCCGCAGAGGTTCCCCGTTGTTGTGAATGCAATGCGCTGTCAAATATGTTTAGCAAACATCTACATATACGCCGACACTCCTCACCGCGAGATCAAATTCCAAAAAGAGCTGATGCTTTGTGTCTCAGAGGTCGGAGGCAGAATGCAAATACAGACTGTGAACTCAGTCTGAACAGTGTGCTGACAGGAGCCCGCATGACTTCTTCTTGAGGATGAGTTTTGATGTCGGCTTGCAGTTGGGGGATTAAACTCACTGTCAGAGTGGGTATTAAACTGGTGGATATCATTTAAAGAGGAAGAGACAGTTTCCAGGCTTTCAAATACTGCTAAAAAATGAAATTCTTTAAATTGCAGTAATTTTACATTAAATTAAAAGGTCCTTATTTGAACGACTGTATACATTACATATCTAGATATTAAAAAAAACAACATTCTGCTGTGCTGTAATGCATAACACAGTTTAACACGGTTTCTTTCTCACCTCGGGAAAAGCAGCAGCTTCGGTTAATGTCTAACGCAGCCTTCTCACAGCACTTTAACAGCCATACTCTCTGTGCGTCACATTAAACGCAGAGTTCCTATTACATCACTTGAACTAAAAATAAACCTTTTTTTGGCAAAGACTAAACATCTCCAATTTTCATAAATCAGAGTTCCCTTACTGCTCATTTAAAAATCTCAAAGAGAGCAATTAGAGCAGATAAAAGGATACAAAAAAGTCATGTTTGTAAAAAAAATTGTTTTTATTTCACTAACATCCCAAGACAGATGGCGAAGGGCTGTGCGACATCTCATCCCATAGCCAGCTTCATTTTTAAGCATCTGACATCTCATTTTAAGTCTTGCAAAGTATTTGAATTATTTATGCAGGTCGTAAATGGGAGCGCATGGCCGCTTCTTCAACATATCTCTAATATCCTCCTCTGGTTTGAATATTATAATTAAAAATCCCATGAACTCGTGAACGCTGCATATTTCTTGGCGGGTAAAATTACACGTGTGGTTCCCGTATGCATCCATACACTGTGCTGCATAATCAGCAGTGGATTTTGTGTGCAGTGAATGCAAAGCAAAAACTATGGAAATATCAGAAACAAAGTCCCAGAAGGTAAAAAGCAAGACTGTTAGTTTCTAGTTCCTTGTAAAGATTGAGAAATATGAATGTTTAATTAGTTTGGAGATCATTTAAAATGTATAGAGAATATAAATTAAATCAAATTAATTCATAATCGGGAAAAGCAACATTCTCCAAGTGTTAATACTAAAGCATGATTGCATAAAGCGGGAAACAACTCGAACGAACCTGTTGTTGACACTTTTTTAAATACAAAGAAAAAATTCTGTCAACACTAATGTTTACTTTGGTTACCCTGAACGTTTAAACCTTGCCAGATTAATAAAGGTTAAGTGTTTGTTTGTGTGTATGTAAGAAATAAATTGGCTGTCTAAGCCCTGATGCCAGGTTAATCAGCTTAAGGTGGCCTTTTAGTGTTCAGGGACTTAAAGCTGGGGTAGGCAAGGTCTGGAAATCGAGCTAGCTGCAGCATGAGACTCCTACGGAAGCTCCGCTGCACTCTCCCCTCTCTGCTTTTGCTCTGGCTCATGTTTTATTGTGTTTGTTGTCGCTCTCTCTTTTCAGTCCAGTTTGCACCACAGATTTCCGATGAGACCAAATGGTTGAAGGGAAAGCTGCAGCGGTGTAAACTGGTCCATCTCAGCTCGAGTCAAGCCGGCTGGTGGCTGCCAGACATTGGCGGACTTGGGATGTCTGAGGGGATGGGGCGAAAAAAGCAAAAAGGGCTTCTGTTGTATGTGGTGGGGCGCCAGTGCCTAAAGAGTCATCTACTGGAAGGGCACTCGAGAGGGTGCCTCATCATCTTTTATTTACGATAGGGGCATCCAAGAGGTCACTTTTGTGGCGTTCCTTTAAGGGTTAGGGCACGGGGGGACGGTGGGGTCAGTGATGGAATTTTACATACATGAGTCTTTGTTTGACAGCTGTCAATAACTAAAGTGAAAGTATCACTGGGGATGAGTGATAAAACGTTTTTAAATTCCAATTTCTAAATAGCAAGAGCAACATTTTCAAGTCTAGCCTCACAGAATAAAGAGTTCCTTAACAGTCTGTATCAGGTGAAAGTTTAAAGTAACAACTGTTGGTTTCACTGACTGTAAGAACAACTGACTGTCAGGGGTAAATGTACTCAGCTGTGAATAATTAACATTAATTCACTGAGTTGGCGAGACGTCAGCAAAGTTATCTTGGCCGCTGTCTGGTTAGTGAAATGGTGCATGGTGGGGGCGATTGCTTCTCGTCGGTTTCTGACAGGCGGAGATCAGGTGGCTCGGCAGTTGTTGACTAGAACAGACACTGATGGATGGAGTTGTCAGAAACTTCCGTTAAAATTTCAAGATCATAATTTGATCATTTTAGGTTTATCACAATAAAAGCTCTGAACTGAGACCTTTGGGTTTCCAAAGCAGTGAAGCGGCTCAGCCTGTATGTCTGTGAAGCTAACGCTTACTTTAGCTCAAGTACATTAAAACACTGTCAGATTCGATTTTACAACAGTTTTTTGTTTTTACCATACAGCCAATTATGTGAGCTGTATTGAATTTGATGTAAATTTAAGATATATTGCTCACATTGATATGCAGATGAATAATTATCAAAAACAAAACCACAGAGTTTTTAGAAAGGTGCCACATAAAAGTACTGCTTTTTCCTTCAAAAATAATATTATGATTGTAAATTTATTTATTTTTTAAAAATTTTGTCAGGTCCAAAATAATTATTTTGTTCACTTGTCTGAGATGGCAAAAGGCTTGTGAACCAATAGTGTAACGATGTTGGTACCACATGGTATCTGAAAGTTTGAAGTCTATAGGACCTTTAACGCCATTTTTGAATCAAGATTACATTCAAAAATGACTGATGTCAAATATAAAAGACTAATGTAATGGCTTGTGAGCTAAATTGGTAAAGTTTCCAATAGAAAATTGGACAAATTTACTTTAAAGTTAATGTTCCTCTGTAAATCACAAAAACAGGCCTGCAACTGAACAGGGCAAAAATTCTTACACATTAATCTGCAGTCACAACTGGCACAAAAAAAAAGCAAATATATAATATATATATAATATAATATTCTTCAAATGGTTGTGTATGAGATGATACATAGAGACAACACAAATAACAGAAACACTAGGTTGCTTACTCTGAGGAAAGAGTCCAGAGACCCGTTCTCCATGAACTCAGTGATGATCATGACAGGACTGCTCTTGGTGACCACGCCCTCCAGGTGAATGACGTTCGGATGGTCGAACTGGCCCATGATGCTGGCCTCGCTGAGGAAGTCCCGCCTTTGCTTTTCAGTGTAGCCAGACTTCAGCGTTTTTATGGCCACAAACATCTCCCTCTTGCCGGGGAGCTTCAGGTTCCCGCTGCACACTTCGCCAAACTCTCCTGTCGAGGTTAAAGGTCTCTTAAACTCACGGCAACATGAACAAGTAAAGGTAAACGCTTTTTGATATTCATGTATACTTAAAAATTAACTAAAAACCAAGCTGTTTTACATTGTTGTATTCCATCCACGTTTCAGTCAGATTTTTCCATTACCTGCACCAATGACCTGTTCAATCTTCACACAGGAAATATCAATCTCCTTGGCAAACTCCCTCACAGCCTCGTTGGGGTCCTCATATGTGAACGGATCAATATAAATCTTCATTCCTGGAGTCACTTGGAAAAAAGGAAAGAGCCACTATAATATCTGATTGCCGCGGTCATGCTTACAGTCCTGCAGGCTTCACAGTCAAATGCTTTCAGACACGTTCACAATCAATTCACTTTGCATTCACGCATTCCTGTGCAAGCATTTGATTTCTTGTGTGACATTCAGACGGTGAAGGTCAAAGATGGAGGAGTCAGTGTAGTTTGAAAAGGTGTTATGACTGGAGCTTCATGGCTACTCCATACAGCTATTCAGCCAGCAATCAAATGGTACCTCCAGTCTTCTTAGCTGTGATAAGGCAAGTTAAAATATATATATATATTTATTATATATCATCTCCTGTGAGTCATAGTGCCATTAACACTCAGCAGAGAAACCTGGACTCTATATCAGGATCGCTCAGCTCCACTCCAAGAAATAAATTGGCTCTCCTAAGCCCTGATGCCAGGTAAATTGGCTTAAGGTGGCCTTTAAGTGTTCAGGGACTTAAGTGTCCCGAGTTTTAAATCCGATTATTCGGCTCTCACCTCCACATCAGCCTGAGGCTATCTGAAAGGATACTGAACTCATGCCTGGGCTGCAGCAGAGCTAGAAGAGCATGCACACCACCTCAGAACCTGGCACACTACGCGGAAGAAACGTGCTGCAGAGATGAACAGATGGAGAGGATCTGACCAAGCAAACCCCCCCCCCCCATTACTAAAACCCTATAATCTCTTCTCAAGCTGAAGCGCTGTTCAACAGACCACCCTACTACGACTGTGAAGACCACCAAAAACGGGGGCAGCAGCCTGAACTGTTACTGCGGAGAGGGGACAGGATGCACACGGGAAACATTGGCGTCTGCTGTTACTAGCTGTGAAATACCTCAGCCTCAAACTGGCACACTTTTCACTGAATCACAAATTGGACTTCTCTGCACAGCTTGATCGGATTACACTGAGAAAGCTATTACCTTTAGAGAGGAATTAACATAAAAAGGGACGAGGCAGGGTGGTAATTACTCAATCAAATAAACAAATTAAGATGGGGTCATAAATCGAAGGAGAGAAAAGATCTACATTTTGCAGGAGAAGGATGGATTAGCTTTAATATCCCAGACGGAGCCGTGGTGAAATTACCTCTCAGTGCTTTCTCCCCAGTTTATTTCTGTATTATTATCATCAAAGCTTCAAGCAGCTGTAGTGTGTGAAAATCATTGAGAAATTCCCTTCATTCACCAAGACTTTAGAGTTTTTTCAACAATGGCAAATGACTCATCTTGTCCTGGCACGCTAATGATGTTAACTTGAGTGAAGACTGACCTATTTTCCCTACAATGGGTTTAGTTAACTATGACAAGGGAGGATCCACAGAACACGCCCGTCAACATTGGTTTTGATGTGTTTAAATCCAGGCTCCGAGCGAGCAGAATCAAACAACAGGGAGGATTACTCGTAAGAAAGGGGACGGGCAAATGAAGCGGCGCTGTGCTGGGCTGAAGCCAAGGACACCAGCATGCAAGGTGGTAGCCATGGAGACAGGTGTGTGAGGCAGCGGAGGGCTGAATGATAGCCATGGAGATGACTGTGTGAGACGGTAGTCATGGTGACAGGTGTGCGCGGCGCTGAAGGGGGAAGCGGCGGCGAATGCAGGCGGAGCGGGGGGGGCTGGTTTACTCACTGTGGCCGCTGGTGTAGTGCTGCAGTTTGTCTGTGTATTCTGAATCAGCCCGGTCGAAGCCACGCCTCCTGGGGGAAAGACAAAGAACTCTAGCTCTGGTTCAAAGAGAGGGAGCAGGGAGGGGCACACGCACAGATCAAACACCCCCAGGTGTACCTGCACTAAAGATTCACTAACTAACATCACATGAGGAGCCCGGCCTTTGTTAGACAGAGAGGCTGTTGATTTTTTGGTTTGCTATGACAGAAAACAAAGCCAGACATGCAGTAACACAACACAAACAAAACCTTTGCTCTGATTTCCTGTGTACTCGAGTTGAGCAGCCACACATAAATTAGCCCAATATCATCAATTTTTATCTAGTCAGGGATAATGATGTGGGTTGTGTAATGCATTGTGGGATAAGTATGGCATGCCAGACCAGTTCGCACAGTGTCAGATTTTCACGCCACACAATGTCAGCACACATTGCCTTGAGCGTTCGTGATGAGGAGAAAAACTGCTATATCTACAGTTATGCTGAATATCTGTCAAATTTATCCTCAGAGTCTGTATAAAGCAGAAAAAAAATTTCATTTCTGAGTTTGTCACCCTACAGAAAAATGTGTTATCAACCGCCCTGCTAAAACTGAATGATTAAAACATCCGCTGAGTACATTAAAGGTGGAATCAGGAGGATTTCACTGAAAAATAAAATACAGACACATACAAACGTAATGCTGCTCAATCATCACTTCTGGGCCTCTGTATATGTGTGGTGGTGACTGCGTACAGAGACACACCCTCTGCCTGTATTTTCATTTTTTTGGTTTCTTCGGGACATTTCGGGTGGTGAGGGGGCGTGTTTCTCCCTGCAAATGACGGGCGCAGGTGAGATTAAGAGCACCGCGGGACACGGCAACTTGATGCTGTCAGGACTGGAGAAAGTTACAAATGCGGACGTGGCGCGAATAAAGTCAAATTTACCCCTATGAGGCAAAACGGCAAACACAAACAAACAAAATATACAAATAGATAAAATAAAAACAATAGAAATAAAGCTTGCTCCAGCGTGAGATTGAGTCTCGGTTTGGCTTTCAGCCACTTTGGAGCACTGAAAGAGAGGCTGGGAAGAGCGATGCAGAGTCGACCTGCTTTGTGACGGACAGGCAGGTGCTAAACCCCGGCGGTTAGCTTGTTAGCTTAGCTTAGCTTAGCTTACCCTTTAAAGTGACTACGAGGAACTTTTAAGTATTTATGAAACAGTCTCACGATTCCTCTGACGATTATAAATTTCCTGTCACAGCAAACGAGACCCTCAGTGAACAGACTGCTGGTTTTACGTCGTTACTATTAATGCTCATGATCAGGTCAGAATCGCCGCAAACTCAGATGAAATTAGTTTTTATTATTTAAATGTCATTGTTTTGTGCAATCACAGTAATGTAATTGTATTCTGTGCCAGCAGCTGTTAGTTTGCACATCAGCATGTTACGTTAATGCAAATGGCCGTGTGACGTTAGCCTGCAGAAAATAGAGGTGATAGATCTCGGGGGACTTTACTGCCAAACAACTGGCTTATAACTTATTTCTCAGTCACATATAAATACATTACCTCATCATGATCCGTCCTGCCGTCTCTCTTTCACTCACTTCCAAAACAAATGCAGGCGGTGTTGTCCTGAGTTCTGCCTGCCTTTCACGTGCTAGCAAAGATCT
>JAQLOL010000012.1:6176314-6210012 GCA_029783665.1 Naso thynnoides
GATCAGATATTGATCAGACAGTGAGAGATCAGATATTGATCAGACAGTGAGAGATCAGATATTGATCAGACAGTGAGCTGTTGCTGCTGCTGCTGTCTGTGTTGTAATGTTGGTAAGACGACAGCGGCACAGGCAGCGGGTGTTGAATACAGGAGGGATAATTAACGAGCAGCTGTGCTCGGATTTGAGACATGATGACATGGAGGTGAAGAACCACCCGTCACAAAGGGAAACTTTGGTTTATGATTGTCGCTTCTGTCGCATCTTCGCGTCGCCGCCGGTGTGAGTTTTGATGCGAAATATTCGGCGGCGAATATTTCGCAAATTCGTGTCGTTTATTCGTCACGTCCCCGGTGAGAAAGGGCCTTTAGTGGTGTCCTCTCATGTACCAACACTATGACCCGGAAACGGCTGTTTGTTTGTTTTGTAAAGCAGGAGAAAGAGCTGCTTTCGGGTTATATATCGGTGCTCAGCCTCATGTTTAGTGTCAGTACATGAGAGGACACCACTAAACATTCAGCGAGTTTCACATCGAGCGTTTATTGTAATTTTATTGACGAATTGTCTGAGTGCGCTTGCACCTCTGTTGCTTTCAGCTACTGGTCACGTCAGCAACGAGCTCCAGCTCTCAGGACTGCGTCGGCTGTCATAATAATGCTGTGGCACATCGAACATGATCGCAAATATCCTTATTACAAGGCCTATTGTGCAAAAAAATGTCAAGAGTCAAGAAAATAACTCACATTACGTCTGATTCATCCATAGAACCCTTCTTTAAAATCATGTACAGAAATATAAAAAGTTGGTACATCAGGATACAGCTATCATCCTTTTAAATCCATTCATAATGGCTTTGTAGCCCACTGAATCTGAATCCAATCAAATTGTGAGGAGCCTAGAGATTCCAGCCTCTGGTGCACACACGCAAGTCAGTGTCAAAATCTGGTGTTGCAGTCATGATGGCCCCTAAATGTAAGTGAAGGTATTACAAAAATTGAGGCAGCTTGGAATAAGTGGCGGCCTGTAAAAAAAGGAGACTGGCAGATTAATCTCGGGTTCCTGGAGGCGGTAGGATAATCCCAGGGAGGCTAGTGGGGGTCATGTCAGTTGCAGTCAGAATAAAATCCCCATCTGTGGCAGACCTGAATGGAATGTGATGCGCACAAAATCTTAACACGTGTTTTAACCTGACTTTAATTCCAGATAGGTTTGATTTCCAAGAAAGGGCTTGACAGGACTATATGTAATTATTTGAGAAACGTGTTTCTTGATGGTTTTCTAAATCCTGATCATCTCCTGCTCTAAACAAATAAGGTGAAGTTATCTACAAAAAGTATTTCAGCAGGTCTGGCACAGACGGTGATGAAAGAGGAGGGGCACAGCAACAGTTAGTTTTGCTTCGCCGCATGGATGTTTGATGAGGAAATGGGAAGGGCATTCATCCAAGACCTTCGATTTGTGGACCTCTGCCAACTCTCTTAACCAGAGACATAAGCAATTGATTAAAAAATAAGGAGCGTCTACTTGCAGTCCTGCAAGGTGATTTTTATGGGCTCTTTCCTTAGCCTGCATCACCAGGCTTTGATGGGTGTAGCAGACTTTAAATGTCCAATCTAAGTGGCATGAGAAAAATCTCCCCCATCGTATATTTCTCTCAATACGGTGACTGTATGCTTGATGAAACAAAAACAACACGGACAAATCACTGTTCAAGTGTCGGTCGAACAAGTATTTGGTTAGAGGCAATGGATCAAGGGTAGTTTTTTTTGGATGTACCTTTTGCCTGCTATGCTTCTCTGGATAGAATACCTATGAAGAATATGTTGGGCAGGGCAGCACCAGGTGCCTCCGAAGAGGTCAAATACCTTCTTATCAGCACGCTAACAGGTTCTAGCCTGACAAGCTCAATTAGCCTGCGCTTAGCGCACCGTATGAGGAGACCACGCTCTCAGCACGAGGCCCATATCAACAGAACCAGGGAGATGACAGACAAGCCGAGCCCACAAAGGCCCGATTGTGACGGTGCCTGGAAGGTTGGTGAATGGGTAAAGAGGGAGGAAGGACTTATGTTCTCAGGGGTTTTGTGATGTGGCTGATAAGAATCAACCAGCTGAATGACAATGCCATGGGAGAAGGTCTTCTGGATAAATTACCTCCACTGAGGTCAAAATCCTTAAATGAGCTTAAAAGGAGAGAGCGCGGATAAATTAGTTTAGAATAAAAGGCTGTTAATGAAACTGCGGTGATGCATCTAATACTTTGTTTCCTTCTGCACACTCTGGCATTAACTGGCAAGACCAGACAGCTTGCTGCACGCCTCTGACATGACTGCTGTACTTTTCAGCGGGGCAAAAAGATAAATACTCAGGTGTTTAGGCATGTCACCTGATTGTTTTGAGAAAACAGTGACAGAATTTCTGGTTCTCGGCAACAGTGCTCCTATTGATGCCCATCACTCTTGCAACACTATACTGACAGATAATGAAGCACATTAGAGCCATGATTTCAATCATAGCCAGTCATTCCATAATGGGAAGCCTGCCTGCTGGCATGGTGTCGACGCAGATGGAATTCAAGCCATCTTTTGCCAAGCTTTCACTGGCCCTTTTCCCCGTTGCCACACTTTAATAGCAGTGAGGTACAACACTGTGAATGATCCGAACTTAATCATGCTGCTTGCAGGCCCAGTTAATTTTTTTTTTTTTTTTTTTAATCTCAAAACTGCACCGTGTTGAGATTAAAATTCTCCTGAGAGCCTTGAGAGCATAAGCAAACATTTAAAGCTTTAATATGCACTGGTGCAGGGTTCCTCCACAGAAAGACGCACGTGCACTCCTGTCACCAAGAGGTTATCATGGCAGCGTGATGGTTTCTTGGCCTATGCGGCAGATATGTTGCGTCTTGCTCTGCTCAGAACATGTGGCTGTGTCTCCAGACAAAGAGTGCAGAAGAAAAAAAAGACTACTTAACTACAAGCAATCTGTTGAAATAGGTCATTACGGTGGAGGCATGCTGTGAATGCACCACGTCCCCAAATCAATACGTGAACTGCTATATTTAGTAAGAAGGTCGCAAGGAGGAGTTACCGAGGCTGTACAAGGAATGAGCGACATCAACGAATCAGCTTTGTGCTTGACTGAGGCCTGCTTATTTTAGATGCAGATGGCTCCGAAATGTCTTCTCTGTGGAGAGTTGAGATATCCCACATGGCGTCTGAAAATGTCACATTCTGTTCGGTGTCAATGTCATAACATTACCCTTCAAGGCGCTACACTGAGACAATGAAATCTAAAATATCCATGGTGAGGGGCATTGTTATTCGAATTGACTCAATGGTATGAGTAGAATGATTGACACAGAGGAGAATAAGTTTTCATGTTTTATTTTCAGATAAACAGGCACTTCACCATGCAGCAACTCAGAAATCGCAGACATCTCAACACCTGACCAGTGTGCATATAGAGACTGACTAGGTTTTAGAAAGTCAAACTGGGAACTGACTTGTTTTCCACTGGGGCCCCGATCGATCCCTAATATTGATATTAGGGATAAAGAAAATTCCAATATCCGATATTTCGGCCGACATTCTAAATATTTTGAATGTGGTTATCAAATGCGTGAAACAAGGCTACAAAATGGAGGCAGGACTTCTGAGGAACTTTATTCTGAACATCAGTGCACTGAACATTAAACTTTTCACCAATTAAATAACGAACCGCCCTCTGCCGGACAAACCGTGTGATCACACCATTTTAATAAATTTACTAGTCCAGACATTTTCATCGCTGGCCTTAAAAAGCTGTTTTAATATCGGCACTTATCGGAGAACATATATGCCAATACCGATATATCTCAAATAGGCCAATATCTGACAATAATATCAGCAAATGGAAAAATCAGTCAGGCCCTGTTTTCCACCATGTTCTTAGACACATCTCTTAAATCACAACAAGCCACTGTTTTCAAAAATTGATTTAGCTTAGAGGCTGTACTTGTGCACTGAAAAATTCAATGCACAATCTTCAGTACCACATGCCAACAACAGCCCTAAACTGAGCAAATTCATGTCATACTGTAATGGGAAAGTCATATGCATTACATCATGCGATGTGGTTACTACATAGCAAAGGTCTACACGGTGCCATAATCTCTTCCTCTGAATTCTCTGTCGTGTTTTAGCTCTGATCTGTTTCCCTTGTGAGCTGACAAGGTCTGTCTTTTTGTTTCAGCCGAAATCCTAAACATCGTCATGACTTTGCAAGGTGGAAAAAAAAGCTATGACAAGCGGGGAGCAGAATCAAAACAACCTCATTAATAACTGTGACTAATGTATTCCAGACAGTTCTTTAAGCTTGTTACTTCACAGAGGAGAAGTGTTCGTACTGGGAGGGGAGGCAGCGGCGGCCCTGGTGTGTGTCAAGACGGTGCCACACTGAGTCGGTTTGCGGGGTGGAACGAAAACAACACGCACATGAAAATGCGCTGATCTCCCCTCCACCTACACCGCCGAAATAACTCTGTGGAGACCACACAGCCTTGAGATGACCACAATAAACCAGAACAGTGGTCCCAGCACGAATCGAGCATTTCCCAGGCATCAATGTGCTGCGAGGCCAATCCAGGCTTTGTAGTAAACACAGGCGGGTGGTTAATGCCCTGTGCGGGGGAGTTTTGTGCGTGATTTCTCTGTTTAGCCCGTTGACTGTTTTACTCCCTGTCTTTGCTTCAGTCTCTTTGAGTAACACACATTTAATCTACAGTTTCCGCTGTGCGGCGAAAACATTTTTTCAGTAAACGGAAAATCAAACGCTGACCTAAAGCAACCTCGTGTTTCCTCCTTTTTGACATCAGTATTTAAAATCCATTACTGAGAGGTGATGGATCTACAACTACCTGGATCAGTTCTACCTTCCAGAAATTAACGTTTGAGTAACTGGACTTGACTACCGAACCGCAAAAATCTGTGTGTGCAGTGGGTGAAGCTATTTAACAGCAATGGATTTATTGATCTTGTCTTTGTGTAAAGAACGTGGATGCACAGAAATGGCCTCATTTTGCAAAGGGTAGAGTCAATTTTATGGTGCTTAAAATCGAAAGAAGACCAACAACAGGGCGCTCCCTGCCACGCACGCCAAACACAGAGAAAAATGAACACCCATCCAGCACCAAACGCAGGAAGATTTTCCATTTGGCAACAAAGTGCCTGAGAAAGCGCAAAAAAAGCCGACGAGAGTTAATTTCAAAAAACATTTAGCAACATAAGACTGGCTGATGAATATTTATTTCAAGTAGTTTCACCTCCTTGCAACTGTCACACTAAAAACAATTAATTTAACCACATTAATAACCGAAAAAGTTTCTAAAAAACCCTAACTAACAAAGACCCTCGTGTTTGGTGACATTTCACCGTGAACGTCATGTGCTAAACTGGTAGATATCATCCAACCCCCGTGCACAGGAAGAGACTGTTATTTTTTCACACAAGGCAAAACAGAGCAGCCTTCTTATTAGCGTCTTGTTTACACTCTCACCTCCTCTTTCTCCATATAAATTCAGTATAAACGGAGAATCCCTGAAGGCTTTACAGTACAAACTGTGGGAAAGTAACACTAATCACAAAGCAAAGACCTCGAGGTGAAAAAAGAAAAACAGCAAGGAGAGGGAGGAACATCTTGAGATTATTCTCACCCAGATACCTCTCGCATGTTGTAACGTACTGGTAGCAATATTATAATGGACTAGATAAGGATTAGCCTGGTGGATTGTGCTTTGCCTTTCATATTCCAATGCGCGGTTGAAAAGGACAACTGTATCCTTTCCATGAACCCGGTTCTTTATATAGAGTTGTAAGAATGAGAAAAAGCGTGTCGAAGCGTACCTTTCAGTCCAGAGCTTGGGAATTCCACAGCAGAGTGGAACAGCTCATTATTTTGAGTAATTTATTTGCTTAGCGGCTGCCCAAGGGAAAGCAAAAAGTTTTAACATCCAGAAAATTCTGTAAGTAGTCCATTTACAAAGCCGAGCTGTCCCCTGCAGCAACAGAACACCATCCCCCTCAACCAGGCTACGACAATTAAACGAGGCCACTGGAGCCAAGATTGTTTTCCTGCCCCGCGTCGAGTACGCTCATCCTGCACAATTACTGTTTTAATTGAGAACTGTGATAAACAAGCAAAAGTAAGGGGTGAGCTTCTTAAATACTGCAAACAATATGACTGTGTGTGTGATGGGAAACTGAAAAAAAAAAAAAAAAAAGGAATTGCAAAAAGGAAAGGTACTGCGTGTTTTTTGTCACTCAAACAAATAAAATGTTTTTCTGTCTTCACTTGGAACTAACATGATCGTAAATATAAAGCTTTACTAGAAGTGCGACTTTAGGGAAAGCAAACCAGTCTGTTGGTCTGTTGGTTGCTTCACCGCTTTGGTCCAAACTGCAGTATATCAGTTACTGGACTAAATGCCATTAAATATTGTGAATGCTGACCTTCACGGAGCCCAGAGCATGAATCCTACAGACGAGCATTATATCGCAATATTTTGCATGACAATATTGTATCCATTCATTGACAGGAAGTATCACTATTTTTTTATTACTGAATTCTTAATTTCTTCATATATGTTGCAAAAACAAACTCAGCTTTTTGGTGGTAGTAAAATTTTTTTTTTTTCTTTCTTGAACGTGTCTATTATTTTAAAACTCTTGTTCTTATGTATTGAGTGTTGTATGTTTTTATTATGGACCTTGAGTCTGACAAATAAACGATGACGATGACGATGAATCAAAAAACAAATGACCTTTCGGTCCATTAGATGGTGCTAAGCATTCACTGTCTAATGAGGTTATGAAAATGCAATTAAAAATGATTGAAGTGAGATAAACAGACTATAAACTTTATTTAATTAGAGGAAACTGATAATGTTGACAGAGTTGTACTTTGGAAAACGATTTGCAGTTCATAAAGGTGAAAAATCGCAATATATGAGTGGCAATACTAAACATTATCGCCATACCTACATTATATCTCACTGTGACTTGTGATTATATCAGACTGCAGGACCTCTGGCAAGTCCCACCCCCACTACAGACTGTGGTGATCTGCCGACTTTTGCTCAAGTACCACAAGTCAAGGTTTCCACTCATCAGGTGAACCGCGTCAGAAACTGGTACAAAGACACTGATAGTTCCCACTCAGTGAATCCTGATCATCCCCTCATGTCTCAACGGGCCTCATCAGATCAAATTCTTTTTTGATGAGTTTAGAATTTTGGGTTATGATGACCAAATACCTGCAACAGTTCTAACATACCCATCATCCTCATCTGTGTTTTGAGTTTTATGCTAATTAGCAAATGTTAGCATATGAACATGCTAAACTAAAATAGCAAACAACATTACACCTGCTGAATATCAGGGTGTTTGTATTATGTGAGTTAGGACGATAGCATTGCTATCAGTATTTTAATTAATATTTTTTTTCAATTAATTTTTTGAGGGCAGTCTGGGCAAATTCCCAACAGAAATATTCTGGGATGAAAGCTCCATGAGCACACAGGATATCACGGAGAGTCCCACAAAAATGAACGGTTGGCTTGCCTTTCTACACACAGATGAGTGAAGACAAGTTGTTAGGCTTCTTTTGAACTGCTTCAGAACTAAGACCCTAATTGTTTTGTGGTTTTAGGTGTAGATTTGTTACTCTTTCAGCGGTATCTCTGGGGCTCTGTACATAATACAGTGGATAACATAAGCATTATGTGTTTGGAAAACATTTACACCTGGATCATTTTGGAAGTCCTGAAGGCACAGATAGTAAACTGGCAAAAAAAAAAAAACAATAAATAAATTGAAATCCTGCAGAAGTTGCTTTTGACAGAGGGGAGCTTAACTTTACATTGAGGGGCTTTGGAGGCGTGTGTTTAATTTCAAACTCAAACACAACTCGGAAACCTCCTGGGGAGGATGATGACAGAAGCCTTTGCTCTGCCAGTCCAACTTTGGAGCTGACACTAGCCAGTGGCTTTTTAAACCTTTCTGAATTAAATCCAAAAGGAAAATAAATCTCAATATTAACTGCTTGATATGGTTGTTGATTTTGCTCAAACATGGCAGGGACCCCAGTGGGTAGATAAAACTCGTGTGGACACAATCGCCTCGTGGGGATTCACAGAGGTTACTGGAGATGTTGTCCTTGAATCCAAGGATACTTTTGGTTTGTTGGTTTTTCTTATTTGGTTTCAGGCTCTGGAATGAGTTCAGGCTTTTGTTTTCCTTTAAGGACAGCACCGTGTACTTTCTTGATCTCAATCACTCTGACTGCCAAGTAATTAAATGCACAGGAATTAGCTTTTATGATGGAGCGAGACGGATGTTATCGACAAGTCAAAATTACAGACAGATAATATAATGTACAATATGACAGATAATATAATATACAACAGCAAGAAATTAAATTTTTTGTCTTGACTGTGTATCCACTAGGGCCTGACCAGTATGTCTGTTTATTTTAAGGCTGCATAACAAGCTTTGACTAGTGAATTTTAGTAATTTGTAATTATGTAATTTGTCAGGCAGAGCGCGGTCCATTTTTCAGTAAATTACTAAGTGAAGTGTTTCCCTCCAGTGCACTGATGTTTGGAATAAAGTCTGTTACAACGTACAACTATCCTGTTTCCATTACATACCCTTGACCAAAGTATTCAATGACCACTTACAGATAATATTTAGGGCTATAAAGTTAACGCATTAATTATGCATTGAAGCAAATGCATATTAACGCCATTAATGTTTTTAATGGGCGATTAACACACACGCGTTCCGCCTCTCAGACCGCCCCGTAGTTTAGGAAACCCAGATGCGATGCAGCCAGCCACCATCGCAGACGAACACTGCATGCAAGATACACAACTTAAGACAAGAAAGTTAAAGTGGAGGAGTAAGTATACACTCCGGGCAGTATTTTGTTGTAGTCTGTATTATACTGGGACACTACTACATGGTTACCAGTGAGTCTTAAAGGTGATGTCAGCTTGAACTGCTCCATGTTCCAATGGTAGGTTGCAGTCAGCTGTTAGCTTCCAGGCTACTTCTGTATATATGTATAATACTGACTAATATATCAGATACTGGAGTTTTATTGTTCCCTCATATTACTGGCATCCGCCCCCAGAAAGTAGAAGAGAGCGATCTCACAGAATACATGCAGTCAAAATACACACACAAAAGATAATACTTAAAGAATTGTGAAAAGCAGGCTAACTTTGTTTGACAGCTACACTTTTCCAAAATTGTATAATTTGGCTTGAAAGAAGCTGCATCTGTTAATCTTGTCAAATCAAGTCAAAACATTAGTATCACAAAATACTACACGTAGAAAGTTTCTAGCATTAATATTTGCTCCCTGTGATTCTCCCTTTTCTTCTGCTCGAGAGAGATGATCTCCAGTAGTTATTAGTGCAGTATGTTGATGGGCAGTGAGGCATGTGACACAGATAAGAGACGGAGAGGAAGAGAAAGAAAACGAAGCTCCTCGTGTGTCCTTGCTAATATTTCTCTTTCCTTGTTGCTTTTTCCACTCCTGCCATCTCTCTGCCTCGCTCATGCAGCCATTTAATCTTTAATCACCTGAAGTTTAACAGGACAGAG
This sequence comes from Naso thynnoides, assembly GCA_029783665.1. Classification (NCBI taxonomy): domain Eukaryota; kingdom Metazoa; phylum Chordata; class Actinopteri; order Acanthuriformes; family Acanthuridae; genus Naso; species Naso thynnoides. The sequence continues at coordinate 6,185,958 of JAQLOL010000012.1, forward strand.
ATCTTTGTTGGTGGGTGATGTTACTTATTTTAGAATCCATTACGCTGCAGGAGAATCTTCCCCGGGGGGATGAGATGCCTCTTTTCTGTTACACTGCGCCAGTACTAAGTCAAAGTGCAGTCATATAGTTACATTAGTCGCTGTCGTTTAAGTTCTTCTCAAAGGAGCAACACAACAAAAACCCTGCTGAGTTTTATGACTAACATGTTTTTTGGCACGTAAACTCCGTGTTATGGGACAAATTTTCAGGTGAGTACGCGTCACAGCAGTAAGCACCTTATGAATGAAGGGTCCCATGGTTTCCAGGATCGTGGAATCGTGGACGAAATCGCAGAATTGGCCAACAAAGACGGAATATATTGTCAAACACGGAGTGTCACGGAATTGACCGTAATTTGACTGAAATTGATAAAGAGGAACATTTATCTGGGGAGAACATTCCTGGGGGTGGTTGCTAATGCGTGGGGCCACCCGTACTTCACCTCACAGACACTCCCACGGCCCTCCTAACAAGGCAAGCATGTCAACGAGGGCCACGCCAAACACCGGCAATGTTGGCAAAAAAAAAAAAAAACTACGAAACCTGTCAAAATACAGAGCCGAGCAGTTTCCGAATGACTTCTACGCGTCACTGGCAAGCTAACGTTAGCTTAACAGCCTGCATTCTTTTCACAACCTGCTGAGTAAATTGTGAGCGTGCAAATTATGATGTAAAGACGCCCCCCGATGGTGCGGTAATACCGATGCATCAGAATCGGAAAACTTTATTGATTCCTGACGGTAAACTGAGTGATGTTATAGCTGCTCTCATACACACGGAGTTAACATCATTTGTTTTGATTTGATTCAAAAAATTTATTTCGAACGTGTAAATGAGAAAGAGAAACCAGCAAATCTGATATGGACTCTTTTGTTTACAGTCATGTTCTTTGTTTTTACTTAAAGCATATTAAAATATAGCATATGCATTACTTTGTTTGTTTAAAGCACTTATTAGTGCAATGACGCTTGCATCTTTAAATTTACAGTTATTTCTTATTAAATTGCAGACATTCACATTAATAACAAATACTCTCTAATGATAAAATTGGCGTAAAAATGGAATTTCAACAAATTAAAATTAAAAAAACTGAATTTGGGACAAACTGAAATGGATTTCACAGGGCCCTACGAGTGGAATATCTTATGCAGCATTTCTATGAATTAGTACGCGATCGAATGACCATCCGCTGTGAAACAGAACACAGACTCAACCCTTACAGCTTCCTAGCGAACGCCCAAGGGGTTAACTGTGTGCGAACAACTGTGCTCATCTCTTGGACACTACGGCCGCAGAATCCACGTGGCACATCCTACCAATGTCAGGAATGGATAAGCTTTCTCTCCGCTCTCACATTTAGAATAGCTCTAATGTAGGTCAACGGCACACAACACAAGACACCACAATTTTCTCTGGATGTTGACCGAGTTCTTATACATCACTGGAAAACAGGGTCACTGATACTCGAGAGGGATTCCTGTCTTTAACAGTAAGCCCGATTGTTTCGCATCTTTTATCCGGACAGATGCTTGATCCATCGGTCTCCCTCGCCCGAGAGAGCAACTTGAATCCTCTGACAGAACACGAGCCGAGGACATCTGAGAAAGCGCACAGGGATGTTTTGACAGAGCCTCGGCCTTGTCCCTGATGAGAAAAGGGAGACATGTATGGAGGGATCTTTCTATATTGCACAGCTTTCATTTCCTCGGTGTCGGTACGGCCTGTCCAAGGTGAATTTATCACGGGTAAAAAAACACAAGGTCTCAGGGTTGTCACCCAGCTTTGCTCTCACAAAGCAACACCGACTAACTGTCTGTGGTGATCAGGCTGTCTGGTATCTCGTGGCTCAGGGTAAGACAGGGCTAGGTGTTACAAGCAAGAACCAGACCTGCAGGACGCCCCGACAGTCGACGAGATTACCAGTGATATTAAAAAAAAAAAAGAGGGCTGGGATTACAGGAGGTCATCCCGTCTGTATTTGAGATTCAATAGATGGTGTGGTGTAATGAGGGGTGTGACAGAGGGGCATGTGGAGCAGAGCCCGACATGTGCAAACAACATGTGGAAAACGTTTACAGGCTTAACGGGCCGTGATCTTTGAGTTCAGAGAGATTCGGAGATCGCAGGTCACATTATCACATCCGCGTATGATGGATGTGCTGTGAAAACGAGGATGATAAAGCGAATGTGTGCGGGCATACGAGGTTCCCGAGTGCACACGTGCACACTGCGGTGCGCGGATGTTCGTGACCCACATTGTGACGTGTGCGGTCAGTGTACTGTGATGTATACGGGCTACATTTGAGCTTGTTTTGTTTGTTTGTTTGCCTCCTGATCTCTGCTGTATGGACTTTTTTAGGAAGCAGAACAAACTAGAGGTCGCATTAGATGATCTCATTTTATGTCTTTTTTTTTTGACATGACAGGGTCGTACTTTATGTTTGGATTCACTCCTGAGGAGCATTACAGCCATTTGGTCTAAATGAGGATTCTGACATGAATATTTGGCTCCGAGTAAATCATAATAGATTTCCAAACTCTGTTTGATAACGACTGCAGTTAACACGATGTTTACATGGCATCCATTTTGCTGTACATGTAAATATATTGCGCATATTATTATGTATTATATATTTTGAATATTCCACGTACTTTGTGCTTCTTGACTGTCTGCAGACATTGTGCTTCAACTTGTAGTCCGTGGACCAGGACTACAATTCCCTTAATGTCTCGCTGCACAAACGTAGGGCCCTATGAAATCCATTATATTTCCAAATTAAATATTTTCCGAATTCTGTTTTATTTTTTTCCCCAAATTCTGTTTTGTTTTCTTCTTCCATTTTAGGTGCTTGGAATTTCATTTTCATGTTCCTTTTATCTCCCCGAAGACAGAATATCAGTCAGATTACTGACAATCCGTGTTAATCCGTGTTCAACAACAGATTCCGTTTTTATTGATCAGTGATTGCAGAAATCATAGGGCCCTCAAGTGCTTGATTGACGCAGGTGTTCTGAGTTATGGCTAATCAAGTGATGTGCTTTCACCTTCCGTGCAGATTTGAGTCTGTGGATGCTCTTCTTGTTGAGTCTGACAGGTTTGTAAAATTTCATCATAATCTATTATTGCCTGTCATTTTAATTTTTCTGTTTTAATGATTATATAAATCCTATTTAATAGCATTTAGTTAAAAAAAGATAACCATATACATGACAACAAATGATGCATCAATAAAGGCATCAGGAGAAAAGATGAGCAGAGACGCTGTTTCTGCGGCCACTCTACATGTGAGACGACACCAAGCAGAAGAATGTTTTTTTAACCCCAGAGAGACGAGGGCACTGAAACATGCCAAAACAGACTCACCGAACAGCACTTAGCAGATATTTTTTTACAATCTACACGAACTGCTCCCTACATCAGCATTAATTTGTTCTGGCACTTTTCTAAAAGATGGATGACACTTTTGAAGCCAGTTGGCCTGCTTCTCATATCATTTCCTTCTTTCAAACACGAGCGAAGAAGACTAAGAGCAAATGCCAAATGTTGAGTTTTTATTAAAATAATATCAGAACTGGTGTGTTCACCTTCATGCCAACTTAATCAAAGCACACAAGACCAAATTGCCTCCTTATCACCATGTCATCATAGGACCACTGAAAAGCAATGGTTCAGTTAAAAGCCAATTTTTTTTTTTTTTTTTTTACAGAATGTGGCGCAGTGTTCATTTTACAGAAGATTCATTCTGCAGAAGAATGGTGCGTGTTTGGACTAAACCAGTTCCTGCAGCTAGCTGCGCAACGCATTATGGGATGACGACGACTTTGTAAACAAACAGCAAGCAGTTTGTTGTGACACAAACATGAATTGAGGGTTGACCTGGAGCAGCGACCAAACATATTGCCGTCTTGACTTTTGGGCAGACGATACGACGTGATCGGAAATCGGGGTCGACCACATGATTTTCAACTGATTGGGATCAGGTGGAAATGATCGGATTTTTTTAAGTGCAACGTTTCAGCGTAAATATTACACAGTTTACAGCAGGCGGGGGGTAGGCCTAGCGCACAGCTAACGTTAGTAGTGGTGAGCTGGCGCAGAGCAAACATGAAGCTGGCGCCTGGGGACAGAGAAAATGTCTGAAGTTTGGAAGTATTTTAAATTGGACAGTGAACGCAGTGCAACAGCCACCTGGAATGTGTGCAAACTGGGCATTTCGCGTGGCGGAGAGGACAAAACTGCATTTAACACTACCAATATGATACGCCGTGTGAAAAGCAAACACCCTGCACAGTGCTCCGAGTTCGCTGCGGCAACGCGCGTTGTGTCGCGCGCGCCCTTCAACTTGTCGTGCACGAGGGTCTGCTCTCTCAGCGCAGCGTCACACACACACTAGTCAACGACTATCAAACATTTGAAGTGGGGTGGGCATCAGACTATGCCCTGTGACATATGAACGGGTTTACGAATGGAATATTCTATAAGCAACACGTGTAAATACCTTAATCGGAATATTGATTTATTTAGAATAAGGTCAATAGTCGGATTATTGCAGCCCATGTAAACATAGTCACTGTTTCGAAAATTCCATCAATGAGGGAAAATAATCGGTTACCACAGGTTACAGGTGCAACTCCTGGAACAAACAGAGAAAAGGAAGATTGATGGACAGAGGAAAATAAAGCACCTGGCCATACTGAAACCCCATCAGAGAGCGGAAGAGGGAATAAAGGTTCCTGAATGTTCCCTGGGGCGTCTATAGACAGAGCGACATGACTTAGAGCTCGCTCGCTCGCTCGCTCGCCTCCTGCTGTTACAGCATCCTACGCTGTGTACAGACCAAAGAGCTGCCACTGCGATCAAATACACATCACAGACCGGTTATTGGCTCCAAATTAAAGTATCAGTCATGGAAATTGAGCGATACAGCCTATGATGCAGAAATAAGCGCTGTTGTCTGTGATGTCATTGAACATATGAATGCTGCAGTGCTCCACATCTGTTCAGGACATAATCTGTATTCCTTACGCTGAACTAGAAGGCTCCTGACGACAGCTGAGGCAGCCGTCGTGCGAGCGTAAGAGTGGCTTTTACTTTAGCGTAATATCGTTTGAATGCCTATCATGTTTTCAGACTGCTGACATTTCGATCCACCTCTCTCTTTTTCTTATTTCCTCCCACTCTTCTCCTCATCTCTCTCTGTCTCTGCAGCCCCGTGCAAACCTTTGTTTCATCTGTGTTTGCACAAAGCACAGTGCAGCAGAAGCCTTGAGGGGGTGTGTTTGTTTTGTTTTGCTTTGTGTCTTGCTTTAACGCGGAGGACAGTCATCCAGTCATCAGCGTGGCTGCTCCCCACGTGCACTGTTAGTCAATTAGAGCTGCCATTAAAGACAGAGGCACCCAGGGAAATAAAGGCAGCGGTGTGGATTTGTCTGTGCTACGCTGATTTCCACCCTTAAACCCTCTCCAGACGAAAAGGCTGCAATAATTGGGATTCTGACAGTGGGTTAGGGGGGACTCATTTCCTGCCTTCGCCTCCTCCCCTTTTTTTTTTTCCCATGCAATCATGTCTATCCAATCATGTCTGCCTGGCACCTACCTTTGCACCCGATCCCCTAACCTCTCTTTATCTAAAACCACATTTGGCTGACAAATTACTGAAGCCTCTCCTCCTTAATCTAATTGCTCTGCAAGAACCTCACTTCTGAGCAGCTACTACCCACCACTGATACAGACCTCACCGAGAGACTAACATTAAAAGAGACACTCGGGTTGATCCAAATTCTCCACACTGTGACCTAAAAATGCTTATCATTCGTGCGACTCACTCACTCGCCGCGAGGACTGTTGAGCATGTTCAGTGGAATTGGCAAAGTCTTAGAATAATCTTAAAATAGCGCCACTGCCTGTGAGTGTGGAGGCATGAATTGCCCTGTTTTCAAAAAATCGAAACGCTTTTTCGTGTCATTATTTCAACTGCACATATTTGAAAGAGTGTGCAGAGTACGTAACGGTGTGTTCGCACGGGAGGCGAGTAAAACCATTCACGTGAGAGAATTACATGTTAGGTCGATGTAAGGACGCGATTAGGCGCGAGTTCTCGTTGGGCGAAGCGAACTACACAAATTATGCGTTATTTGCTTATTAGCAAGATGAAAAATCGGAACTTTTGCAACCAGTTTGCACCACGACAGCCAATCAGTATTGAGATTATCAACAGTGAGGTGTGACATTAAGGGAGTAACGTCTGAGGTTTACTCAGTGAAGAAATGGAGGAGAAACTTATTATTTCACCGGTTTAAATCAGCATGTGACGAGGCCTGGGCGTGACTGATGACTTGCGCATCCTAAGGGATGGGAGTGGCTAAGGTGACAAAATCATGAAATATCACGACAGTTTTGATCAAACACCTTGATACTGAGACAGTATTGTAAGAATAACTACTGGCGATTTCACAAAATGTTAACCCAGTGACCTTTTTTTGATAAATAATCATCAGCAATGTGGATAAGTGGAAAAAGTTAAATAAAGGAACAATGAGAACAGTCTTTTAAGTTCACAAAATCACATCACTTTCCTGTAATGAATCTTTTTCGACCAGGAGAGGACAGCACTTATGCCACATCATGATATTATGGAAATTCAAGACCTGATATTGATATCTTGTCCAAAATCTACATCTATACCCGATATCTTGCCTCCTATCCTGATACAATACTGCACTGTTATACTGCCAGCACTACATGTGACTACACAGTGAATATTAATTGATTAACTAGCAACTCTGCACTGGAGATAAGGGCCTTACATTTATTTATCTTGTATTTAGCTTCCTGGAGGAATATCCTGGCGCTGATCCTTGGCAACAGGTCATGAAATGGTCCAGGTGAGCCCAAAGTAGCACTGGAAGTCAGGTAGTACAGTTCACTAAACTGTGAACGCTTCTGGAAGATCTGATGGACCCAGACGAGGCAGCGTCTGGATCTCTGAATGAACTTTCCACAGCAGGTACAAAGCAGCAACCCTCGCAATGTCGTCAAGCTCAACCAAGTCCCTCCCTTCTTGCAAAAATTTGTGCCATTTTAGTACTCGCATACACCCGAGTTCACACTCAAACGAAGCGAGTTATTTTTGCGAATGAAGTGAGTAATTACTAAATTCTAGCATTCAAATTCATGTGAGTAAAGCAAGCAAATTTTTTTTTGCTTGAACACACAGTAAGAGTTGTAGTTTTGTCTTAGTGTTGTGTTACAAACAAGTCCGGTTCACACAAACTGAACTGGCTCGTTTTTTACATTTTTCATCAGCAGAAACCAAACCAAATGATGGCTGCAGGTGTTTGAATCACTCGGACAGAATATCTGCACGTACACCTTCGCAGCTCTATAACGTGAGCCATGCTCCCACAGTCGAGACCCTTGAAATCATACTGGGTTCAATGATCAGATTGCAGTGAGGAAACAGACTTGGGCACCGTTGAGGATGTTTGGGATTCCACCTATGAACGCGGAGTAAACAGCAACGGCAAACAGGACCTCTTGTGTCTCTGTGGTGCACCATCTCCTCTCATGAAGGATCTCTCTTTCAGGGCCGTCACTGCTGAAAAGCTCTGCTGTGGTTTCTTCACTGCCAGCACGTCTTAAAGAGGAAACCTAATCTCACTTGTAAGACGATCACGGAGGAAAAGGCCTCAGCAATTCGATGTAAGCACCCTCTTCCATTGTCAATATTTTGACAGACTTCATGACAGCGTAATTATTTGCCGGGATCCCTGCCAAGGATTTAATTGTTACATGCGTAATTACACGTTTAGTTGCGGAGATGTTGGAACAAAGCGTTGGCTGTGTTATTAATATTACAGTACAAATAGTTTCTTTCATCTTGATTGCTTTATGCTGCCTCTGTGGCTCCATAATCCAGCAATGAAAGAGGATATCTTACAAACCCTCCGAGAGCACCTCTCACAAATCAATTCATTACCCCAGAATATCGGCAGGCAAAGGCGCATCTTTCATAGATCAATTCATTATCCAACTTCTGGAGGTTGAAAGGCAGTGACTGACCGCAGTTCCAAGCACTTGTATCAGCTTTCAGAGTTTAGGAAGATGACTAGACAGCAGACCAACTGGTGGCAGCCTTCCATCAAATGGGCTTCTGAACAATCTGGGAACACAGAATAATTTTCTCTCTGACTGCAATGGATTCTTTTTTTTTTTCCCCGATAAAATACACGCTCCTCTGTTGATTGCACTAACGCTCATGACTATTGTATGGAGCCATAAAAATCCATCTCTGCGCGCGGCGTTTTGCTGCATTCCACAGCTGCACTCCAAGATAATGCATTCTTTTCATGAAGCTTTAACATTCAGCCGCTGCATCCAGTGATCAGGGAAAACTAACTGACAAAGAGAACGGTCAAATATGGCCGCGCACGAAATTATGTGCCTCTGTCAGGGTCGCAACGAATCTGAAAACATTCACGTCTGCAGTGGGGGCTGATAAGAGGAGAGTATGCAGCCAGTGAAGGTATTCCTCTGGTGGACTGAAAAGGCCAGTGTACCGCAGCAGGGATGCATGGAATTGGATTTTTTACCGACATTTGATATGCCGATTTTTTTTACAACACATTTGGCCGATAATCAATATCGGTGCTGATAAATACTGTATGTTTATTTTTTCCTCACGCCTAATTCGAGAGATCATCAAGTCTCTTCTGTGGTGGAGTTTGCATACAGTTTTATTTTGCATCCTCTTACCACGTCAGGCAAATGCAGGCATAAAATCTAAAGCTTTAACGTATGTAACATTCATTCCTTGTGCAAAAGAAGAAAAATAGTTGAACTTACATTATGTAAAAGGCGTCATATTTATTTATGACAACTGCTTTTAAACAAACAAGATACATCCTACTTAAAACTGGATGATGCTCCCTGAGAGAGTTAGAACAAAACCCACAACCGGGACAACTTTGGCCTGTTTCGCAAGTGACAAAGTAAGTAAACATAACATCTGTCCACAGGGAACATGGGAAACATGGCGATGACTGTTGTTTTATCGGTTTCTATATCGGTAAATATCAGCGTGCTGGCCAGTATCTGATAATTAATTTAAAGCCAGCACTGGCCGATACCAATAATGTGCCAATAATATCGTGCATCCCATAGGTATGGTGGTCAGAGACGGAGGGTGAAATGAATTTTTCAGTCAAAAGGTCTCATGCCCAGCGGCGCCTGGATATAAAGGAATAACATGCCGTCCCTGTAGAACTGACAGCATTTACTTGTATAATCCCGTTTAACACAAAAAAACACCATGACTGAGGACACCCCTGAGATGTTCCAATCCACCACATGCAGTGAATTACATGTAGGTCAAAAAACAAGCAGATTTGTGTAATTATGTGAGGATGTGGATTCGGAGTATCTCGCTACAGCAGAGCAGCATTCTTCACATGCTTCTCATTGGCCTGTATTCCTTAAGGAGGAGGTGGTGCCTGTCCTCATTAGTAATCATTGAACGGGGCCCGGCAGTGTTTGTGAGGCAGCACCCATCACATTCCCCCTCCCAGCACACAGACACTGGGGGGATGTGTTGTAATTACAGGCGCGCATAAGAGAGGCAGCAACACACCGTTGTGAGACGCAGGTGGGTGGTTTGTTGTGCCGGGCTGGAGCAGCACGGCTCCAGTCTGCAGGCTACATGCTGTCGTGCTGTTTCGAGTGATCAAGATCTCGAAGCACGTCGTCCAAATACCACCTGCCAGAGCGAGGACGGGACATTGCACGGGTAAATGTTGGGTACACTGATGTTTTGAAAAGCCAAATCGATTTGCCTGTGAGGGATTCCAATTGATGAGAAAATGCTGACAATTTAAAAAAAAATATATCCTCTTTGTGCTCGCAGATGGAAGGAAGCGCTTTACCAACAAAAGGTCGGCACACAAATTTTACAGATTGAAAACTGTTGTTCGTATTTTTTTTTGTATTGCTATTCAGCATGAAAGCTATTAAATGTGCACAGAATGTTACCTTTTTACTTTAGGGCTGCAACTAACAATTATTATTCCATTACTGAATTATCTTCCGATTATTTTCTTGCCACAAGGCTGAAGCACAGAGGAGACAGAGCTGTGTTTTATCTATTTATTGATGTACAGCACTTTGGTCAACCCTGTTGATTTTAAATGAGCTTTATAAATATATTTGGATCGGATTTTCATGATTAATCAATTAGTAGTTGTTAATTGTTGTGTCTACAAAAGCCCAAAACACAAAGAATCTGAATCAGAAAAGCAGCACATTTAAGAGGCTAAACCAGCAATTCTTTCCACTTTTTTATTTAAAAAAAAAGACTGAAACAGTTAATCAATTAATTGATTGATGCGGTTCTACTTTACTCGCACACTAATCACATACAACCTAACCTAACATATAACCTTCTACATATGGAGAAGAATTCTTTGTGTCACAGACTGGAGGTTTTTATTGTCTTACAAAGGAAAAAAAAAAGTAATAAATAATTATTCGTCTGACAAGTTGTTGTGATTTCTGACCAAACAACCGTGATGGGCAACTCCCATCAGTTCACGGCGGCACAGGAGAAAGAAGTAAACTGAGCAGCTTCTGCTGTCTCGACTTCAAAAGGCAGCAGTGTATTTCAGATCAAACACCAACAGGAGCTGTCAGGTGCGTTGTCGTAGTCACAGGTGTGTTTCTATTTGGAGAAACACTGCAGGCTGTGATGATCACTTTTATGGAAATACGACGATAGCTCGTGTATGCACAGAATCTAAACCTACTAACCCTTTTTCAGTCATGACTTTACACTACTCTGTTATCACTGATGATAAATTAAAGGCATGCAGTGAATATTTTACGATTCTTTCATTGTTTTATTTCGATAGAGAATTGATAGTCTATTAACAGAGCCAATGATACAAAACACGAATTGCCTTCATGATCTCACGCACACACTGTAAGTAGCATGTCTTTAAGTATCAAAATCTTCCGTACGCCTTTGTGTGTTTTATATTAACATGTCAGTTCTGATTATATAAGCGTTTAACTTGATTTAATTATGCTGTGGTATTAAAGCAGATACATATTAGCTCGGGGAAAATGGTACACAAAATATACATTGTCAGTTAATGCATTTTTAATCGGTTGAATTCTTAATGGCAATTAATGGATTAATGATTCATCATGGAGATCCCCAGTCAGAGCTATGAAATATTAAATCATCCATCTTTGCTCAGCACAGCTAAGCCTTTATGAGCCAACCTCTTTTTAAAACTCAAGAAGGTGAAATATTCCATTATCTCATCAGTATCAGTATTGCGTATTCTCGTCCGCGAGAAGCTGGTGATTATGAGTTATCTATCGTCTGGGAAAAAAAAAGAATGAATGGATCTGTGGAACAGCACAAAGTGAGCGCACTTCCAGACATAAACACGACACGTGTTGTATCCTTTAGTGTTTGGATTCCTCTGTTATGAAGTCAGAGCAATTGATTCATCAGGCTTAAGTAGATTTAATGAAAACCTAATAAAAGTCAAACATACCTCGACAAACAGTCCCGTTCTCCACGGCCTCGTTCCCGGCCTTGCACATGCAGCGTCCGATGGGTACCATCCATTCGCCATCTCCATTGCAGTACAACTTAATGGGCACATCCACCTCCTCCGCATTAGGGATGCAGACACCTCTCGCAGCCACCAGGGAGGTGCTCTCCGCTCCTGACAGAGTCTCCTGGAACAGCGCCCCGTTAGTGATGATACGAGGACACTTGCGATAAAAGACACGGACAGCGATGAGCGACATACAGCCGCCGTAGTCCTGGAACGCCAGGTAGAAGCCGTTTCGTGACACGGGGCCGAAGCTCCTGACCTCGGTGTTGATCTTCATCACTCTGCCCCCGAGGTCTACCTGGGAGAAGCTCTCGTCCGCTGCAATGGTGTCAACTTTGATCCAGGGGTTCTCCATCCAAGCCGGCGAGGTTCTTGTGGCCGTGTCGGCATCAGATTCGTAGTAATAGAGATTAAACGTCTCTTTACAGGAGCCCGGCACGTTGGGAATGCTACTGCAGTCCCTCACCGAGAACTTCATCTCCACGTGGATCCGCTGAGCGCCACGACGCCGGATGTACTTTGTCCGTACCCAATTGTTCTGATTGTTGTCGAAAACATTGCACACCTGGTACGTCCGGATGGTGTTCATGTTTTCATCATAACCGCTCACCTCCTCCCACTGTTGACAAAGACAGACAGAAATATATTTACATCAAAATACAAATTTTAGAGGTAAATAACAAAAACAGGCAATAAGGCCTAATAACATTACATGATTCATTCAGTTAAGTACAGTTTGTTTTTTTTCCCCATCCAAATTTTATAGAGCGTTTGATTGCTGGGAGTAGACCTAATCAGTTTAAGGCAATTTTAGATCAAATCAATTACACGCTGCAAAGAAACAAAATAAACATCAATAGAGAAATCTTTCCAACATGTTTGTTAGCGATGCTACCTGCAGGTTACTTGCTGTGACCCTTACTCTAATTTATCAAGTCAAGGAAAGTTGTTTTACACAACATTAATAGTAAGAGAATTGACTTGTTTTAGTGGAAAACAATTCATTAGATTTGACTTTTTGAAGCTCAGGTGTTGAATGACTTCCAGAAAACCAACAGGTGCATTTTTTTAATATTTTCTTTCTAAAAGCTGCTCTGTGATAACTTGAGGACGTGTTTTATAGGCTGGCTGTGAGGACTTACCTGCCACTCTGCACCATGGTTTAGGCACACTACACACTGTGCGATATTAGCTGTCTTAAGGTGTGTGCACAACAAAAGTGGATTTAACTTGTGGTGCGAAACTCAACGGCATGTTGCGAAATCACGTCGGGTGGCCCTAACCCGTAGCACAACAGGATGACTGTGAATTGACACAATCTTCGTGTCCGTCGCGTCTTCGTGCACCTTCAAAATATTCAACTTCAACGATTTCGCATGACGTGAATATTTTTTTCACTTTAGGCGTGTGCACAGCTTTATAAGTATATTGCAAGTTAAACAGAATGCTGATCTAGTAAACACGGATACGACGTCAAATTGTGAATTTGATGTATGCAAACTGTGCGATGACAACACCTACTGAACCGCAGGCCAACGAAACATCTTTAGCATGTGTCACCTCAGTATGTGTCATACATGTAATCCGCTATATTGGCAGATAACAATGAAGCATAATGAGAACTGAGCCCTTCCAACAGCTGCATTTATGTGCGTAGAATAAACTCAGAAGAAGAGGAAAAGGAGGAAAGTGTCGAGGTGGTCGTGGCAACAAAAAAGAGGCCAATTTCACGATCAGAGCCTGAGGTAAGTACTTATTAGCATTTACTAGCTAACTCTGTTTGTTTGGGTTTAGTTCACTTGGATCAGCGCTGCATTTTTACTGCTTGTTTTAGTAGATGTGGGTCATAGCAGCTGTTACACCGTCTGTGACCCTTTCTCACTATGTGACTAAAGACCACAGTTTCGGAGCGACGAGCTAAAGCTGTGTTCACACAGAAAGCGATGAACGCCACAAGATTACAAAGCTAACGTAAAGACGCGCTTTAACGTCAGGAAAAGCCAATCTTGCGACACACACGATGCAAATCATGTGATGTGGCGTCCATCACCTTACCACAGAACTTTTCAGGCGACATTGTGTGACGTTGTGTCATGCTGACCAATTAGCATCGAGATTCTCCCGACATCACTGACAACCTGACGGCACGAACGTTGCCAGACATTGCCGAATGGACATTGAATCAGACATGAGGGTCAAAACAGCTACCTAACCCTAAAAAAACCCCTAACCCTATAACACAACTTTAAACACCACAGGACTAAATTATGAACACAAACAGGACGCCGTTAATTTTTCCAATGTCTCTGGGACTTCCACAACTGATAGGGTGTGCCAACATGGTTACATCGGCCATAGTTTAGGACAGAAAACTGGAAGTCCCCTCCTCCTCTGAACGAGCAAATATGAGCAGGCTGAGTACTTAGCACGAATGACGCAATTGAGGATTTGATCCACGTATGATCAAGTGGTACGTTGCTGGCATTTCTGCGTTTACTGCTTTCTGTCTGAATGCTGTTTAAGACGTCTCTATGTTCAGTCAACTTTCACCTGGGACGTCCCAAAATGGCACAAAGCGCAGCGGGCTTTACTCTGACAGGTTAATCAAACAAAAAGAGGATGGCTTTATGTTGTTGTGTCATTCTGTTGTAAGGTGTCACTCACTGTAAGACAGTTCTTGAGTTATAGCATCAATCTTCTTTTTTTCATGTTTTCTAACTTGTGTAACTACTTGTAATGGTTGAGCAAATGTTGCATTATTTTTAACATCACGCACAATTTGCACTGGTTAAAATACTACAGTACTATATAATATTCTTAAAAGCATAAATCCTGGTTTGTACAGCCGGGCAGATTTGTTGTTTACTGTCTTCTTTTCTGTCTGTGAGAAAACCATCCACATCCTGTGACGCTTTAAGGAGACTTCACATTGAGCCCGCTTATGTCATCCTGTGTCCTACTTTTTTATTGGGTCTTAATAGGACACATTCATGGCACATACTTTCGTGTGTTATTGACATTACAGTGAACGCGCCGCCACAGCGAAGCGCTGGGGAAACATGACGTGAATTTTCCTCAATCGAGGTCATTCTAAACTGACAGAATCATATTACAGAGATATAACAGAATCACAAGGGGGCAAATTTCACTCCAGGTTGTCTTTGTGCTGTGTTTCACTTCCAAGTTCGCGTAATGCACATCAGTTTAGTCACTCGCTGCACTACACAGACTCCAGATGCAACCTCTGTGGTTTTCCTGCTCCTTGGCCATGGATCAAACCAGCTTTACACACCATGTGCTCCAACCACCAATCAGGTCACGACCTTGACCTCGGCATCTCAGCGAAAAGAAAATCCCTGTTCTCAACCCCTGAGAGTCACTCTGCATCAGCTGCACCCTCTACTGCCTCCACCGCTTTGCCTCCCCCCTTCACTCTTCACTTCACAGCTGATATAATTTCTCAAATTAGTGCCCACTTAGTGGGGATTTTGACAGATTCTGACGGGTCGGGAGAAGAAAGTCACCCCTCTTGTTGCAGACCGGCGTTCTATCAAACACTCTCTGACTAATTAGAGCAGCTTTAGTTCTTAATTCTCATGTCCTAATTAATCACTGCTAGTGTGATGCTGGCTTGACCCAAACCCAAAGCCAACCAGAGCGCAAGCCAACCTAAACAGACTGGACTGATGTGAAGCCAAGAAAAATAATAATGACAATGTGGCTACGTTAAAAAAAACAGAAGAAAAACGACTTTATCTAGATCTCACGAATCCAAAGTCAACTTACAAAAAGGCTGTTATTTGTTGATTTTTAAAAAAAATCATACTGGAAATATTTTGGTGGTGGCATTAGCAATTTAGTTGTGTGATTTTCAATTTGGTAGGATACAATGCACAGAATTCACAACACTCTAGCTCCCAAAAATATACCTTTTCTTTTATTTAATCACTGCATTAAAAACACACAATGTTTTGAGCCCGACCGGGCTCTTCATCATGAACTATACAATCATACAGTTCGGGTGTTCGTTATCAAACAAATTATCTGGAGTTTGTCAAAGAGAAAATCCAATTTCATGAAGGTATAAAAACAAGAAAACAAACAAAAAAATTAGAGAACAAAACAATACTTTGAATTCTGAATGGATGTTATAAATGAAAGCACACATGCCAGAATATCTGAATAAAGACAAAAGTGTTCAAATATATAATATCAATGCGTAAAGTGTTTCGACAAAAACATATAAAGGATTACTTGAACGGGATGAAAATACTCAAAAGAATGTTTTTATTTATCTATTTTTTTTAAACTTCTGAGTAAAGACCGTGGACAAAAATAAACTACCTAATGGAGACAAATTCGCAAATAAATTATATTGATGAATGAAGACTGAAGATGAAAATATATGTAATGGACTACTTAAAGGAGGCGAAAGTGCTCGAATAATTCAAATTCAGAAAAAGACTGTAGACAAAAAAAGATATATAAGTGACGACTTAGTTGGGTCAGAAGTGCTCAAATAAATAATGTTTGAAATTCTGATTGAGGACTGTCGACAAAAACATGGAAGAATATTAAAGAATCGCTGTGTGTGTGCCTACGCTTTTGTTTTTTTTTCTTCAGTATTTTTTTTTTTTCCTGATTTTGAATTTGATCATAAAGAATATCAGACTACGTGTGGATGCCTTGTGGTTAGTTGTACTGTGTGTGCTTCAAAATCATCCAAATACGTGACTGTACAAGCTGCACGTTTTTGCGGCATGGTTCAAGGATAAATCTGTCTTTTGGCCTCTATTGGCAGACATCATCATCGCAGGTCATGAGCAGCCATTGACCTTCCCACTTGTTGAGGAGCAGTGGGGAGGCTGTGGGCCAATTAAATAAGAGCGGACAGCCCGCTTCTACCGAGCACAGAGCGTCGGACAATTGCAGTTTAATAAAATGAATGCGGAGACAGGTGGGGGTTGCTGCTAATGAGGGACGCAGACAGGGGAAACTGCAGGGGAAAGTGTTCGCAATGATGAGGGGAGGGAAGGGTTGAGCCAGGCTAAAAAAGACCCCAAACAAAATGTGTTTTGATGGAGGGCCCCTTTTTGTCCTGTCATGGCCTCTTTGCCCTGCTTTCATCACAGCCAGTGGAGGGAAGCAAATGGGGCATAATAAGAGTCTAACGATCAAGCACATAGTGTGAAATTAGAAGAAACGTCTTCATTTTCACAGCTTTTCCTCTAGCTCTTTACAGCGAGTGCTTTAAAAGGGTGGTCATGTGTTTTAAGTAGAGAAGGTGGAGGTAACCCTGGTGGTGGATGTCAAGATGGATTAGTAAGTGGGGATGAGCTGCCCTCGGATGATGATGATGGAAACAAAAACTCCGGCTTTTTCTATCAAGAGTCTGTTATATTTGGAAAAAATGTTGTTTTTCTTGTTCTAAGCGCAGAAATAAACAGCCATAAGGCCCTGTGCATTACTGTAACATCAAATAAGTAAATAGACCAGAATGATCAAAGGCATTTTCCTAATAGCCAAACATGAACTAAATATTATCAGGAGCTACTTTGCATTTATGAAATATTTAGGCTTTTTTCAGTTATTAGACATATGGAAGACTTTAGGACTTCAAGGCAAATAGGAAGCAACGCGTTTTCACAAGGTACACAGGATGTGCCTCCTATTTCTGAGAAACAAACAACAAGAAAAGTACAAATACGTGACTGGCTCCAATCAATGTTTTAATAGTTTTTGTAAGGATCCTCGGCCTAATAATTCTGGATCAAACAGCGTTTGTTTTAACCTGCCCGTTTCAACCCGTCTGTTACTCCCAGCAGACCAAAACAAACACTAGACATGCACCTGCTCAGGATATCTGCTGCCTCATGGCAACAGTCCTTAAAGCTGAGGTAGGCAACATCTGGAAATCAAGCTAGCTGTAGCATGAGACTCCTAAAGAAGCAGCTCAGCTGTAGCCCCGCCCCTCACTGGCTCGTGTTTAGGTGTAGATTATGTGTATGTAGATATCGCCTTGATACGTCACTCTAGGCTGGGCGATATGGCAAAAATATCATTTTTAATGGCAGAATCACAATCTCTATTTTATCACAATTCTTTAGTTTTTCATATTGGTTAAGAGTATTTTACCAGTCACAGCACATTCAGGGCCACAGTTTTGCTTACCAACATATGGTCGGCTTTTATTTGGCAATTGATTTATGAACTATTGAACCGTAAAAATTACATGTAGAGTAAAAAACTCCAAACCAAGCAGATTCATTATTTCTCCCACACAGAAACAGCCAAGGCCACCAAAAATATTATGCCATTGTGTATAAACAGGCAAGTGAACAATGCGATTTCACAAAATTAGACCATTACATTTAAATCGAGAACAAACCACTTAAAAAAAAAAACACTAAGTGAATTTCCAGTAACTGAACTGACCAGCTGTAACTCAAACCTTTCTCCTGGTTCGTTTGTATTTAAACTGCGCGCCTGCTTGTGCTTAATCAAACACAACAAGCGTGATCTCTGCAGAGGCCATTGTCATCAGGTTTTGTGTTTGTCTCTCGTATAATTTTAAGTTTGTTCTGTAAGCTGAAGCCGCAATCTGCTGCAACACAGAACATTGGCATTTCTAGTCAGCAGCTTCCAAATTTGACACACCCACCACCAAGTGGACAGGGGTGTGAGTTTCTTTCTGTCAAAATGACGGACGGCCTTCAGAATTTTCCATCACTGTTAGTAAAAAAAAAACATAGATGACGGAAAATATTCAGTCAACGCGACCTAAACGTGACCTGACAATATTTCAAACTATTAACACAAAGAATCGTCACTTCACGTGTTCACTAATAACAAAAAGATGCCACACGGTGTCAACCTCGTTACACTATTGGCTCTCCAGCCTTTGGCCACGTTAGACAGGTAAATAAAACAATCATTTTGGACCCGACGACATTTTCCACTTAATTAATTGGCAATTACAATAATTTTCTTTCGGGAAAAGCAATAATTTTATTTCACACCTTTCTAAAAACTCTGTGGATGTATTGTCTTTACATATTATTCCTCTACCAATATAATATAATATAACAATTCTTTTATCTTAGCAAAACACGACTATAAGTACTATTTTATAATACTGGAAATGATACTTCAATTTATGACCGACCTAATTAGCATACAAGAACAATGCCGTACTGTCTCAGTCTGACAAATGCACACATGCTGTTTGTAATAATACAGGTCAGATCGGCATCAAACAGTCACGAGCAGCTGCCCTTGAACTGTTCCCAAAGCAAATTCCTGCACAGTAATCATCCTGCCGGTTTAACTGTCTCTGCTTTTTCGATAAAACTACTCTCTGATACCAGCCTTGGGTCCACTAACTGGAATGCCTGTAATTTATATTATGCTTGAGCAACAGTACTAAGAGGCAAATGCACTGCACGGAAGAGCCGTCCGAAGTGAATATGGTTTGTGGTGATTAGATCACGGCAGGGCTACTGAAGTCCGCCATAATTCACTTCTCCTCTCTTCCTGAGACGTTACACAAGGTGATACAGTTCAGTGACCCTCACCGAGGATGAGCTTCAGAATCAATATCTCCTCTGCCACTCCAGGAGACTGACGAAAAAGTTCAGCTGACCTGCAATCCATATGTCTCCATGACAGCAGGACTCTGCTTTATCAGTACAGCCAAGCAGAACACGCTGTCGAGGCTGAATTATAGACTAGAGTTCCCTCCACAGCCGAGAACATTGGCCAAAGACAGCCTTCATTCACCGGCCCAATGATAAAATCCTCCCTTGGACCTCTTTCTGACAACTATTTACCAAATTTCTCCATGGGGAAACATTGTTCCAGTACTACTCTACGCTTTCATATTTAAAATTAACATCTCGTCCACACAAATGATACATATTATTTACTCCAAAACAACTTTAAAGTTGGCAAGCACAGGAGGGTTTAGTGTTTTATACTAAAGTACCTAAATCTGTAGGTATTGCAGTGATAACCTTCGGGTCATTTCAGACCAAATCAGCAGCTGCGACGCTCACCGCAGGTTTGTGTAAAAGTGTGGGAGATGGGCGCAACCACTGCCTGATCCGACCACCCACATTAAAATGAATTGAATTTTTGCTGCAACTTTTGATTTTAGTTTGAATGGAGCCTTAAAGAGACAGCCTTCCCAAAAAAAGAACATTCAGTCATTATCTACTCATCCTCGTGCGGATGGAAGGTTGAGCGAAGTTTTGAAGTCCAAAAAACACTGCTGGAGTTTCACAGGAAAACGGTGTTGCTGTTAATTCCTAAATAATTGCAACTACAGACCTGTTGACAAGCTACCTAAAGTCCTTTATATTCTACTGCTACTTTTTTATTCTTTCAAAAAAACATAAGCCTTAAGGTCTTTTCACACCGCCGCACGGCTACTCGCCATCCCCAGTCCTTTCACTGGGGGAAGGGCAGCAGAGGGGAGGCGGTTTCAAAAGCGGCGGATCAAGAAACGGTTACCGACCGTGTGCACTTGCACAGGTTTTGCCCTGCCGCTCAGAGTTTATCGTATTGAACTTCTGGCGGCAGTTAATCAAATAAAAAGGTCGGCAAAGCGGACCTCCAGTCTTCAGCAAATGTGGGTGCTAGCTAACCTTAGCAACCATTTGCTAAAGATACAACTTTTTTTCTTTGTTCGTTTTAACAAACTTAATCACCTCTAGCCATGTCCTCTTTTCTTTCTCATTGCTACAAAAACATCAGGATGAAAGTTCGATGGCTTCCTTTTTTTTTAACTCGATTTGTTTAAACAACACGGGACACAGCACAGATTTTAGGCACTGTGGATCTTAAAGCAAACACAGATGAGCCAACAGTGTTGCTGCCCCAGCTGTACAACACAGCTCTACTGTCATACCAAAAAATCAAAGAAAATCTGTAAGTGGCGCAACATCTTGTACCTTGTGTGTACTACTGTCCTAATGCCAAGTCTTTCACCAAAGCATCTCCACAGTACCTCCACGCTGAACTTTATAGTTTTACAATTATAAGGCTGCAACTAATGATTATTTTCATTATTGATGCCGATTATTTTTACAATTAACAATCAACTCCGTGAAATGTTAAAAAAAAAAGAGTAAAAATGCTCATCTTAATTTTCCCAGAGCCCGATGCGACGTCCTCACACTGCTTCCTTTGTCCAAACAGCAGTCGGAAACACAAAGACTCCTCACACAGAGAAGCAGCAAATCCTCACATGCAATTCTCTTTATTTTCTTTCTTCCAAAAATGACTTAAGTTTGATTATCAAAATAGCTGGCAATTAATTTTAATTGATTATTCGATTAACTGTTGCAGCTCTAAACTATAATAGGACAAACAGAGCAGAACACAGCCTGTTTTATTGGTGAGAACAGAGTGACGCATCAGTCGTCACTGGTTCGAACATACTGTCAGAACACTCAAGAGATTTACCGGCATCATCACTTCCACATAACATGAACTGTGCATTTATCACGTCTTGTCACTGCAGTGTCTGAATTAACCTGACCTAGCGTCACGATCGCATATTACTGCTTTATCACTGACAAAAGTAAATAAATTATTCACACAAAAGCCGGGATAGAGATCCTGTGGAAAACTCTCCAGGCGCAGTCGCCCCATTTGCAGTTGTGGGAAATCTGTCAGAGCAGGAGCGCCTTCCCTGGAGGGACAGAGGACAAATGACACCCACTCTCTGCATTCAATTACGACGACAGAGGCCATGGGAGCCGAATCCGGCAGGAGAGCGGGACTCACAGAGAGGAGAGACTCACACACACAAACAGACTTAAGTAGAACTGTCTGCTGCAGTCAGCTCCAATTACCACTGTCCACTACTAATGCACAACATGTGAGACTGCTAGAACAATTCAATCTTTAACCCCATCCCGCAACGTTACATGTGGATTATGTTCGCGTATGTCTTTGCATAATTCTAAAGTACAATTTTCCAGACTTTAACTGTGAATCACAGTCACTAATTAGTGGTTACCTTAAATCCCAGTGAGACCTGTTAAGTCAAATATGTTCAACAAATTACTTTTAAAGAAAAAGAAAGGCTGCGTGTAAAAAAAAAAAACAAGCGTGCTGGTCTGCCACACATGCCTACAATTATATGTAAACAACCTCAAACTTATTCCAAAGGAATTCTAATACAAAAACACGATGTCTTTGAAATCAAAAGGAGCTGGTTTGTTTCCAAACACGACAGAAGATCCACAGCATACCGCCTTCCAGGAAAACCCTCCCGTGTGCCGTGTCCCCAAGTGACACTGGATTTATCCTGGCGCAGCAGATTATGGCACATCCATAGTGATAACTTAACCCGCACACACATACCGCCTCATTGCGTCCCGTGCCTATGCAGGAGACGTCCGTTTTCCTTCCACGGGAGCTCCGTGCGCTCCCTGTGGCCATGAGTCTGGATCTAAATGGCCGCCGTTGTCGGCACTTGAGAGCAGAGGGCAGCGGGTCAGGAGGTCTGGCCTGATGTTCACACATCTCTCATCTCCACTTGAGAGGAAAACATCGACCACTTAACCCCGCTCGGCTAGCGGGCTATACATTAGCTCCGTGTCACATGGCAGATTTTCAGCGGGTCGGGATCTGTCAGGAACCTCCGAAAGACGGCACACACAGGTTTCTGTGCAAATGCTGAGCATGCATGAGATGATCTGATATATCTACATCTACAAATGCTGACTTGTTGGGAAACTTCCCCTGATACTTCGGCAATCACACACCAGAGGATGTGTAGTAACATCATGTGAGCGCGACGGTGACGCCGCTGGGACCATAACTATTACCAATTCCATCAAATGTAGAATTCAAATTTATTTATCTTGTGAGACATTCAGCTCTCAAAATTAGGACGGCACATTTTTGAAAAAATATCTAATTGCGATGATGATTGATTTGCAATATGAGGGGGACTTATCATTTTTACATTCTTATCCTCATTATCATTAAAAAAAGCTATTAACATGACAGTGTGATTACTGCAGGGATCTCTACCAAACAAAGATATTTTCTGAAGTCTGTACAATACGACGTAAGGGCCAGGAAAGCTCTGCAGCGCCACAATATTTGAGTTAAGTGATATTTTTGACACACATTTCTCCTTTAACATAATTGCGCCGAGATGTGATTTGAAAATTGCAGTGGGCCATAATGTGATACGGATTAGATTTCGATTAAATGTGCAGCCCTACTCCAAATGAAAATGCTATTTGCCAGGGTTATCCCTGTTACCATGGAAATACATGGGGTCTGACAAATATACGGAAAACAATCAGTCATGATGGTGGGTTCGTATGTGTAACGTAACCTAGTTTACTACTTTAGGAAGTAGTCGGACCCTGAGTAAAAAAAACTACAACCAAGAGGTTTTCTAGTTCTAGATAATGAGCTCTGAGGTGCACTAATGCTTTGTGAGGTCGCAGAATTTCCCACACTGAATAAATAAAGCACAAATAAACACAAAAATTCCTACCAACATCATATCAACTATTATATAATTAATGCATCTGCTGGAAAAAAAAAGTCTACAAAAGACAGATGTAGCTTTTATGACTGCAACATGTCACTGACACAGATGATGGAGGACGGCAAACGCTTCAATCACTCCAGAGTGTTAAAAACCCCCAAAAGTCGCAATTAAGTGAAAAAAGACGGAGAGGAGATAAGTAGAGTGGAGGATCTTGTGTTAAAATGGACTATTTTTGCTTTCGCCCAAGCATAAATCGAAAACATTGTGCAACACTTTCATTCCTGTTCCTGACACTTACTCACGTTTTGAGCGACGAAGAATAAACTGGCTTTCAGTCGTGTTGTCATGCTGATTTGAGCACATTCTAAATTCCTTGTTGACCAATCAGATTGCTTGGTAGGAACTATTTGATGTATAATTTCTTTGTATAAATTATCACTGTTTGCTCTGTGTTCAGAGTTCTCAAAGCTGCCTAAAGACAAAATCCACATGATAAATCATCAATAGTGACTGCAGCAGCTTCCATGTGGGCGGACTGAGTCATGTGACGTGTATTTTACATTGCCAGAATCTAGCGTTAGTCAGAGAGGACGGCAAGTTACTAAAACCGCCCCAGGACAAATTCTTTTTTTGGTAAACATTGGACTTGAGTTCGTGTTTTCTGCATTGCTATCAAACGAGAAGATGTCTTGTCTCGCTCTTCTGGCTCAGGGACAACACAAGTCTGGCTCTCATTTTACATGATTAAAAGGAAGAACCGCTTGGCCACGCAAAGAGGTGGTTAGAAAACTTGATTTACAGGAGCTGTACTGTTAGATTGTTTTACACAAATCACTTACAAAAACCTACTGCTGGAAGTTGGTTTTCCA
>JAQLOL010000012.1:6210112-6229585 GCA_029783665.1 Naso thynnoides
ACCTACTGTTGGAAGTTGGTTTTCCAGCTGCACTTTAAGAACTTTCTTAGGATAATAATTGGATAGGCAAAATAGTCACGTACGCTGTAAAATAAAATTGTGGAATAGCACCACCTGCCATAACATCTCTGACTTGAAATCACACTGTTACTTGTTTGCATTTCCATTGTTTCGCAAAATATCACATGTCAAGTTAGGATATATTTCATGAAGCTGTACAGAGTAGTGAAAGCCAACTGCTGGTGCGGCGCTCTGCTGGATGTTACTGATCCACCGGTTAAGCCCATGAAGGCGTGCATATATATGTGTAAGACAATAGCTTCTGTAAAGCACCTCTTGCTGTTATACTGAGAGGGAGCGTGAGCTCTGTTTCCACACCTGTTGCCCTGGGCCATAAGGGACAAGCTATCTCCGTCGCTCTCACTCTTCACTTTCCAATGGCCGGTGCTTTTGACGAGCTCAGCCGTATCATCTTAAAACTTCAGTGCCCACGCTGATAAGCCAACCTATACCTAACTTAATCCAGGGGTTTAAGGACTTGTTCGCATTTCACTGCGCCCCAAAAGAGGGATATATGGTCAATGCATATGGAGGTTTTCGGAGCAAGGAGCACAGAATAATCTGAAGTCAAAGAAAGGTGACGAGAGCACACAGAGTGCCAAAGGCCCGCCATTCTACTTCCTGTCCATGAGGACCTAAATTCAGAAAAGAAAAAAAAAAGTGATTTGGCAAGAAAGAAATTAATTTCTGGTCCCTTTTGCCTTGTGTGCCATGAGTTACACATATGATCATTGGCAATTTGATGGATAATTCTTTACGTCAAGAAAGTCATCAAAACAGCGGAGTGAAGCAACAGCGGCGGTGGCCTACATGTTAGAGAAACGAGCTTGTGTTCGGAAGGTCACCAGTTCAAACCCCTGAGCGGCAGGATTTATGTGGGTGGTAAAAGTGAAGGGCACTGCTTGCCCCGCTCGCTTTCCACCAGTGAGGGCCCTTGAGCGAGGGCCTTAACCCCATTTGCTCCAGTGAAGCTGCTCAGTGGCTGCAGAAAAGGTGTGAATGTGTTCAGGGCGTCCCTGGAAAAGAGAGCTTCCTCTAAGCGGAAGCCCCTGAATAAATAAGGGTTAAAAAAAAACAAACACTTTTTTTGTGAACCACGTCTCTCGTCTCGCACATTTTAAGTCACCAACTCTAACATGGCTGTTACATTAGCACAGTTTTTTTTTTTCATTTCTTTAGAATGATCATCATCACAGGCATGGGCACGTTGTTAGGACGTCACTTATTCTACAATCGGGTGTGTCGTCTTTCTAGGTACGCAGTTTAAAGTCTTCAGCAGTTGTGTGATAAACTGCGACTTCCTTGACTTGGAAAATTATCTTTTAAATTGACACACATATTTGAGATTGGCAGTACAACTTAAATGGCTCACAAAGTCTCATGAGCTCTGCTGCGAGGGGCGTGACTTAGCCACTCTGTCCAGAATTCCTTGTAGATAACTGTTTCAGTAAAATCAAATGTGGAGATATTTGATTTGGAAGAGAAAACTGCCACACAATCAGGCCGCACACCACATGTCTCTGGAACACAAGTGACTGGTGTCAAGCTTAAAAGTCTTTATTTTGATGTTTGGACCTTAATTTTATCTCATTTGAGCCAGAGGGGGGGATTTTTCACTGCATGAACTAGTTTGTTGCAGTGGTCTTGGTATTCAACTTTTCAGTCTGGAGTTCCTACTTAGTATTAAATCTGATTATGAAATGTGGGTTGAGGGAATGTTTTGCTGATTCTAACGTTTTGCAGAGATGAAAGGAGGATGTGAAGTAAACTGTCTTTGGAGTCGGTAAGCGTGCGTAAGCGCTCTCTGTGCCGAGTGGATCCAGAGCTGGCGAGAGAAAAAGAAAACCAGGCAACTCTTCACTTTGGTATTGATTGTAGGAATTAGCAAGGAGGAGGCGGCATGCCCTCAGGTCGCAAGAGATGGAGTTATCTTAAATTATTGCTGAACAACTTTGAAGTTGTATCATGGAACAGTTGAAGGCCAGCTCTCAATACTTACATTTCTCGCTTATTTTTTAGTGCAAAGAGACGCAGCATGGTCGAGTATAATTCAAACCATCTTTAATACAAACCACAGAAGCGTAAATAATTGAATAAAATCGGCAGTGGTTTTTTGAAACGCACCAGCAAATAAGTCTACAACATTTTTTCTCTCTGTTGGACTCATTCTAAGAAGTCTAAATCTTGTGGTGGGGAAAGAAGTGAAGGAGGCTGAGACTCTGGGTTTGGCTGGCTTTTAGCAGGGCGAGCTTGCATGTGGCTGGGAGGAATCAATGCCCTGGCGAACCTTGTGGAAATACTGTGCATCAAACAGCAGCAGGGCCTACCTCACCTAACACATTACTCTGAGTCTGGCAAATGAAAACCGAGTTCTCAAGGTTTCGATCGTTCATTCTTACTGTGTTTGTCATGAACCGGAAAGTTCAGATGAGGTTAAAAAGCTCAAATCTGGATCATTTCCGGAAGAAAAACCAAAAAGACAATGAGCTTTTGAATATATATAAAAGACATATGCACCTTTGTGGAACTATTGTTCAAATGTGAAAGTATCTGCTCTTCAATTTCTAGACCAAATTAAAAAAATCTTTTACAACAACACAGGGATTACAGACACAGACAAAAAAACACACTGTTAAATTAAGACGATTTTCTTTAAACTCTGCAGTTGGACTGAAGGGGGAAATGATCGGGCTCACTCCAGAAACCAGCAGGCTCAATAACTGATCTCTGACCTCAGAGTGAGAAACCAAAACACAGAGAAATAACGTCATCATGGCGGACTGAGCAAATTCACACATTAGCTGAACTTTGACATCTAACAAAAGAAAGGGGACACCACATCACGTTTCTTTGCCACAATAGATAAAGAAATTGTCATTATCATACTATCAATTAGCAAATCATTTAATTAAATCTTCGTTTTCAGAAGCCGACTGTGGTGAAATTGGAGCTTGTCACTTACGCTATTGTCACTTGACCCTGACACAGGGTAGACCGTCCAGCCGAGCTCCGCTGTTGCTGTGGTGGAGTCCATAAGTGTCTCTGTAAGTGAAGAGAAGCTGGGGTCAGATAATGTGACAGCGTGAAAATCTCACTGCAGTTCAATAAAAATCTCAAGTCATACAAACGTTTTCAGAAGAGGAGTGTGTATTTTGATATAAAATCCCACAAAACAGAGCCAGAGGGGACGTGTTTACATTTTGTGTGAGCAGCTTTAATTAAAAATGCTAAATTATATGAGATATCAATAATTTAAACGAAAAACAACATTTTTTTCAGCTACATTTTTTGCTAACAAACAGGAACCAAGCTTCAAATTTTTAAATATGACCTGTTTTTTATTCTTTTTTTTTTTCCAGCAAAAGCAGATTTAAGTCACACACAAAACACAATTTGCTGTCTCAAGATGTCTCAATCAATCCACTTATAAATTACCAGATAAACAGAAAGTCGACAACCATTTTGACAAACTGTTGAACTCTAAGCAAAGTCGAAGAAAGAAAAATAAAGAAAAGAAAAGTGCTGGTTAAGGTTTCTGCCATAAAAGAAATTAAATTTGTCTTATGAAATCATTTTAAAACATTTTTGATTTTTGGTCGGACTAAACTTGCACGGATGTCATTTTGAGCTTCAGGATGTTTTAATTGAATATTTTTGCTATTTTTTGCTAAATTTAAAAAAAAAAAAAGGTGTTAAAAATGACAAAATTGACACATTAATCAAGGGCCTGCTTTGAGCAGCTGGTTTAAACGCCTGTAATTTCACATGAGGTCAACAGAACTATGCCATCATCAATATGACGTGCAGGAAAAACAACAGGCTGGAAAAGAAAATCTCCACGACCACCATATATATATATATGCCTTGGATTAGCCGGTGGAAAGAAACACCCCTGGTAATTGGGGTCAAAGAAAATGTGCCTCCTGTCTGTCATGAGGTCCTCGGTGGCACACATTCCACCAGTCTGACCCAGCCGTCCATCATCCACTTACTGAACCGTTCGTACTGTCACCTCCTCTCCCTCCTCTCCCTCTCCTGCCCTCTGCACCCGTTTCCAGTCCTGACGTTATCTCCTCTCTGCCTCTCTCTGCAGGCATCAGAGGGCAGCTCTAATGAATTTCTCCTGCTGATGAGGGCGGGCCGTGTCAGTCTTGTGCTGCAGTGCTGAGCTGCAGCAGATGGAGGGAGCATTCATCAGGTTCGAGGCGTCAGCTGCAACTCCAAAATGCCACAGAGGGATTTAAAGGCCCCCTCAACAAACACGACTACTAAGCTTAGCTTAGGTCACAGGCCCGCTGAACAAAAGCACGCTGCTCTGGATCTTCATTTAAACTGCGATATGGACGGGCTGAATTGGTTCATTTAGAGCGGATTCTAGTACAGAAATGGAAAGAGTCCAGGGGCATTTCTAAGGAGTGGCCAGGGGTGGCACAGGCCCCCCTGTGATCTGACCGGTCACCCTCGGTGCCACCCCATCTGACGGGTTATCTGCGGGCCTGCTGACGGTCTGATGAGCAAAGGTGCCATTCTTTCTAAAACCTGAGAGGCAGTAAAAGCTCGTCATAAGTTTTGCACCATTTCGTACGATAAATATTTTTATCATTTGTTGAAGTTTTGGTCTTATTTGTCAGAGTAGCTAGGCTTCCTTTTTATTCTGTTGGTATTTTATACTATGATTGTATTTTCAAAGGTGCGGTTTCTCTATTTGTTTTTAGCCAATTCTTTTAAGTGCAGTTTCTCAAAAGAATAACAGATGGAAGTTTTACATTACATTTGTACGGTACCAGCCACTCTGTGTTGTGATTGGTTGGTCTATTTATCTTTTAAATTAAACTTTAAACACTGTAATGTCAGTAAATGTAAGTGGATATGGGTAGTGGGGACAAAAATTGGAAATTAATGCTATTTAGAAACTAGTATGTGCATGTGCACGCCTGTTGGCGATTGACATATCGCCAAATCCCACGTGCACCCTCCGGGGCCACCCCAGTGAAAAAAGTCTTGACACGCCTCTGAAAGAGTCCCTAAATCTGATACGTTTTTTTTTAAATGTATTACAGATAATGAATGGGAAAAAACTGCAACAAGCAGATGTGACGTTGCGTCTTACAGGATTTTGCTTAACGTTGACTGTGTGTGCAGCTTTCTACAATCTCATGCGATACTTCAGAGACTTCCAGTTGTTTCATAACCCTGGAATTCCTCTGATTTATATTCCAGCAAAAGCCGCAGCTTTTAATTAGCAGGCTCCACACGCATTGGTTTATTTAAGGGCCTTCTGCTGACTTTCCACATCTCACCAGCACTCACAAGGCATAATACTAGATTTCACATCCTATTCAGTTATCACAAAGCCCAAATCGTATAATTAGGCAGATGAAACTGCAATTGAGCAGCTATTGATAACCTTGTGTGTGACTCAGAGCCGAGCAGCCTACATGGGTGTTAGCAGTGAAATGGTAATTATGCCCCATAATGATAACGATAATTAGTGGAGGAGTAAAGTGAGAATAATGAACCCCCTATGTGGTGGTTTAAGAAGTGTTGAGGGGGAATGGGAACCAAATTTCCACAGAAATGTGTCACATGGACCAGGTGACACTAAATTCTCATTCATCCTCCTCCTGTTTCTCCTCCTATCCCACACTCTCTCCCTTCCTGTTCTTCTTTCTCTACTTAACCCTCCCTTCTCCTGTTTTTATCTCTTCCTCCTCCTTCCCTCGCACAGACCGTCTCTCTCTCCCTCCCCACTCTTTCTTCCTCTATCAGCAGCCCACATGCTGGACAGCCTCGGCCTGAAAGACTGATCGCTTGTCTTCCTCCTGCTGTCTGCACTTCAGTCCTGGCAGAGACACCGATTCATTACCTCCTGTGGAGCAGAGCAGCACATAGCTCACCACTGTCAGCCACTTCCGTGTTCTCCGTCCGAACCTCCAGCCGCGGCCGAGCGCGGCTGCTCAGCAAGACACGTGGGCTGATAATTAGGAGGACAGGGTGCGGAGGTCTCAGCCTAAATCCAGCCACAAGCATCAATTATGTGTGTTTGTTTTGCATTTTGATCTTGATGTCAACCGTTTGTTTTCCTACTCAAGTAAATGGCAGTGATGTCATAGAATAATTAATAGTCTGCACTACAGACGCACTGTTTAGGTGTGTATGTGGTTTTATCACAAGCAGCACAACACACTGTGACAATACACGAGTTGTTTTATGATACCAGGTTGTGATTGTTCCGCCCCAAGGACAACCGGTGAGTTTAAACCAAGGCAGCACTCAAACCATTACGCTGGGCGAAATAAAAAATATAACTGTTACCGTTGCTCTGCGTGAGGTGGAGTGGACATACACAACTGGCTGTGTCTCGACGCTGTACTCCGCATGTTACTGGAGGAGATCACTGGGGGCCACGGCGCAGCGCTCAGATCACACAAAATCTCAGGATTTGCCAAGAAAAAAGAAGTTGCCACGCGAATGCTTGCACAAAGTCAAAAGAAAATATATCTCTAGTTCGAGGGTTTGCTAAATTGCTCATCTATTTTTTTTTAATTGAAACAAAAATTGCTTCGTGCAGGCTCTGGTAGGCAGGATCGTGTTTGGACACTTTCAAATGCATTTGTGTAAAAACGATTTGGATGGGAAGAACTCGCGGTGGCACTTTCCCATTTACATGATTTGTACCGAATAAAGTTCTCCTCTGGCTTGGTTTCACTTTAAGGGAACTGTCATTAGTACTGGTATGATCATTTTTTTTAAGATGAAGGCCAGCTGTAATTATTCGAGCGGCGATGGAGAGAGATGCGAAAAGTTGAACCGTTTTGAGCTCGAGGAAAAACGGCAGCTGAGGGCAGCGGCAATATTTCACTGCCTACACGAACAAAGACGTGTTTTTAAATATGAAAAATGAATGTTTTTTTTTTTTTTTAAATGACAGGGAATATTAACAGTATTACAGTAAATAATTAAAGCTTGGATGTCATTTCTCTTTTTTCAAACTTGATATATACTCGACTGTGGAGGGGGCCTATGAATATGCAATGAGACCTACAAGTCTAAGAAAAGCCTACTAGGCTGAGAGTGCTTCCTCCAACACTTCCTGAGACTAAGGGGAGAGTTTAGTGCTGATCTGGGAGAGAGCTCTCCAGTGAGAGGCTGTTTGAAGTGACAGGCGTGGGGGGAGGAGAGGCGTCGGGAGGGGGGGTTGGTACTACAACAACACTCTTCTTTTCTAAGAGGGGTCAGTGCTGCATCTCGGCTTTCTAAAGAAAGCAACAGCATTTTCAATGAGGGACACAGAGAAGAGCTATTCACAGAAAAAGACATTTCGGCTCAAACAACCACAGCGAGTAAGAAAATCAGCATTTAACACAGACGGAAACAAAGGCTTGAGACTGTAAAAGCTACCTACAAATCACTGTGTTGTTGAATTCATGAATGTAAGCAGACAGGACAACACGAGAGCATCTTTACTTCGTATTAACACGTTGTGCTGCATTTGAAAAGTGTTCGTGCCAACTGTTTCTCTACACAAGTGACTGTTTGCTCTTCCTTTTTTTCCCCCGTCTGCCTGTTTCTCAGTATTTGCAGTCAGTTTATGACCGTGACTGGCCATTCATGTTTATTTCATGCCACTTTTTTTTTTCTTGAAATTTGGATATTTGTTCGAACGTGGAGTGAAAAGTACATATTTAATAGTCACTTAATAGCCACTTTTAATCCGTTCGACCCTAATTTTTTTGAAAAAGTGACAGCTCTAGTATGGAAATCCGGTTTTGAGAACTAGACGGCCCATTAGTTCGAGCAAACACACAGATTTCTGTCGTCTGATTGATTGATGGGAACTTTCTCTACTGTCATGACTCATCCCTCAACAAAACCTTCCAACTCATACACCTTTTCCTCAGGCAGGCAACGCTAACAAGTGCTTTTTTTGTTTTTCAATCACAGGCACAAACATGCTGGTGCGTGCTTGTATGTAATCATTGTGTTTAATGGTTGACTTCGGATGTTTCTCTGTGACTCTCTTTTTCTCTGCATGAAGAATCCAACCGACAAATTGCTTTGCAACTTCTTGCATCACTATTGAGGAAAAACTCTGCATAAAAATTGGTTTGACATGGCAGTTCGAATTGGAATCAAAGAGAATATACCAATTTTCTAACAAACTAGCCTATATTTAGGGCCTCCAGTTTAATGAGGGTATTTCAAAGAAGCAATTGACCTCCAGAACAGCGTGAAGCAGCTTAGAGGCATGACTTCGTTTTATCTTTCTCACCAGCAGAACTGTAGCCTCAGCTCTCTATGGAACAAATCCCTTAACATTCAATTTTACATCGACATAAACCACATTATGGTGCCTCCATGGCTGTGATAATGTCAGCTAGAGGGACTCAAATGCAGCTAAACATTCTGCCCATAAAAGCCATGCTGGGTAAAGTTGAGTTTAACCGCTGCCGAGGGGCGCAAGTGCATTTACTTGCATTTCACTAAACACCTGAAACCAAAGTATTTGATGGTAAATGTGGGTAGATTGCGGTATGCAGAGTAACATGAGCGTGCTGTTCATTGTGCTAAAAACAGAGCCTTATATAGTGGACCAGTCATGGAAATCTGCCCAGATTATGGGGCAAGGCAATGATATACCCCTGAGGGAGCCAGTGCAAGTGCAGAGACGTGATTCATAGCTTTAATGATGGACAGGGCTACTGTATGGCCTGTTGGAAAGAATAACAGTCTGTTTCATTTAAAGGGAAGAAGTGGATGGAGCCCCAGGTCCAGAGCAACTTAGCTCAACTTATCTGTCACCACAGGCTGGGCCCACTGACATACAGCGGGGCTCCCACCATTGTCACATCACAGCATATCCCTGAGTGTCAAACAAATTCTTAATCCAGCCTTTACAATGAACAGAGACTTTGTAAACCATGTGCCACTGGCCCAGACCCTAGAGGCTTTTTTTTTTTTTTTCCCTTCTTCATTTTCAAGAGTAACAGGCAGGCTGGCACACAGCCCTGGAATCCCAGGGTGCTACCGGGTGCCTCACTGGTGAGACATCACTCTGTCACCGAGATTTATGTGGTGTGGAGGTTACTGTCGAGTCCTGAAAAGGCACGTTCGGAGTTTGGTCGATGATGTAGGTGTTTCGGAGAGTGATGAGGTGGGGCTCAAAGTTTAGCCCCACCTCATCAAGGCTGCAGAGCGGTGTGTTTTCCAAGGCAAGGGAAGATGAGGGAGGAAGCCGGGTAGTTGATTTTGGCAAAGGACAGTGCAGTCAGTGTGAAATATGGTACCACACACACAAACACTAAGGCACAGAAAGGAGAGCGCTCTCAGAGCACCAACCGTTGACAGAATGATACAGCATGGCGTTCCCAGGGGCCTCAAGCAGGATGTACGACAGTAATCCCTACACAGCCGAGCTGCGTTATCAGTCAGTGCAACTTAACTTGTCAGCGAGGCCAGAGGGCAATCCTAAAACAAATGTAAGAGACGCAAAAACTACGACTTGATGTATGACTGAAAAACTGTCAGGTCCTCAAATGGCTCTGAAGGACTTTCACTGCATCTTTAGGATTTTTTATTTTTTTAATAACAGAACACAGAGCAGTTTTATATGCTGCTGTGTTCCTGCGTCTTTTACCATATATGCCATCTTTGTTTTTTTGCCATTTATGTTCGTTGCAGACCAAATTTAAGTTAAAATGATACTATTAATAACAGGTAATTTAGCAAATAAAATAAATAATGCTTTATGCTCATAATTTAAGCACTGGCCCAAATAAAAGAATATAACTTCTTTTTTTCTGGATATTAACTTTGAAGATAAGACATGTTCCAAATCGATCCCGCTCATCACTTCTGGGCGCGTGGACATGTGTGGTGGTGACTGTGTCTGCCGAGCCCCGCCCTCTGCCTGATCTGGATGTTTTGGTTAATTCAGGACATTTCTGAGCAGTCTGAGGGGCTTTTCTCCCGTCAATGACAGCACGCACAAGAAGCAGGGAGGGGATGAAACAAAGCAACTGGACGACATTCAGACCCAAGAAATGGCAGATGTGGACGTAGCGGCCTTGTAAGGCGAGACGTCAGGATCATTCAAAATGAGAGTGTGTTTCAGTTCGGCTTTCAGCTGCTTTTGAGCAACGAAGGAGAGGCTGAAACTGAAACCTGCGGTGACTACACTAATGCTAAGGCTAGCGCAAGTCTACGCATTCTGCAGTAGCTGCTACCAAACTCTGATTAAACACTCCGCAGGGCACCCAAAGCGAGCTGAACATGACGACAGTCTAGTGAGGTGAATTCCAGTGTTCGCTGCATGATTTTATAAGTCGAATTACGGCTGAATTTCTGTAATTTGTGGCTGCTTAGGCCTTAGCAGAAACAGGAAGTAAACGACTTTAAGTAGCTCCAATGGTCTGTCACTACAAAGTTACACTGCTGACTGCTGGACTGGCATGCTAACTACAGCGCTTTTTGGTTATTTATGTAAACATGGATATTTTTAAAGACGCAAAGAAATGACTTTTCCGTTTTGAATAGTTCTCCTCTGGTCCAAATGTGGCCCAAATCACCTCTGGCAGGAAAAACTCCTCTTTAACAATCCACTATTTCATGAATGACTGCAGGTTACTTCCTGAAACTGTCACTGTCATATCTCCCATACGATTACAACACTCCAGTGGCACGCCAATCATCTGAAAGTAAAGCGTTTCCTTCCATTTGTCGAAATGTGTTTTTGCTATTAGTAGTACCCATAGGTGTATCATTAGTGTACTCTCACCATTAAAATGTAATTAGTTTTGAGTGACACCGTATTTCATGGCAGAGAGACATCAATGTAAGCAGTAAATTGCGAGTGGGAACAGTCACCTGGCCAACCATACCCTGTGTGAAAGAAACCTGGCCAATAACACAGACCGGAGGATTTATAGCTACGCTTTCCATATTTCCCAAATCCCCGACAACCCACCGAGACCTGTTTAACAGATCGGTACATTTTAAATTCAGTGGTGGAAAATTCTGTAAAAGTGAGTCCCACATTTTTATAAGCAGCAGCTGAAGCAAACCTGTATGATTGAAAAAAAGCCGCAGAATGACATTCATCTATCCATGCAATCACTTTAAGTGCTGTATGAGCACCGTGATGCTCATCTATGGGTGCGGTGGAAATACCTGCAGCAAAGTTAGACAGACATGTACAAACCACTTTCCATCAAAGTGACAGCCTTTCAGATACCACGACAAATTGACTTGAAGGAAAAAATCACCGCACGGCTTCCACGCCTTGCCTGCAAGCCCTTAGTTAAAAATGAATGATTAAAAATGTGCTGTACACAGCTTAAACACATGAATGAATCCTTTATTTCACAGATGTGTGGTCCCCGGCTTCAGATGAAGAATTTTTCTTTTCTCTCTGTCTGTCTTTCTCATTTTCTCAGTCCCTCTCTCTCACCCTCCCTGGTTCTTGATTAGGCTGTGCAGCTAATAACAGAACTACAAGCCCTGCAGGAGCAATGAGACCACGATATGCTTGTATTAGCCCAAAAGACAAGATGTTCCTCCCAGCTTAAAACACACTAAACTGGAACTGTGGGAGCAAAGGGACCCCGTTTCCCCGCCTTATTTGTCCTACATGAGATGATGTCTGCGGCAGTCAAGGGAGTAGCTATCTCCATGCCAACAGTTTTGATTGGCAGCTCCGACAAATTGTGGGTTACTGGAGGAGGTGGGTGACACCAGCTGAAAACTGTGAGGGAGACGTAATGGAGGTGAATAAAGTGAAGAATACTGCGAACCACCCAGCTGTTTTTCAGCGCCACAGGAAATCAACTTCTGTTTTAAAAGAAAGTCTAATGCTGCGTTCAAGATTGCGTACTTGTGTAATGAACACTTTTTTTTTTTTGAGTGCGTTAATTGCACGAAGTGCATTCACACTGAGTATGCGAAAAATGTAGTATACTACTCGCACACTCAAAACGGTCCAAAAATTGAGTGTGGGATGATGGACACTTCACACCCTTAACATCCACTTTTGCTTTGTGGCCTAAATATAAAAATCTATAGCATGTCCACACTGACTTAAATTCATACATTTAAATCAACATGCACAGTGCTAAGAACCTCTTAAAACTCTTACGGCCTACAAACGTCATACTGGTGATGTAGTGGAAGCAACGTCACAAACTTCTCAACTCTCAAAACGGCGGCAGGGATTACAGCCAAGAGTTTTCTCGCACCACCGACCTGGCGACCGTCACTAATGTTTGTTGGGTCTTGATGATTTGGTGCCGTTAGCGTGCTAGGTAATGTTAGCATCCACTAGCTAGCTAATGCTATGGTGGCACATTTTAATCATCGACGCTGTGGTGTGCATTTGGTTTATGTGTAGCAGTCAAATATTTGCGATAGCCGCCCACTGTCTTTTTGCAATTCGCCGTTAAAAAAGTAGAAAGTAAAAAAAAGGGATAAAAGTTTTTAAAAAGTAGAAGAAGAAGCAGTTACAAGAATGTTGTCACCTCCAGTAAAACAGCAGTGCACGATTTGGAACAACGCTACCCTGTGGAGATTAGTGCACCACACAGTAAGCGTACTGCGTGTAAGTTTACTGCAATGAAGAACACTAACAGAAGTATGCGATTTGGAACAGAGCATAGGCATAGGTATAGGTGTGTGTGCGTGTGTGTGTGCGTGTCACAGATTAATATCTGTGCATTTTTGTGTGAAAGATAGGTACTTCTTTTTATTGTCACAGCCCGTCCTTGTTGGGCTGATAAAAGGATTTACCCTCTGTTTGATATCTAGTCAGACTACATTCTCCTACATAGTGCGTGCCAAGTTGAGTCATTAAAGTCTGACAAACAAATCTAGTTTATGACCTATTCCACATCCTTTTAAAGAGCCTTTCATCCTCTGGAAGATCCTTTAAAACCTGCTGTAAATTCCTGTGCAGATGCCCTGGGTTCTTGTCATTTGAAATCTGGTGATAAGGATGAACTGATGACCTCCGCGCCGCAGCTCCGTGGCAGAGCTGCGTTCTGCTAGGACCTTAAAAACCATCAATAAACAATATGACCATCAGTGTTTCAGTCAGGCAGTGAAATCCTACCTACCGCTAATGGAAAGAAGGCCAACAGTTGGAAATATATAGCACAAGGCTGCGTGTAGCTAAAGGTTTTAGATAGCAGATGTTGACATTTACAAGGTTTTTTTCAAATAGGAAAGACGTGTAACCCTATCAAGCGTATTTGTTAATGTGGTTTTGATTTTTTTCCACTAAAAAACATAAATATTACAACTGGAGATATTCTCTACCGCAATATCCCAAATTCACAGGGCTGTTTTCTCGTTAAAGGTTATTTATGGATATTTATGAAGCCCACTACCTCCCTAATAATTAGTGAACCATACTGGAAAAAGCTGCACTTTAATGGAGAAAACATTCAGATTTAAAGAAACAAAACAACATTCTGCAGAACCCTGTAATGCCCCACCGCCGTCTGCTCGACCAAGAATAAGCACAACAGAGAAATGTGCAAGATAGCTGTTTCCACTGCCCTTATTATGTGGATTACAGGGTAATATTCTCTTTCAGTGACTAATTTAATGTCTCTAAACTCAAACGTATCAAATTACAAATAGCTAGCACATTTTAAGAATAATTAACACCGATAACATGTTCTGCCTGACCCACAACAAAAACAACTTTTAAGGCTTCTGCACAGGAAACGGCTCTTATGAACTTAGTCGGTTTGAAGCTGTCAAAAGCTTAAATTTAAGTTTTTCTATCTGAAACAGACCAGCACAATAAGTTCCTTCCTCCTCCTTCATTTGAGATCGTGATGTTCAAAGACTTAGCAGCACCCCCGCCACATTGTGTGCTTGGCAAATTAGTTTTACACGCCATAATGTATCAAATAATCTGTCTCTGAAAACACCTTACAAGCCACGCTTTCGTTTTTTGCCACAGATTTGGTTTCTGGGTCAAGTGCTGGGGGAGAGAGCAAGGAGATATTTAGACTGCCTTGTGTTTAATGATAAATGTGACTCATCTGGAGCTGTAAATGTTTCACGAAATCTAAATAAATGAGAGGCTGTTTTTGCTGCAAAACTGTGCTTATTTGTCTCGGGCTAATTTATGATTACAAGCAATCAAAGATTCAAACAAGCATCCCTCACCCGACTTGTGGAGACATTTTGTTCCCAGATAATCAGCTTTTGAAAAATCGAGCTGTAACAGAATTTACAGCAACTCCGCTGATGCATTCAGGAAACACGGCAAAACTTTTAATAGGCTTCAGTTATTCATGAGGTTTCCTGTGCCTCTCTTTTGATTGTTCATGTGCTGGATGCTCTTGAATGTACAAACACTAGCTTCTTGTTGACTCGCTACATATACACAGGCGCTCGCTCGCATAAACACACCCGCCATTTAACGTTTCACACACACATCTGTGCTCTGGCAGATTGTATAAAACGTGTTTTTACTGTTATAGCAACTGTGTGACTCTGTTTACACGTGGCATTACCTGGAACTGAACTGATTTTCTTTCTTTCTTTGAGGGTTTCCGATAACTGTAGTACCTGCCGCAGTCACAACAGAGATTTCTCAGGAGCGGAATAAAATACAGTATTTCGATTTGTTTTGGTCCGGAGAATAAATGGCTGAATGATTGAATTCAGTGTATAATGTGATGTGGGAAAAGCAGTTAAGTCTGACCAATTATATTTGTACAGCAGCCAGAGCAAGATGAAAACGTATGTACTGGTTCAAACTACTGCGGCATCAGTTTGGTGTGATTTAAGGCTGTGAAATTTAGAACCGCTAACATCATCCTAATGGACGATAAGAGGTGTCTGCAAAAGGCAAAGTTCTAGATACTCATCCTCCTTTTACTTTTAGTCTAAATACACTAAGTAAAAACTCTTGCACACCTTCAGGTCAACGGGTGCTTAAGAGAAGACCGATGAAAGCAGAACGAAAACTCCCATTAGCCTCACTTACGATCAAGGGTGAATTTATTAACGTTTAACACGTTAACATTTGGGCACGTAGACCTTCAACAGGTTATCTTGCAAGACAAAATGAGAGATGATCTCATACCGGCCCGACCAGAAAGTTACAGAACGTCAGACAACTGATGTCGCATCTAGGACGCCTCACAACCTCACGACAGAAACACCGTGTGGGGTCACATATGATCATATCATAGAGAGAGATCACATATGATCTCCCACCACGGCTTGTCAGTAGCAGTCAGTAACAAGCACTTCCTTGCTGATGACGTCATGATGATGATTGATCGAGGAGTCTCTTGGCCGCAACACGGCAAGAATTTATGACTTTGTCATCACCCAATCCGACACAGTGAACATACAACAAAAATATCTTGTAGTCTGACCTTAGGGGCAGTTTACACGGCGCAAGTTTTTCTATCAAATGGTGAAACTTTTGCTGCAGTTCGGCCTTTCTTTTACCCGGCAACAGCGTGCTGGCACCCCTGAAGCAGCAATCTTATCTCTTCCGCAGTACCCTTGAGCAACACATTGAAGCTCAAAACTTTTTTTCGTCTGCTGCCTTCAACCCCAAATATTCCCCAAATAGAAAAAAACAGATTGTGCAGTGCAGTTTTGCTGCAGAGCGCCCCGTCTATAAAATATTGATGAATCTGCCTGTAAAGTTGTGATGGTTTTGTTAAACAAGGACTCCAGTTAATTTTTATAATTCATAAAATGTGTCATTGTGTTCTTGTTGTGCCCTCAGTAAATGAAATGGCCGTCACATTTATGAAACGGCAGATTACCTCAGTTTGTCCCCGAAGACTTTAAATAAAGAGAATACACTGAAATCAATTTAATTTGTTCAGGCTGCCTCTTTTTGAAGAGAAGAGTGCACACTTACTCTGTAAGGACACAGGTCATGGAAATAAGTCTAGTTAATTTTTTTCCTTAAAAAAAAAAAAAAAAACAGTCTTGAAGGCATTGCTGTTCTTCTTCAGTCTCTTTTCTCTTTTTTCTCCTCGCTCTCGTTCGGTTTCTGTCTTCCACTCATTCACAGCTGACCACCATGAAACCATTAGCTCTCTGTTTGTACTCTGCTGTTATCCAATATCTCCCAGTTTTTGCGGGTTTGACTACCAGAGGGTCTGTAAGGTGCCGTAATGGTTGGCCAACACAATTTTCATTGTGCTTTGCAGTGGGTGATTAAGGGGATGTTGATTGCAGGGGCTTTAGGGGTGCCTGTACTGTAAGTGATATTTGGGTTATTTCAAGGCCTGTTGTCGTTGTGTGTCTGCGTGATTGGATGCAGTAATGATCTCAGCAGTGCGGGCAGGCAGGCATGTGGCTGAGGCACGGCCTTCCATCGCCTCCCATTCTCTGTTTTATAGACCTCCAGGGGGTCATGACCCCCCACCCACCATAACTCTTACAAAGCCAGAGAGGGAGAGGAGCTCAGGGGCCTGGAATCCACCAGTGCGCCTTACCTCCTGTATGATCTATCCTTTTAGTTCTTAAGTGAAAGGAAATGCAGGGTGGAGACAGACAGTGGTGGTAATACTAAAGTAGTGGGGATGTAATGGAATCAAAAACTCACAGTACAATAATACTTTTGTATCAGGTCCACGGTACTGTATTTAAAAATACAAAATAAAAAGGGACAACCATTGACAACAAGACTGCCACTGGTCGTGGCCTGTTGCGATTTTTAAAGAACACAGTGTTTGGAGGCACCACATTGAGAAACATGAGACTTTCCGAACAAACTTTTCAGAGGGACCACAGGAGAGGGCCGCAAAGATGCAGAGTTTGATTTCATCCAACAACCGCAGCTGTACTGTTTTTATGCATTTTGCGATGTGCCTGTGTCAGATGTGACGACATTTAGAAGTGAAACAGCGAATAAACTCATCTTACTTGTCATTGCATTCATGTGTGTTGGTTTCAAATTTGTCATTACCTGCTTCTCACGGCCGCTAGAAAAATGCCTGACCTGCTAAATTTCTTGGTTTTAAAATCTGGCCCGATTGAATTAGTATTTGAATGGCCCTGCTGTACTGGCATGTGCAAATAACTTTCAAATTTAATATCTAAATCACTTAACAATGATTCACAAATGACTCATCTAGCACTCGTCTCTTCATCCTGCAATCATAAGTTAAGTGTCTACTTTGACTGACTGTCATTTCCTACCGGTCACGTCTTTTTGGTCATTCCATGAGCTACACAAGCATTTTTCTTTTTTGCTTCTGACTCTGTGAGCTGACTGACTGTGTTTGTCTGCCGAGGCGGTGAGTTTTCCACACACAGTTCAGCAGGTCTCTTGCAAGTGGACTTTTTTTTTTCTTTCTTTGCACGACGATGCGCTGCCACTAAAAAGAAAGTGAAACCGAACTCCGGTAGGCTCATTCCTTTATTTCTTCACCACGTCTGAATTCAACTGGACGCTGAAGTTTGAGAGGACGCTTTGGACACGAGATCTCTTTGACGGCAGCCTGCCTCTGTCTCGTTAAAAAGCTTTACAGTCTGTGATTTGGATTGTTTTCCGTCCTCATCCTAATGAGGAAACAGCTGCAGTGGTTGATGGTCTCAGCTCTGCAGCTGAAACCCCCCCCCCCCCACCACCACCACCACCACACACATTTTTTGGACGGAGGACCTGTCGTTTGATGCCGTCACATGTCCACAGCGGTACCAAGGCACTTTTGCTGTCGCAGTACCGCAAATTAACGATACCGTCGCATTGCTATTAAATAGTCACGGCTCTGAAGAGGTACGCTCACCTCCTCCTTGGAACATGAAGTACAGAGGATGAGAGCTGAAATCGGGCGTCTTCTCAGTGTAAAAAAAGCAACGCTTGGAGGAGGCAGGGAGGAACCAACGTGCGTGAGTCAGAGGGGAGATGGGATGAAGGAGGTGAGGGGAGGCGGGGAGTAGAGGAGGAAAGAAAAACGATCAAGAGAGTGAGAACAGAGGAGGCAGGTGGGAGAAAGAAGAGAGAAAGATAAATTAGGAAAAGAGGAGGTCAGACGTAGTGTCTATGCTGTACTGCTAAGTGAGAATAAATCACAGCTCCTCTTTTCCATTCCTGCGTGACTGCAGGCATTGTAAAACACACATAAAGATACCCATTAATACACATTATTACACCCTTACATCTAGCCTCCCTCTTTCACATGATAATACCGTATCATGCGTAACAGCGGTAATTTATTGCAAGTTGCTCAACTGGATACAGCATCTTCCCTCTTGCACACCTCCCTTCCAGCCTTTTAATGTGCATACATAATTTAAGGCCTCTTGTATTATTAAAGGTATTAAGTATTATTCTGCCACTAACGTCAAGTGACAAAGCAGTGAGAAAATATGTCGGCTAAGTACATCACGCCATTGATTTACTAGCCGGAGACCTCTTGACTGTGGTTTGTGTGAGTATGTGTGAATATGTGTGTGTGTGTGTGTGTGTGTGTTGGGGAGAGGAGGGGTGGGGGATTGTGATATCTGCCCAGACAGAAAGACATTTCTGATCTGATGACTTTCTTTGCAGACAGGCGGCATCGACTGGCAAGAGATCAGCTCCCCCGGTTTGACCCTGTGTGATGCGTTCACACGTCAATAAAGTTATTCGTATGTGGTTGCGTGACACATAGGCAGGAATCTTTGCACCTGGGAACTGAACAGGAAACCAGTCATTAGGAAAAAAACAAGAGTGACTTACAGGAAGGTATGGTTGAATGACTAATTTGAATTACTTAGGGATGTCAGTTTTGGAATTCACAGTCCGTTTGTTTTTGTTGTTGTTGATTTCGAGGTGTCTTTTTGTGGAGGCGCAACAAGTTAAATGTACTGCCAGTTTAACTGAGCAGACTGCATTCCAGCTAAAGATGTTCCTAACAGCTTTTCCTTCTGTCTTTTAAACAGATGTTTAAAGGCAAAAATGATCAAATGCCAATGAAAAGTGTAAACTGTAAGGAGGGGAATGTATAACGACTTAGAAACAACAGTTGCACCTTTACCTTAACTTTAACAG
Organism: Naso thynnoides; assembly: GCA_029783665.1. Classification (NCBI taxonomy): domain Eukaryota; kingdom Metazoa; phylum Chordata; class Actinopteri; order Acanthuriformes; family Acanthuridae; genus Naso; species Naso thynnoides. Next base: position 6,229,194 of record JAQLOL010000012.1, read on the forward strand.
TAGCCTAATATTTCAAGAGCAGACTAGTAATGGTTGCTCGTGTAATCAACTCGTTGACTTATCGCACTTCGGGGACGAGTTTTATTAACGCTTCAGTACAAAGACCTTCATCAGCTTAGCTTACAAGACAATGGGAAAGATTATCTTAAACAGGTTGCTTGACCCATGTAGACCAATCAGGTCACACTACAGACTGGCATCATCCATATGATTTCAAAAAACACCTGGACCAAACGAGTCAGCTACTGACTGTAAACAGCTCATACATCAGACAGGTAGGACAACTGCACTGCAGTGAGCGTCTACAGTACATCTGGTATCTATTTATATGTTAATCATATATACATCGAAACAGAAAAAAGAATAATTTAATACAAAACTTGGTAGAAGTT
>JAQLOL010000012.1:6240992-6260751 GCA_029783665.1 Naso thynnoides
ACCTGTCCTATAGTGTTTCTATCCCGTTTCAACATGAATGGCAGTGAATGGGCTTTAAAAATGCAGCCTGACATCTACTAAAATATACACATGGTCACGTTTTAACAAAAAATAGGCTGGTGTGGTCCTTTAAGAGGGAACTTAAAGTCTATATTTGGCACGAAGGTCACAGAATTCTTAAGAATATTAAAAAATAATTGCAATGCGACACAATAAATCAGCCAAGAAGACTTCAGTAAGACCTTGTGATCAGCATGGCTGCTACAAATGATTCTTTTCATTATCGACTAAGCCGATGTTTATTTTCGTAATTAATCGATCAATCGTTTATTCCATGTAATGTCCAAAAAATGGGAAATAAGCTCGTCTTTATTTCCCAGAGCCCAATGTGACGTCTTTAATCTGTGTCTTTTGTCCAAACAACGGCCCAAAAACACAAAGACTCCCTAAGACAATTTATCGATTGTCAAAATAGTCTGTGATTATTTTTGTATCGATCGATTAATCGACTGTTCGATTTATCGTTGCAGCTCTAGTGATCAGTGATTAGTGATTGAACTGGCTAAAGTTCACCAGACTACTCCGCTTTCTTGGCATTAACCTTGACGTACATTCCTTCTCGTTCGCCTACACATTAGACGAGCACAGAAAAAAGAAGTTCTAAACCTTGACAGTATTCACAACTTGACACTTGTTCCAAATTTATTTTGTTTGTGTGAGCTACTCTGTAATAAAAAAAAAACAACAACAACAACAAAAAGGGAGAGGGTGATGGAATCACTGTCTAATGGCTTCGTGAACATTACTTTGCCAGTATTCAAGAGGCGTGCAGAAAGGAGGCATGGCGTGGAGGCTTGAGAAATAAGGACGGGATGTGTGTAAGCTGTCCAATAAATCCTCAGCTCTAGTTGCTTTTGTTTGGTCTATATTCGTCTGGTTTCATCCTAGTGGACTAAGACATGACATATAGTTGGCAGGTAAGACTTTACTTAAATCCGCTTCACTAGAGCTTAATGCAGGAAGATGTTGCGGCCCTTTCCAACTTGGGGAGAAGTGTGAATCCTAAGCAAGTAGCCAAGATAATAACAATTCATTACACACAGCTATTGGTCCGATCTGAGCTGGAAGACGGCCAAAACAGCACTTTCAAGAGAGAAAAGACACCTTTGCCTCTTAAAGAAGCCATAAATCCCATTGATTGGAGTTAAATGCTTTCATTCTGTGGATACTGGCTATTACACCATGCAGCGTGTAAAAGGGGGGAGAGATCGTTCTGAAACATCAAGGGCTCTCCTAATGTTCATTTTAGATGAAGTCAATATTGGACTAAATACATGAAACAGTGCAGCAGATCAGAGGTTTTTGAAAACCTCTGGGAACATGACTATGCATTTCTTCGACCAGCTGCAAGTATATTGGGGAAACCGATAAGAGTACCGAGGAGGCGACGTTCATGTCATCACTTTTCTTCTCCCAACATGTTTTTATCATATGGAAGTGGATCCGTTTACACTAGAGTTTGTTTAAAACTTGATGCATCTCATACAGATGCAGCCTTTCTGCAAAACAAACCAGTCTGAGTTTGATGAGACCAGATTAGGTCGGTTCAACTGGCCTTTCGTTGAGCTCCACCCCCTGACTCAAACAGGCCAATCGGTGTGTTGACCAGGGTCTGACGACTACACGGCTGTGCTCCACTGAAGCTCACGCAGTCTTTTCAGATTTTTATCATTTTCAGGCTGGTTCTGTGGATTTTGAGCTCGTCGTGGTTAAATGTCGGTCAGGGGCTCTTTCAAAAGCGATGCTCGTCATTTGGTGAGATTCTTCACCTTTTCAAAATGAAATGCTGAGAAGTGTAACTTTATGCCCTGGGCAAAACCCTTCAGGCCTCCTCTTTCCCCGTTGAACCTCTCAGTTTAAGGAGCACAGCTAGCATAACGTCTCCTTCTGTTACCCTTCAATAAACACTGAAGCCTTGTTAGTGGATATCAGCTGTTTAATTTGAGTTACTTATAGTTATAAGGGCGCTAGAAAGCCCGGCCAGCTAAGCTTAAGTCTAATAGCAGGAAATAGCAGTTCCCAACAGTTTGCAACGCTAGTAACCCGAACCCAAACCCAACCAAATAAACTATCTTTACTTTCATGGTGAATATATGAAGACACATGTTCTCCGCTTGTCCTAAATGGGTCCTAAATCGTTACGAGACTCCTTGAAGCCACTTTGACTTCCTGTGTTTATCATTCAATATTTATCCTTAAAAAATGTTATTAAAAGGATCGGGCTGGTGTTTTGCGTGAGGCATGAGGTTCTGTCCTAAATCATTACGAGGGTTTCTAAATGAAGCTGAAGCCGCAGCACTGTGACCTGTAGGCTTCAGCACGTATCTTCCTATTCAGAAGTCTCACCCATTTTCACTGCTGAATCACTCTGACTTCCTGTGTTTATCATTCGAACACACACCGCAGACCTTCTGTCTGCTTCTGTCTAAAAAACTTTTCATTTTTACGAAAATTAGACAATACTCCTCCGGGGTGTGCAGTTAGTGCCACTGTGAGCGCCACGCTAGCTCCGAAAGGGCGTGGCTTAGCAAAAGGTAAATTGATCCCTATTTTAAATTTGGGTGAAACCTTAATTCTAACTGTGGTTAGTACACCTTGCATCATCTTTACATCAAGACAAAGCACAATTTATAAATGCTGGCTGATGTCAGCATGTGGCAACATCAGTACCAGCTTTCTTCCTACAACTGCTTCCCTTTCAGTGAAACAAAAAAGAGATGAAGTATGTCGCAACCACCGTTGTTTCACTGGAGGGAAACAATATTTCTTGGCTGGACCACTGAGGCTATTTTTAGCATCTGCTTATTGCAGCAGGGCTGCACCACAGCTTTAAACTGAGTGTTGACTTTTTGGGAAATCTTGACATCTTAAGACTCATAAAAATCTCAATGTGCACCGAGCCAATCCGGCTGGTCAAAAGGGAGATAATCACTAACTTACCACCAGCGTCAAACTTGAAATAAATCAAGATTTTTTTTAATGGTAAGAGGAGAAAATGTTCATGGATTGATATCACCCTGACATTCCTCCTGCAGGGTCACACCCCCCCTTTTCAATTTTGCAATAAAGACATGAACTGAAATCAGGGACCTTAAATTTCCAAGTTGCTGAAATCAGGTTGAAAGGGGAATTTTTTTTATAAAAGCACAATTGCCTTCCACCGCTAAAAGGATAACACATGATTCAACATTCATTTCACATCAGTGCCTAAATTGAGGGATAAAGTGTGATTCAGAATATTTCAGGAGGAGGATAACCAGCAGCTTTCAATGTTTTTGGTAACATTAAAGCAAATGTGATTTTCAGCATAATGTCATGTAAAATGTGACTTTAATTGCTACTTAATACATATTAAATAAAATGTCCACGTAATAGAAATTCTGCAGAATTACAGACCGAACAATAAATCCCCGATCTCAACCGATCTAATGGAAAGCAGATTAGTTTACCTTGCTGAAGAGCTGGCTACTCAGACAAAAGTGTGGTTGTTGGCTGTTTTGGAGTAGCTGGCTGAATGAGTGGTTAGATAGCTGCCTGGGAAAACAACACTTTCTTGAGAACTGCCTCTTCAGAGGATCCCTCCCATCCGTGAGCAGTCCAGAAATCATCAGCACGTTACAGAAACCAGCATCTCTGCTTTCGCTGGGAAAAATATATTTGGCCAATCAATGAATACCGAGGCTTACAGGTCGAATCTCTGCAGTGATCTATATAGTTCTTCCAGAGACTCATGAACATGTCCAAGTGCGCATATATTTTCCAAGAAGTGCATGATGTGAGGCAGTGATTACGCAGAGCTGTTCAAATGAGCTTATAGTTGCCATGAAAGCAGTCTGCTCTGGAAAACAAGGGCAGAGTTCCTCATGTTAACCCGAGCAAACATGTCTCTCACCACACTAAAAAAAAAAAAAAAAAAGGGAAGAAACAAAAGAAACAAAAGGAAAAGCTACAATACGCTGAGGAGAAATTACAGGGTTTTATCTTCCCTTGTGGTTTCTGGGCTGCTGCTGAGAAATATTACAACCATCGGAATGCAAATTTACAGTTTTCGTTTTCTATCTATTTATCCATCTATCTAATCTATGTGCTGTCTACCCATGAAGGGGGAGATCAGAGTTTTACAGAGCTGAAGATACAGTGAGATGCTGAAATGAAAGAAACACACACACACACACACACACTTGGTGCCATTGTTTGCTAGTGTAAGGGTGAATATAAGGCATTTATATTTATTTTCCTTCGTATTTTTTAATAATAAATGCAAATAAACACAAATTATCCATTAAAAAAAATGTTATCAAAAGGACTGGTATTTTGCATGAGGCATGAATTTCTGCATTTATTTTTAACATTTTCCAGCAATTTCGCTGCTTGCTTCGTTCTTCTGTTTGTCATGTGTATCTTTACGGGTGATGTCATCATAAAAATAAACAACAGACACTCAAAGCTTCATTCGAAAACCTCAGTGGAAGTGTCTCACTGTTTTGTGTTGATCTATCTATGAACCATTTAATACACAGAAACTATCTTGAAGGCCAGAAAGTCAATATGTAATATGTAGTCACGTTAACCTCGATGGTGGGTGCTAACTGTTGAAACCTACTCTGCTGTTTAACACGTGCAGATTATCACATATCTCTCCAGATTAACTGTACGCAGAAGATGAAGTGCTTGTCATGGCAAAGCGTAATGAACCTACACCCATATCTGCTTCTAGCGTCCCAAAGAGAGCTAGCCCGAACCAGCTGGGCTTATCTCCTGATTCTGGCCTCCTTTGGGAAACAAAAAAAAGCATCTGCACAGCGACAGAAAATTACAAGCTGACTCTGCTTTTTTTCTGTGAGGAGAATAGGTATTATTTTCCAGCCTGCAGGTCCTGAACCAAACTTCATCGTGTGTCTGTATAATATATTGCTCAAACTCCATCCTGCCAAGTATGGCTTCAATAATCAGCACATTAAATACTGCTGCTGACAAGGAAAAGGCAGTTGGTTGCAGTCAATTCAGGATTTTGCTGTCCAACAAAAATATGTGATTACTGTTTGTAGTAAGTCCCTCAGTAATCTCAGACCTGAGTCGAGTATATGAAATCTGCTTGAGTCCGCTGGCCGGGGAGCTAAAAGGAACTAATGACTCATGCTCGACTGATGGATCTGCTCTCTGTGTACACGAGGGTGTGTGTTTCAAGGAGGATCGGGGGTTGGGGGGGTGGGGGGGGTGCTTTAAGATTTAACCCCTCACTGTCACAAAGTCCCGACCAAGATGGAGGACAACAGGGAGCGTGCCACGGCAGGTTAATTCGCTCAGGGAAGGAGCGTGTTTACCAAGTCTGTTGTCTACATACTGAAGCATATGCTGCTCGCACGAGCGAAAGATCCACCGTGCAGATGGTCCTTGAAAATCACATCCGACTCCCACTCAGCCGTGTAAACTCACGTTGGCATTGGCTGAAGGACTGTAAAGCCACACGTAAGAAGGAGACACAAATGACCAACAGCGTTGTTCAGGGCATCATCAATTCATTACTCATCAAATCTACTGATCTACTTGACAGTGTTTTGATGCGGGCTTGGCAAAACAGAAAAAAAAAAAAAAAAGGTCAAAGCAATAATGAGACATTATAGTGACTTAGACATATATAAATAATCAATCAATAATAATAAATAGTTTTTTTATTAAGTTCAACAATAAACACATTTCTTGATGATAAAATTGCATTATTTTAAAATATAAAATATGAGCTGTCAAGTGATTATTTAATCACGATTAATCACATGATTTCCATAGTTACCTCGCGATTAATCATAAATTAATTACACTTTTTTTTTCAGTTCTAAATGTACCTCAAAGGATATTTTTTCAAGTTTTTATTAACCTTTACAACATGAGAATTGACAAGTATGCTTGCTTTATGCAAATGTATGTTTATTATTATTTCAGCAATCCAAAACAAAGGCAAATACCCTGATATATTTTGATTAGGCACTCTGCGCTCTGCTCTGCTTGGTCTGCTGTGACTGGGGCTTGATTGCTCATGTCTGCGCAGCTGCTACGAGCAACAACAACAGCTCTTTCAGTCTCGTCTCCATGTGTTATTGACTGTTGGTCCCAAGTGTCATATTGAACACTCACCCTACATTCAGGAGTCAGACCACACTGTAACGGTGTCCCTACACGTTAGCTTGCTCGTATTAACTTGTGTATCTTCGCTTTCTGATTTCTCAAACAACGGGGCGGGCCGAGGGCCATAAGAATGTGCGTGTTAAAAAAATTAACAGCATCAAAAGGAATTTGCATTAATGCATTTTTCTCACAGCAAATACCCCATATTGGTCAGGCCCTACTAAATACCATGAATGGCCTAAAGTCACCTCTTTTATTACAGCTTGACTGACAACAGAAAAGCATGTAAAAAAAAACCACAAAATAATCTTGGCTGTAATACATTGAGTTTGACTGTTTGCTCTGAGTGCTTTTTATTTTAACAGACAAATATAAAGCCAATTTTGCACGCACAAATACAAATTCCCCACTGTACTGCTCCCAGAAGTTAAGACAGTTATGAAGACTGAAGCAAACAAAAAAAAAAAAAAAATCTGCTAACTCAAAAAAGAATCCTCCGCTGCAATGTAGCTCTTGCTGTTGAGAATGTGTGAATGAACTCTTACTGACTATTCATCCACTTCGCAAGAGGCTCTTTGGCTGAATCAAACTGCGGTAGAAGGCTGCCAAAGGCCCGGCTCTCATTTGAAACTGATTATAGAGCAAAAAACCGAGGGAGAAAGTCTGTTATCTTTCAGCAAGAGCCCAAATCCACTGCAGGACTGTACGAGAGCTGGATGCTGAGGTTAAAACGCTGTCTAGACAGAGTTTTAGTCTTACTGCATTTGGGTGATTAAAGTTCAATGCAAAACTTGATTAATGCCATCCACACTCCTTTAGTGTTTAATCATCGTTTCCTTTCCCACCAACTGTGCATGTCGTAAAAAGAGGCTTGTGACATTTCAGACAAGTGCTTCAAGGGCAATTATAATTCTGGAATTCACAACTTACACATTATACTTCCCCTAAAAAATAAGTCTGAACACTTAACACACTTGTGCATACATCTCAAGAGAGGTGAATGTTGGGTAATTAAACTGAAACTTTTTTGTACTATAGATCAATGATTTCAGATTGCATTATACTGTATTTGTGTGGCTATCGTGTGTAAATTATGATTAATATTTTGTCTCTGTATATAATTTGTCTTCAATCCCACAGCCCTGTGTTTCAGACATCTCTGTTTTTCAAGTCCATTTAATATTTTTAGGCATGATTTGCAAAAAGTCAATTCTCCTATGGACCTCCAAGACAGCGCCCGCCACAGTTGCTGGGAATAATGCTTTACAGCTGCAAAGCCACGATATAATGGATGCCTGTTCACTAAACCCAACCACACTTTGCTTTTGACACAACCTTGCACCTTTGCTTCAGTGAATCCCAGAGGAGCAATTCACTGTAAATGTTGATGAATATCCAGCCATTTCTACAGCCTCCCAGCATCTACGGCACTCACACTCCTACACTCAAACGAGTCAGAGGCAGCCACATAAAACCTGTTGTGCTAAATGCACGAGGGGTACTTTTTTTCCTCCCATTTCCACTGACATGCCCTTGAGCAAGACGCGGATGCCCAACTGCTCCAGGAGGAGCTTTTCAACCACCATCGGTTTAAGTTCCTAAAACAGCTTGAGTGTGCACAGTGCATAAAGCCTTTCCATCAAGCATGTTTTTGGTTGGAACCGATAGTTGAGCAGGGATCTGGGCTGTGGCTGCAGTGGGAGGAACAGACGCAGAGCTGGGGAGGAAGGTCAGGACTAAGCCGGGACTAAAAGCCAGGCGGAGAGGGATAGAGCTCTGACTCTGCAGGGAGGGATGTGGTTAAGACTGGGCCGAGGCCAACTGAGGCTGGGAAAAAAGCACAAGTTATTTATCCGTGTATTTAGCCGTTTTCAGTGAAAACACATGAAAAACTATCCCAGTGTGAGAGATCTTTTCTTTTTCAATGTATGTTCCAATGCAGTTTCACTCAATTTGGGAATTCCACTTCAAAACACAAAACAACACATAGTTCTTTTCTTTTTCTGTATAATACCGCTAAATTAGGTAAACGAGGCCTCACTGGAAATTTAATCAAAGTATATATTGGTTGATATTTTTTTAAGCGGAAAACTTAAATTTTCCTTTTTTAAAAAGTCAACCATTACAAATAGATAGCCCGGAGAGAAGGTTGTCAGAACAGAGATGAAAAGCTACAAATAAGTTTTGGGCAGAGGAGGAAAACAAATACTGACTGTTGCAGCTTAAACTAAGCGCTCCATAAATTCTCCATAAACGCTCCACAAAATATGCCAGAATGACGTTACGAAGCCGTTTCTACATCATTCAAAGTCTCCTGTCACGACCAATAGCTTGTCTCTGATTAAGTCCCCATGAAATGAAAAATACATTTTCCCAGCTTCAGTCCCGTGTCTATGTGTTAACTGCTCATGTATCTCATCCTGTATATCACATATTATTAGTATTTTTACATCAGAATCTGGTCTTTTCTCGGACTGGAAAACGTTTTTAATTTTGTGATGACTCATCCTGCACTCGGAGGCCTTTTCTAATCTTTTGTCCAACGAAAAGGCAAAATACAGACACGTGCCTACAGCTGGCCCGCATCAGCTCCATCACAGGGAAGCCCGCTCAGAGAAGGGGGGGGGGGGTCACATCTTTCTGGAGTTAACTATGGCTGTAATAACTGTGTAGACATGTTAGAGAGCTTAATGACGTTGTGTCTGTGTTTATAAAATAAACAGAGGTCTGCTAATGTGTCGCACAGCTGAGTGAATGAACACACAGTCCCAGGTAGCATCAGTTTAGTTAGTATCAAAAGGGGGGGGGGGGTTCTGTTATTAACTACTGTCGATATACTTCTCATTTCTACATTGTAACATTTATGGAAGTCCTAAAAATGTTGGAAAACTAAACAACATTGTGTCTGTGTTCATAACATCATCCTGTGGTGTGTGTGAAGTCCTGTTGTACTGCTCTGTGTATTCACACACAACAATGTTGTCAGCCAAGGCGGAGGGCGGGCCTAGTGCACATTCAGCCCGATTGGCTATTGCAAACATCGATCAATATCTGCAACAAGTTCCTACCTAGAGGTCCGTTTTTGCTGGAAAAATGTCAACACACTGAAGCAAATTACGCTCTGATTTCCGTTTCACGGGGTTTTTAAGGGCTGTTATATCAGATTCAGTTCAATGGTGAAGAGCTTCCCCATGTGCCGCGTCGCTCAAAATGATGGTTTTAGTCAGCCCGGTAACGGCTGCAATCAGACCTGCTGCGTCTCACCTTCTCCTCACTCCCCGTGAAACAGACTAGACTGCTTCTCCATGCAGCTGTGCAAGGCGTCTGACACACACTCAAATGAGAGAGAGAGAGAGAGAGACAAAAAAAAAAAAAAAAGAACACATCATTCACTCCACACATGCAGCCTTAAAAGGAACAGCACATATGTTCCTTTTTGGCCACAGGCACAATCATGTCTCTCCTGACAGCCTAGCAGAAGGCCCTTAAATCACTTGGCACCCGTGACGTCCTAATCCAGCGTCAGACTGACAGATAATGTATTTCTACGAAGCGGTGCGTTTCTGTCGGGGCTCTCCGGTTCATGACTTACATTAGCATGGGGGTGACAGGTGGAGGATAGTCAGAGAAAGAAAAGTGGATAAAGGTGTTTTTACGGAGGAGGTCAGGAGGGGGATAAAGGAAGGAAAGATGGCAGCAAACACTGTGTTTTAAATTTCAAGTGCGTCGTTGAGAAGCTTCTTCCGCCAACCTATCAGGAGTGCAAGTGGTTACGAGTGAGATCTAGCTTACTCCTTTTGTTAGCTGAAGGATTAGGTGCAGTGAATTGGTACAGGGCTTCTTACTGAATAGTGGCTGGGCAGTAAATGCATCAGTACACATGTTGAGGTCACCTAGCACGCAGATGCATTTGTTCTCTCATGTTACTACAACACCACGTTTCCACACGTGACTGGTGTTCATAGATCTGTGAATACACAGATTATGCCCCTAGTGTCCAACACAAGGGAATGTGTTTCTTTATGGATGTAGAGAAGCTGCTTATTTAGCCATGGGGGAAAACTGATAAATCTGATTATTTCATATAAAAACCGACAAAGACGATCAGACAAAATAGCCTGTTAGCTAGTTAGCAGCCGGTCTGCCATATGGTCGCTCCGAATTCAGTCGCAAAAGTTCTTTTTTTAAAAAAATGCAAAGACAAATTCTGTCTCAAAATATGACAGAGAGGAGTAGTTTCGCAGGCACATCGGATATCATGAAGATTCACTTAGAAATAAACGGACTTCCTGTTGATTTGCCTCCGTACACATACGCATGTGGAAATGAGGCGTGAGGCACTTCAGATAAAAGCCCTCACGAGTAACTTTAAATTTACTTATGTTTTGTTTTGGCACACATAACTGCTTACAGTTTTACCCGCTTAAGCAGCTTATGTTTGAAAAACAGAGGCAGTTCCAAATCAAATTGTCTACTGCGTGTTTGCATCTGTTTAAGTCGGTAAGGTCATCATACGTCCAGACTGCTTACTCCTTTCTCTGGGTGTCGTGTTTTTGAAAGGAACAAATCATTATATAGATCTGGTGGTGGTTGAAGAACAGTGAAACATCAAAAACAGCATATTCACCGGAGTTCTGAGAGGCGCTTCATACCCTGAAAACTGCTATTAAACTTTTCAGGTTGCACCTGCCTTGTTTGAAATTCCGATGGAATCCAATTTCATCACCTCAGCAAATACTATTTTGCATTCCTGTTGTACGGACCACTTTTGAGAATTCTAATTTCAGAAAATGGGTCTTTATATGCTCGCCTTCTTTGCTGTGGTTTGAATGAGTGGAAAGTTATAGATTCCAGCTTCCAAGGCCTAAAAATAAATGAGTTTGAGTGAGAAATGTTTACTACATGCAGTTCTAACTGTTGACATTCAAAGCCATTCCAACCTGTGCCGCGACAAACAATCCCTGCCAAGCTTTGGTACAGGCTGAGCCATAAAGCTCACTATCCCCTGGAAATATGTTAACAGCAATTCCAGTCTTACTTCCAGCAAGACAGTAACGAAGCTGCAAGCTGCCATAATCTTTATTCAACAAACGAAAACCTAGGGCTCCACCAAACTTTTGCCTCAGGCTGTAAGATGTGCAGAATAAGATGTGTGTGTTTGAATTTTTTGATGAAAAACAGGAGAAAGAATAAATGCCTCAACAGATGAATGGCAAAAGAAACATTCATTCTTCCTTTTGTGGCAGCTTGTTTGTGCTTAGTGTTATGATAAGACATTCAGTAAAAAATAAAATAAAATATTTGCTGGAAAGACATCTTTGCCTTGACCTTGTGTTCACACCTCCTCTCTATTAATCCAGCTTCAGCCTTCTGGTTTCAATGTTAATTCTATAACTCCAAAAAGGCCGTCAGCCCACCGCTGCAGGTGTTCAGTTTGAAACAGTGACAGAAGCCTTCATACATTTGTGTGTGTGTGTGTGTGTGAATGAGAGAGAGAGAGAGAGAGAGAGAGACATACAGACAGAATGGGAAGGACATAAAATGAGCATGCTAGTATCTGTGAAATAGAGATTAGTATGTGTTCGAGCCAAAAATCTGTCTGTGAGGAGGAAAACCACTAAACACTGTTATGGGTCTCGATTTCAATACCTAAAAATTATGACATATTACTGTAGGCACTGAGATCAAAGGAAACATATTTTGCATAATGTTCCGTTTTACTGGTTCCCATGATGGGAAGTTAAATCAAGCAGGAATATGACCAAAAGCCTTTTCATTTTGCTTTGGGAGCCAAAATAAGGCAAAGTCAAAACAACTGCGCTTGTCTTTGTTTGAAACTGTTGAATTCAATGTGCCCGAGGGACATCTGGAGCAAAGAAAAATGATTTTTCTCAATGAATTTTAGTCGGGACATGGAGAGGCTGGCATGTACAGGTCATATATATATATATCAATGAGGAGGGCAAGTAAGCTCAAACTCTATTTTATCACTTAGTACCATGGTAGACATACTCAAAGAGCAGCGCACACCCAGACACTCGCCCCTTCCCACATCTCTGCCAGAAGGTCGCCCAGATGAGGACAGATAATCCCAAACATACTCTTTCAATCACTCCAACAGGCAGCTTTCTGACAGCAACCACATCAACTCGAACAGGCGCTGCTAGAACGTAGCATGTCTGCCTGACCACTACAAAGTGTCAAACCATTTCTGAAGGAAATTTATTAAAAAGTACTTGGAAGAGGTGTAATCAGGCTTAGGAGGTATGCAGTGAGCACGGCAAACAAGGAACTGCTAGGAACCGCTAACCTGACGGCGCCTGATGGTTTCCCACACAACCATCCGGGAGGGTTCCACTGAAAACCGTTTGGAAAAGGGCAGGTACTCTGAAGGAATACTTGGCAGGTGACGGGATAAACCATCTGTCTGTCACCGTCTATCGCAGACTGACTTCGACCAATCAGATCAACAAGCCATATGACCAGTGGAGCAAGTTGGTAAATCGAACTCTTAGCAAAGTAAAATGGGAGAAGAGCGAAGACATCTTTTCCATCGAGAAAAGCTTTAAGTGTCGTTCTTTGCTCTCTTCGAGGTAGAGATACTCTCCGGTTCTGACAGAACTGATGCCACAGCAGTATCTATGGCAGACGTCCCCAAATCATGGAACGAAGTCTGATTTTACACAGCCTGCAGCTTCCATCTTAATATGTGCTATGTATGGCTCGCCAGCACTGTCAAACAGAATACAAAATCATGCAGGTTTAACCTGCTGCCATTCTCATGTCCCGTAGATGGGCCGTAAGAGTTTTAAGAGGCTCTCAGCACTGTGCATATTGATTTAAATGTATAAATTTAAGTCAATATGGACATGCTATAAATTTTTGTATTTCATTAAATACGATATATTTTTATAGCCAGATCCTCTCCTAATTGACATACCTATATTTTTGGAGTTATATTTTCTCCATTATAGGCCTTTAAATTTGGGTATTCCATATAGGCCCCATAGAAAAGGTGAATGTTAAGAGATTAAAATGCATTTTTTTCTTTTCACCTAATGGTGGCAGCACCATTTGGTAATTTTGCCTGGCTGTGTGGCCCATGCTGTGACCCCTACCAGCAAATTTCTGCCATGGCAACTGTGGACGAAAAGAGGAAAGTTGATTTTTAGGGTAGCAAAGTAAAGAGACATTACCAGACAAAACATGCCAATTATGACAAGCTATCAGGAGGCGACCGTGCTAAAAAAAAGAAACAACTTGAAGCTGTCTTGGCCTCACAACAGCAGTTTTTTACGTAGGCCCGTGATTCAAATAAAAATACTACCGAAGCAACCTACCAAGTGGCCATGCTGATTGCTAAAAATGGCAAACCTTTTAACTTTTCCTAACAGGTGTGAGCAAGGCATTTGTTGTTGGGCATTTTCATATTATCAAATCTCGGCCCTCTTTGAAAAAGGTTTGGACCCCCCTGATCTGTGCTAACCATGTCCACAGTGTCACACACACAAACCACGCCCGTAGCTCATGTCAGTACTTCCATAAAAGACACTTAGAAATGGACAGATTGGAGCCTAACAAGATGGATGTGCTTGATCTTGTGATCCTGCAAGTCCAGGTGCCTCGTAAGGTCAAGGAACTACGCCAACTTTTGGGGTTCCTTTCCTGCTGGGGCAACTCATGCTACAATTGTATTTGTTCCATATTGTCAGCGTAAGGCACTCAAAATAAATTTAAAGTTAACCCCTTGGTCAGCTGTTCAGGCTGTTTGTCAACACGATCAATAAATCTTAAAGTGAAAGACTGAGTATCAGGACATTAATTATATATGCCTTCGGTTCGTCCCTTAGGCAAGCCCTCTATCAATTCATTGGTATTTGTTGGAGGAAAGACATCCAACGGTAAAGTTATAGCTGTTGGCCTGGTCTTATACGAACGTGACCACAGCCTGAGTGCTGACAACTTTTATCTGTTGCAACAGCATTTCATATTTAGTGGTAACCTTTAAGGAAATACAAAGCAAATATAGTAAAGCTTCATCTTATTTGACTTTCAGTTTCAGTTGGCCTCTCTGCCTCTTTCTACAGGCTCACAGTCGGTCAGATGCATGATCGATTGGCTGTATTTATAGCAGCTGCTTGAAATACAAGACAGTCTGTGGTGCTGTTATTGACGTCCATGCCTGCTTGTATTATCTGCAGATGAAAAACCTATTTGGACTATATGAATAATTATTTTCTCGATGTTTAACCCTATCATGTGACATTCATTTCATATAATGGTCTCAGCTGGATCTCTGTATTGATTTCACAGACACAGCAGGTCTCTTGAGATTCTCTATGGATTTTCCAGCTGCCCTCCCAAATGATCCATTGTGATTTCTACTCGACAGGCCCTGCCAGGGGAAGGCACGGAAAACAGTCATCATTTCACCATCTCTTTATATACCTGGCTCCCGTTTTGTAAGCCACATTACCTCATGGCTCTATTGTGATTCCAGACATTGTTTTATGGACCCCAGAGGGCATGTATGGGCCTTTCTTGGGCAGTTCTGGTATAATGGGCATGTGTTTTAGAGATAGTGTTTCCTGCTGAAAATCTGTAACAGGTTTGAAAATTTAATAAAATAACAATGAATTGTTTGTTGGAACATGAGGAGGACAAGGTATTATTTCATTAATAGAAGCTCTTGCGAGTGTGAGTGTGGCAGATGTTGCTGATGGCTCCCCACATTCTTGAGCCGCTCGCAGTCAAGTAATTATGTAAATTCAGGTACGCTTTCTCTGCCCAAATGGTGCATCTATCACCTGCTTTTTGGATATGAAACGGTGCAATGAAGTGTCAAGTGATCGGTCTCCATAGACACAATCAGAACGGTATAATCTTTGCTAAGCGTAGGTTACTGATTTTTGAGCTATATGTCAAGATAGACTCATTTTGATAGTGGTCTGAGAAGAAATAAAAATACTAAGTCCTGCCTTTCATCAATCCAAACTATGCCACCGTATGTAATAAAATAAAATAAACTCTCAAAATAAATCTATAGTGAGGTTCAGTCTGTGCTCCAACTGCCATCCCCCGGCGACCTGAAATCGACAGAACTCTGTGTTAAGCACTGCTTTAACTTCGTTAATTCCTGCTGGTCACTGTAGAGAGACATTTTTTCACAAATAACTTCATGTGCATGATGCATACCCCTTAGTTAACCCTATCAAGCAACTGTGACAATCAAACCAATTCACTGGTTGATGGGTAAAAATGCTTCAATGGGCTCTGATAAATACAAATAGCAGATAAAATATTTTATGTAGTTTAAAGTGACTACAAGGACCTATCATTTTCTTGTTGATTCTAGCGCCCCCTTTGGACAAAAGCAGTAGTGACACAAGCGCCTACTGTCGTAAAGATCTTTGCTAGCGCGTACCGGGCAGGCAGAACTCGGCATAACACCAGCAACACGTGCATTTGTTTTGAAAGCAAGTGAAAGAGCGACTGCTGGATGGATCACGATGAAGTAATGTATTTATATGTGACAGAAAATTAAGTTATAAGCCAGTTGTATGGCAGTAATGTTCCCTGAGACCTATTACGTCTATTTTCTGTATGTTCTGTATTCTCCATTTTCTGCCTGATCGCAGGCATAAATAGTAACGACATAAAAACAGCAGTCTTTTCACTGAGGGTCTCGTTTGCTGTTACAAGAAATTTATAATCATCAGAGGAATCATGAGACTGTTTCATAAATACTTAAAAGTTCCTCGCAGTCACTTTAACGTTTTCCTTTTTAAGCATAAACATGAATCATAACGTCAAGTCTATTAAGTACATTTCCAGCAACACTCATGGAGGCACCCAAATACACATATACTGTATGTCATTATCAACAACAGACAAGGATGCACCGTTCTCTTTATGACAGTAACCTGTTAAAATTGTTGACTTTTCATTTAATTATTTATTTATTGGTTGTTGCTGTGGTGAAAACTTTATCTGACCTACTGGATACCAGGATTTCCCAAACAGGATCGCCTAATGTATGTGTTTTTCTATCTTTCTATCTACGACCAATTGCATATTAGTTGGACAACAGCATACCGACCAACCGTCTAGAAGATGTAAACTTCTAACCTGGAAATTATACTCCCATGTCAAAGGTTCAAGTGTGATCACCATTCTACACTACAGTCTAAAAGCTACAAAAAAAGGCCAAATGTGTAACAAATAAATCAGCAGCATAACTTACACAGCGAGTTTGTTTTGTTATCGAACTAAGTCCTTAAAACATAGTACACAACAGCTAAACTTAACATGAGTTTTATTTGATATCTCTGGTTATCCACTCTGCTGACTGTGTAACAATACACTCACCATAGTCATTTCTAAGATCTCAGAAATCACTTCATAAGTACAATGTTATCATTTCTAATCAATGTAATTAATAGGACTGGTAAACAAAACCTTAATTTAATTTAATTTAAAAACTTTAATTATAATAAGTGTTTCCTTTAATTGTTTCTTTCAATACCAATATAGCGGCAGATAATTTATAATGACGACTTAAAGAATTCTAAAAGTCATTAAATTTGTAATATCTTAATAAAGTTTTAATAAATATGCCCTTAGATAGACTTAAAGTCATAAATAAGAGACTGATGTCAATACACATCACAACACAGCATTAAAAAACTTCAATTTTCTGGTAAATAAAAAATACCCCCCCGCACTGAGTTTGTTTTACCTCAAAAGCCCTTTACCCATCCTGGGTCTTTTACAAAGATGACTGTCCTCTGAGCTAACGGTGCAGCAGGGAGGCTGCTTCCCACTGCTGGAGACACAACTTAAATACCACAGCACAGCACTCTGCCTTGTTTTCTTATCTCCATTCAGGCAGGAGACTGTAAAGTACTTTCAAATTAATTAATTCATTAGCCAATTCTGTTAAATTTTTAAAATGAGAAGGGCGTACATCATTCCTCTTAATTGCCAGTTATGAGTCAGAATGTAATTCAGTGGATTAATGAAACCAGTGAATTGTTTAGCACACAGTAAACTGGAGCATGAGACAAAAAGTGCCCCAGTTTTTATTCTTCCAGCTGAGAATTGGTTCTGTATCGATGAACTTTTTTTTCTTTTTTTTTTTTTTAATCAAATCAGACATTTAATAGATTCAACATCAACTCATTTGATTGAGGTACAGCAAATTCTAGAGTCCTCCATTGTGTAGTTTACCAGGTTCTGCATCTGACTGAATGTGATTTCTGAATTAATGTGTGAAAACACAAGACGAGCTGCAGCTCTAGAACCAGACAAGTCACAGCCAAAGGCCAAATCAGTTAATTGCCTTGTGTTAATTCCCAATTCTCAAAGCTAATGCAATTACTTGTGAATAGAAACCAACTATCACACTTTAGGACACAAAAAGTCATTTTCTCCCTTTCCATCACTCCCTCTGCTTTTTCAATATCACACCCTATTTAACCTATTAAATATATTTATAAAGGGTCTTAAATGGGAGATAAAGTGAAGCTTTCAGCTTCTGTTATCTTGCCTGAGACAGTTCTAGCATCTTTGTTTCTCTCCAAAAATTAAAATTTTATTGCAAAAAGTAGTGCACATTCAG
Source organism: Naso thynnoides (assembly GCA_029783665.1). Classification (NCBI taxonomy): domain Eukaryota; kingdom Metazoa; phylum Chordata; class Actinopteri; order Acanthuriformes; family Acanthuridae; genus Naso; species Naso thynnoides. The sequence continues at coordinate 6,258,796 of JAQLOL010000012.1, forward strand.
GTCATAAAATATGAAAGGAGGATGGCATATATTAACCTACATAAGGCTTATGATAAACTCGTATGTATGTAAGCATGAGAAGATAATCCGAAAAAGGGAAGCTTGATCTTTCTGTGTTACGGCTGCTGGACGTGCCTGTGTCAACAACACAAGACGACAGTCATCAGTCACAGAGGAGCAGAGCTCGCCGGCCCAGCGTGCTAATCAGATAAAACACGTCTGCTCACTGGCAGCACCTCAGCTGGGGAGTTCTCTGTGGCCGAGTGAGACCGATAGACGTGTTAGGGTCTGACAGCGGGAGACTGGGCTTTTGTCTGATGTGTCTGCGTGTTGGCTAAGCTGAGATGCAGCTAGCAAGTCAGAGCCAGAGGGGGAAAAAGGCACGACAGCAAATGTGTTAGTGGCTCTTTGTGGCGAGGAAGATGATGCACACCGCGCTGAGCACACAACTACCGGCAAAAAGAGAAAACAGTCGGCGGTGATGCGGACTAAGAGCCTAGTTTCCCCGAGGAAGGAGGGGGAGGGCGTTCTGCCGATCATATGGGCCACAGTGGACAGACGGAGAGGGCCAGAGAGGAAGGATGGGAGAGGGGGAGACAGAGATGTACAAAAAAACAAAAGGCAGATGTCACGTGGGTCCAGAGTCGCTGATAGATGTGATGTGCAGCGCGGCACACAGGCAGCAGTTCAGGTATAGAAGCCTTCCCTTTGTGATGCAGATGACAACGCAATCAGCCCCGCTTTGTCTCGACCGATGGGCTCTGCTCCCAGGGACATTGAGAGCCAGACACTAATCCGGTGGGTTTGTGTTCTACGGGCGCGTTCATAAAGGCAGTGTCACAGTACCTGGGGTGTGTGTGGATGGGGGTCTCTGAAACGAGGTCTGACCTCTCTCAGGGTGCACTCTCCCTCCTCCTCCTCCTCCTCCTCCTTCTGTCTCTCTCCCCGCATCCTCATTCAGTGACTGGCTTCGCTGGATTAAATATTATAAGCGCCATATTGTAGATGTGCATGACTCAACATTCACATGAAGGATGTGACGGGAACGTGGGTCACACTGATCGTCTCATGTCCGCTTCTCAAGCAAACTCTGTTGTTTTTTCCCCCAGATTTATGAACAACAACTAAACTGCCTGGGTAAAAAGAGGAAATGTACAGTGAGAGACATAAAACATACCGATTCCACATTACGGATGACACGGTTTCCAAATTTAGAAGACTGCACAAAGAATTCAGACTGCAAATTAGGCCTAGATGTTGCGAGGCCCTCTCTGATTGTGACTGCATACACATTTCCTGTTATGAATAATGTCTGGAAATACATTTCACTGTCCCCTAATGATTTTCATTCCCAAAGGGTTAGGATGAATCAGGCTCTTCCTAATAAATATGATTTGCCAAGAGACAGCACATTGCCAATTAACATGTGCTAATTAAGATAGCAGGATATAAGAGCCTCCTTGATCTAGATTCTTGTGTGAAATAAAAGAGAGGTTACAGAGAGGTAACGCAAGTTTCTATCATATTATCTATTTATTCAGACTACTCTCTGTTAGCCAGCGTGAAAACACCATATGTGAGCTGAAGCAGGCACATTGGTCACAAATGCCGGTTTTAACCTCCTCAATTTGTTTACAGCTTTTTCAAATCTCGATTGGATAACGTGAACAATAAATGTTTTCAGTATTACTGTGAAAGAGAAAAGATCGACCTGCTCTGTGACGTTGCATAACATTCGTACGGTTGTTCAGTCTTGTACTTCTAGGATGAGGACTGCTTCATTTTTCATACTGACACTGTTATAATAGCTTTAGTCATACTCTTTCACTTTTTGACCACACCGTTTCTCCAGCTACATACTAGAACAATTACAGCCCTCCAATCAAACAGCACGCCTACTGTATCCTTAAAGCACTGTGAGGAAAACAAATCTCCAAACCCATCATTCATCTTATC
>JAQLOL010000012.1:6260851-6275793 GCA_029783665.1 Naso thynnoides
AAATCTCCAAACCCCTCATTCATCTTATCCTCACTCAGTGATGCATTTCCACAAACGGTCTCCATCTTTTCAACATTCAAAGCACACAGGACCACTGGAGTTACAGTAAAACTTGGCAAAGTAAAAAATAATTATGTTGTTTTGAGATTTGTGTGATTGAGCTGTTCGTGAAAAAGTCTTGAATTAGTCTAATTCATGTTTGCAATCGTCCAGATATTAACTATATATTTGATTTGTTTCCAGAGAAAAACACAATCATGCTCGGTAATCACTAATATTTACAGAATTTGCTTTGTTGGATTGAAAACACAAGCCAAAATAAGGTTTAAACAACCAAGGAAAGTCTTTAAAAATCACTGTGTGTATTTTTCTGGGGATTGACAAGAAACATAAAAACTGAACGGACAATAATATTATTTACATATCCAATTTTAAGAGTTATGTGCAATTTTCATTTGACTCCCACATGCTTTAGTTTGATTTGTAAAACCTTAATATGGAGTGAAGGTGAGTGGATGCAGCTTTTAATCTCAACATGTTTAAGATTTGATAAGATCCTGTCAGACAGCCTTGGCCAGGTAAAACATGTAGCCTGGCACTTTTTTATGAAGCAATAACAAAATCTCTCCTTGTTCATATGTAGATTGCAGCTTTCAAGCCTTTTAATTCTTTTGACAATTTAACTGACACTCAATATATATTAGCAACATGTCTAAAGTATTTTTTTGTGTATTTTACATGTTAGCTTTTCCTGTTATTTGTTTGTTTTTCTGATAAACCAATTATTTCTTATACACAATTATAAAAATGTTCTTGTTCCAGTTTAAAAAGGGGCACTTTGTTAAAAAACAAATAAATTTGGCGCAAGTGTTTCAGTATCTCAGTCCTCTATTGTTTACCTTCTGGCCAGGTCCTGTGCCTTTATCCATCACATATCTCCAATTATTATAAAAAATGTCAATTTGCGATTAAGACATTATGACTCTCAGAGAGCCACAGTGCTCTGGAGCAAAAAGAATTCACACTGATTAGCAAAGAGTGTTCTTTAAACCAGCCCTTCCAAAGGCTCAAATGCCTCCATGTCATAAAAACTACTTAGAAAAGAACCCACCACTTTCAGTCGCTGTGTTTTAGTTGTGTGCTGGCAGCATCATGTTGCACACTGACAGACTTGAAACACCTGTCGACTCTGAAAATATTTTCATTTTCTGATAGCATCAAATAGCACCCGTATCTGACCGGCTTGTCTTAGCAAACTAAACAGGCCTGATTACAAACTAGAAGGACAGAAGATTAAACACCTGTTCTTTTTTTAATAAGCAAAAAATACCAAAGGAAGGCCAAATCACTCTAAATGAAGCAGATGTAGAGTACATGAAAAGTGGTGCTACAGGGCGTGTGAAAAAACAAACCACAAGTACACTCTGTCTACGAGAGAGGAGACAAGCCGCGTACAGCGTTTTGAAGATTTAGAAACGTCTGTAAGGCAAGAAAAGGCAGTTTTGTCACATTTCTCAAAAAGAAGGGCAGTATTTTGTTTGCGTTAGCCCCAAAAACAGATTAATACAACAGCAGGAGCACATGTGTGAGAGTAAAAACTACAAAGTGCTGGAAACTTTTCCCTCCCTGCTGCTAATCGTTCAAAAACTACGAGACCCACATCCAACAAGTTGCAATGTTCACAGCAGTTGTGATGACGCAGACAGTGTAAGGTGAAAGAAAGGTGAGAAACACCGAAAAAAAAAGACATTTTCTACATAATGGGACCAAACAACGTGGCCATTCCTCGAGCCGACAGCACAGCACGGTGGATGGACTACAGGCAGTAACTTCAGTTGTCAAAGAACCACTAAGCTTGTCTATTAAAGGCAAGAGGTGTCACTATGTTTATGTTGGCCAACTGTGGTATTGAATCTCAAATATTACTGTCTGCTCGCTCCAAATGAGGCTTTGTCTGTTTTATCTTGTGGGGACGAGGACTCAACGCTACTTAAACTGTGGGTTCTGTATCATAATCTATTTCATCTATATTACATAAAGTTATCAGTCTATTCGTCTCACTTCAGTAATTTATTATCACATTTCTTATTACCTCACCAGACAGTCAGCGCTTAGCACCACCTAGTGAACTGAAAAATCAGCAGAGAACATTACCATTATCCAAAAAGTTGAGTTTGTATTTTCAACATTTATGTAAAAAAGAAAAAAGAAAAAAAAAAAGGATACATGGTGTCTGTGAATCGATATACTGTCATGCAAAATATGTCGATATCCCACAGCATTAATTTTTTCCCCCACCTATGGTATCAATGTTTTCTTTCAACCCCAGCCTGGAGCGACATTGGTAAAAATTTTACAGAGAATTTTACAGCAATGAATTTGTGTATGTGACAGTTCTAACAAATCAAACCTAAGGCAATTATCTGGAACGCTGCCAAATGTCATTGTTTCGCATCCAATCAAAACTTTATTTAGGGGTTTTAGAATTAAGCCTCAAATTTCTGTCATTATATTTCATGAAGTCTTCGGCGAGAATGCCGGACATAAACCATAAGCTGGCGAGCAGCGGCGGGCATGTAGGCCGTGTGTGTCTGTGTGGATTTTTTTTTGTGTGTTCAGCCTCTGACTGAACTTTACCCTCTCCTCTCTGTACGCTCGTGAAGTAAAGCACATTTTGTCCTTGAGTTAGCAGTCAACAAATAGAGACTAATTATAGTGCAGGCTGGCATTCCGTGGCTCACTGCTGCAGACAGGTTAATGTGAAGATAACACCACATTTTAATCCCAAAAGTCTGAAAAACAAACTGAGCTCCCCCTCTGCTGGTAATGGGCTTGGAATCAGAGCAGAATCCCGTGTGACTCCTGGTGTTTATTCCTCCAGAAGCTCCTGTTTGAACCTGACTCTCTCCCCCCCCCCCCCGTGAATCATCATCAGCTGGCTGCCGGCGTCTGTCCCTCTGCTCTGCTCTGCCTGAGCCGCAAAAAAACTCAAAGGCTCTAAGATCCGCAATGTCAACATTCCTGAAGCTCTAACCTACTCGTTATAGCCCTACACAATCACTCTCTTTTTTTTTTTCCTGCATAATTTTTAGATAAACTTTGTATATGAATCAGTAGACCCAAAAGCTCCCGTAATTTGATCGAGGTCTCTGTATTAGTACAGCGACCGGCAGCTCTGTACCAGTAACTTTATGCAGGGCTAAATTTTCTGAAGCAGGGCAGTGACACTCCTGCATTAATCTCACACTAAAGGTAGCCGTAGATGTCTCTGAAATGTGACACCCCCCTTCAAGTGAAACAACTGGTACCAGCACTAATTGAAATTTTGCATGCAAAGTGACAATGCCTGGGCCCTCGGCAGCATGGATTAAGGTTTGAATAGAGACAGATTCTTTGTGAAAGCCTACTGTGGCGGTTGGCGTGCAGGCCGGCTCCCTGCATCTGCTCATTGGGTGGACTGAGAAAACACCGGATTGTATACGGTCGCTCATTTTACCTTTATCTAATCCCATTTCAGAGCCCGCCTCTGTCCGTCTTTTGTTACTCTTCCACAAAACATAATGCTTCCATGTTACACTCACACGTCCAGTCCTTACAAAACAAGTCCGGTCAAAAACAGAGGCTGAATTTACATATGAATGCATTTTTACCAAACTTGGCAGGATTTTGAAAACATTAACAATCATACTGTGCCTTGAACTGTCTTGACTGCCTTCTATTGTGTGTGAAAACGGTACTAAAAGGTGGTGAGGTAAAAATAAAAGTGTTTGCGATTAAAATAAACTAAAAAAAAAAAAAATTTAAAACATTAACATGGCTAGTGTCTGCCAGCTTTCAACTGAGTGGGCTCCAGTGCTGAACAGAGCGCCAGAGGAATGCAGTGCATACTGAAATGCAATCAAATCTGCTAGACTTTTTTTTTTTTTTGAAAAACTCCACGCTGTGATCTCATTCTACCCCACTTCACCATCCTCGGCTGTGGTTTCTGTCCCATTTTGCTTCGTTCAAAGAAAAGGAGAAAAATATGTTCGATCAAAGTGATCTATCATCGGGCTGACCTCAACAACAACGTGCATACAAGTCTGGAGGAGGTTGTTATTGCATCACAGTAAAACCAATCCTCCCAGAAAATGTTTGCTGTGTTTGCACTGTACAAACTGTAATACCGCAATCCAGCAGGGGGGAAGAAATCGGAAAAGCCAAATGATCCGTCTAGTAAATTTCATCTCCTCCGAACAATACAGGCTACTCCAGTTTTATGGCCGGGGATGAATCTCAGAATTTCCACTCAGCGGAATTAGATTAGCGCCACTGTTAGTATGGCTGTCAACTGAGCACTGATGACAATGAATGGGTAAACTAATGAAGGGATAAATCCACAGTGTGTTTTCATAGACATGTTTGACATAGCTAAGCTAATTTACTTGGCAGTACTACCTCCATTAATTCTCGAAAAGAGCCTGTCTGTTCTTGTTAACTAAACCAATAAGACGTGGCATCAGTGACAGCGTACATTAGCTCTAATCAACAATTTAGAGTTGTTTCACATTCCACAGGGTGAATTGAATGCCTCTGAAAAATGGTCTAATGCCGCTGATGAGTGGACGCCATTTGTCCCATGCGGCCATATTACTAAAGAGAAGGGACGACGCAGTGCAGAAATCTGACCAGAGAACAGCTGAGTGAAATTCAAATTGGCATTTTAAGGCCAGTTAACAGGAATTCAGACTACACATGGTCTGCAGCGTTGTCACTTTTTGCAAAATGGATCCTTGGGACACAGCCAGGATTTTCTTAAGTTTGGCCCCACTTTTAATCCTCTAATCCTCTGCAGTATGGTCCCTACCTTATTCACCGGTCATTTCTATAACAAGTAGGCCTTTGATATGTTTACGCCACTAAAATCAGGTAAGCTTTTAGAAATGTGCGACTTGTGATTTTATTAGTACGCCATTTAAAAAGAAAATGTGTTCATTTTATGGAGTAAATGTTTTTTTGCCAAATCTTTCCCACATTGTAGTGCATGTTCTGCGACCACTGGATATTAAAATACATCTTTCAAGTAATTTCGTCAGTAAAAACAAAAAAGTAGAACTATGCAAAGATGTCACCTTCTATTATGCAAAAATAACAACTGAGGCAAGGTAGTGTCCCGGCACTAAACGTGTCAAAACGATCCACAAGAGGGTTCTTTTCTGTTGCATGCTGGGATATTGTTTTTTTTTTTTAGAGCCGCAGTGACCTCTTTTTCAACCCCCTTATTTCTCATACGTAAGCCATCCTTGCAACTTCATTGGATGGTCGACTAGGGTGATACACCAGATAAAATGGAGGGGGGCTTTTTTTGGGATGGCGACGGAAGTAGCTGGTTCCCAAATCAAAAAGTAAAACACCACACAGACCCAAAAGGTGCTCACTGTGTGTCCAGTGTAAAACTCAGTGTGACCCACATCGTCTTGATCGAGCAAAACGTGCATTTTAATACACAGAAATGTCTATTTGAGACGCCACGTCGATTGTTAGTGAGGCACTGTATGCTCTCGGCTTACACAAACGCTTCATGGTGGATTTTACATGTAGACGAACAGTAACCGCGGCCGTGTCTGCATCTTAGACAGAGAGACAAGACAGGGGGGGAAATGAAACATCGTGGATCGAGAATCTCTTGTTGTTTTTGGCGTTTTTCACATCCTGTGACTCCCTGACTCTTGGACACGGCAGCAAGGACACAAAAAAATAAATAACGATCATTATAGCAATCAGCCAGTGATTAAAAGAAAACAAATGATGAATATTTGAATATTATGTGTATAAATACGGGATGGCGATATACAGTTACTTATTATGAGATTCGTAGTCCGTGCTTGACTGAATTTATTTTATGCAAATAAAGCACATAAAACATTCAGTGTGTTTATCAAGACACTGCCATGTGACACATGATTGTATAATTTCTGCTGCTGTAATAACAACACACACGATTGGTTTTGCCATGCTTGTAAAGTGTCTAAGACATGGAAATAAATCTTATAATATTTTTTAATGTATTTAAATAAAAAGTGCAATTTAGGAAGTGTATTAAATGTTTGGCGCTCATTTTTCCCTGCATTTGAATGATGTTGTTTCAGTGCCATGACTGGGTTGTGTATAATTTTCTAAAAATACTATGCGTGCCGCTCAAGGCTGTTTCATGATCAGCCCTTAAATAAAAATTAATGCACATCTCTGAGCTGCGACACAGACGTTAAAGCTGCCATCGTGGAAGGAACGGCTGAGGAAGTCCTCGAGATTATTTTTTTTTAGGTCCTCGGTTTCGGATATGTGACTACTCTTGAACCGTAAACAGAAGCAGTCAGCAGAAGTCTACATGAATCCGCATGACGTTTGTCAAAGTGTGTGCCAGTCCTGCATGGGCCCTGACAGGTCCTGCAGACTTTCCAGTCCACGTTAGACGTTATTACGCATGTACAAATGAACTGTCCATAAACGAGCAGCAGTATTTTTTGTTTTCTTGTTATTTTCCTGTTGTTGTTTTATCCTGCGGTTGCATTTGGTTTAGTTTTTACATACTTTCTTAGCTTCACCTGTAATTATGAGGTTAGGTTAAACTGACCAGAGGAAGAAGGCATGTTTGTTTTCTGACAGCATCCTAAAGATAGCCTGAATAAATGGACGACTTTCCATTCTTCAGTGAGGGGAATGTGTCCTGTCCTGTCACAGGGGAAACTGCTGCATAAAATCACATGCAAATTATCATTTAAGACCGGCTGCAGACTTAAACCACCCTAATTAAAAAAGAAAAAAAAATGTGAAATATAGTTTTTATTATTTTAAATCAAAGGGCCAACATCACATCCTGCTGTCCTTTTTTTTTTTTTTTTTTTTTTTTTTTTTGCATACCGTAATTAACATAGTAAGGCATGTGGAGTGATGTGGAGCACAGATTAATATTATGGAGATTATTTTTCATCATTCAACCTGTTTCATTGTGTGTTGAGCCACGCTGCCTGGGACTCCTTCACCACGCTTTGCGTGCAAATGACCGCACAGAGAGCAGAGAGCGTCTTTACCGACTTATATTAGGAGATTTACAGCATTTACGTATAATTTGCGCATTTAGCCCGGACACACGGAATAAGGTCAGACGGGAGGTCCTGGCGTCTGTCCATCATGTTTTTGTCACCAACTGAGGCGAAAGCGGTCACACACCTCCTCGGACACACGAGATGCGACGCGCCTCACGTTAACCCACATTTTACGTTTTCGTAGCTGGCGTTACGTTAGCTAGCTCAGCTAAAAAGCCCGCAGTTTTGTTTTTTTTTTTAATTCCGCAATTAACGCCAAACCGCATCCGTAGCTAATAAAACGCTACCGCTGACGTACCTGCAGGGATGCCGGAGCATGTTTTGGGTCCCATCATCACCCAGCTGAGTCTGCGCTACGTCCAAGCACCGTGACCGTCATGGTCACACACGTTTACGGATGATAAGGGGTTTGGGGAAAGTGGGTAATTTTTGCGTTGGCCTTTCGTGAATTAAATTAGCAAACGTCCATCGGCGCGCTTTGTCTCAAAACTCAAAGTCGGCGAAAAGGATGCGGCTTCAGCCGCAAATGAGAGCGTTAGCTTACCTTCAACAGCTATTACGGCCGGTAGGGTCCATAATATCCATAGAATATCCATTATTGGTCACTTAAATTGCCCAGACATTCAAATAAAATACGTCCCGAAAGCCATTGACAGCGAAGGCAGAGAGGGGACAGGCGGTCCTTCACCTCCAATAGAGCGAGCGCAGATGGCAGGGAAATTCCAAGTCAAATCTGAACCAAGTTTGGGCGAAACCAAAAAAACGACAGACGGAGGGGGGGCACCGAGCAGCACACAGGCGCAGCTCCGGATTTTAGCGACACACCGATCAAGTCAGTCTCCTATCAAACAGAAAAAAACAACTTCACGTAGATAATAAACCACGGAGGGTTCACACAGCTTCGTTTATCAGTGTAACCGCTCGTCGTGCGGGTCCTTCATCCCCTTCAAAGCCACTTAAATGTACCCCGCTGTCAATCATCCAGAGGAGGACTGTCCACACTGCCTTACCTAGCGATAATTAAGTGTTTTGGGACCATGTGGGGCATTTATAAAAGATGGAGCAACTTATTCTCACTGTCACACCGCTCGAAATGGGAAAAACTGCGTATTTTTTTATCAGTCAGAGCTGAGACGTATTCGCAGGAGGATCCTTTGTGATATTAGGGGACTAATGGCGCTGTAACAGGTGACGACCACGGGAGAACAATTAAAGTAAGTTAACATTTTATTTTCGTTTTTTTTCCCCCCTCCAATATGTGCAGTTCAGTTTGTTTTCAGTTTGGAGTTTTCTGCTTTTTCCTCAGGCTGTGTGATGCCACTGTTTCAGGGAAAATGTAGGTTATGCGTGACAGTAAATATGCAATCATGGGTCTATCCTAATGCAATAATATTATCTCTTTATTACCTTGTTTGTCTGTTGTTTATATTTTAAGGGTAAGAGTTGAAAGTTCTTAATTATGATATTCTATTTAAAGAATCACTAAAGTAGCAATAAAAAGTGCGTCTATAAATATTTGCTTGTGCAATATTTTTAATGTAATAGGCCTATGTTTATATCATATTGGCTAAGTGGGCTGGTCTATAATTAAATATTTTATGAGTTGTGTTTTAAACATGAACTAGCACTTCTCTCCTCCATTCACAAGTTTCCCAAAGAGTGACGCTTCAGAGCTTGAACAGAGAATGAAAAAAAGGGAACTGGTCACAGTTCTGTTTCAGTAAAAGAGTGCTGTCTGAAAGGAAAATAGTGCGACTTGGTCTTAAACTGAAGTCTGAAAAATATGAAACAGATTAACAATTCACTCTGAATATAGTGGTCTGTATAACAGCAGAGTTTGTAGCCTATCAGCGACCATTTGGTGCTTCAGAAGAATTATTGGGTTATTATTGAATTAGAAAGTTACAGCAAATAATGCTGACATTTGCATGTAAGACTGTTACATTCATATGTATGGTGAGTCAAGCAGGATGTCCTTTAAAAAATAAGTTATTCAATTTGTTTGACTTCTTGTAGCTAAATTCATACATCACAAGAAAGACATCATGTGTTTGAACAGATGTCAGTTATTAAGAACTGAGCAAAAAGTTGTGTTTTTTTTTAATAGCAGAGCCAAAGAACTCAAGCCAAAGTGAAATTTAACTCAATCCAGAATGCAAAACTTTCCTTCCCATGCATGAATCACCATAAAATCATAATCAGTTGATGTGATGTTGGCATAAAGTAGTTTGAGACATGTCACAATTAATCTTTGCTAATTATTTAAGCTGAGTTGTGTTTGCACTAAACGAATTCAAGTTGGCACAAAGACGACTGGCAGCAGTGCTAATGGCAATAATTTTCCAACAATCAATAAAAATGCTATACGTTAAATAAATATCTATATTAATAATCATAACACATTCAGCTTTTATGAGTTTTCTGCTGTTTTAATAGGATTACTCTTTTCAAAGTGGGTCCAAGTTGTCAGTGATGGTTGGCACGAATCGACGTCTGAATTTATTGTGCGTCTCGCGAGCCATTGCAATATTTTTTGAAATTTCCTAAGAGCAGTGTGAAAGCGATTTCCTGCTCGAGAAGTTTGCAGTAAAATTCCAGCATCTTTACGCACAGAGCCATGATGGGTAAAGAATAAAGCACAGCCTGGTTTTTATATGACAGGCGTGGAGACAGATGCCATAGGGATGCAATAAAGCGGCTGCAGAAATTACGGATACGCCACAAAATTACCGCTTTGTCGAAAATGCAAAGATACCCGAAGAGAAAGCATAATAAAAATTTCCAGCGCTCACAGAGCTATCTACATGTTTTTCGTGCTACGAAAGTGACCGAGGGCAGAAAAAAAAAAAAAAAAAGCTGGTTTTCAGATGTGCTCACGAGGATTTACAGTGCCAAAGAAACGGGTAAACACGCACCAAGAGAGATGCCTCGTGGATATGAAGTATGGAGCCACTGAAGCTGGATGAGAAACAAGAACTTAGGGTAAATTATTTGTCATCAAACATGCCTTTCCCATTACATGCTGCACCGATGTAGCTAAGCAGCAGGACTCTCATGGGTTAAACGAGCTGGGCTGATTTATTTGTCTCCACCGAGTTTGGCTGTATTGATTCCAGGTCACTTGACTGGCCGACTTCAGATCATGTTCAGGTGACTACAACACAGATGGAACAAAACGGCAAGGCACTGAGAAAGCAGCTTCCCCTGACTCTAATGAGTTCCATACCAGCCCAGTATTGACTTGGGCCAGAGGAGAAGTGAAAGATGTTGAAAAAATGATATTAATATTCCTGTAATGCTGCCCACAGAGATCTTTCTGGCCACACCATGTTATAAAGGCTGCATGGTAATAAAATATGTGTAATGCAAAGCAGAGATGTCTAAATGTGGCATAAATCCTCTCTTGTGCTCCTGTGGCTCGTTTAACCCCCGAAACCAAAATGTACAGTACTGTTTCTGTAACGTCCGCAACACAGCGGAATCAAAACAGCCAGTTGTACGTTAACATTAGGCGCAGCGGTCCAGAGTAAACACAAAACAGATCAACAAATTACCTGTTAAATTACCTCCTAATAAGCACCAAAGGGAAATTGTTTTTTAGCTCAGGCATGCTTGAAAAAACTGCAGCATACTGAAAACATTTTAACCAGCTGCATGCTGTAAGGTCAGGCTACACACAGCTGCACCAGTGCAGAGCTGCATGCTAGTTTGAGATTATAAAGCGTGTTAACATCTTTAAAAATGGCCGGTGATTATTTTTGGTTTCGTCTTTGTGTAGCCTATCTGCTTTGAACAAATCAAAATTTATCAAAAAAAAGCTATCACTTAATACGATGAATCAGTTTTATGTCAAGCAGAGCAATAGGTATGCAAATATAAGAAAAACAATCTGTACACTCTAATAATATGCTGCTGCTTATGAAGTACTAATTGAAAAACATTACCATAATTAATTTGTCCCTGTACAAACATTTATGTCGTGATTCATTTAATAAATTGACATCATTAGAAAATAGTTTTATCATTTTAATATAATCAAACACTTAAACCCGTTGATGGAGTGTAACATTTTAGATTAAATTAATTATAATAAGTTTCATTTAAATCATAGCGTCACATATAGTCCGTAAAGAAACTGCAATTTAAAATGGCCAACAATTTTCATAGCAGGCTAATGAAAAAAATGTCTTTTATACATTTAAGTTTTAATTAACAGGATAGAGTAAAAATCTAACTAACTTTGCTTGTAGTTTTTTTCATCCGTGTTTCTTTTCATAAATGTCTCAAACTTGCAGCTGATGGAAATTAAATTGTTTTGGCAATGTTTGAGTTAATCTGAATTAATGTGAGAATCAATCTGAAAGTCAATACTAAATCTGTATAATTAGACATTGACTCTTTTGATATCGATTATTAATTTAAAAAATATGTAAATGGATATTAAACTGTTCACGTAGATTCATAATTTCATGCTTTCAGTCAAGCAGATCTTCTGTTTATCAGGTAAAAAGATGGGTTCAAATAATTTAGTTTGTAAAAGACGATGTTTAACAAATTCTCAACATACAGGTTCACCAGCAGAACAGAAAAAGTAAGAAAGTTTTGGAATAATTTGGTCAGTATGAGAAGAGGAGCAGCGTTTTTTCCCTCACATGTCATGTACTGTGTCATTGCATCAACACTGCCACCTAATGGCTGAAAGCTAAACATTCACACTTTCAGTCATTATTTTGGAAATTTTCTACAAAGATTATTCAGAGAAATAATTTTTGAGTTTAGCTCAAGGTTACATTTTTACCACACAATCAATTATAAGTGCAGTTTTTTTGTGAATAAACACCAGGCAATATTATTTCTAATCTTGTAAACTGAAAACTATTATTTAATCATTGAAATTAGCAAAAAGAAAAAAAGGTAATGCTTCAAAAACGTGATGAGGTGTTTTTTTCTTTTGGGAATAAAACACTTGAAATATTTTCTAATTAATTATTATAATCAAAACTGAATAAACTCTAATTAAATGGGGAAGTGAGGTGAATTGAGTGTTAACTTTTAACAATTTACCACAAATAAAGCAAAAAGTAACTGATGAGTGCAGAGTAAGTTCAACATACTGCATAGAATTCTCTTTTTTAACTCATTCAAAGGAACGTGACTGAATAAGTTGTGTTGTCATACGAGATAATAAGAAAAAATAGTCACCTAAATGGATTTTAACTTGGCAAAAATGCAAAAACGTGACCTCAGCCCGTCACTGAGCCCCCGCATCTCAAGTTAAACACATGCTTTTATTTGTCAGCGAGGATGAGATGAGGCGGACAAGGGTGAGAATGAGTTCCTGCAGCTCATAAGCGTTTCTTATCCTGAAATATTTAGCTTGAACTTTAGCTCATTCAAAACAGCCAGTCTGGGCTGGAATCGATTTCACCTTGAGCCTTAAAGGGCTTACAGTGAAGGATTGCCCCCACTCGGCATCAGCAGCTGGATAAAGAGCGAGGAAATAAAATGGTCTGCTCTCCATAAAAGTTGGTGTGTGATCCCTGACCCTGTGCTGGGAGAGCACGCCGGACTCGTCTAATCTAAAGAGACCTTTTGCACGTGGCTTAACCTTCGCTGAGACCACATTTTCACCAACAGGCTGCGAAGAGTCAGCTGGATTTAAGGGCAGGAACAACACTTGACCTGGATAATCATGGTTTTGAATGTTTTCAAAGTATTTATTTGTTTGGCAGATAAGGCAAACTTTTTTTAATTATCTGCTTTCTGCTAAATTAAATGGCACAGCCACAGAGGACACAAAGACATTCTCCCTTGTTTTGAAAAGAAAATAATTATTCAATGAAGCTGAAAAAAAGATGGGTTCACTGCTTATCTTTCATGAAAAGTCTACTGCAGTGCACCCCGCTGCACTCCAGCCGCCCACCACCACCTTCCCAGCATATTGGTTTACCCTGCCAAAAATTTAATTCAATCCCCTTAAGTTGCTCCAGCTTTAATTAAATAGACCAAAAGCCTTGGAAGGATTTAATTTACTTTCTTGTTAAGTGAACTTTACAGACACTGTAGAACTTTCACTGGTGTGCTGCTGGGACCTGAGAGGGGAAGCTAGCACCGCGTCTTTGCTTTCAATTAAATCACACAATTTTCAATCACTTACTTGTATTTTCCCTGACAAATGAGGTGACGGGAAGACCGAAACCAGTGTCTTCCTTGCTTTATGGTGGCCACCGGCTTGCATGATATTTAAAAAGAAATGTGTTTGAATGGCAAACGCCTGTCGGAGGGCAGACAACACTTTTCATCATCATAATAAATCTAAGCGCTGCTGCCATAAAACACAGGCCCAGTAAAAAGTGATTCCACTGACAGTCATGACGAAATGAATGCCTTGATAAAATGGCAGTCATCAATCACGGCTTCGGTTTTGGATGCTAACATGCCCTCTAAGCTCTCTGCTAATTGATATGAAACGTGAACATAAATCAGGCGCCGTGTGTGTGTGTGTGTGTGTGTGTGTGTGTGTGTGATGCTGCGTACTGTTGTCGCTGTGGTTTGCTTTGCAGAAGCACAGATAAATTTTCCCAAAGCACATTCGGAGCCGTAATCTACATGTGTTCAGGCCGCTCTCCTGTGATGTGGATAGGTCAGTTGTTGTAATGGAAACAGACATGAATACGGTTATTAAATATTAAAGTTCACGTACGGGTTCACTTATACTTTCACTGCGAGGAAGTTTAAATGCTTTAAGTACCGATCAGAGATCGCTGAGTTCTGTCTGCAGAGAGTTTCAGCTCTGTTTGAAACGGTCCTCAGCATGTTTGTCTGCAGGAAAAGCTTCAGACTCACGCAGAGATGAACTGCTCTCTCTCAGAGAGAAGCTATTTAACTGGGCCCAAGAAAAATAATACAGCAACACAATGTTGATGTTAGTTTCTCCTTGTCAAAATAAAAGGGAATGCCTAATAAATGAATGGTAGATATGCAGGTAGATACACATAGCAATGTTTAATATGTAAATAATGTAAATATTGAATAGAAGGGTAGAATCAGATAAGTTTATTCTTCTTCCACCCTTTTTTGCACAAGTAAAGTGAGGAAAATTGTGGGTGGAGTTTTTTTGTTTTTTGTTTTAATTACTTTGTTTTATTACTTTCTTTTTTTTTGTACTACTGGGTTTGTTGCATTTTACACGTGTGAAATAAATCCTTCAATCGATCAGCGAATGTATAGCAGCTTTACAAATCCTGCTGTTGCTTCCGTACGACAAATCACCAGTAGACTCGCTTGAACAAGATGGTTTGAAGTTTGAAGTTTTTGCGTCTCACACCGTAAACTGACAGAAGTCAGAGTGTGTACATTCCCACAGAAATACTGGAAATACTCGAAAAAGTACAATACAACAAGAAATACAAATCAAAAGTCTTTCAAAGGCGAACAAAATTAAAATATTTAGAATGCTGGGATAAAGCTTAACAATCACTGATTAATTTTGCATATTTAAACACATTAAATAAAATTAAACAACTAATCTTATCATTCATGCAACAGATTATATCATGGCGATTTTTAACTGATTATGGGAATGTAGTGATGTTCAAAAAACTTCAAATTTATTCTTTTTTCTAAATGCACTAACTTTAACAACTCTGTTCCCATTTTTGCTACTAAATATATTTAGCTTTTTTTTAAAAAAAATCAACAAGAAGTAACCTTCTCTGAAATGGGCAAAGACGGTGATCATCTTATTTTATTTTTACTTGAACACTTTATTTTAATAGTCTGAATACTGATTGGACAGTTTGTAGAGTTTTTGTAACATTTCAAAAACATATTGGTTGACGTTCAACAACGTAAGTG
>JAQLOL010000012.1:6296837-6307829 GCA_029783665.1 Naso thynnoides
GACGAGTGGTGAGGAGGACCGGGCTTTAAACTGCAGTGATAAGTTGAGATGACAGACAGGTGTGCTGCTGCAGCTGATGATGATGGAGAGCAGGTGAGTGGAGAGTAGGAGACTGAGGGAAGCCACGCCCAGCCAGAGACAGAAAACCAAATGACAGGAGAACTGGGGAAGGGAGCAAAAAAGAAACAACAAGAAAGAAAACAAAACAGGACAACTAACAGATGCTTAACATAAAGTTATTTATGAAAGGAAAAGATTGTTTTAATAAAACTGAACTAAAGGAATAATTAAATAAACAACAATACAAAAAAAAGGAACATATTTTGCAATTTTAGAAAACTTTGCATGGAAAAATGTCTGCACACTTGTTTCTTTGCATCCAAATAAAAAAACTGTATGTGGAATTTAGTCTAAAAATACAAACTTGGCTTAGTTCCATGGAAATATAGCTGGTGCATTGAAAATACAATTCACAAAGTTCAACACAAGTCCAGTTCAATACACACAAAGCACAAACCACTGCAAAAGACAGAACGATCATTCAGCATCTAAGAACTAAGCTAGTGGCGTAATACGATAGACTGAACTAAGAAGCTAAGTCGAGCAATCTTCAGTTAATGTGCATTTTTGTGGCAGTAGAGGCAACATGTCAGGATAAACACCAAAGTGGAGCCTCATAACGATGTCTGCATACATGAAAACAAGATGACAGCTGTGCTAGAAGCTCTGAGAGACGGTAGGTACTTAGGTATAGCTGCGCTTTGAGCTAAACTCTAGGGCCAGCAAGCGAACATGATCACAAAGACAACACACGCGCAGATATTTAGCATGTTAAATATTCAGTGTTTAGCATGGCGGCAGGTTAAGATTTGCTAATAAGCACTAGATGCAACTTAAAACTGAGATACAGAGGGTATGTGCTGACGTCACTTCCCCTCTGGAACACGCCCCCCACAGTCATCCGTTAACATGGCTGAGTTTCGCACTTGAAACAGCAAAACCGGGAGTAAAACAAACGATTATCTGCTTTAATTAAAGGCAGTTGGACTCGACAGTGATCCTTACAACTTACTGAAGCACCAGAGGTTCACAGACATTGACAGCTAGCCAGAATTCAGGTTTCCTGCCATTTATCGTCACCCGATTTTGGTGCTTGGAAAAAAGACATAGCCTGAAAGCATGATTATAAAAGTCTGGACGTCAGCCACCCATTAGGATGCTAATAAACACAATTTCAGCAGACTTTGTAGAAAGTTTAAAAGTGATCTGGTTAACAGTCTAAACTTGCTTTGTGGAGTGGCTTTACCCCCTTAGAAATGAAATCTAGCTTTTCTTGGCTGTTAGCTAACTCTAACGTTATCAACAATATGAGTTAAAGTATGCTTCTAATAAAAAATCAAACTGGCTACTACAAATACCTGGTTCTCTAACTTTAGTTGTATTTGCAAATTTCAGCGACCAATTTGCATCTCCTTTCTGTAGCTTTCGGCATTCTGTAAAAAAAAAAAAAAAATCTCAGTTTTTTGGTTAAATCTATTTGCAGTCAATCATGCAGCTGCCTTTTCCCATTTTAGATGAGTATTTTGTGCATTTGGCAGAACATTAACTGCACTTGAGAGAGCTAGCTTCATCACCAAATCCAAAATTGTCACACACCATCCCTCGTAAGTACACCACTTTACAGATTCTCTACCACAAGGCAGACATGAATCACTTGTGCTATTGCAAAGTGCAAAAGTCCACTTCCAAGAAATAAAAAATAAATTTAAAGTTCCTCTTGATCTGTGTAGAATCTTGTCTTTTGTCGGCTTTAAGCAGCTTTTTAAGAATTTCCCAGGGGCAGGCCTGCGATCACTGACTTGGAGGAAGGGGCAATTACTTGGGCTGCCATAGGTAAAGCTAATTTTTAATTTTCCTCCAATGTCTAACTTTTTTTTTCCTTATTTCTTTTCCCATCTTCTTCCTAGAATTTCAAATCCGTTTAATGCTTCCCTCTCTTTTTTCCTTTTTGTTCCTCTTGCTACAGGACAGGAACCCTCTGAAAAGCAGCATTTTTGCTGAGTGGGGCCCAGAAGTATTTCAATGGACTTTTATGGGTTTTTGTTGTACTTTTTCTCCTGTTTAAATAAACTTGAACTTGCCACTCAGTGTGTTTATGCCACTCAGTGGGCGTATCCACTAGCCGGGTAAACCAGACCCATTTACTTTGCAAATTAATCTGCTTTGTGAAAATAAGAACCCTCACATTACAGCCATTTCCACCCGTCTGAAAGCCTGCAGACAGACGAGGGGCGTGGCTATTAACCTGAATTTTCCACAACCTCATAAATAATCACATAGATATTTTTTATTGTGCTGTGATATTAGCTATGTACATTAGCTTTAGTGCTTTTCTCTGTTTGTTTTTAGCGTTTTGTGTTATACCGGAGCCTGCGTGAGTCTCATGTCCGCACTGCACAGATCGGTACAAAGATTCCTATTAAAAGCTCCCATTCTCCCTACATGTGGTTATCACAAAGAAACAGTACTTCCTGGGTCTCCAAGGTTGTTTTCCATCTTGTCCAAACATTCATTTTATTTAATATTGATTAGTTTTCAATAACGAGGGGGTTTTGGCTCGCTAGAAATTCCTCTCAAAACAAACATGGCTGTGGCTCGCCTGAAGTGTGAGGGGAAAGACGGGATAAACAGCTAAGAGGCAGTTTTTTGTCCGTTGCCACTGCCCCTGAATCGAGAGGTGCAAGGCTACGTATCCACAGTGACCTCTGCCGATAATGACGTCATGTGCCTACCGTCTATTAGTTAAAATAAGCATTTGGTCATAATCCTGTGGGTGACAATCATGTGTGTTACAAATATCACAGCAGTTGCTGAGACATTCAGTCAGGCCATGAGAGAGTTAAAATTAGATTTAAAAAAATCTTGGTTTTTAGCTACCTAATATTGCAAAATTGATGCAGCGGAGGTTGAAATTGGCAATTTTTTGTTCCTAAATTGATATCTTAATAATAAAAGCTCCCCTCAAGCACAGAGGACTTACAACCATGGAAAAACACACACAAACACACACACACACAAATGAAAAAATGCAAGCAGACTACATATAGAGGCTTGCACACACATAATGTACATGGCCCCATTCAATCATCAGCCATTCAAAACAATAACCTACATAGAAAGCTTCTGCAAAAAAAAAAAAAAACCCAAACAAAAACATTTGAGGATTTATTGAGTTCTTACTGTAAGGGGTCTGACTTCTTCACAGCTGCTCCTGAGAGGGCTAATGCACCATTAAAGTCAATTCTTCATAGCTAGCAATTTTGTACAGTGGAGGCAGACGGCTGCACATCAAGGATTAAATTACAAAATTCAAAAATATTGTGTGAATTCAGAGCCTTAAAAATACTGAGCATGCAACCGCATCTTCGCCAGACATGAATTTTCCTGGAAGACATTAACATTTAACATCCTCCTGCTCTTCAAAAAGTATGTTTTGCTAAAGACAGTGCATCTGATTTTGGGTTATAGCATTTTGTAGGAAGTTTCGCATAGTCGGCCCTACTTCCACAACATTGTGTCAGCGCCGGAGAAAGGTCTGGCTGCTCCATTATAATTCTGCTGTGGGGGGAAAAATGCTCTGCTCGTTCGTAGCCTATTTCTTGAAGCCAATCACAGTCGTCTTGTGCAGCATCAAGCCCTGAATGCAGCAACGGGGATTCTGAACTGGCGCCCTGAAGGAGAGAAAACTGCTGCCTGGAAATGTCCGCCAGTGACAGGCTTCATGTAAACCCACAGTCTACATCCAGCGAGTCAGTCACATTGAAGACGCATGCAGACAGTTAGAACCCGAGATGAGGCATTTTGTCGCTGTCAGCATTGTTTAGTAAAGAATAAGCAGTAATTGTTTATTGATTGGTGCTGTTAAAGTCAGAGGGATCCCTCGCTCACTCTTGCTCATCAGGAGATATTCACTGCACCTGTGATGTTTTCCCTCAGCTGATGGCAATTTGCCTGAGAGGAGCTTATATGAGGAGGTTGGTGTTTCCCTGCTCAGTTTGATGTGTGTCTCCAGAATCAACACCGTTAGCTGACTGCTTGTGTTTTGGTTTGATTATGTGTTTGTGTTGATTGAATGTGTTGGAAGTTTATTTTTGTCTGTATTTTAAACCCTGTGGAGAGATTACTCTTTCAGCCAGCCTCCACATCATGTTGTGACTCACTGATCCCAGTGACTCAACTTTGATTAGTTTTGGTTTGGTTGGTGTTTTTTTTAAAAATAATTTTGTTGGAATGGGGAGTCTGCCGATGAAGAAGTGGGTGGTTTGATCCTCGACTTCTCCTGTCTGCATGTCAAGGTGCCCTTGGGCAAGACACTAAACCCCTTCTACTTCAATTCTACTGCAATTATTCTCTTTTACCTTTCTCGATAAGTCAGCTATTCCACTTCCCTCAAGTGTAAAACCTCTTAGGTGATATTTCAAGATTTTCAAATTTTCTGCGTGTCCACTCGGGTGTTTTGGGGTTTTTTTTTTAATGTGCAAATTGAAAATGTGAATTTAAACAGACTAATGGAAACCCACCTACTGATATAACTTCGGAATGCTTGGGAGAGGTTAACAAGGTTTAAGTTATTGACACATTTGTTTCTGCTACCAGTTTACCAGGAACATGTAAAATACAACAAAATAAAAAGCAATCCATTGCAATCCATCCATATCCATCAAAACTCTGATACACTGATCAATGTTTAATCAATACATAAAAAAAATCCACAGCCTGTGAAATAAGTCCATGTTATCAAAGGAACATTTTTGGAGCTACATTTATTTTCTCCTCTGAATTTTTGTCATGATGTTTCCAGAAAAGATGGCAGGAAGTCACTGAGCCTGGCCAAGAAACTGTCTGTCACGTAAACTCCCAGAAGAAGAAAAACTACTTTTTTCTTTTTTTCTGTTTATGTACTCCTTAAACAAACATGGATGTCATGTCATGTGTCCATTAGTGAGCGAGATGCTGGTCGGTGGAGTTTTTACTAGCTGTTCACTCATGTCCATTATAAGCAATTCTTTTAAAGCCACAGCCAGGCATGAAACAGAACATGTTAATGAGGAAGTGATAGAATTGGCAGCGAGCTGGCAGTAAACAAAACTATGCGATGGTGTGCCAAAATGAAGACTCATTAAGTATTTTGCGTCAGATAATGAAACAGCCTCATCGCTCTGTTGTCTGTCCTTCAGAATTGCCAGCCTATCCAAAATCTTCCCGACCCTGATGCTGTACAGACTGTGGGAGGATGGAAAGATCAGCTCCCTCGATGATCCTCTGGAGAAATACGTGGAGAACTTCACCATCAAAAACCCTCTGGGAAAGACTCGAGACTCTGAGCTGAAATACGTGACAGATGGTTTGATATTTCTGGACAGCGGGGAGGTTCAGATCCGCTCGTCGTCCGTCACCCTGCGCAGGATGGCCAGTCAGCTCTCAGGTACCAACAAAGGATTGTACAGAACAATTTATCTTTTTCAGTGAGCCAACTGCTTTGATATGAATCAAGACTCTGGGATGTAATCAGATACAGAATCTCTTTGATGTTAACTCTAGACATCTACATCCACAGTGGCTGAACTTGAAGTTGCCCTTGAACCCACTTTTTTTGAAAAAAATATTGCCAAACACCCCATTTGTCACAGCCAAAAACTTTAAAAAACTGTTTAAATTGTCAGATTTTCAAATTTTCGATGCTCACTGAATGTTTAAACTTAACTGTGACTTTTCATCAAACTTGCTTTCTTCCTCATGTCTTCTTTAAAAAATCTGACAAAAACAAACCGTTTACTCCGTGTACAATCTGTAAAAATCAAAAAAATCCTGCGCTCCTTTGTGCACTCCAGAAACCATGACTGATTCAGATGGGCCCTCCCCATGCCTCTCTGTAATTCATGAGCGCAGTGAACCCTAAGCGCTGACTGGCAGGATGCCTTATGCAGCTTGAATACAGACTGCAGAATTACTCCTGCATGTAAAGCCACCAAAATATTGACTAGACTGACTATATTAAGGCACCTAAAAATATGTTGTATAAACTGATTCCTTATTTTTTAAATTTTTATAAATTAAATCTGAGAAATGTTTTATTTTTCTTTTTTTATGAATGAGCATTATAACCTTGTTACAATGCACAGGAGACACTGCTTAGTTACTTCTTTCTCTAGCCATGGTTGTCCTGAATGTGGAGAGGTGCAGGACTTTATATCGCAGTAAAAAATGAGCCCACAGTGAGTAAAAGTAGCTCTCCTTTAAATCCATCCATCTTCGCTCACTACATCGAAACCTTTTTTAACTTCAGCAGCGCATTAAACTGCAGGTTATGAATTGTTCTTAAAATACAAAGGTGGAGGGGCGGGGACCCAGTTATCGACGGAGAAAATCTGTATCATCCTTTCTGTGATTCTGTGATTTGTGATGTGAGTGAAAGATTAAAGTTTTTGTTTTTATTTCTTGACTTTAAGTAAGATTTCATCTAGTGGTTTTGATAACTTCTTAAGTAATTTGTTGAACATTTGATTTCTGATTTGAAGGACGTGTGGTTCTGTAAAGTTGGTCGGGCAAAAAAAGTGATCTGACGACGTCACAATACCTCTTCAGTCACTTCCAAGTTCTTAACAATCTCAACATGAAACATGAATTTGGAAAATGAAGTTTTGCTGGTTAAGGATGAGAAAAACAGAATCTTAACATCTGTGTTTATCTTCAGATTTAATTGGTTTGAAAAGCCTTTTGAGGAGGAACCGACAGCAGATATCATTTTACTGGACTGTTTGAACAGTTACACCCAGAGTTGCTACACTCATGCGTGAACAGAAACCTGTTTATCTGAAAAACCTTTTCAATCTTTAATACTTCACTGCATAATTAATTGATATAAGAGATGAGAGAAGCGCCTGAGACAAGAAGAATCATAAATCTTTAAATATCTTCCCTTGTCTCTGTTGATCATTAAAGCTATCGGGCAGACTAATCATCTTGTTCAGAGAATTTGACACAAAGTGAAACAACGTCTTGTGCGCACAAATACAATACGTGTAATACGTGATGTTTTTTATGTTTTCATTCTGTTTCTTTGTGGACTCATCCAGGTCTGCCCAGAAGACTCAGGGCTACGAATCTGCTTTGGAAAGGAAAAACTCAGTCTGCAATCAATCTGCTGCAAGATGATGTGCTCGTGGCAGATCCAGGCACCAAGTGAGAATTGCTATGTTTATTTGTGTATTTTAATATTATTCTTCAAGCTTTAGTATTAAATTGTAGTAAACTACCTGAATTTCGTCAGTCGGAATTGTCTGTTTATTAGCTGAAAGAGATTTAATTACAATATAATTGATTTAATACAACTACGGCTTCAGTCTGACAGTGAACTTGAAGGAGTGTTGAACCTGAACAGAAAAAAATGTGTGACATTTGTTATTAGTTAAACATTAAAGACAGAGGAAAAGCGCTGTCCACGGTACATCAGGTCTGATTGACCTAAAACACGCACACATACATTGTTACACTGCATTTTAGCTGAGAGTTTTACATCAATATCACATCTAATTAAAACAGATCTCTCTCTGCATACTGAATGGGTTTGTGCCAATTACACTAATTAGAAAAGCATTTGACCTTTGAGTAAAGAAAATTGTTCAAATTAAATTCTTATGTCAGGAACCTGCAGGAAAGTGACCTTTTTGCACAGAGCTCTGATGTTTAACATTCATGTTTTTGGACTTAATAAGATGGAGACTGACTCCTTGAAATCTTGCTGGTTAGATATTTAATTGATATTATGTACTTTTTTGAATATATTAAGGACCACGTACAAGATGAAACATAAATTTTACCCCCAGATCTGTTTTATGCTGCCAGAGTTAACTTAAAGCTAATGTTCATGTGCAGTTTTATTTTGCAGTTACTTGGACAACATGAGCAACAGATTTTTGAAACTCTCCATCTCTTTAACGTCGTTCCTTCCAGGTGTCACTACAGCAACCTCGCCTTCTCACTGCTGGCTCATGTGTTGGCCGAGCGAGTGGCAGCCGTTGACTACCAGCGGTGGATAACTGACAACATCCTGGACCGGCTTGGAATGGAAGACACCGGCTTTGATGTCACCCCGGGGCTCCAGGGCCAGATGGCTGTCGGAGTGTACTCCAATGGAAAACCAGCCCCGCTCTATGACCTGGGCTGGTACCGTCCTTCTGGACAGATGTTCTCCACAGCTGCAGACTTGGCCAAGCTGGCCATGGTGCTGCTGGGTGCTTATCACCGCAAGCTGCTGGAGCCGGACTCATTGAAGATCATGCTGATGCCGCTTTTCAGGTGCGACAAAGACTACTTTGCCAACCGCACTGGGACGCCGTGGGAGGTGAATGAGCAGAGGGGCTACGAGGTGGTGCGAAAAGATGGCGATCTGGATGGCTACTCTGCCACTTTCTCCCTGGTGCCCAGACTGAAGCTCGGTCTGGTGGTGCTGATGGCTGGCAGCCGCTCTCAGAACCAAGATGTGGTGACCAAGGCCTACAACCACATCATCCCAGCTATAGAAAATGCCTTTAGGGAGGCCAAGAGGGTCCTCTCTGCACCGCCAAACCCGGATCCTTACATCGGCTTTTTCACCTACGGCAACATCACCTTCTATGAGATCAAAGTCGGGCCAGAGGGAGTTTTAATCATGCAGCAGTTTGGTCCTCAGATCGAAGAGCTGATCCCGGAAAAGTACAGGACAATAAAGCTCAACTACCTGGTCGACCGCGTGTTCAGAGTAGTTTTTGAAAAAGAGTACCCTTGTGTTTTGCGAGTGGGCACAGCATCGGTGTCTCTAGAAGCACAGGACGGCCAATTATTTAACTTCTACACGTTTGACAAGCGGGGTTTGTCTCCTGGATTTGATGCACCAGGACTGAACACGTATAATGTTGTCAGAATAGCCCGCAAGCCGACATTCTCAGGCTGAACTGCAGCAAAGCTGCTTCCCACAGACAAACGAATGATGTGTCCTTGCGATATGTAAGGGCAAAAAAAGCGAGACTGTAAATAATGAAAGACCAGTTGGAAATGTTGGAGTTGTCAGGGTCACAAATGGATTTCTGCTCTTGATTCTGCTCTTGATTTTACAAAGAGCACAGAGAGAGACGATGGTATGTTTAGTGTCCTGCAAGGAGAATGCGTTTCTCTGCTGAAAGATGTATATGAGTGTCCTCCTCATACTGGTCCTTCATTATGCTTCCCAACTGAACTTCCTCATTATAATGACACCGTGCTTGTGATTTTCCTGCTGCATTCAAACCACACTCATGTTATCTTGGTCTCTCCTGTCCTCGAGCTTTCTTGAGAGGGACCGCAAAAAAAAAACAGCTCAAAACACACTGTTGATGTGATCATTTACATTACATTTACATCCATTTCATGACTTCCAGTTCCTGGATGATGTCTGCATTTCCACAAAATCATTGGCTCATACATATTCATCCTGCACTGGTGAGGTGAGAGAAATGATTGAATTTGCCTGTAACTGTTTGAATCATGCTGCTGGCAGGTAAAATCAGGACATTTTTTGTGACAATGTGAATATGCATCACTTTTACTAAAGTGCTGATGTTGCCACAGGTATGTGACTGCTGATTAAATTCAAACAATCACGCATTTACAAAATATTTTGGCTCTCCAATAAGACATTCAAGGACAGACAGGCTTTGGGCTGCCTATGTGTCTCTTTGCTTTTCAATCCCCTAAAATGGGATTAACTTCTTCCCAACCTCTAACACAAGTATGAATACACTGACCGGTCTGCTGCAGGAAGATGACAGATTCAAGTGTATAAAAATAACTCTCATAAGGCAAAGGCTCATGTTTTTACCTTTTTTTTTTTTTTATATGGGATCGCCTGTCTGAGTTGGAAATGGAATAGATATTGAAAATTTGGCTTACTCTTGAAGCATCCGCTGCAACGAGTGAAATCAAGGGAATGTGAATGCAGTGCTGCCTAAAAATAAATCTGTTGTATCCACTTTACCCAGCTGTGGCTGATTGAAACTGGCATTCAACTATGTAATACAATGTCACAACCCACAGACTGAAGCTCATTCTGGAGATTGGTGGGAAGAAAACAATCATTTGGGTTGTGCAGTATTGTGAGATAATTCTGAAACAAAACTGCACCAACGTGTTTTATACCAGCCGTTAAATCTCTGCTATTGTTGAGGCTTGTTATTTTGGGTGTAATGTCTGAAGAGGCTTATGCAGCCTTGAGAAAGGCAACATCATACAATGCAGTCATGGTGGCGGAGCGAGCGCGATGTGTTTGTGTAGGTGTGACCACAGCAATCGAACTTGGGTGCAGCCAAAACAGCCATACTGAGACCCCTCTAAGGAAGTGGTCTGGTTGTGGCCAGTTACACCCCTTTTTTACTGGTCAAAAACCCAGATTAACCTGCTAAGATCAGGGTTTTGTGTGCAATGGAAATGGGCACACTCACCATTTACACCCAGGTCGACTGACCCTGCAGAAGACACGGGTTTTTCTCATCTCACCTCAGCTTCTAATGTACATGAAAGACCGGGTGAACACACTAATTTCTGATGCATTTCCTAGTGCCTTTCTTTTTTCTTTTTCATCTGGTGCGCCATGTTGTCCAGGCGTGGTGCAGGATTTCAATTTTTGACGGACTTTACAATCACAGAAGTTAACTCTAACAGACATAGATTTGAAAATGATTTCTGCCTGACTTGTGTCTCTACGAGCATAGAGCGTTTAAATTAAGTTTAAATTAACTGTGCAGTGTGCCGCTCTCTCTCTCATTAAAAATTAACCTAGCTCACCCAGCACACCACCCTCTCTCTCCCTGCAATCAATTTAAACAAATAATAATCCAGCCAGATCATCCAACACACAGAGATTGCTCTGTAGCTGTGGGCAGAAGGGTTCAGCACACAGGTTATTTTGTGACACATCAG
>JAQLOL010000012.1:6357992-6368718 GCA_029783665.1 Naso thynnoides
AATGTTTTTCCAAAGAATAATGAGGAATGTTAGCTGAGTCTGAAGACTACAAGTTTGAAATTAAAATAATCTGTGGGTGTGGAATTCAAAAGATGTGGGCTTGCGAGATCTGTGTAGCATGTTCCTTATCTATGCCTGCAGGCTACATTTGCCTCTGACATAACACACCAAACCTCCATTCCTAGTGCTGCAATCAGGTAAAACTTCATATTTTCAATTTGAAATTTTCAAATTCTAACCTCAAAGTGTTCCAGGTGAAGCCACTGTAAACAAAAAACAAAACATGGTTGATTGTGACAAATGGATGGTTCTTCTGAAAATGTATCAACTAGGGCCCGACCAATATGGGATTTCAGGGACAGATACCGATGCCGATATTACAGAGCAAGAAAATTCCAATATCCAATATACTGGCAGATATATATACTGTATATATGTAATGTTGGATGATGTGGTTATCAAATACTTGTGACAAATATATGTACTGGAGGCAGGATATCTCACATTTTAACAAACTTTTTTCAAAACATCAATGCACAAACACTTTGTTTGTTAAATAATGGATCACACTTGGCTGGACAAATTACATAATTACATCATTTTAAATCACTAGTCAAAGCATTTTTTTCTGGGTTTGAAAAACAGTTTGAATACTGGTGGATATCTGAGAACAGATATGTCAACACCGATATATCAGCAACAGGCCAATAATATTGGCAAACCGATATATGTCCCTCGTATCAACATATTCCATTCACTAGCGTTTTGCAAATACTATAGTCTACAAATATAGCTACATCCCTAATCACATTCCTGTTGATAAAACTACTGACACAAATAAAGATGGACGACATGTCTTCACTTCCTCCTACTGTACAAAACTGTAGCCAAAATATCCCTGAAACAGCTGCTGCCAATTTGCTTTGATGACGTCATTTCGAGCCAGAGACTGTGCAGCAGTCGTTTACAGACGGAGCCGCAGTATCGAGGTTCCGCCCATACAGCCACCTGACTCAATCGCGATTAGCATTAGCAACATTATAAAATCCCTCAGTGTTGACCTATGTCCAATCTGCATCAGGATTTGGGACCTGCACTGCAGCCATACACTACGGGGCGATAAAGATATTCTGTCTGCACCTTGGAGGAGCTGTCATGACATCAATCTTTATTTATGTTGATAACTGAACATTACAAGAAAATCCTTCATGGTTGCACCATTGCTGAGTGACGTCAGATGACTGCTTCATCATGAGGTCGGGGTAGATGCAACACATTCACAAGTAGGAGCTCCAACTTTAGGTGGTTTTTTGCTAAACTTTTTTGTTAAGTTGCTTGGAATTAAATATTATTGTCAGCAGGTGCACTGTAGGTAATGAATGAATAAAGACAGGATGAAGGATATCATCGGTTTTGATGCGCCGATTTTAACCCTCTTTTGGAACCGTCCATCGTGAGCCTGCTGATTTTTTGACAGTGCGATACTAATTTAGTAAAGTACTCTTTTCACACACAAAGATGAATTGATCTCAATCTTTTCATTTCAGTGAGAAGTACCCATAATGCTTAATTGTTTATTTAATAATCCAAATACCAAGGTTGGGTAGCAAGCTTAGAAGGCAAACAATCCAAACACAACACACCATATCATTTTATCTCCCAACTGGCATTGACTACAACAGACTCGGTCTCGCTGATCAGTGGTGACACCCAGATCATAATAACTATAATCAGCCCAACAATCTCAGTGTTTATCCCTGCCGTAAGTCCTGAAATCTATGATGCCTCTGACAAAAAATGACTGTGTAGTCCAGTCTGATGGATTCTTGTCAGTCCAAATTCACTGTGAGGCTTCGAACTCACCTTCTACAAGCAGGTAAAATCCACTGGGGTTCTTCCTGAGGATCTTGATGGCCACCTCAACCATCTCTGTCAGCGAAGGATCCATCTCCGTATTCCTCTCCAAGTCATATGTCAGATCCGCAGGTTCAAACAGACCTGGAATAAGAGAAGGCACGGTTCAAGGAGAAACATGCAGAAAATAAGCCTACAGCAAATGCATACACATATGGCTCTTCATTTACACTTCAATGAGTTTCATAATGACACTGAGACTGGAAACTTACCCAGTAAGTAATCCACGTTATTGGGGTTCAGTGATAAGAGCTGCTTCTTGTTCCATACATAATGGCCGTTCTGCACAGTTCAGAAAAAGACACAAATGTACAACACAGTGTGACGAGTAACACCGCAGTCACTTTGAACTCCTAAATATGTAAATTTAATTGGGAAGATAAAAGAGGGAGCGGAGAAATAGGAAGAACGAAGAGAGGGAAGAGGAGGAGAAATTTACTTTATCCTTCATTCTGTCAGTCCATTCCTGCACCAGGTTTCTTCCATCTTTTCGTGTGCCGCTGTGCTTCACAATGTCAGGGTACTCCACATCCGACGTGTTTTTAGGGAACATATACTTCCTTCCTCCACCCATAATCACCTACAAAGCCATAGAGCAGAGTAAATGATTAGAATCTTAGTATTTATTATTTCAGGACCAAATGATCACGACTTAAGCACAATACAATAACAGCTAATGACCGTTAGCTGAGCGCTACGCCCTCACTACTCCTGTCAAGTTCACGCCACTTGCAATAGACCTAACACTGAAAGTTCTTAGTTTATTTTGAAAGTTCCACAACAACAACATAAACAACAATGGCTTACAATATCATCATCAGTGTCTCTCAGCACCAAGAGTTGCTTGACAAACAACGTGCCAATTAAGGAGAAGGCAACACATGGCAGGGTATCGCCAATCAGTTGGGCAATGTGCTTTGGGGGAGGAGATTCAAATTTAGCTCGAGCTGAGACGGACCAGTTTCCTCCACTGCAACTTTCCCAGCAACCGTTTAGTCTCAGTTCAAATTGGACTCAAAAGAGAGAGAGACAACAAATGAAACGAAGCCTGAGCTGGCGCAAACGGCTGCAGTGGATTTGTTTCCCAACGAGTCTCATGCTACAGCTAATGTTAGCTTGCTAGCTTGTTTGGAGAGGTTATGTACTGCAACTTTAAATTCGTTCAAACTTATTATTTTTTTAAAGTAACAGCCCATAGCTAACCTCCACAGCTTATGCTAGAGCAGACAAACGCACTATGTCATGTATTTTCAATGCTAGTTTTTGTTTTGGATTTGAAGAAAGCAAACAAAAACTTGTTTTCGGACAAGTTTGCCTGCCATCCAAATGTTAGGTTATGGCTAAACAGCTAGAAAACTTTTATTTAACAAAGAACACAGCTCATTATCAGCTTGTAAATGTAAAAACTGTTAAACCATCATTAGTGGAACACTGGCATTCTTTCAGGTAGAATCATGTAGGCCAAGACATTCAACATTTGTTTTCTGTTGCCTTGCTCTGCATGCAACCAGACTGACCTAAAAAAAAATCAACACAAACTCTGAGGGCTTACAGTGACCCATGATAACAAGCTGTGACTCACATCAATGTTGGGAATGTTTTCGAAGAGTTGTCTGGCGATATCCTTGCATCCAGCCTGCAGTGCTTCAGCAGGCATCTCATTGTCGGAATACCAGTCTCTGTCCACACTATGGGCATAAGCAGCACTGGGAGTTGCATGGTTGACTCGGGTTGTCGTCACTATTCCCACTGACTTGCCTACAGTGAACACGCAGACATACACACACAAGCAGCTGTTTGAAACAGGGCTGAGTAACTTTCTGCTAATGTGAGACTTTCAGACATAGATAAGTTAGTTTATATCCAGTATGAAACATTCCCTTGTCTTTTTTCTTAGGAATTGTTTCTTTGTTTCTTTGCTAAGCTGCAGTGAAGGGTAACAAAGAGAGAATTTTGTTATAATGTGACCGTATCTTTGAAAAACACTAATTTTTTTGAGTCACACTGCTGAAGGTTTCATATGAGCCTTGGTAGAAACTAAAGTGCATTGTTGCATTGAACACAAAGTGTCATCTCTTACATTGGAGTTTAGCGAATAAGAACCTCAATTCACAGCCAGTAGCAGAAGAACAATGAATATATTTTTACTTAAAAGAACTCGATGAAACTTTGACCACAGCCCACAAAAAACAAAACTAAACTAAACAATGTCTTAATATGTCGCACAAAACAGCAATCTAACTGAAACCGGGGCATTTTTTATGGAGGTTTTGCGTCTGATGTCTTAAGACCACTCTGCCTCAACTCTGTGATGTCATTGTTGGTGACAGCTCTGCTAAAATAATTAATTGAAGACAGACAGAGCAGTCGTAGAACATCAGAGGGAAACCAAACGTATTTTCTCTGTAAAATATAACCCGGTTTAACTAAAATTGCTATTTTGTGGAACGTATTAAAGTGCATCATTTCGTTTGGTTTTTTGGAAGCAGTTGGATGCATCAAAGTGTTACTTTAAATGTAGCCTAAGCATGAGTATTGCAAACATAACATTATCCTTTAGACTTAGGGGGTTGTTGCAAATTATGTAAAAAAAAAAAAAAAGTCAGAAAGTTTAATTTAAAAGCACTTGATTGTTTAAGTATCCTTCCAGTCAGAAAATGTGATGCGTTGGTACTTTGCAATTTTGTTATGCACTTAAGTTCCACACAAGAAAGTTGAAGTTTGAATGTTGATTTTAAAAGCCTGTCCGCCAATGATCAATGAATGGACTAGTATTTATCAGCTTAAAATACTTTTTGCTAAAAAAACTTCTGAATGTAAAAAGTGAATTACAAGAAGCAAAACCAGCAGAGGACAGCCCTCGCCGATGACCTGAGAAAGAACACTTTCCATTTATATTTGCTTTGTGCCGGAGGTCAGCTGCTGCCCGCTATGTTCCCCGAGGAATGATTGGATTTCTTATTATCTGTAACCCCTGAACCTGCACACATACCCACAGTCACACACACACACCTTGAACCATCCACCCTCCAACTTATCCCAACACTGCCCTCTGAAGATTCATAGTATACAATCCTTTCGCATCTGTCTCCTTCTTTGTGGTGCCTTTTATTATTTTGTTGTTGCAGTGTTGTGTTTAAGCAGCCCGCATAACACCAGGGTGTGCCCTTGTGGGCTAAAAGCACAATCCTAAAGAAAATAAGCTGTCAGTCATTGAGACACTTTGGTAGATATCCTTCAGGCTTTTGAGCAAAACTGTTTAGCATAGATAATACTGAAGTGACGGACCTTTGTGACCAGATTCCATCATCAACTAAACTTAAGGGAGAGTTCAAATGGACTGAGGACGCCTTCGGATCCTTCAACATTTGTACTTCCTTCTCTAACTATACAAGACATATAAAAGACAATCTGACGCAGTCCTCTTCTCTTAGAGTCCATGTGCACAGTGCGCATAGTATAAATGTTTTGCTCAGGTTACTTTATCTGTCCGAGATGCTATTCATAGAAATTTCAAAATCTGCATTTGATAAGCTGAACAAAATAGTTTTGTAAACGTATACGTCAAGGGAAATGACCAAGAACAAAACTCAAAACACCACATTTAGCTAAATACCTGGAATAAGAAGGCTCCTGTTTTAGGGAACTCCCTATTTTTTGTTACCTTTTTTTGTATTTAGTTAATTTTGGCACCTAAAATGTTTTTAGACATGTATATTTTTGTACTAAAATAATGTATTTTGTTTGTAAAAACTTCTAAATGGGACAACAGATGGAAATTAGCCTATGGCTACACTCTGCCTCGTTTATACTGCCATATTTTTGAGTATTGTTCATTAACTTGCACTGTCCCTCTCAAAAAAAAAACCCAATAAACTAAAGTAAACCAAATGTTAGCCTAAGAAACACTGAAAACAAATTCACTGGCTGTGTGACACCGAGCAGACGACAAGTGGCTGCTGTCACTCAAAGCAGCTGCGCCCTTCATCATTGCATCACTTCAAGCCTTAATGTAGTATGAATGTCTTATATGAGAGTTAACCCCTTGTATAGTTGTTGACGTCATGGGACCTTTATTCAGTAAAATTTTGTAAAATAATCAATAGACAAAAGCAAATTCTATTTCAGTCCTGTTTAAATTGTGCAATCATACTAAAATATGATGTTTGTCATTTTAAAAGATAATCTCACAAATCAAATAATGTCACAATTTGTCGTGAAGGTAGCTAAGTACCACTGAGTGTAAGTGAAATCACTCAGTGAACTATGTCTCTTGTCTCACACAATGTACGTCTCCAACGCTAACATGGCTGTAACTTAAGCAGTTTCTTTTTTTCCGTGAGAACGAAGGAAAATGGATTAAAAGAGGTAAAAATCATCACAAGCGTGAGCATTTTGAGAGCTGCAGCTCAGCAAACAGAGAGTTAGTCGGTTCTGTCAGAGATCGTTGTGAAGACGTCACTTACGCGACCATCGGGTGTGTTGTCTTTCTAAATACTTATATTTCGCAGTTGTGTGATAAACTGCGACTTTCTTGACTTGCAAAATTATCTTTTAAACTGACAAACATCATATTTGAGATGGGCGGTACAATTTAAATGGCATTAAAAAAATATTTGTCTCTTTCCACTGACTACCGTTCATATTTTTTTCCGAAATAAGGTCCCATGGGGTCCACCTGTTGTAGAAGGGCGGGGCTTACGTTCTCTATAAATGGAGACATTAGATGTGAAGACCAAAATCTTGTTTTGAACGAGGTTCTAAACATTCATTTTCTGATGTAAATTCAGGATTATTATATTATTATTAGAATTAGAATATGAGGCTCTATGGGGACTGACAGGCTTTCGCTGCCTGCCTCAAGTGGTCATTCAAGGAACTGCAGTTGCTGAAGGTAAAGGTACTTTATGGTCACATATACAGCGTACAGTGAATTGTGTTCTCTGCATTAAACCCATCTCTGAGGCGCCCAGGGACCAACTCTAGATTCCAAGCCAGTACCTCAGTCAGTGGTACTGACTGCAGATGGACCTGACATGCATGTTTTGACACTGGAAACACAGGCAATTTTCCCGAAGGTCCTGATTGAGCCAGGAATCGAACCCAGGACATTCTTGCTATAAGGCAACAGTGCTAACCCAATGCTACTGTATCACCTGACCAAAGACAATTAATCAATCAATAAAGGAAGGGTCCAAATATGTTTGTTACAAATATTGGGGCCTGCAATCAAGTGTATCTCAACTACATGTGTGAAACTGGACAAAAAAGATCTGGATCCAAAAATAGTAGGACACAAATGAGATGAAACAAATTACATTTGCAATGAGGGTGCAAAGAGTCAAATCTGATTATAGCTTTACAAGGTGAACTCCTGCAGTGAAACGGAAAAGGAATTCTGAAACTTAAACCCCCAACCTTTCCCCTTCTGCACACCCTCACGTCTGTATTTTTCTCCCTTTTTCAATTTTTTGTATAAATGTATCTCCGATACAGATTTTTATTTTTTATTTTTTCCCCTTTCTTCAATATTCATCTTCTTTTGATGTCACTGCATTTAATATCTGCCCCCTCAGATTCTAATCACATCTTTTTGTACTTGAACATTTTATTGTACTCATGTGCTCATGTGAACTTAGCTGGACATGTTTCAAAGAAAACGAAATGACCTCAAAACTGTGACGCATTTGCTGAAGTAAAAATGAATACAGCATAAGACCATTAACACTGAGGGCATTCATGAAAAACACGTATTAAAAGGTTTTATCATAAAAGTACAAACCACTTGGAATTTGAATAAAGACTGCAAATCAGGTAAGAGCAAAAAAAAATCTGATATATGGAGAAAAAAACATCAGAAACCTGATGAAACTTCACGGCAACAGTGGCATCGAAGAGGTTTTTTGAAAATTGGTGGTTTAAAGCCTTCATCGTTTTAAATGAGGATACATCAAAAAATAATTCTTTGGGTCAAGTTATTGCCAATTATAAACTGCTTAGAGGAGAACTTTGGTTCAAAGGATGAACAACTGAAGAAGGGAATGAGCAGTGTTGAAAAACAGTGCTTCACTTTCAAGATCACTTCAAAGTCATGGCTTCGAGCGACTGAGTCGCCACCGTGAGTATTCCCACCTCCCATTAACACAGCAGTTAAACACGAGCACAATTAGGTTTCCTCAGACGTGAAACACATGACAATCAACTGCAACCATGTGAAAAAAATTACATTGTGCATCCCTGTAGACAAAAAACCCCCAAAACTCTGTGACAGAGGAAGCGTTCCATTTATGTAATGTCACCCTACCGGCATCCTTGGCCCATCTGAGGATGGAGGTGACCTCGTTGCCCTTTGTGGTGTTACACTGGGACCGGATGGCAGCTGCACTCACCCCCACCGTGCCCTCGTTGGCCTTGACCCCGCAGAGGTAAGCTGTGGCGGTGCCGGCGCTGTCTGGCACCTGCGCGTTAGTGTTGTATGTCTGCAAAGTTACAGGCAGTGACATGTGGTCAGAATGGAGACATACGTTATATCTAAAATATCTCAAATTTGTTTGGATGATTTTCAGCTGTTGTTATTACTTGGATTGTGCAGGTATTTCTGTCATTTTCTGGATTTAACAATCAATTTATGAAGAAAATAGTCAGATTAATCAACAATTTAAAAAATTGAACTGTGTATAATTACAGGACAAAAGTAGAACTTACAAATAGAACATTTTTGATATGTATTACATTTACTGTTTGTTCACCAATGTTATCGACTTCAAATCTAACTAGCTTAACATTCGCTCTCTGGCCAGCAGCTGAGCGGACTAGTTTATCTCTCGTTGCTAAATCGTATCTATGGCCCGTCCTTTTCACTGGACCACATTCTCATGACGTAGGAGCCTCAGTTCCAGCAGCTCCAGTGGCTGCCAGTTGAAGACTGAGCATGTCAGGTCCAACTGAATATGGTCCACAGGATTCTGAACGACAGAGCCCCAAGTTACCTCACTAACTATTTTACTAAGTTAGAGGACGTGCATACTTATAACACTTGAACTAACCAAAAAGTCTATAAATTCAAAACTATGATGGGTAAGGTTTCCTTCTTATATGCAGCTGCTATAGAAAGGAAAAAGCTGCCTCTTGAAATTAAAGAAGCGCAGAATACACACACTTTTGTAAAAAACT
The DNA here is from genome assembly GCA_029783665.1 of Naso thynnoides. Lineage (NCBI taxonomy): Eukaryota > Metazoa > Chordata > Actinopteri > Acanthuriformes > Acanthuridae > Naso > Naso thynnoides. The sequence continues at coordinate 6,367,080 of JAQLOL010000012.1, forward strand.
GTCGGTCTACCGGTAGTTGTTTTTATCTCATTTAATCATGGATGTTGACCACCCGTCTCCATCTCGTCCCTGTGTGTGTGGACTTTAAGAACATCAGGGACGACGATGGAAATAAGTCCCGGACTTTTTCGTGTTATCCCTGACAGTGTCTCATACATTTGTTGACTGTTTTTTATTCATACTTGTATCTGAAACTGTGGAATAAACTAAACTAAACCTCACGAGATCGTAATGATTATTGCGGTAATTAGTCGAGGTCTCAGGTGTTGCCAGGTAAACGGAGTTGTTGCTTGCTAAAAACTTTAAAAATCTAAAAACTTTAGACTTAACTTTAAACCTTAAAAACTCTATTTTGACAGCAGAGCTCATGAAAATAGTGGCAGCAGCTCTGCTTTGGCTGCTTCAGTTTCTTTCTTACATGAACTCGGGCTGCTGTTTATTTTATTTTTTATTTTTCAGCTGCATTGTAGTGCAGCTATAACTGCTGGTAACCATTCACTTCAGTTATTTGGGAGATTACTGCAAACCCCTTTCTCCTGGTAAACTCCAGCAGCATTTTGTGGACTAAAAAAAATTCATCCTACCTTCGATCAATATGAGGGTGAGTAGACCAAGACTGAATTTTCATTTTTGGGTGAACTCTCCCTTTAAGGTGTTTTGACTACCATTCAAGGTAGTACACATATAATTTTTCTATCATTTACAGAACAGTTCCTCAATACTCTCATGACTTTGTTTCAGTGTGGCTGAACAATGTGGTCAAATCTACTTTAAATCATCTAACCTAAATATAATTGCTGGGTCACATCATAAAGTTCAGTGTTTATGATGCACGGGTCCCATTTAGTCTAGTGGTTAGAATTCCTGGTTTTCACTCAGGTTTAACTCCCAGCGTGGGAGCAGTTCCATGTTTTTCAGTCAACATGAACTCATGTACTTCCATACCACAGTTCTAACTCAACATCAACCTTGTACATATAGAACTAAAACCTACTTTGAACTTTAAGGCCTTTTCGAATCTTTTTCAACACAGATCGCAAGTTTATACAGTGACAACATTTTTCTTGTGTTTGACTTTTTTACTGTAAACAAATCTCCTCAGCCTGTTTTCTCTGGATAATCCAAATAGATTTGGTTTATCAACAGGATTACTCCAGGAGGATTTATAGTTTACGTGAGTGACCAGATTGCTCTTCCACAGTGCTCACAGAGGAGGCACTGTACCGCACATGGAAATGTCCCCTGACATGTGTAATAAATGTAATATGTTGTTAACAGTCATGAGGAAACATGTTTTTGTGCACTGGTGCAGAGAAACAAACTACATCAGGCTTTGCTGTTGTTCACAGGACCATTAAATTATTGGTTTTGGTCTATTCATGTAGCCTAGAAATCTCGACGCACCCTAGCGGCAGCAAATCGATTTGCTCAGCCAGTACGTCTAGCAACGAGCCATAAGGACTTTGTAGGTCCTGAACACCGTTTGTGTTCATCAATCACAGCGCTCTATGTGTTTAGAGAGTCATTGGGCGGGCTTAACGCGATGACGACAGGCCTGCGATGGTGAACAACAAGAAAGATGGCGTTGGCGAAGGAAAAGCAGTCGTTTGAATCGGCGTTGGCATCAACTTTGGCAGAA
>JAQLOL010000012.1:6373231-6385817 GCA_029783665.1 Naso thynnoides
CTGCTAACTTGAAGAGGGTTGCAATAAAGGATAAAGTACACGTGTGTGTGCTTGTGTGCGTGTGTGCGTGTGTGTGTGTGTGTGTGCCGACAGTGAGCTGGTAGCAGCAGCTCAACACAAGCGAAGTCGTTAACCCCACTGAATTTATAAAAACCAAAGACTTTACAGCGTTATCAAAGCACTGCTAACAGCATGAGCTAATCCAGCTAACAGCTATAATGTTAATTGCACCGCTACCCTTTTACGGTCACTTTGCTGTTGTCATATTGACTGCACATGTTAGCGGATAAGCATTACAGTTAGTTCTGCACTCTGACGCTAACCATTGATATCTCATTTAATTAGTACTAGAAAGTATTTTGTGAGTCTGTTGTTTCGTGTAGGCAGCAAACTCTCGGTTATGTCATGTCTTTGCATCGATGTGGAATCTTCCACTTCTGCATCCTATAATCGAGAAATTTACACAACTCTAACGCACATACCAGTATACCTGCCATTGGCTGGTACTGGCCAATAATATCGGCAAACCAATATATGGGACCTACTTTGGGTAGTCAAAGGAATCAACAAATAAAATGACAGAAAATGTAAAAATTTTATAATGATTTCTCATATGTTTTGTTTCTGTCCAAACGCCAAATATGTTCCATTTATCTTCATGTATCACAGAGAAAAAAAATCAAATCCTAACAATACTGAAAACTATCCACTGTTAGGAAATCTTGCTTTAAAATAACTGAACAAAAATTCTACTAAAGTATTACAGATTACTTTTCTGTTGGTAAATGATTCAACTAACTGATTAATGATTGCAAAACATGCATCAAATCAGTCAACTTGTAGAAAGGAGTCATGCAGTTTCCTGCGTTACATGTCACATCATCTTTATAAACAGGAAGGTGACCATTTCACAAAAAGACAAAAAATCTACTCAGATAGTGAATTCCTGTCACAGTGTTCACTCGGCGCCACCGAATTAGATTCAGCTTCAAAAATATCCACTGCTGTCCAAAAAAACAGGATGTCCATTTGTGAAATAAACTTCCTTTTGTTCCAAACATTCTGCTGCAGCCAAGAAAAACTTTTTTTGTGTGTGTGTATGTTTTTTTTTGGTGTCGACTAATGAACAGCACAGTCACTTACCGGGGAACTGTGGCTTCCCAAGACTCCCTAAGATGAGACAGGAGCAAAGGATGAGCAGGGCCATCACCTTCATGTTGTCGTCTGAGTGTGGCTGATGTGTTACTCTAGACAGCCATAACATGCCACTCCGAGAAGCCGAGAAAGCCTGTGTGCAGTCACCTCACAGCCTGCAGGACAAAAAAGAACGCACACCAGTAATTACGTCTGTGTCACTTCGTCACACATTGACTCCGACAGGCTGGTTTAATATCTATTTACAGTGCGATGATTTGACTAAACAGACATGTTTCATGCAAACACTTATTTCTAGTGCCGTGCTGCCATCAACATCCACTCCGGACGTGTCAGATGTAATCGTAAGCTTGAAATGTTATAGTTCCACTCGAGTATATTGTGAAATGACGGAGGATCCTTCCTCTCACACAGACTTCCCGAAGAAAAAGCAGGCGAAATAGGGCAAAAAAGCACGAGGAGAATGCAGCCAGCCGATTGTCTTTGTGTCTTTAAAGCTGTTTTGATGAAATGCATCTTTGTGTGGTTAATGACCCGACGTCAGTTGTAAAAAATAAATCTTTCAGCCCACTATCAGGCTTTGCAGCATAAACAAAAGGAGAGCTTGGTAAAGTTAAGCTTGAGGCCTCGCTGTGAATGTAAGCAGTCACAATAGGGGCCCTTATGGGTCCCGGCCAGTCAGCCTTTCATCTGTAATTATCCACACCCTCCCTTCTTTCTTCCCCTGCGCTTATTGTCAAGGTCATTTTAATGGGATTGAGCTCCATTGCGCTAAGAGGTTTAAGAGCCATAATAAAGCCGATTAATGCCGAATGATTGACTGGACACACGTCCACCTATTAAAAAAAATCCCTCTGAGATAGTAATAATTTTATCACAAAAATCTTTCACCAGTGCAGCTCTGACAGGAGGATTTACTTCTTTTTTTAAGTGTTGCACGCAATCATATTACAGCACCTGTCTGTAGATAAATCAATATCTGTTTTTTAAATTGCATTTCCCCTTCAAGGCCTGGTCTTATGCCTGCACTTTATCTTTAAACTTCACCTGTCCTTACAGACTGTAATAAAACTCCAAACAGCTTGCTCAAGATCAGCTAGTCAACTACGTCCAAAACTTGCTCAGACTGGAAACCACAACGAGCTCCATCTGCTTCAGTAACAAGACAAGTCAAGTCTGAACCAAACCACGCACACCGAAGAATCAGCCAGGCAGAAATCAATCATTTTTCAAAGCTGACGTGCCAGACGTCAGTTGCTTTTACCATTCCTCAGACGCAGCAGGGCAAAGGTCGTGTGTCAGCGACCCTTAAAACTTTCCAGGTCCACCCAGGGGGAGTGACCCAGCCAGTCTGCAGGTGAAGAAGCAAAGCAGAGCCACCACGGCCACCATCAGGATGGCGCTCAGGGCTGTAGTCAGTACCACACTCATGGTGTCTCCAAACATTTGTCTGATCCAGTGTATCCGAAACCAGCTGGTGTCAAATGGGGTGAGATTTCCCCGCAGTAAATAACTTCACGGCGCTTTAGCTCCTCGCTGAGACGCTGCTGAGGCCTGAAGCGAGTCACTTACATGTGTCACTCAAGCAGGTAGCAGCTCCAAAGTGAGGATTAGGCTTTTAATTATGCTAAGAAGAGGAGGGTGGATGGATAGGGGCTCCAAAATATTCTAATCAAACCTCGACATTTATTTTTTGCCCTGCCTGGTTTCCTGACAGATGAGAATGTGTTACTTTCTCTGTCTCGGCTCACTCTGATTGCCAAGAACACGAAACACAGTTGCCAATTTTTAAATGGGCAACTTGGTTTGCTTGTCACACCAGGCTGCCTAATCCAGCCTTGTGGATGCACACAGAATAACCAACATTTCAACTGAATTTTTAACCCCCAAAGAAGACAGTTTTCTCTGTTATATTACACAAATACTGTTATATTTTACACAAATACTTAGCCAAATAAAAGATAATAAGACATTTTGTCGTTAATACTCAGAGAACTTGAGTGGAGTAGAATTTGTTGATGCATAAAAATACCAAAATATGTGCACAATCCATGATGCACCTCGTAGTCCCCACATAAGAGAGAGCCTGAGCCTGGACAGAAGCATTTAACTGCAACCTCCTGTGCATTTACAGGGGGGAGGAAACAGGAGCAGAGAGACTGCAGGCAGGCACTTCTACATTCTCCAACTGTTCGGGTCCATCTCCAAAAATGCAACAGTAAATTATGTGCGATTTTTATCAGTAAATCAATTAAAGGTGTGCAGCTGAAGTCCATTCAATAACCGGCCACTGAAACAAGATATTAGCAGAGCTGGTCTCGCTGCAACAGTTGGACAAAAACTGTCTTTTGAAAGCCAGCGTGCTCATTTGACATTTCTCCCGAAGAGGAAAAACTCGCAGCAAAATTCAGCGCGGATGCTGAGAGGAAAGATGCAAACAGCGCAACAAGCTGTCACTAAATTCCAGCCGACACTCCGTCCCACCGCCCAAAAGCAACCTGTTATCTGTGTTAAACAAGCCAAATGGGGGGGGGGAGAGAAAAAAGTTATAATGTTGTTTCACTTACTGCAAGTGTTGCAAGTGTTTCGGGAGAGAAATCTACATCCAAATGTGGCTGCAGTTCATTCAGTCCTCCACCTTTGAAATGCGTGTCCTCGTCGCGGCTTTCTGTCCTTTTTATAAGGCCACACTTGTTCCACACCGGATCGGGGGGTCTGAGAATAGCGGTCTGTATCCCACGGAGGGGAAAAAAACAAAAAAAAATCCTGAGAAATAACTCCGTGGGAGTGAATGGACCGAGAGCTCCGCCTGTCGGACGACCGGTGCATTGCTTCAAGGACGGAGCACCCCTAACTGCTGCAGTGAGGAAGAACTCACATCTTTAAAAAGGAGCACGCCTGCATATTTTTGACTCCATCACACCTAAACAATTATATAAAATCATTATCAGTGCTAATAGCCTATTATTTGATGTTATTGATGTAGCCTAATATTGGATTAGTAATGGGAATATTTGTGTTGGATTACCATTTATGTTGTAGCTGCCTGAGGTGGAGCATATTTGAACTCCTCTATATAAAACGTCATATTTCTTATGCCAAATCTAGTTTTTAATGTTTTTTAAAGAATACTTGTATCATTGCACAGTACCTCATACCACAGTAAAAAATTTTTTTTACCTAGTTTGCACTTCCTGTCTCTAAATGGCCATTTAAAGTACACAAAACACAACAAGAAAATACATGGCCTACAGAATAACAACTACAACAACAACAATAATCATAATAATAATAAAGATAACAGTGCAAACAAATAGATCACATAGGCCTACAGGCTACGTTTACCTCCGAATTTATGTAGGCCTAAATACACAAGTAGGATAGTCAAAATAAAGGGGGAAAAGGAGTAAATAGACCATGACATCCAAATATAAACAGTGGTTAATTATATGTTTTAAATAGAAGGTCTGACATATTTGCTGGTAAACTTATCATTCAAGACTCCTTGCTGTTCACTGTGGCCTCCTTTGGATGTCACTGTAAGGCCTGTTCCTGCCTCTCACAGCTGCAACTTGAGATACAACCATACAGCCACAGCACTACTGTCTTCATTGATATATATTATTATCTTCTTCTTCTTCATCTTCTTATTATTATATATTAATATTTTATTCCCTCCATACTCCCAGCCTTACAATTATGCTAGGTGTTGGGATTCTTTTAACCCACTGTAGACTTGTCTTTTAAGATCGAAATGTAAACATTTTTTGTGTATTAAAGCCTCCTTTTAATAATTAAAAAAAAAAGTTATTTCAGATTATTTGATGGACCTTCTTCCTGGACAACACTGATTGTGTGAAAATCAGTATTTACAGAGCACAAAGCAGACACAGATGATCAAGACAGAGCTTTAGGCTACTGAAAGCAGTGAGCTTTTGATTTTTTCTCTTCTTTACCAACATACAAAAGTTAGGTTTATTTTTCATACTTATAATGCTGTTCATTGCTGGTAACACTGTAAGACATATATTGCCTCTAAGCGTCATAAAAGTATAGGGATGTAACAACTGCATCAAATTTAACCAACTGAAGGATGGAAGTTAGCTAGCAGGTTATCAGGCCCATTACAAGGCCTGTATGCAATGGTACTAATTGGCAGTGGTATGCAGCAATAACAATGATAAATATTTATTTTAAAGCACCAGTAGTGAAGAGTAATAACAGTGGGCCGGTTAGTTGATAAAGTCTGACATTTAAAACAGGCACCTAGCAGGTCAGTTAATGGCAGCTAGCTAACGTTAGCTGCCTCTGAAGCCCTATAATCACACTACGAGGGTAATATGAGTAAAAAATTAAAATAAAATGTGCTACACATGGGACTTTATGTGAAGTGAAGTGGGATATGACTACACTGTCATCACACCGCCTCTTATATACATTTTTTTCTTGTTATTTTAGAAAACTTTGTGGGAGTGTGAGATGACTTCCGGGGTAGCGGAGGAGGAGCGGAAGAAGTTTCAGCGGGACGAGAAGCATCTTGACAGTGAAGCGCAGACTCTTTGGTTGTTTCAGCTGAGCCTCACTCACTGTCCCCCGGCCAGAAAGCACTACGGACCATCTGACAGCAGGGTAAGAGCGTGTTTTCTGACTGAAAGCGATAATCAGAGAGGCTTTTCAGTAAAGTGAGAAAAGTTTAATTAGGTAGGCCCTAAATTAATCTTCAGCAATAACACAGCCTGACAAAGTGTTCAACTCCGGAGCTGGTTGCAGGCGTGCGTTTGCGGTTGCAGACATGAAACTAAATGTAAATATGTGATGACGTTAAAGCAGGTGACGTTGGCTTTTTGTCCGGACCTTGCATGAAGTTAAGTGAACGTATGGCTGTTAGTTGTCCTTGTGAAATGTGTTTCATGCTTTTAAAGGCGCGTCTGACTTTTTTTTAAAAATGTCTTGATTTACAAACATCAGCCCTAGAAACAGAAGCCATAGGTCGCTTCACATGTGCTTTTAGGACTTTCAGTGAGTCATCCACAAGTTAGCACTCCACCACCCAACAGGCAAAAAAAAATGTCAGTCTTTTTTCAGTGGCCTGTGTAATATGCCAATTTAGCCTTTACACTGAGAAAATCCACCAGCTGCAACCAAAAACCACACTAGTGTGTAACCAAAAATGCCACTGCATGTTTGGTTTGCTTGATTTAATGGTCGCAGTGGCATGAAATTAATATTTACTTTTTCTGTCTAAATGTTAGCTTGGTTTAATGTGAGCTCGTTCATCTTATGGAGACTTGGAGGGGTGATTGTAAGCAACTACATGAAGGATGGCCTTCCTGAAATATCTTTAAGTAAACACTCAAATTGAACATAAACCAACACAGAGCATCACTGGACGTGTAATTTGTTATCTGCTGGTTTGTTTGTTTTTGCAAAGTTAGTTATGATGCCTGGCAACAAACTTCCACCCAAAACACAGAGTGAGGGATCATCCCGCTAATTAGTTGAAGGGGTGAAAAAGGATGTTTGCAGGCAAGTTGCTTTATTTTTTAAGGCAAATAAAGATGTTACGTTCTTGTTTACAGGCAAATTTAAGCAATTGAAGCAACTGTGCAGTAATAATAATAACATATTTGCGCCAATGTGTTACATAAATGTGGACAGCTTCAGTTTAACGTTAACTGCGTCTTGTTATCACTTTTCTTTTTACTCTTTGTTTGACCCGTGAAACAATTAAAATGCCAAAATCCTGCCCCACTTTTAAACCAACAAGTACACTGGCTGAACTTTCAGGCCACTTATGCTGGAGTGATTCGCCCGTTCAATAACGTCACACGGCTGCGGATGAGTTGCACTGGGGCAGCTTGGTTTACTCTGCAGTTACTCATTACCTAGGCGTGATCATAAATGTGCTGCAGGGCGCCATAACAACAGCGGGAACAGGTAATCTCCTGTTATCTGTCTGTGCCGTCGCTGAAAATCTCATTGTGAGCAAGCTCCCATGTGCCACTCCTTTAATTCCGACCTTATGCTGAGAAAAATGGAACCGGGAGCTCTGCAGAAATCCCCTAATCTGCAGTTATTTTGAGATGTTTGATTACATTTTTAACCTTCTTAAGTGAATATACAGTATAATGACATGTTTTATTGTTCTTTGCATTGCGAGTGCGGCTGGTTTAACTTATAACTTTGGCTTCTTGCAGTAAATGCAGTGCATGACAGGGACACAAGACCTGACTGGGTGACATTTGATCATTGCGCGTACGTCAGAGTACCTGAAACGTGCACAGAAGAATGACTCTGAGTCCTCTGGCAACCAGGAATCTGAAGTATTTCAGAGCTGCAGCCTATATAGGAGGGAAAAATGCAAGCTCTTTGTTTTATTAGCATGACTAAAAATAAACCTAAAGTGTTATGATTCCGGTAAACGTCCCTCGGCTTAGTTTGACAATCCTACTCGAGAGCGGGGAAAAGCCGATTGCATGGGAAAGTAGCTCTTTTTTGTTAACACTTCATTATCAGGGTGTTTTCTCCAAAGGAAACATCTTTGTGCTGCGCAAAGAAAGAAGTTTCCAGGGCTGTCTTGACATCAGAGTTCAGAAGCTAAAGCCTGAGACAACTTTGTCTTATCTGTGGCCTTCAGGCAGAAACACGAGGAACTGAACATGCAAGATAGTGTAAGTGCCAAAGCCACTAGCGGCTGTATTAATGAATGTCTACGCACTGAATCATCAACCCAGTTTGTTTATTTGCTTGCATTTGATCTGTGACCGTGCAGCCAGCTTAGATACACATGCACATACTGTACATTGCTCAGGGTCAAGACCTCTCAGACCAAGTCATGAAGTAAACAACCGCATAGATAATATAGCTGAAGTGTGTGCAACCAGATAATGTGACATAATGTTGAATAAGATGAAACTGTTAATACTGGGGCCCGACCGATATATCGTTTACAGATATTACGGGCCAATATCGGTAAATCGCAGATATCTGATAATGACGTATATGTTCTCTGATATTTTCTGATATTAAAACTGTTTTTTAAGGCTGGAAAAAATGCTTGCACTAGTGATTTAATTTGGTGTAACTACGCAGTTTGTCCAGCAGAGGGTGGTCTGTTTTTTTTTCACAACTAATAAGTGATGTGTTTACTTTTCAGTGCTCTGATGTTTAAAATACAGGCTTACAGAGTGGCCACGGTCGCTACTATCGGCTATTTCGAGATCACAAAATAATCATTTTGACGATGGGATGAATTAATGCGTTATCACGGGATAACAAGGCTAATTTTCCTGTAATTACGAGTTTTTAAAAAAAGACTGTTTTCAAAATAAAAGGTTGTTTCGTCCTCACTAATAATCTTTTAATCAGAGATCAGGACTGGCGCTGGAAAGCGGCTACGTGGAAATGCTGTGGGGGGACGGGCAAGTCTCGCGAAAAGCCTCTTGGCCTTAATAATGTCTTTATCACTGCCATTTTTTATGAAATAGACTTTGCTTAAGTAAGTGCTAGCTGGCTGATGCGGAGTTGGGAGCGAAATCTGTGTGATCACGAACCAGACACTCGCTTTTGAAAAAATTATCCCGTTATCACAGAAAAACGAACGTCGTTATCACGAGATAACAGAATGAAGACAGATGGTAGTGACCATGGCTGCTTCTGTACGTTACAATACCTACACTACCCGACCCTTTAGTATACCAGAAAAAGATTAGTACATCCCGATAAGCAGTATATGAAATGTAGTATGCCAGAAGTACCAGGATGTCCTGATATATCCGGTCAGATTTTGCAATATGCGAGCCAGCGTGCTTTTCTGGCGATTCTGACCCACAGTCCTCTGCGCAGCAGAAAACGCATCACAAACGGTGTCTCGCATGAATACAAATAAAAAGAAGAGGCGAAGTTCAAGGCGCACTATCAGGACGGAGCAGTATGTCTCGTTTATATACATACTGCACGCAACAGTATGTACTTTGTGAGGGCGGTGGCAGTATGCACTACAAGTAAAAAGCAAAGTATGCGATTCAGAACGCACGGACACATTGGCTGATTTATTGGATATCAGAATTTTCTTGCTCTGTAATATCGGCATCGACACAGGCCTCAGAAACCTCGTATCAGTCGGGCTCTAGTTAATACGGTGTCATCTGTACCTGCTCAACCTTGCAGTAAAACGTGAGGTCATGTTTACGTTTGGCATCGTGGTGTCTCTTGAATGTTTTACTAACGTCAGTGTTCTTCTCTGGGGTTCACAAAAAAGTCAACTGATTGCTTAAAGCTGCAGCGGAAGTTCAGTTTTGCTGTGGTTTCTCTGTGCGCAGTCTCTGTGTGACAGAGGTTACTGCACAACGTGAGCCAATACGGAGAAGCAGAAGTTGGTTTTCTTTTGAAATGTGACTCCAATCTCAGAAGTCAAGTCACTTATCAGAAAGAATATATGGGGCTTAGATTGTCACTTAGCTTGTTTTTGGCATTTAGCCTTTAATTACTGTTCCTCTGTGGTCTGAAACCACATCTAGGCTTAGCATCCGAGTGGCTTACCGTAGTGGTTAACTGGGCCGCCCTTTTTTCAAACGCAAAAACCTGTTTACTGCCAGCTTACGTCAAACACGCCTGTAAATCACCTGCAGTCTCCTTCCTTCCCTTCATGTCTTGTCAGCTTAATTTTCTCCTTTTATCTTCTGTGAATTCTCGTCCTGTTGTCGTTTTTCTCTTCAGAAATTAACTGTCAAGCGCAAGTCACTCCCACACAAAAGCAGCACCCGATCTCAAACACAAACACGCTCCGGTTATTCTTGGAGGAATGCCCCCCGTGCTACAAATAATCGTCTGGTTTGCAGGATTAGTGACGAATTACTGACGCATGTTTGTGGTTTTACGGCCTTATTCGAGGGCCGTGGCCTCGTGTCACTTCCAAGAATTGTGACCTCTCATGCTGTCTGCTTTTCTTTGGGAAGACACCTTTTTACGCTCTGTGGGACACAGAGGCTGATTCCAGAACTGAGCTTAATCGCAGAGCATCATTTTATGTTTTCTTACGACCCCCAGTTGCCGCTCTAGCGTGACTTTGAACATCAACAGGAACTCATCAGTAGGTGACAGCTTTGACAGATGTCATCGGACACATTGCCATCACAGCGAGTTATCTCATGCCGATGATTTCAGATTTAAAATATTTACATAGAATTCAAAATTGCCAGTCAGAATAAAAGTGGAATCTGCAGCTCAGTGCCTGAAGCACAAAACATGCATGGGCATTTTTCCTCAAAATGGCTGAAGGCACGTTTCCTTAGAAATAGCTGATACTAGTCACCAAACACTTTGAGTAGGAAACGGAAGGCAGCGTTATCGCCAAACAGGGATTCGGCCTGGCGGGCGGGCGGGGGGGGGGGGTCAATCTTTGCGACAACATGTGCAAGCACATCTGCACATGCCAGGAAAGTGTTGAAAAACAGCGAGTGTGTGCTGAGGAATGTGCGTGTGTGACAACAACACGTTCTGTGCCAGCGAGTGACGCTGCGTGTTGCTCCGCGCTGTGATCCAAGGCAGACCACATCCTCAAATCAGGGCTGTTTTTGGCATGAGAAACTTGTGTGTGGTAAAACCCAATTTGGTCGTTTCAGTAAGCATTCATGAAAGGATGGCATCTGTTTTTAAAAGGAACAGATGCCATCCTTTCATGAACTGTAGGTTAAAAATTATCAATAAGGCCCTTTTTGCTTCCAGCTGTCGGTCATTTTACGCCATCTATGTAACTGAAAGTCAGTTTCTCTCCATCTCTCATGACTTTTTGTGCCACCAGTTCTTCTAGAAGCCAATAATGTGACTGGATTGGCCAGCTGGCGTTAACAGAGTTTAAAAAAACAACCCAGCGCAGGTTTTGTTTGGACATTTGTATCTGTGTTTCTTGTTGTTTCAGAGTTAAGACGGGGTTAGGAGCGGCAGCAAGAGTGTTTTACTCCTCCTGTTATTACTTAAGTTGATATGCAGCATCTTGTCTGATCGAAAAAAAAAAAAAAAAGATTGATAGGAATCTGTGCTCTTGGTTTTTGCCTGGAATTCTCTGGAACACACTAGCGGCGGGAACAGGACCGTTTCTTCTATGGCATGTTTAGATTAAAAAAATGGGAAATATAATTGAGCATGGATCCGCCGCTGGACTGCCTCTTGTTCATGTTTACAAGTAAATCAAATCTGTCATCACCGTGGAAACGTTTATTTTAAGTCACCGGTTTTTCGTATGAGTGGAGTGGATGTTAACATGGGAAGATGCACGGCTTGGGATGAAGGTAAACTGATGTGTCTTCATCATGTGTCAGCTTTCAAACAGATGTTCAGGAGTTGTTCTTAATCCCCGCAGTGAGCGTTCAGTGTGGAGTGAGCCGAGTCTGCGCTCACACTGTTTTATCCACTATTATTTTGCACAAGCACCAACTGTCATAGCCAATATAATGTCGCAGCATCAACACTGAGGTGTCTCATTTAAAACATGTAATATCTGACTTTTTCCGTATTGCTCAGGCCTGGCTCCGGGTGTTGTCAAGGTGAAGAGGAAGGTCAGGTTTTTAGTTTTCTGTTTGCAGCCGACAGATCATACTTCTAATTAGAGTTGGAGGCAACTATGATGTACATGTTTGGTTGCAATCCGTCCTCATAACAACACACACGGAGCTCAACAACAAAGCATGATTTGTAATTATGTGTAAATCTCCTCCGAGGAACTTTCATTTTGTGTCGATTGTAGCGCCATGCGTGGGCAAAAGTACTGCTTACTGTCGCAACGTTCTTGTCTGGTGCGAGTATTTGTTTTGGAAGAGAGTGAAAGAAACACGCCACTTATTTACACAAGACCGGTTCGGCCTTAAACACAAAACATGCCGTTATGTAAAGACCAATATCCTTCTCCTTCCAACCATAAAAAAGAGAACAGCGAATCGATCACGCTCGTAATCAATAAATCATCTCTTCTGGTTTGTGTGCCCAAGTGTCGAGCGTTTACACTGACTGAGCGGACCGGGCAAAGGCTTTGTAACAGACAGGATAGTAATCTCCAGTCCCCTCGCTGATGGTCTCATTTGCTGACGTCGTTAAGATGTGAGGCTTCAGGATTCAATTTAGACTGATTCATGACCACTTAAAAGTTCCTTGTAGGGACTTTAAATATTGTTTGTAAGGAGCTGTTGACATGTTCAATTTGACCAGTTCATGCTTTGTCTGTCACTAAATGGGACATGCCAACTTTTCTTTTTTTGTCTTGTTTTTTGCCTTCCTTCTGATTTCCAAGACAAGAATATAGATATCATTCTGTCAACTGTGCGTGCAGTAACAAGGAAAAGACGGGCAGAGCTTGTCCGCTGCAATTAGCTTAGCTCAAATGCTGGTAGTCAATGGGAAGTGCTAGCCTGGCTCTGCTTGAAGTTATCAGATTAAC
>JAQLOL010000012.1:6385917-6400813 GCA_029783665.1 Naso thynnoides
CAATGGGAAGTGCTAGCCAACAACTCTAAATGGTCCTGTGTACTTGTTGTTGCCACGTTATGTTATTTTTAGACTCAGATTAACACTTTATGCATTTCTTTTCCTCCTTCTTCTTTTTTTTCCCCTCTACTGTGTCTTCTTCCCGTACATGTTTGATTCTAAAATTACATGAAGTGCTAATCTGAGTCTTCTTCCTGTTACTGCACGCACAGTTGACAGAATGAGATCTGTCTTCTTGTCCGAAACTCGGGAGGGAGGCAGATATCGGAAAGATATCTGCGAGGGAACCCATTTAATTAATCACAGATTTTACATTTTAGTAAGACATCCTCTGTGCTACCTATGCTGTGTATGGATCCCTATGATGTGATATTTTTCTTTTTTTTTCACGTGGAAGATGAGCTTGGCAGTGTGTTGTTGTAGAATGGGTTGAAGAGCTGAAAACAATGACATATTAAATTGTATTTTTATAATCTAACGCTGTGCTCTATCTCCATTACTGATACCATGCTACAAAATCAGAATATTTTTAATTAATTAACATTCCACTTTTAAACTTGGGACAGATATAGTTGTTTTATTTGACTTTTGAATGTGGTTTAGAAGCAAAGTTAGGTGTGAGTGCTGAACGTGATCAACATGTTATTTGCTGGCATTTTTCTCAATGAATTGATTTTGTTCTGTGTTCTGTGTGGGTGTCATATTTACTAGACCTTACTAACTGTGTGTACAGACAAGCCATTTGTATAACATGTATTTTAACAACAGGGCAGTTTAATGCGCTCTACATTCAGCATAAAAGACATTAAAACAAAATGTAAAAAAGCGTCACAAGACTGTAAAAAGAAATTTAAAATATAAGTGGAAATGTTAGATCGGAAGTTAAAAGAATCTCAAATAGAAGAAGAAAGATAAACCAGGTTGGCGCTGACACATTTTTGTTTGCTTTATTTTCAAGTCTTCGAGCCGTTTTCTTAGCACAAGCGTTGCAAAACCTTAATGAGAGCAATTAAGCTTTGAGCGTGTATATTCTGTGGTGGTCAGTCTGTCGCTAAGGGGTTAAACTGGAGAGGAACTGACTGCCATGCCTATCAGGTAACAGTTGCCACGGGCAGCCACTATAAGCATGTAGTGGGAGGAAGATACTTCGTGTGGGCCCCTCCCCCGAGTGCATTGTGTCCTATAGAAAAAGACGCTGGGTGTGAACTACAACTGTGAGGATCCCTCCCTAAATCTAAGTAAAACCACATTGGGGAATGCACTCACACAGGCACACACACGCACACACTCACGCAGTCACTCCCACACACCCCCGTCTCAGTCGTGTAAGTCGCTCAAGTCAGTGCTCCTTCCTGTTTTTCACTAGTTCCGTCTTCTCTCGTGCCGTGTTTGCATTGACCGTAGGAGGAAGTCCAGGAGAACTTTGCCCAGGAAAAGCTGCAAAACTAGTACAGACAGGCGTCCTCAACGAGCTCTTGCAAGGACTTTTGAGAGTAGGTTTTTGTTGGTGTTGGTGTTGTCACTTTTGCCCCCTGGGGGGGTATCTGCCAGACACCATGGGGGCTGCGAGAGGTGTTAGTGGGGTTGAAATGTGCAGAAAGGTGCTTTTGAGAGGAGAGGACTGACACACTCTTTAAAAAGTCGGCTCTGCGTTTGAGTGGAAGAGCTCCGACAGGACAGAGCAAATACCTCCTGATGGATTTGAGAGGGAAACTTTACCCTGAAGCCTCGCAGGCTGCTGAGGAGTAGGAGTCCCACACGGACACTCTCTCACACACACGTGAGTGGGAGAGGAGAGGAGAGGAGCTGGGAAGGACATGGAAGCACTGAGAGAGTCTGTTCTGCATTTAACTTTTCAGATGTCAACGTATAAGAGAGCCACGCTGGACGAGGAGGACCTGGTGGACTCCTGCGGTGACGACATCTACCCGTCATCACCTATGCAGGTAAACATGCAACACCCCGCGGCTAAAGACCGACTATGCTTTGCTTAAAACTATGCTGTTGTTATAAAGCACATAGAAAACTGTAGCGGCCTTTTAGGGCTTGACACAGTACGGAAAATAATGCCACAGCTATAACATAAACATCTTTCTTATGGCTCCAGTTGCAGGTAAACATCTGCTAATGTTGTGTCACACCGGGTAGAGCTGTTCTGATACCGATACCAGTATCGGAAAATGCTGCCAATACCGCTGAAAATGCGGGTATCGTTATCGGCGAGTATGCCAGTCTGCAGCGATCAGATATTTATTGGTTGTAGCCAGCTACTACCAGTTAGCCCAGTTAGCTCTGACCGACGTTACATACCTGAAATCAGTTTTTCTCAGAACTCAGGAACTAGCACCGTGCTGCCACTGGCGATTGCTATTTTTAAGAATGACGAAGAAGAACAAAGAGAGCCAACAGAGCTAGCTAAACATCTGCCTTCAGCAATATTTTACGCTGGAAAGTCAAATTGGATGTGTAAGAAATTGTTTTTTATGCGCCGGTATTGGATCTGCACTCGGAATCGGCCAGTCTGCAAGTTTAGATATTGGCATCGGTATCTGGAAGGGAAAAAAAAATGCTATCCGAACATCTCTCAACAATGGATGCTGATTGAAAAGCTCATGAGGAACGAGTCCATGCAAACCTATGAAAATCATTTTGTAGTGTCAGCAGCAGAGTTGATGATAATGGTTTCACTTGAACAATTGTTTAATGTCCGTCCACACGCTGTTTCCTGCTGCGTGTACATTAATGCTTGTGAATACGTCTCTTGTCTTTCTTGTCTAAACACCGCGTGTTTGTTTGGAGGCCAGAATTTCAAAAAGCGTCCACAGTATGCTTACAAACCAGGTCAACCTGCTAAACAGAAGCTTCATGCCGCACTGTGAGGCTTCTTGAAATATGTGGAGAACACTGTAATGATATAATGAGTGTGTTTGTGCTGCTTCACACACTAGAGTTATTAAAATCGTGCTAGCTGGTGTTAAAGAAGGATAACAGCATGAGCAGTGGGAGGATTCTGAGCGTTCTCCTGACACATACATGGAATAAAACCCACATTGTTTCTTTTAATGAACCGTTGCCCATATAATTTGAATGGATTGCTCTGTTACCACCTACGTAGTGCAGCACCTTATAGTCTTGTTGATGTAAAGTTTATGGACCATAAAATTATCCCCACGCTGTGGCTCATTTTTTTTGCAGAATCAGAACAACAGCATATCCAACTCCTGTTTCCGCAGATCTGTTTGTAATTTTGTGGAATGTGATGCACAATAGTCTGTTTAAACACTGTGACATTTCCGAATACAAGACAATGGCTGATTCTTGACCAAGCGCAACATGTGTAACTGTTAAAGTTTGGAATTGTTTTACTCTAAGACCTTAATAATCTCGGTTAGTTAAACTTTATTTATTCAGAAATTCCCACTTGGTTTATTCGCACCAAGCTGCCATCACACACAGATGAACTGAACCAGCTCTTTAAATCTAAAGTCTTTTGTGACAGTAATGTTTATGAGGATATAGTCTAAAAGAACCTGAGAATACAAAACGCCAGATACTTTTTTTGTTGTTGTTGTTGTGATTTTGGCCTGAATCTTCGTGATAAACAACATACTGTAGACATCTGCACACACAGGCTGTCTTACACTGCCCTGCTGTTGTGTGGTTCATCCTCGAAAAAGTATTTTGCAACAGTTTGTTTATCCCTCCTAAACGCAGCGTGCCGTTGATGTAATGCTGAGATATGTTGTACAAAATATTAAAATAACTTTTGAACCGTTTAAGTTACGGGCTAGCTCTAAATTGTGTTCAAACCACAAGATTCTCAGCTTTCCGAGGCACTTTGAATGGTGCCTGTGACATTCAGGGCCAGTTTTTGGTCTAAGATGATCGATGATGTATAACAGTTTAAACACACACGTTAACCTGACTGACTTTACACTGCATTGACGTGAAAGCGTAGGTTCCCCTCAATCACACGATGTAGAACACTTGATAGTGAGTGAAAGAATAAGTTCAGGATTTGGCAAAAATATAAAACTATGTCCATGCGTTTTCTTTGTGTAGGTCTCAGAGGGTTAGGGCCTGACTGATACATCGGTTAGTTCATATTATGGGCTGATATCAGCCCATTGCAGATATATTGGTATCTGCTTATATGTTCCCAGATATGCTCTGTATTAAAACTATTTTTTAAGGCTGAAAGAAATGCTTGGACCAGTTATTTAAAGTGGTGTAATTATGTAGTTTGTCCAGGAGAGGGCGCTTTGTTATTTAATAACTAGTAAGTGAGGCGTTTACTGATGTTTTGAATGAAGTTTAACATGTCAGATATCCCGCCTCCATTACGTGTCATAAGTATTTGATAAAAACAATCAGATGATCTAATATTTAATCAATATTGCCTAAATATTGGATATCATAATTTTCTTGCTCCCTAATATCAGTTTTGGCGGCATCAGCCTCAGAAATCTCATATAACGCCTAATTGGTTGAGCCCTAGTTCCCATGTGCCCACATTTGGCGTGGTACTATATATTTTAGTCGCTCAGCAGTTTGTAAGAATAACCTCCGATTAACTAAAAAAAAAACTTACAGCTTTTTCTGACACCATAACTGTTAACTGCAGTTATAAAACATGGCTCAACAAAATGGATCGCAAGGGATTCTTTTTAAAATCTTGGTTCAAGGTCCAAGCATTCTTGTGTGGACATTTTAACTCCCTTTTCTTTTGCTTTTGAGCACCAGAACAAGAAGTGCAGTTATTCCTCAATTTTTTTTATTTGACCCATAGTATGCTTGAGGTGTTCAAACAGAGTGCTTGTATTCAAAACTTTGTCATAATCACATTTTCCTGTGATTTCCTTTGGGTAAATAAAATGTGGTTTCGAGGGAAATACAGATGAAAAGTGTGCAGGCTTGGCAGCGGGATCGTTTTCTCAGTTACACTCAGTTTCTGTCCAAACCAGGCCAACACACTGAGCTTCTGGGATTACGAAGCCACTGTGGCTTTGGCACTTAATTTGGTCCCATTATGTTTAATGGCTAAACCCCCTTCTGAGCTAATGGCAGTAAATCTGATCCTTGTGTATATACTTCAGAGGTTACTGACTTCCACAGGATAGATGAGGTTGAAGATATGACACTTATTTACAGGGGAGATTCTTAAAGACTGGCCCGAGTGCCGAGTGTGACCTGTGTGAGATTTGTGAGTGACCCTTGGAATCATTCCTATAGGAAATAAATTCCCTTGGCTACTTTGAGTAAAAAAGCACAGGAGCAGGGCGTGCTGGTCTTTGATCTGCCCCATACGTCACTGAATTGAAATGTTTAATCGCTGACCACAAAGGAGGGACTTTCCGCTAATGCTGTCACGTTTTTCTGAGATGCTCGGTGTCAGTATTCAGTCTGTAATCTTGCCTGACTATTGTCGACTTCCTCATCATTAACAGATGAATCACAAAAGCAGCAGATATGGTTTAACGGGATTATTGTTTCTCGTCCCAGTTGTAGGGAAAAGGAAAATATCCTGTATGAGTGCACGTTAAACAAGAAGTGAGAGAACAAAAGAAGAATGCTTAACCTTTTCTGTTGAGGAGGGTTGAGAGCGCAGTAATAGAGAAGCCATTGTGCTTTAAAACCGAACTTGTCATCAAATCCTTGAGAGGCTCTTTGACTATAGGCAGCGTTTTCCGCTCTGTATCAGGTCAACAAAGTAACATTATGATTCAGAGCGTCAGCTTTTGTGTTTTAAAGGCTGATTCGTTACAAAAAAACTGGGGTGTAACGATACGTTAATGTCCCAATGCATTGATTTAGAGGCAGTTTACACAGCGCAGGTTTTCGCATCAAACGACACACTTTTGTTGCGATCCGGCCTTCCACTTACATGTCAGCGGCGTGCTGGTGACCCTTAAATTGTGAACATTTGAAACCAGGTTCCAGAGTGCAACCTTCTCTCCAGCTGTGTAAACGGGCAAACGGCAAAGCCCGTGACAGCAGTGACTACGCTAATGCTAATGCTAATGCTAGACCTGTGCTTGCATTAGCATTAGCAGTGACTACGCTAATGCTAATGCTAACGCAGGTCTAGGCATTCTGCAGTAGACACGACCATAACTCCGATGAAACACTCCACAGTGCAAGCAAAGCAGGTCAAACATGACAACAGTCTATTAGGGCATATTTAAGTGATTGTAACATAATTTTAGAAGTCAAACTACCACCGACTTCTGGCCTGACACGCATACTGCAGCGCTTTCGGTTGCTCATGTAAACGTGGATTTCTTTAAGGATGCAAAGGAAAGACTTTTCCGTTTAGTAGGGCTACTCTCATCCAAACGTGGCCGATAGGTAAACGGCATTTTGTGCTTCTCGTGTGACTTTTGTTGATCTGAAATATTTTTTTAAAGCAAATGTCAACTGTGTTGATACTAAGAATAAGTGCCTTGTATTTAGCATGTCAAACGTTATGTGAATGTATTTTTCATACTTTTAATGGTAAATAGTTGTAAACGTTACCCCAGTTCATTGTGTGATGTTCTGGGCATGCCAAGAGAATGAGAGATTTTCAGTCTGTGCTCCGCACGGATTGAATCAAGGCCTTGCACTGAATGTTTGTGTAGTTCAGTGTATGGAGCTTTTCCAGTGTTTGACCTCCTCTACCGCTGCATACATTGTAGTTTTGGCAAAAAAAAAGTTACTACATCGATTCCTAGTCATTCCATTATGTCATATCGCATTGCTCTAAATTAGCCCATATCGTTCTTTTATTGAATCACTGCCTTGTGTCGTAATACATATGGTATTGTTGCTTAAAGGTATCATAACACCCCTGAAAAAACCTCATGATGAAGTTTGTGTGTGTGTGTGTGTGTAGGTGACTCTTCTGCACCGCCGAGGTCCCACATGTTGGCCAGACAGGACACAGAGAGAGAGGAGGCTCCTGTTCTTGCTGTGTGTCGTTTCTCTGGGCCTGTTTATTTCTCTTATCACCACCGGCGTCTTCTATAAACAGAGTGAGTTTGAAGTTTTGTTTAAACTTGGCGCTGACAAACACTGAAAAAGAAACCTGCTGCCACTGTGAAGAACGCAGCCTGGCCTGGAGACTCGATGAAGCTCAGTTTTATCCTTTTTTTCGTCAAGTTTTTTTGTATGTTGTTCATCATGGAAATGCACCTATTTGCTTTTATTTACTTGACGAGATTGATACCACTCTGTGTGCATCAGAGCAGTGGTTTTCCAAGTGTGAGGTGCCAGAGCACTTGGGGGCTATGATACAGTGAGAGAGGAGGTAGAATCTGGTGCAAGAAAACAGAGGAAGTATGACAATGAGCTTTCAGAAAAGGCTGTAAAAGCGCTCATCCCCTTCAGCAAATATGAAGTAAATACCGAGCTTGCCTAGAATCTGGTTAGCTTAGCCTGGAATGACTTCTGAATACTGTCGGAAAAAAACAAAGCTAACAAATTCACCCACCAGCATCTCTGAAACACACAAACAGATTGTAGCTCATTTATTGACAAATTGCAAAAACTGAAGTGTAAAAACAACAATTGCTCATTTCGAGAAGGATTAAGTGCCAGAGTATTTTCTCGGCTAAGAGAAAGTCTGTTAATAATGATAAATTAAGTGAGCTTACTGAGAATTGATAATGATTAACAAAGATTTATTAATCGCTTGGTCAGAATTTGATCGATTGTGTGTAATTTAATTGTTCTATGGACAGATTTTAATAATCAGTTATATTCAGGACCTTTCCATCTTTACACAGTTTAAAGGCTGTGCTGCACTGTCAGAGCATATGGAGTGCATCGACATTTTAAAAACAGCTTTGAGTGACCAAACAAATCTGTTTTGGTATTGTTTGGTAGAATTTATTTATTTTTTAAAATATTTTAATCAAATACTTGTCCTAAATTTTATCACTAACTGATAAATGCCTAAATTTTGCACCCAAACGCTGTTTAAGATAACAAAGTCTGTCGACATCCATCTAGTCTTAATATATTGCTGCAAAGTTGTTTGGGGTTTTTCTTATAAAAACTGATGATGAAGAATGAAGAAAAGCTTTTCCAAATGTATTGTAGATGTCAGTTCCTGGGATTTTATTTTGAAAAAAGGTGGCGTTGTTGTTTTTTTCAGCTTTTTATCTAGTAGGCCCCTATCGATATGGGATTTTTTGGGGCCAATATCCCGTATATTGGTCAATGCTTATACTGATACCAAGATTTCCGATATCTAATATATATATCCATATTATATAAACATGATATCGCCTGAATGTACTCATCTAATTCTTGTGAAAAAAATATGTCACGGAGGCAGGATATCGTACATTTGAACAAACTTTATTCCAAACGTCCGTGCACAGGACAGTTAACGCTTCACGTGTTAGTTATTAAATAACTGGACAAACTGTGTAATTACACCATTTCAAATTAATAGTCATTAATAGCATTTCTTCTGGCCTTGAAAAACTGTTTTCATGTTGGAGAACACATGCTGATACTGAAATGTCTGCGATAGGCCAATATCGGCAAACTGATCTCATCATTAAGGGTTAATTTTATAAAAGAGTGAAGCAATAAAGATCTTTAAGCCCCTGAGGCTGTTACGTGCAACCTTTTCACACTGAATGTGTATCTATTAACATCTGTCTTTCCCACTGGTGAACTCCAGGCCTGTGCTATTTCATACAGCATATGTGGTTTATTATTTTTTTAAACCACAGTCCCTCCTTCAGCTAAGCTGTCTAAAAACAACTCTAAATCTCTCCCTTGAGCTTGTTCATCATGGAAAAAGGTTGCAGATTTACCCTCACATCCAGGCGGGTCTCGTCTGTGTTCGTTTCCTCAAATTTACCATGAGAAACTTAATGCCGCTTCCTCCCATTCAGAACCGCATGTCAGATCACACTTTGAAATAATAAAAGGAACCAGGATGAATTCTCCACGGGGCACTAAACTCATCACTGCTCGTAAATGTGGCTCCGTCTGCGATACCTTAAATGGAGAGATGGTTAAAGCCTCCGCTGTAAGTTAAGTAGAAGAGGTGACTTGTCCAGTGGAACTGCACAAGCACTTACACTTCTCTGAACACTTGCTTCAGTCTCCAAGAGCTCTTCCTGTTAAAGAGCTTTTGTGTTTAAGCTAACAAAGAGCAGCCAAAAGCCTCTTTGCTGCCTTTTGTGCTTAACAGTATTCCAGAGAACAAAACAGGAAAAATGCCAGTTGTCAGAAAAAAGTAGTTTGGAAGTCACATCGAGCTACCATGGAGCTATGACATGTAACTCCCAGGCAGATAAATATAAAAGGAATGCGACCGGTTGAACTTTAATCTTTAAACATCTAGATTAAGTCAGACACGGCCTGAAACTTAATAAGTCAGTTACGTAATCACCTGGAAATTACTAACTTTTCCCTCCTACACAGACAAAATCATCAACCGTCACGTTTCAGCCAGTTATTTATAAAGGAGAAATATTCCCTCCAGGTCGCATATCTTAGCTGTTACCTCCTACGAAATAATACTATCCAGATGGTCTGAAGACCAAGACATTTGGATGTCCCCTCACTAAATATTCAGATTATCCCCTCTGATCCTCGAAAATGTTTTTTTTTTTTTTTTATCAAGAGACTGTTTTTTCTGCATTAGAAGGCTGATAAAGTATTTCATTGTGACCTTTGTGTGATTAAAATCACGACCTTCCTACACGTCTTCTCTCCTGCAGCTCACCCGGGCTTGTGCCTGACGGAGCCGTGTGTTACTGTGGCCAGTGCGGTCATGGGAGCCCTGGACAGATCTGTAGACCCCTGCCACGACTTCTACAACTTTGCCTGCGGGGGGTGGGTGAAGAACAACCCACTCCCAGAGGGAAAGTCACGCTGGGGACCTTTCAGCAACCTCTGGGAACATAACATGCTTGTAATGAAGCATTTATTAGGTAAGGCTCCTTGTTAAAGTGCACTAGAACGTCCTCATTTGTCTTTGCCCCGATCAAAGGTGCGATGTTTCATTTTCTGTCTCATTTTCCAGAGCTGGAAGCACTCTCTTGCTTTTTGTTCTTGTAATTATTCTTTTATCTTCACTGGGCAGAAAATACGACAATGAAAGGTCTGAGTAAGGCTGAAGAAAAGGCCCAGCGATACTATCAGGCATGCATGAATGAGGCCAAAATCGAGGAATTAGGAGCTAAGCCACTACAGGATCTCATCAGCCAGGTGTGCTTCTTTCCTTGAGTGGTCAAATGTCAAGCAATTTCACCATTTCAGTTCTTTATTTCTATTAAAAGATCCGATTTCCTTGCATCCGGTTGTATCTGAATATGAGCCTGAACTCTGTTTCAGATGGGAGGATGGGCCCTGACTGAAGCCTGGGACAAGGACAACTTCCAGGAAGTGTTGCGCATGGTGTCAGCCAACTATCGCACTTCGCCTTTCTTTACCGTGTTTGTCAGCACTGACTCCAAAAACTCCAACAGTAACATCATCCAGGTGAGAGGGTCAGAGATTTGTAGATAAGCCTGTTTATAGACTTTACGTGTCCAAGCAATAATACACATTTAGACGAGAGCAGCCCTACTAAATGCAGGAAAGTCTTTCCCTTGCGTTTTTAAAAAAAATACCCATCTACATGAACAACTGAAAATGCAGTAGTATGCATACCAGGCTGGTTGTTGGTGTAGCTTTCTAATGACATACCACAGGAGCTGCCAAAGTTGTTTACTTCCTGTTGCTGCTAACGCTAACCGTTGTTTAAAGGAGAAGTTTGCAGAAAAGCGAAATATCTCCTTAAACAGGAGTTTGGTAGCGGCTATTGACTTGTGCTAACATTAGCATTAGCTTTCACAGCCTTTCCACTTTGCTAGTTTACGCAGCCTGAATGAAGCTTGCGTTTTCGAAAGACTACGCTCTGAAACCTGGTTTTAGAAGTTTGCGGTGGCCGTTGTCACGTAAAAGGAAGACTGAGCTGCAACAAAAGTTTACCGTTTGATGCAAAAACTAGCGCCGTGTAAACTGCCCCTAAAAATACATTTTTGCATGTTAGTGCTTCCTTACTGAAATATTTGATCAAATCCCCAAAAAACATAGTTTCATATTTTAATACACGGGCAGCTTTAACTGTTAGGAGAGAGGTTTTATTACGGCTGATACTCATGAGCCAAGCCACTCGTTATCACAGTGACCTGGTTTCCCACTGACAGTTCAACGGTACAGCCAACAAGTGGTGCTGATTGTATCACTGACCCGCTTCTGCTTTTGGCCTGCATGCTGGCAACACAGGAATGAAAACCAAAGGTTGTTTGTGAGTGTTGAAATGAGCTGGAAATCATTGGATGTTTCTCTTAACTCTAGGTGGATCAGTCCAGCTTGGGATTACCGTCACGGGATTACTACCTCAACAAAACAGCAAATGAAAAGGTACCATGATGAGCGAGTCGTTTACAGCATGACACTGTCTCACAATGGCCAAGCAGAGAAAGAAAAACACAGTACAGCTGAAGTCTGACGTTCTAGTTCTCACAGCAGAACAAATTTCTATGGAGGAGAACAAAAAACACTTGGAATTCAGAAAATAACCGAAGGCTACTTGCAGATTTTTGTAAACAAATTAATATGAAAAGAGAACAAGCTTCAGAGGAAATACTCTACATAGTAGCTTGTATTTGCATAGTTTAGGATTACTCCCTGAGTTGAATTTTGTTGCGCACACAGTAACACCCACTGTCTCCCCAATCACCCCCCTCTCCTCCCCACCGGGCTGCCTGCTTGCACTTTGCAGTATCTGTCGGCGTACCTCAGCTTCCTGGTGGAGTTAGGGGTTCTCCTGGGGGGCTCAGAGGAGACGTCGCGCACGCTGATGCAGGAGATCGTGGACTTTGAAACCACGCTGGCCAACATAACCGTCCCTCAGGAGGAGAGGAGAGACGAGGAGCTCATCTATCACAAGATGGAGGCCAAAGATCTGACAGTAAGTGTCTCCTGGTTTGATTTGATTCCCCAATTAAATCATGACTCGTCCTGCGATGTCCCAAGGGAAGTGAAACTCTATACTATGTGAAAACGTAAGTACAGATCTGAATCTTCAGGATGTGGGACTTCTTTCAACAGCATGTGCCTTTTTGTGTGTGTGTGTGTGTGTGTGTGTTTGTGTGTTTGATTTGTATCTTTACAGACTCTGGTACCTGCAGTGGACTGGATGCCGTACCTCACAGAAGTATTTGCACCTGTGCCGCTCAATGAGTCGGAGCCTGTGGTTGTTTATGCGAAAGAATACCTCCAGAAAGTTTCTGACCTCATAATTAAAACAAATAAAAGGTCAGAAACACTTGATGGTATTTGTATTCTGCTGTCTTTGTTCTTTTATAATGTGAAGTAAAAAAAGAAGGAATTATGAGGAATTAACACTGTATTCGTAATATATGTACATGTGCATAAATCCAATTACTTACTGACCCCTGGGCTACACAAACTACAGAACGACGTCAGAACGACTTATTTCCTTTATAGTATAATAATATTGAAGTGAACTGTATATTCTGTAGCTGATTTAAACATCAGAAAAAACATTTTTATGACATTTTATGGCACATTTCGGTACTGCGCTCCATCAATACGGAGAAAATAGGAGTCTTGTGGATTTTAGGATTGACGAATCAGGATCAGGGCTGCAGCTGACGTGCGGTGTCCGTGCTTGCTGGTTTCATCGGTCATAATGGCTGCAGATAAGTTGTAGCGACTTTCCGCAGTCGTTCCGTAATATGTGTAGCCCAGGGGTGAAATGGGATTTTTCGGGGCAATGCCAAGACCGATACTAGGTGGCAAGAAAATTCCGATATATCAAATACTCCTGACAAAGATTTATGATGGTAGCAGGATATCTTACATTTTTACAAACCATATTCAAAACATCAGTGCACTGCATAGTAACACTTGACTTATTTTATTTAAATAACAGACACTCAGTATGTTTACATGACGTTAGAGAAAGTCAGTTTATTGTGTTAGTCCGTCTAAAACCAAACTTTTAAAATGCATGTAAACATTTAAGTCCAACTGAAATCGTACTGAATGTAATTTCTCAAAATCGAGTCAACACACCCAGATAATGAAAATGGAAGTCAAATTACTCCTGCATGTTTACACCTCAGCCGGACTCGGACTGGCCTAGGCAATCTGTGCATTATCGACAGTGCCCGTGGCATCTTTGGCGCAGAACTCGAACAGCATAAATTTGTAGAAGAAAGCCGCGATGAAAACAAGAATCCCGCTCGCAGGAGGGGAAGCATGCATCGAATTTGAACCAGAAGTAAAGTGGAAATATGAAGTGTACAGCGCTGTAAAGTTGGATTCAGCTAGCCACTTGCTAACTTGTTTGTAGCTTGTTTGGCTAACTGGAAGAAGGTCCAACAGCAACCAGCTGAACGAGGCGTATCGCTGCCCACTGTAGCGGAGTTGGACAATAAATCGATTCTCCCTCAGCACATGTTCTTGGACAAGGACAGTAGTTCAGTTAAATCACTTAAGTGAACTGAGCTATGGTTATAGCTTGACTTAACTGTGTTTGGAAACTTACTAATTTTTTCCTGGCTTTAAAAAACTGTTTTAATGTTGGAGCACATCAGAGAACATATATGCCAATACCAATATATCTGCGGTAGGCCAATATCAGCCAACAGTGCCAGCAAAACGATAAATCGGTCGGGCCTTTTTTTTATATTAAGACGTAGTAATTGTAAACAGCCAGCGAGTATTAAAGAAAGCAACAAAAGAATGAATTTGATATCTCTGTTCCAGCCTGCTCAACAACTACATGATCATGAAGGTGGTGAGGAAGATGGTGTCCATTTTAGACGAAAGGTTTCAGGATGCTGAGCAGCGCTTCCTCGAGGTCATGTACGGGACCAAGAAGGTGAGACAGATGACACAGACAGATTGAGACACAAAGTTCGACTCGGCAAGAGAGAAAAACAGCCATGCTATGTGAATGTAACGCCTGCTAATATATTCTCATCCAAAAAATGTAATTTTAACATGTTTGTAAGCTGACTACACGCATCCAAGCCACCGTTTATCATTGTCTAACTGCTTTCTACTCAAAACTATCCTTAAAATGAATAAAGAACATTCAGTCATTTTTATTAGATTTATTACCAGGCAGAGAGAAACTAGCTGAATCTAATAAGTGATTCAAAATCAGTCCAAGTGTGTGAGCTTTTTACAAGGCCAGCGTGTAATGGTGGAGGAAAAGTGCCAAAGCCAAACAGCTGGATTCAGAGAGCTCTTCACTCGACCTCTTGTTCTTGTGTGTCACAGTTGGCAGGGGTTCATTTTTACTGAATGCAGTTTGAGGGAAATTGGCACCGAGCAGAATTTTCCCTCCATTATAACAAGACTTCACAAGAACTGTAAATTTAAAGTCACTGCTTCATCTTTGCTTTCAACCTGATCTCTTAAGCTTCATGTGGAGGACTCTCCTTGTTTTCCTAATCTGGGAAAGAGATTTAAATGTGTCTTTTCTCCTGGAGAAAACTGTTGTCTCTTTTTTGTGCCCATGTGTATCTTGCTTTTCGTTTATGTTTGCACTTGTTTATGACGAAGACTTAGCAGAAGTGACAGTGTCGCAGAGGACGCAGTGCAGGAAAATGAATGGAAGCATTACTGCATGTAGCCTTAGGTCCCTGTGTCTGAAAATAAAGGTAAAGCAGTTTTATTGTCATGATACAGTGAATTGTGCACCAAAATACCGACGTTAGAGTGGACGGTTAGTCCTGAGCCATGCCGCCACATTGGGCCAACCTAATCTAATGTGTCTAACATGCATGGTTTGATGGTGGGAGGAAACTGGAGCACCCAGAGGAAACCCACGCAGACCCAGGGAGAACATGCAAACTCCACACAG
>JAQLOL010000012.1:6400913-6411115 GCA_029783665.1 Naso thynnoides
GAAAACCAGGCTTTTAGTAATATGCATAAACCTGTGATTAGGTCGTAAAGATCTGCCCTCTGTGTGGCTTTATAATTCATCAACCAAAAAATAAAAATAGGAACGCACTCTTCAATTATCTACTTTTGCTACGCTATGGATAAATGAGAAAATATGTTTCACGTTTAGGTGAAAAAATACAAACTTGTACGTTAAATTGACCCGTCACCAAGCTTCTTCGTTCTCAGGGAGTAAATGTTAGACTGAAGAGTCCGATGACCCGCAGACCTTATCTGGGCGAGATCCTGTTCCCTCGGCCTTGTTTTCAACCGGGGTCAAGCTGTAAAAACAAACTCCAAACTTTCTCTGCATGTCTCTTTGTGTATCTGTATTTAATGTGAGAGCGCAGCTGCGGCTCTTTTTCCATCCTTGTCCATGGGCACAGATTTACAACTTGCTCAGAACGCTCCTCATTTCCTCTCTCAGACCTTGTTTCCTCTTTATCTACGTGTACACAATTTCCATCTGTCCTTGTCCTTCCTTTTACCAGATAATAACTTCGTCACACAGAATTTTTAGTGTGAGATTTTGGTTTTGAAGTTAATTTTATTGTTTCAAGATAGATTAACACATACATAAAAGTAAGACATTATGCCCGTTTCTGTATTTTATTTTTGTATCTAATATAGTAATTTGAGAAATTGCGGCCACAAAATCATTTTGGTGATATAAATTGGACGAAACTTTTAATTTTTCACATGAACAGAGTGTGTCCTGATGTTTTTTTTTCAGTTTAAAACAAAGTAATTCAGGAAAAAGCAAAACATACAACAACACGTAACAGATTAAAGGCCATTCTAGCCACAAGTGAAACTGTCCTGCAGCTCTTCCCTCACTGAAATCTTTCCCTTTTGTTAATTATTCCTATTTTGTCTGTCCTCTGCTGATCTGCTTGCTTGGATTCCTTTAATTCGGACTCTAAATAGGCGGAGAATCGCCACACAGGGTGTCCTGTGGTTGCTGTTTTGTCTAACAGAACACCCCTCAGTCCTTACGAGAGAACACTATGTCTTTTAGCACACAGAGACTCGACGGCTCCGCTTTGCCTCGAAAACACTGAGCCCAGAGGTCACAAAAGGATCACAACCATTTTCTCTCATTTTCTGTAGATTCTTTGTTTGGTTAGATAAATCCTCAGGCTGTGTGGTTTTCATAGCGCTCTACTTAGTTGGAATGAAGTTGATTATAAAAAGTAGCAGTGGAGGTTCTTTTTGTTTTGTATTTTTCCAGTTTCTGCGTTACAAAAAAACACAAGTATGCAGATGTAGTTTAGCTATAATTTCTTAATGACAAATGTCAAAGTAAATCAGCTCTGGCAGGAATAGATCCTGCATCAGTGTTGTGTACATGCTTATCCTGGTCAGAGTTGCGGAGGGTTATTGGGTGAGAGGCTGGAACAGATTGGCCGGGACGCCGATCTATCAAAGGGCTTTGCAGCAGAAATAGAATGCTGAAAGGATGACATATTTTTGTCAGTCAGCCTCCAAGTTTGCATTGCACTGAAAATAAGCTCAAGTTTGTGATGCTTACACATTTTGCTCAATCACAGATAAACACTAAGTTTTTTTTTTTTAAGTGTAAAATAAAATGCCAGAAATAAAAAGCTATTGTTGGGCTATAAATGAACTATGTTGTGGTCACATGATTGAAAACACTGATTTGATTTAGCACGCTTACTTTTCTTCAGAACTCTCTTCTCTTAGTGTGACCTGATCTGGCCCATGACTCCCAAAATAATGATGCCAGAGACTGCCCAACCCCCCCACTTCCCCAATCGACCCTGGAAGTGGCATATAACACTGTGCCCTGCTGCACACTCACTATTAGGTCTACTGTGCAAACACGGGCATCAATATAACACAAAAGAACAACAGCTAACCCAATTCTATTCAAAGTAATTAAGGAAAGAATACAAGAAGGAACATGATCAGAATTTATACAGTCATGGGTTAAATATGCAATTTTGTATTATTTTTAAAAAAATGTGTTTTTTGGAAGGCATCTCGCGACCCCCACTTTTGGAAACACTGATTTGCCTAGTGATCACTGTCAACTGCCAGTCCCACATCCTTTGTCAAAGATATTAAATATTTAAGTCGCTTGTTCATAACCACCTTTTTTAGGACTCGTAAAACCTTAAAAGTTCAAAAACTGGGTTTTTTTTACTGGCGTATTTTGTGTCACGGAACAAAATGTCTAGATGTCTTTCATTATTTCATTTGCACTTTCATACATGTGTATACCTTTTGTTTTTAACATATATTGCTTCTATTTACAATACTGTTCTTTTTTTTTTTTAATGTACTTTAATCTCAGGGAGAGCCATTGTTGTTTTGTTGCGTTGTCGTGTGTAGCAATGCAGTGACGGTAAAGAATAAAGAATCTTGAATAGACAAAGGATCTTGAAGAAAGAAAGAATCTTTGGCCTGTGTTAACCACACACCTTATTTCAGACATTTAACTGCCAGCCCGTTCGAAAAACACAAAGACTTTGAGATGAGGAACCCAGAAGTGCTAAAATGCAAGCGGACTTTCTGGTTTTAGCACTCTTTACTTGCCCACTCTATGAGTAGACTGTGTTATCAAGGTAGAAACATTCTCACAGTCTCGTTTTCACTGTTTCACTTTCACTGCAGTTCACCTACACGCGTAGCCCACAGCTAAATGATGCAAGCCCACTCATGTGCAACTGTGGGGTTAGTCACGTTCATGCTGGAAAACATAGGAAGTGACTAATTGACTCAGGCGAATGAGGTCGAACCACAGTAATGCCGATGTTATTTAACAGTGCAAGACAAAGAGAGGATGCATTTTTATTACTTAATGTGTCTTGATTCGCTCCTTGGTCGCAGAGCTGCACTCCGCGCTGGAAGCTGTGCGTCAGCGACACGGACAGTGCCCTGGGCTTCGCTCTTGGGGCCATGTTTGTCAAAGCCACCTTTGCTGAGGACAGCAAGGCCATTGTAAGCCCTTCAAAGTCTTTTCCTCACAATAGCCGCCCCCACTGTGTGAGATGATGTGCTTCTGACTCCCCTCTGTCTCTGACTGCGTGCCTCAGGCTGAAGATATGGTTGCAGAAATTAAATGGGCGTTCGAGGACAGCCTGAAGTATGTGAGCTGGATGGACTCTGAGACGAAAAGAGCAGCAAAAGAAAAGGTGGGAAACGAATGTTTTGTGCGTCCACAGGAGGTTTCCCGCCTGCTGCTTTTGGGAAACATTAACTTCTGAAATGAGCTCTGTTGAGCTGTTTGGTGTGAGAACTGCAGCACTGCCACCTGGTGTGAAAACACGTCTTTTGCAGTTTTTTCTTAAATTTTGTTTTGTTCACAGGCAGACGCAATATACAACATGGTGGGATACCCAGAGTTCATCATGAACGCCACAAAGCTGGACAAAGTGTTCAATGATGTAGGTAAATGTGAAACTGAATCATTCTGTCGCTTCAAAGATCTCGTTTCTGTCCGACACTGAACTGAAAATGGCATTTTTGCATCGCTTCTTGTTTCCCGTCTTTTAGTTTGAGGTGGTGTCAGAACTTTACTTCCAAAACGTCATGCAGTACTACAACTTCTCAGCCAGAGTGACGGCGGACCAGCTGAGGAAAACTCCCAACAGAAACCAGTAAGTTGCCCACTCACCCTCTCGCTGGCCTACTCGCCAGAGAGGAGGTCGCTCGCTTCGACGGGGACACATTCCCATTGTACTGACTCAGCAGAACACTGCTGCCATCCACAAATGTTCCCAGGCAACCAAACTTCTCTCCGCTGAACTGATCCTTGTCTCTAAT
Source organism: Naso thynnoides (assembly GCA_029783665.1). Lineage (NCBI taxonomy): Eukaryota > Metazoa > Chordata > Actinopteri > Acanthuriformes > Acanthuridae > Naso > Naso thynnoides. The sequence continues at coordinate 6,404,741 of JAQLOL010000012.1, forward strand.
TAGGCTGGAGGGGGGAGGGGACAGATCTGCAGTCAGACTGGCACAGCAGAGCGGGGCAGAATCGATGTTCTGAATTTGCCATGACCTTGATGTCGGCCTCACGTGGTGGCTCTGTGTTCCTTGTTTTTGCAGGTGGAGCATGACCCCTCCAACAGTGAATGCATATTACAACCCAACCAAGAATGAGATGGTTCTGCCAGCAGGAATTCTTCAAGCCCCGTTCTATAGTCGCTTGTGGCCTAAGTAGGTCTTTCACATTTTACTACAGAGAAGAATTTATTTTTTATCATGTTTATATTCCACCAGCTATGAAAATTGTGTCAAAGTCCATAAGAGGAACTTCTAACTTGTTATGAAGCGTCTAATTTTAACACTGATGCCTCATATCAATGAGACCATCAGCGAGGCAATTGGAGATTACTGCCCTGTCTTTTACAATACCTTTATCAGTTCCGCTCAGTCAGCAAAAACACTACAAAACACTTTATGGCACACAGACCAGAAGAAACAATTTGTTTGTGAGCACGATCAATCTGCTGATCTGTTTTTTAATATTTGTGGTCGGAAGCAGGAGGAGATTTTTCTGTAGATAATCTCAGTATTTTGTGTTTGTGGCTGCACTGGTTTTGTGCAAATAAGTGGCATGTTTCTATTACTCTTGTACAACTCAAGTGCTCACCCTGGACAAGATCTTTACGACAGAAAGCTGCTTTTTTCCACATTCAGTGCAACAATTAACACAAAGTGAAAGTTGAGGGTCTTTAAGTTCATAAAACCAGAGGTGACAAAAGTACACACATTCTTTATTTACTGTGAGTCGAAGTCCAGACACTTATGTAAAAAAAGACTCAGGTAAAAGTAGAATTACTGACTCAATTTCTTTACTCAAGTAAATGTAACGAAGTAAAGGTTCTGAAATATACTCAAAGTATCGAAGTTTCCCTCTGAAGGACATTTCTAGTGGCCATTTCTGTGCAAAACTAACTGAATCTCACGTCATATTAATATGATGCAAAGACTGTTAAGCTTAAAGGTAGAGTCAGTAGAATTTGTCTGAGCTATTCCTGAACGCCCCAGAAAATGAGTTGATTGTTGAGTCTCATTCCCAGAATGTCAAATAGCGACATTTTGGGCCGGTAAAGCATCACAGCCAAAAGGCTTAAGAATTCAAACTAAAGCAACAAGTCTGTTTGGAAAGTGTAACGAGCAGAAAGTTCAGACATTGGTGTTCAAATGTAGGGAGGAAAGGTCAGAAGTTGTCAGAAAGATAAACACTCAAGTAAAGTACAGATAACTGTAGTACAGATAAGTACAGATAACTGTACTTTGCTACTACCGACGTTTTATTAAGTTAATGGGCCTTGAAACCGCAAACTGTTACCCACACTTGAGTTTTTATACAGACCATTAAAATGAGATATACAAGGTTTTATAACGTTTGATTTTTTTTATTGTTTTCCCCAGTTTTCAGTCTGTGTGCTCCAAGTAATCAATCAGTCTCCTCATATAATTCTGTGCATGAAGGCAAATAAATGTTTTTCCACAAATGTTCTCTATCACCTTAATTAACTTCAGGGCATTAAATGTTAAATGTTTGTCATCATGGATCTAAAGATCTAAAAAAAAAAAGTATTATTTTTATGTTGTTCAGAGCTCTTAACTTCGGTGGAATTGGAGTCGTGATGGGACATGAACTGACTCACGCTTTTGACGACCAAGGTTGGTAAAAGGTTTTCTGTTTCAAACCTTGTCGGAGGATGGGGATGACGTGGTGGAGAATACAGTAGCATTTCACACTTTTATTCAAAGGGAGAGAATACGACAAGGATGGAAACCTGCGTCCTTGGTGGAAGAACTCCTCCGTGGAGGCCTTTAAGAGGCAGACACAGTGCATGGTGGAGCAGTACGGAAACTACAGCATCAACAAGGAGCCTCTGAATGGACGCCACACGCTGGGAGAGAACATCGCAGACAACGGTGGACTCAAGGCGGCCTACAAGGTGATTTTAAATAGAAAGCACGAGTAAAGGAACGACCACACAAAGAACGTTAACTGTAACTTTTAGTTTCAAAAATCGTTCCAACTCAAGTGGATGGCAGAATTCACTACAACTAGAACTACGACGACAGTAGAACAATTCGATGAACAGTAGAAACACTGATAGCCAATTAAAGTCATGGTCCATATGAAGATGCCTTGTTTCCCACTTATGCCACAAGAGGGAGTTCACTCTTAAAGGTCTTTTCACACCGCTGTGCTAAAACTACCCTGAAAAACACGTTCCTGCCAGAGGATTCGCCTGGAAAGACACCGTTTTTTTTAAAACTGGCTGCAAAGTCACCAACAGATTTTCTCTCTGGTTTCCCTGTATCACAGTAAAGCTAGAACAACACTGTGGGCTCCTCCATGTTTGTTTTCAGATCCACAATGCCTGCTATCCGGTCCGTGCTGCAGTGCTGTGTCCAGTGTTGTTTAAACAGGTCAAAAAACAAAACTAAACAAAACAAAACAAAAAAACGAATGAACTTTCATCCTGCCTCTTTTTCTTGATAATGTATGTTAAACAGCAACCGTGGGCGGCACGGTGGTGTAGTTTGTGGCGTAGTGGTTGACACTGTGTAGCAGTGTAGTGCTGTGTAGTGGTTAACACCGAGGCCTCAGAGCAAAAAGGTCCTGGGTTCGATTACCGGTTGGGGCGGGCTGGGCCTTTCTATGTGAAGTTTGCATGTTCTTCCTGTTAGAGGTTAGAGGCGTTAGAGGTGGGATCGGGCCGAGATTCTCAGCGCTAAAGGCTAAAGGCTGTGGTGCATTCAGGTGCCGTCAGATGAATTGGAAAAACAGAAACCCCAGCTCTGAATGGATAAAAAGGGAAAAAAAACACACAGAGAGTGGGTCACCAAACCTGAACCGGTTCCGAGCGTCACTTCTAAAACACTAGCCCAACCTGGCCCAGCCCGTGGGTACCGGACGGGTCCCGTCGGACGTCGGTCGGGTATCCCACCTGGGTTTCCTCGAGGTGCTCCGGTTTCCCTTACCATCAATACACGTGTGTTAGGTCTATCTCCATTCAGTACCCTGACTGATCTGGAGTTGGTCCCCAGGCGCTGTGCCGTGGCTGCCCGCTGCTCCTCAGGGATGGGTTAAAAGCAAAGAACACATTTCACTGTACAATGTGTATGTGACCAATAAAGTACCTTTACCCAAATGAAGAAAAATTTTTGTTTTTAGCGAGTGGGTGCTAAGGTTAGTTAGCAACCACTCGCTTAAGACCAGATTTCTGCTTTGCTCGACCCCTTCAGTGTAACTGGCTGCTGCCGAAAGTTCAACGTGGTGAAGTTTGAGTTTCAGGGCAAAGTCTGTGCACGTTCACGTGGGTGGCTGCCGCTTCTTGGCCCTACCACTTCCCCTCTGCCAAGCTTCCCTCATTGAAATGACTGCAGGCGGTGAGTGGCTGCGCAGCGGTGCGAAAAGACCTTAAGTAAGCGCATCTGTCAGTAGTTTACATGGCTGAGCCTGGACACATGTGTTGCAGTGCTTATTAGGAATGTAATGGTATTATTAATTTTGCGATGTCACGATAACAAAAATGCTTTTGCATGTGTTGTGGCGTGCTAAGATACTAAAATTATAAGTCTTCTGTGCAAAAAGTGCATTTTTAAAAATAAATATCAAAATAAATACGGTACCGTGGCCTTGATACCGAGGTATTACTGCACTGTCACTTATCCCAAGTGTTTATGTATTTTGCAGAATAGAAGTAAAAGAAGAAAATATTATATTTCCTGCATGTGGATAAAACATGAGGGGCAAAAGCTTCCAACAGTTACATGCTGGTGCAGAGAGCATTCAGATTATTATGGAAAGTTCAGTTCTGCTGTTATGTTTCCTACAGCAACATCATCGGATTGCATGTTCGCAGGGTCAGAAAGCTATCACGCAGATCTGACATTAATCCCCCGCGCTGGTTTATTCGTCGCGGCTGCTGCTGCGGGTCACATCCATTAATCTGTATTGGAAAAAGCAGGTTGTCTGGTTTACAGTGAAGCCTGGAAATGCAACAGGTGGTTATGAGGGGCCTTGTCAGCCTCTGGTTACTTCTTCACATGCACACATTCTTTCCATGTAATAAAAGGTCAGAAGCTACGAAGCAGATGAGCAAATCGTATGGAAGTTAAAGCCGCCTGCATTCCTTGATATGCGTTAGCTAGAGACAAATAACACTGCGATGAACCTAAAACTGATCTTCTGTATTGTTTTTCCCGTATCTTGAAGCACTCGAACTCGAGCAAATGCATGTGTGTAACGTGATCATTTGTTGCTTCGAAGGCTTATGTAAACTGGATCGAAAAGAACGGCGAGGAGGCCTCACTGCCTGCGCTGGGAATGACCAACCATCAGCTGTTTTTTGTGGGATTTGCTCAGGTTTGTATCACTCTGACAACTCATGTCCTTCTTTTAACATTCTGTCATCGCACCAGTGCTTTATTAATGCATTCTCAAAAAATTTCCCACCAGCCACGTTTCAAGACATTAAAAAAAATATGTTTCTTTTAAAAATGTATTAGATGTGATTAGGTGTTCCGAAAATATGTTCAAAAGCGTCATTAAAAATGTCCAATAAGAGAGTGGGCGCCCCAGATACAGAGGCTGTGCCCTCACTGCAGCCACCACAGCTTCGATTTCACCATGTGGTCCTTCGCTGCATGTCATTCTCTCACTCTCTGTCCTCGGTTTCCTGTACAGTTTTCAGCTGTCCTATCGAGTAAAGGCACAAAACGACACCCTCCTCCACCTACACACACACACACACACACACACACACACACACACAAAGAAAAAATTCCCAATAATACATCTACGCCCTCCTAATAAATCCATAATCTATTAAAATGCAAATCATGTTTACCTCTACGGTTTATCTGCTGGAAACAGGATGTCTCCCACTTCATTGACAGCCTGCTCTCTGTGCGTTTACTGGAGGCTTCAGGTTTCTCGGTCACACGTGTAAGTTGCATACTGGACTGTGATGGGCTCCGAAGGAGATGTGATGTCGCCAAGTTCTGCCGTCATACTTACAAGTTAAAATCAGAGCGAAGGGAGAGAAACTGTCCACTGTTTGCGATGAACCTGAAACCAATATTCCAGTGTCAAACTCAGCATGTGCAGCATTTTTCACAGTGAAGTTCAAACATCACAGTCGAGGAATGAAGGGAAAACACAGATTTTGACTCGAGGGGGAAGCTCAACACGGATTATATTTACCAAAAAAGTAATGCAGCGCTTGTATCTGTTGAGAAAACTGAGAATTCCCGTGATGTAAGTAAAAAGATTCTAGACATCGTCTATATTAGTTTAGTTGAAAGCGTCTTAACATTTGATATGTGCACATGGTACGGTCACCGAGGGGCGAAGAGTAAAGCAGGCTGTCCAAAATTGTAAATATGGCCAGGAAAATCATCGGTGAACGGCAGAAGCATCTGGGTTATATATATGAGAGGCAGGTTGGACGGAATACTAGGAAAATTTGCGTCTGACCATGCACATCCCCTTTACAAGGAATTTAACAAACTGCCCTCAGGAAGATGCTACAGAGCGGCCACTGCCAACGAGAACATATACAAAAATGTGTTTATACCATATGCGATTACTCTGTGAAAATGGTAAATTTACTGCCGTTTTTGTCTGTATTGTTAACAGTTTTTGGTACGTCAGTTTCTAATGTATATATAATGTATGTATTACGTCTTTTTTGTACAAACTCACGAAGCCAAAGACAAATTTCCTCAACTGTGGACAATAAATGAAATGAAATCAGAATAAAAGAACCAGAAAATGAAGGCACTGTAGGCAGGAAAGTTCAATTTATCACCTTAAGACCGAAAAAACTAAAACAAAACAATAAACAGGCCTCGAAGGACAAAAAAAAGGGCCGGATTAAAAGATTCAAGAACAGCGTCTGAAATCTCTTTCTTAAAGCTCCATACCAGTGTTCCCACATGTCGTGGTCTTTTGTCAACATTGGCCACGTAGGTGTAGGTTTTCTAAAGTAGTTTTATTTGTGTGATATGGTGTTTGTTTACATTTTGTCCATATTCAATAAACGTTACAGAAAGTAGCGACGTCTGTTAAGAAAAGAACATCTTTTTTAAAATCCGTCTTTACACTAATATTCCAGCTGGGAAGGCAGCACTTGTAAGGAACTATTTTTCCAGGCGTAATAACTTTCATCTCCATGGTTACCAGCTCCTCTCTCTCTCTCTCACTCAGTGATTTTTGACCAAATAAACGCAGGCGTTCTCTTTAGAAGGGTGAATTACCTGTAGCTAGCAGCTCTCACCTGTCCTGTAGTGTTTCTATCCCCTGTTTCAACATGA
>JAQLOL010000012.1:6418554-6430805 GCA_029783665.1 Naso thynnoides
GTACAATTGAGCGTTTTTATGTTTTTAGAATGTAATATACTGACTGTGCATAAGTACCTCATACTCATACCTCACTTCAAAAACACTGAACTACCCGTTTAAGTCAGATTTCTCAAAGTGGGATTAACGCGCCCAGATAACTGTGGTTGGGGATTGACTTTCTTGCGTGTATACGCCTCATTCGGCCTTGAATTGGCCTCAGCGTTCTGTGCACAAGCCATAGTTCTCGCGGTGGTCTTTGACCCTGAACGGCACAACACTGAACGGCAGAAATCTGTAGAAAAAAGCTGGGAAGAAAACAAGAATAATATAAGCACTAGGGGCAGAGCACATCTCATTTGGACCAGATGTCAAGCACAGATCTGTACAAATTTTACAGCGCTGTAAAGTTGTCGACGTGGAATCCGCTAGCTGCTCGCTAACTTGTTGTACCTTTTTTGGTGTGTTACTTTATGGGTAAATCAGAAGAATTTCAGTAGGAACCAGCTGAACAGGACGTATCGCCACCTGTCGTAGCTGAGTCAGACATACTTTCCGTCCATAAGTCGATTCTCCCCTCCTGCCTGTATACTGGGACAAGAACAGAAGTCCAGTGAAATTGTCTAATCGAGCTGTTACCATTGCTGGACTTAGCCATTGTGTCGAATAAAAATAAACTGTTTTCCTTAAAGGAAAAGGTCATAAAGTGAAGCGAAACTATAGGAGAAAGTAATTTTGCGTTACTTATTAAAGGCGGGACGCAGCTTCTCCTAAAACCAGATATTACAAAAAGCTTCAGTTAAGCAAAAATAAAGTGTGGGGCCGCACAGTTCATCGAAAGTGGACTTCTGCAATCTTTAAATGGCAAGGGGGCGCAATATTCATTAAAGGAGAAATGTGTCAAAATAAAGTTAATCTCAAATATTGTGGTACTGCAGAGTCGTCCTGGCCTTCCCGTCATGTTCTTACACACGAGGGAACATCTTTGTTTGGTTCAGATCACCACAAAAATCACACCGTAATCTGTTTAATATGCTGTTCAACGAAAATGGGAATAATTCCGAATAATTATTATTCCCTCTGATATTGAAAATCAAAACACAATCACAGTGACAATCAAAGTAATTGCAGTTAGATATTTTTTTCAAAACCTTGCAGCCCTAATAAAGTGTAAACCTGGTATTAACTTGAATCATCTTTCTTACCAGAATACATTCACGTGTTTGTGGAGGAAAGGAGGCTGTGCTTAGTTTCTTATCTTTTTGGTATCGTATGTATAAGTGTGTGTGGGTGTATGCAGTTATTCTGACTCTGTCTCACAGACAAACACTGAGTTGTTTTTGAGGAAGTTTTCAAAGTTTCCCTCTGAATCCAAGCATCAGACATCGGGGTGTGACGGGCCAATGCAGAGGGTTCATAAGATAACTGCTGTTACTGCTGGTGTCCAGTGACACTTGTGAGCAGTTTGTGTTAAAGAAACGTGATTTGGTTCTAGCGTTTGATGGTGAGAATATGGAGTTTGTACGTAATATCAATTTAATATTGTAGAAATGTACTGTCCTCTCGGGGGTGGACCGGATTTTCTACTAAAAGACAGAGTGACAGCTGACTCATACAAACAAATCTAACACGGCTTGAATGCACATTTGTAGGTCTGCGTTGTACTTCTAAGTCAAGACGGGCGATGTGTTCCACTTCCTCCCACTGTGCAAAAATGAAGCCAAAATATCCCTGATACGGGCGCTGCCATCTTGCAGCAAGGTCCCGCCCATACAGCTGCCTGGGTCAGGTTTAGCTGTCAATCAAAACTTTAACACCCCCTTTTTTTGGCATCAAACAAGTAATGAAAACCAAACTTTTCAACACTTGAACATAATTGAAATTTCCCCTAGAATGGTCTCTGTCGTAAGATATTTCCTTATTATTTTTTTCTTTTAATTTGATCTTTGTCACATTTGCCGTCGTACCTGCTAACATGTGGTCACACTGGTTCTCCTGGTCATAAAATTTATTTGCGTCGATAAAAAATGGTTGCAAAATTAGACTACACGGCTGCAGTCTGGAGCCTCACTCGTTTGCACACTGCATTTCTTTGCAGTCTCAGTGAAGGTCAATTGTGAATCACTAACCATTGGTGTAATTTTGTTCAGTGGGATGTTGCACGTAATATTTCAGCCACACTGACACTCTTATTCCCTGAAGCAGTGTCCCTGTTGTAAGTCTTTAAGTTGACATTGTGCTTACCCTCTCTCCTCAAGCAGAAAATTAATGGAGATCAAACGTAACGACTGATGTCTAATTAGTGCGGTCAGCCACTTTCATGGTTGTGCCTGATGCATGAGCCAAAGCTTGACTGAATAATGCCCATCTATCTTGCCCGGCCACTTGTATGAAAGGCTTGACGTGTAATGTTTTATCTCAGGACTTTTGGCTTTTCCAGCCCGATCACCTGAAAATGGGGAATAATGTAAGCAATCCATCTTTGCTATGTTACACACTCTACATGATATGCAAAACTGCCAAGTGAGTAAGGGAGGCTATATTAAAGCTGGGGTAGCAAATGTCTGAAAATCAAGCTGGAAGAGACGGGAAATAGTAGAAAGGGGCACGTCTCACGGACCATTCATTTCCTGTACCAGTGTCACATGGGTTTTTTTTACCCATCCTATTCTTTAGGAGACTAGAAGCAGTCTTGAGTCCATTCATTCTTATGCGAGCAATGATGACAGATTGTGAGCAACTCTTTCTACCTGTTGTCACTAAGATACATAATGGACCCATTTTTCGCAAGACACATATCCTCCGAACATTTTCACACAAAAATGTCAATTTTCGGACACACAAATTAGGAGAAAATGAACTTTTTTCAAGACCCGTCACTGTCTCAGCAACACTCTCTCGCCCGATTTGGGTACGGGTGCTTCCCGCCTTGCTTCGCAACGAACATAACGGACATTTAAATGGTCTCACAGGTGAAACGCTGAATTAAAAGTTAAAACTTACATCAAACAAATGTAATGCAATGCAAAATCCATCTGCTTTAATCCATCCACATGATGTTATAACATTTCCAAAGGAGGCGGATGCATGGTGGTTCCTAACTGTCTCCATGGGAGACGTGGCTCCGCCCACTCAGGAGATGGGACGTGTATATGCCATTTCACACCATTTTGCACAGCGTACAGTGAATGATCTTGTGTTAATAATTGACTGTCTTTGAAGCTTGCTGTATTATGAGGCCCCTAAAGGGCCGATCATACCAAGTAATGTCGCACCAGATGCGGCTGCTCCGAAAATGGCTTAGAAGTGCATCTGTAGGAAAATACAGCCAGTATTAAGTTCTTGTTAGTGTTCGCCATTATCCTGTTGTTTCTGCCACTGTTGCCCCTAAACAGCAACAAAACAGGAAGGATGTGGGGAGTAGCTAAGTAAAAACCGCCTTCCGCTTGATTTAATTCGCTTTAATTGACTGATTTTTCCAGAAGTGACATTGACAAGCAACAGACTCTGCGCCTTGAGTTTGAAGTTGAGATGATTATAACTTATGTGCATTACAAAAACGGCTAGAAAAACGCAGCACGTCGCAGCAACAGAGGAGCGCCCGACAGACGAGCTGTACCAGAGGAACGATGGTTTTGTTGGGGACGCTTTCGGAGCGACGCTTCTCAGTGTGATCATCCCTTAAGGAGGCAACTCTGCCACGCCTTCCCCTTCCTGTTTTTGCTCTTGCCCGTGTTTCGTCCGTTACTGCTCTCTCTTTTCAAGTCCAGTTCATACCAAAGGTTCTTGACGAGACAAAACGGTCGCAGGAGAAGTTGCAGCGGCGTAAACTGGTCCATCTCAGCTCGACTCGATGTAGAGCAGCCAATAGGAACGCAAGTGCCCGTCACATTCTCAATACAGAGCCAAGGACTGGAGCGGAAGTCTAGTGTTCTTTCACACCACCTGAATTATGAAATGCTCAAAGGTTATTATGGAATTTTTGCCAGATGACACCAAAATAAACCACCTTCCCCAGCTTTAAGAGGTAAAAATGCATCATATCGCTTATTTCAATGGACAGCCACTCATACAGAATTTCAAAGTGCATTTTTCCCTAATTTTCAAACATTTTTAGACACAGAAATAGAATTACTTTGCAAGTTGTCCAGAGAGAAAACAAAATTGGATTGGTTGTTAAATTGACGTGTTACTTAAATGTTTTGTGTTCAGTATTCCCTTAAAGTGATATAAAATAAACAAAAACAAGTGTTCAAACAGCATGCCTGCTAGTTTTTGCCATAAGAACATTCTGCCATGATCACAGGTGTTTGCTTTTAAGACTAAAGAAATCTGCATTCTTGCTCTCAGTCATTTAAATTACCTCTCGTTTTTACAATTTGAATAATTTGAGAGTTTGAGCGGTTGAAGATCCCCACTGCCTTCCCTGAGAGATTCACGTTATATTTTACTTGATCATTTTTGTGTTCGCTTTTCCTTCCCCTGTCAATGTTTATCACAACCCCCAACTTCCAGGTGGATTTGCTGCTGTGCTCGAGCCGCTTGAACCCTGATTTCACCTGTGCACATTTCGCTGCCCTCCCTCGGTTTGCAGTCCTTGACACAGTTGCCGCTGCAGTAATCGGTCATGTAGAGCAAACAGATTAGGTCGCCACGTTGCTGATACTCATGAAATGTAATGTGCCAGTTTCTCAAAAATACCTTTCAGTGGATTTTTTCTGAGACTCTCAAATACGCAGGGCACATTAAAACAGAATACAAAAATGGTAAAAAAACGGTTTTGCCCTTTGCAGTGTTAAATTGTGCCTCTTCTCACCTTCATTACCATGTGAGTGTGAAGAGACTGAGCCTCTAATTACTGTACTCCTTACTTCTGTGTGTGAGCGCCGTGCATGTGTGTGTGTGCATGTGAGTGTGTGTAGGCGTGTTGTTTTTCCAAATTCCCCAACAATGAAACAGAGAATGCTTCCTGCTGTGCTCGTGCCGTTTGAATCGCAGCCCCTGTCTCTCCTCGTCTCTGTCTCCTTCTCTTTTGTGTTGTCGGTTACGTCGGGGCCACGACAGATGACGGCACCTGCAGACAAGAGCAGAAGAAAAGGAAACGGGTTTAAGGGGCGAGTTAACGCCGTCAGAACCGCTCCGCGTGTGAGCGGATCGCTCGGACCATTTCTGTAACTTTCTGAAGTGAACGATCGTGACATTCACACCTGCTTGATGTCGTGATCGGTCTGTTTTGCCTTTTTGTTGGGTTTGAACTTTTCTCTCAGCCCTCATTTTTTTCATTTGCTTGTGAATAGCCACAACTCTGTGATTGACATCCAGGAGAGACTGTTGACACTACATCATCATTTTTTTTTTAATACTTAAAATTACCACCCCCTCTCTGTTAAGGCTGGTTTTCACCCTGCTCCGAGTGTAGCTTTTCAGAACAGCTTGAAACATTTTTGATTTTCAACAAAGTCTGACAACACGTCTTCCGAAATACTTCTTTCTAGTATAACCCGGCCCTCGGGGGAAAGGGAGGCGTGATTTGGGTGAAAGGAAGAAAGCCAGACGTTCAGTTTCCCATAAACCATGTGACCAGCAGTGTGTGAGTCTGTCTGTCACAGACAACTGCCTGAGCAGGTTACTAACCACAGGGCCTCCCTCTTCTGTGTAGCGATGACACATTCCCTCTTTTGTCTCCTCTAACATCTGAGTGTTGTCTCCCAAGTGAATCTTATTATTGCATGTTTCAAAGGCAGAAAGTTATCCTTTGTGGTTCCTGTTCAAACAAAGCAAAGCATTAATAAAGCCTGGAGTGATATGTTTTTGCGAGTGTTGTGACAGCAGGGTTTTATTTGACCTGTTATTCTCATTTAAGCATGAGAAACACACGAGTAATTATTATTTGAGGTTTGTAGCTCTGTTATTCCTCTGCAGTTGTCTAATCCCCTGCTCTGTTTGTCCCCTTTCCTGATGGGGTCCTGAAATCCAGTTCAGATTTTCCCTTTAACTCTTGCAGAATGGTGAAGGTACATAGTGTACTCTGGGAGATGGGGCATTTCGGGTGGGGTGGAGATGTTGAGGGATCCTCAAAATCAAACTATGCGAGCCATTGGGCTTTTAGGAAAGCCCTGTGAACCTGAACTGGCTAAATGCTTGACATAAAAACAGCATAGACGGAAGTCATTCCAGCAGAATTCTCAGTATATGCTAAATCAGGACACTCCTACCAGATCGAGACTCTCATGTGGTTTAATCAGCACTATTTAGACTTAAAGGACTATAGCAGTCTATTTTTGACTTCTCTCCATTAGCAGAGATCACCCCTATCCTCTACAAATGTTATAAAAATATGACCATGTGTTTCACTAATAGATGTCAGACCTCATTTTTAAAGCCCATTCACTCTCATTCATGTTGAAAGAGGGTATAAAAACACTAGGACACGTAAAAGTTGCTAGGTTTAGGTAATTCACCCTTCTAAAGAGAACGTCTGTGTTTATTTGTTTAAAAATCACTGAGCGAAAGAGAGAGAGGGGAGCTGAGAGCTGTTGAGACAAAAGTTATTACGCCTGGGAAAATAGTTCCTTCCAAGTGCTGCCTTCAGCTGGAATATTAGCGTGAAGAAGGATTTTGACACAGACGTCCTTTTTAACTAATGTTGTCAAACATTTTCAGCCACTTTCTGTTACATTTATTGAATATGAACCAAATATCAATAAACATATCTCATAGATGAAGCTGTTTTGGGGGGAAAAAAAAGAGTCTATGTAACCTATGTGGCAGATGTTGACCAAGTACAATGACATGTAGTAACACCGGTGTGATCCTGTAACCTGCAATCCTGTAATGTCTTACATTATGTAAAATATGAATGTTGACATGTTGAGCTTTCCAGTCCTCATCCGGCATCAAACTTGGCTTTATTTAAGTTGATTTTAGAGTTTTCCTCAGCGCATTTCTTTCTAGAATCCCACTGGTTCAGCCATCACTGGACGACCGAATCTTCCCCACACAGCCCGGAGTCGCTGCAGTTTACAGCGTGAGTCACTGCATATACATATCCATCTGTTTGCTGTGTTGCACCGCACAGAAAATGCACACTTCAGATACAGATTACACGAGTTCTGCTGTGTCGTTATTAACGTCTCAGCAGTGGGGAGCAGCCTCTCTGCTGCACTTTTTGCTCCGGGGAAAGCCGTCGTCGTGTGAGAAGCGAAGCAATTGGAGGGTTTCTGAGGTGAAAAAGACAGAACATTGTTTTCTTCACCACAGATTTTGTTAAAGTTGTTCACAGCTGCAGAGATTGTCAGGCAGTCTAAATCGTTGCAGCTCATTCCTGCTCGCTTGTTAATGTAAGTCTCTGACTGATGGCTAGACAGTTCACAGAATACTTTCTCTTGCCAGTAAATCAAAAACCTCTCGCATTTGCAGTTGCAGTTGAGATCTTTTTTTTCTGTCGAATGGTAAATGGACTGTATTTTTATAGCGCCTTTCTTGTCTTTTCGTCTACTCAAAGCGTTTTACAACACAAGTCAGCATTCACACACACATTCATACACACATTCACAGGGCAGGTGACTTCTCTGCAAAGAGTAAACCTGCTCATTAGGAACACACATTCACTGCAATTTGGGGTTCAATATCTTGCCCAAAGACATTTCGACATGTAGACCGGAGGAGCCGGGGATCAAACCACCAACCCTACGATTGGTAGACGACCCGCTCTACCTACAGAGCCACAGCTGCCCTGTCAACATCATGTTATTGTGTTTAGAAAATCGATTTTTGACATTTGTGAATTAAATTTTTTCCCCCACACATCCTTAAAGTAGTTTACTTTTTATTTGCACATTAATCCTTATAATAAGGATATTTACTATTACATACAGTGTTCTACAGCGTTACTTTGAGAAACAGTTCTGAAAGCTGGAGCTCGTTGCTGACGTCACCGCTAGCCGAAAACAACAGAGGGAAAAGGGCGTCGCGACAGTCTGTCAGAAAACAATAAATGCTCGTTTAAAAGACGAGAAACTCCCTGAATGATCAGTCATGTCCCGCTGATGTTCTGACGCTGAAACGTGAATCTGAACAACGACATGTGAGTCAGAAACAGCTGTTTGTTTGCTGAAGCAGCTGAAAGAGTTGTTTTCGGGTTACATGCTGTCGTTCAACTTCGTGTCTCAGTGTCGGTCCATAAGAGGACTCCGCCGACCGTTTGGTGAGATTTAGTTTTTTGCAAGGGATTGTAACAACGTCCGTTTCTCTCTTTGTTGTTTTCAGCCTGCAGTGACGTCAGCAATGAGCTCCAGTTTTTAAGACTGCACAGTTCGTCATGTATGTGATCATAAATAACAGACTTCACCTTTAATATTAATGACACAATTTTACATAATTATCTAATATGATAAAATGACGTAATGACATTTTATATTCATTGGTTCAAAGGTAAACTCCACTCTGACATCATCATATTCTGCAAAGACGCTTTCTTGGCTATTATTTAAAACCATGAGGAAATGAAATTGTGACCATATTTCACATTTGACTCATACTGAATTGACGACACCAATTCTGTTTCCCCGCCGTAAAGCCGTGCTGATAGTTAAGGTCTTTAGTGCTGCTTGGCTGAAGTTGTTTGTGAGAAACATCGTTGTTATAAACTTTGTAGCACCAAACTCACTGGTTGTGCTGATATTTAGCTTCAGGTGACTGTTGTTGCAACCTGAGACGACGCTCTCTGTCACTCCTCTGTCACTGCTATGTAAAAAAAGTCTCTCAGTAAAGACAGTGTCTGATTGGATGTCACTCACTGAATTTAGTCATTTATACAGTAATAACTTCCATTTCCCCCCCAAAAAATGCTCTTATACGTTTTCATTAAATTCTTAAAAACTACGTTACATAAATAATCTGGTTGTCTGGACAGACTTGGTCGTAAGTGCAACTTGACTTGATTGGAGGCATTCTAGTTTTATTTTATATTCTTAGCATTGTATCACAGTGTATGGCATTATGGTTTTTGACAGACAGAAATGCTATATTTGGAATGCGTAAGTAAGAGGAATTAAAACAGCTTTTTATGCACAGTCAGCATGTTTTTTTTGTTTTTTTTTTGGCTTGTTTTTTTCCAACCTAACAGAGAAGGCACACTTGCAAAGACTTAATGCTGTGATCTGACCGCAAGCTGCTGCTGAGATGCGTCACCTCAGGGGACCTCTGCCATTCACTGTCTCCTTTAGGAGTTAATTAACATTTTCTGTATCAGATCTCTGTCATACTAATGTGCTCATAGTTGCGTTGTTTTGGTTTTTAACCTCCTCTGGGCATCAGCATGTGAGTTGGGGGCTTCAGGTAGACAGTTTGGTTTTCATCCTCTGTCCTTGGCTGAACTTTGGGGCATTTACTGTCTCGCTGTCAGAAACCGGCCACACCTACTGTATCTCTGTCCCTAATGACCAAAAACAAACCTGAAATGGCATCCTCCCTTCCTCTGAGGATCTTGGCCTGACATAACACTCACTCTCTGCTAGTGTACACTCTGTTCGATGATCCACGTTGAGCTCTGCTGTCCTCTGCTGCAAATATACATGGAGGGCATTTATCTGTTAAAGGGGCTTTGTAGCTTTAAATGACACTGACCGAGTGAATCCTACCATCAAAAGCACAGACACCTCCGTGTTTATCGTTGTGAATCTTTTAAATAAGTGTTTACTACAGATATCAGATGATAGAAATATTGATTTCCTTTGTCACCGCACGTTTTATTGATTTTTCCCAAACGAGCTGACAGAATAGTTACAACTGTGACACACTCACTGAGACTTTCTCAGTCTTTATATTGTGGTGGTAGTCTGTTGGAAAATGTTGCCTCATTTGTGTTCGTTGTCCCTGTGGAGCTTTTATTTTTATAATTTCCATGAAAGTGTAATACCTCAGCATTACCATTTTCTTTATTTGACTGCACAAAGATGTTAACAGTGATGATAACGTGTCTGAAATGCAGAGGCACAGTAGGTAGCTTCAAAATGCACAAGGAAGGTAACCGTGTTTTTGAAGATAAGCTGTTGAGCACCGAGCTTATTTATCCAGCGTAACACTACAGCACCGGAGACACTGCAGGTTTGACGAGATTTTCTGGCTCTGAAAGTTCGTTTTAAGGGGGTTGGGTTGCAACAATGATGACATTGATGGAAATAAACCGTGCCCATGGCATGACACATTTGTTTTGTGCAGCGGATGCGGGGCTTGTACCCTGTTTTCCCTATGCCTCATGTACAGCCTCTACGTACAGCTGCTTGCCTCCCCTCCCCCATCCCATCACTCTGTATGTCCTCAGAATCAGTCACTCGCCTGGAGCAGAGCAGGCACCTCCCCTGGCAACAGCAGCTAGATTAGATGCTTTATCCCAGGTCATCTGAGGGAACTGGGCCACACAGAGAAAATGGAGAGATGCAGCAGAAGGGACCGATACTATAGAAGCCATGCAGATTATTATCATCCTGTAGCGCTGGGTAGATTTAAATATATAAAAACTGAAGATGCTCGTTCTGAACTGCTGGTTTTGCTTTTTCAGCTTTATTGGCTGGGTTGTGCTTAGAGGGGGGGGAAAAAAAGGCCCAGGAGAGAGAGCCCAGCTTTCCGTGCTATCTCAGTGCCTGCCTCCCGCTGTCTTCCTGCAGTATCCTGTCTCATTCCCTGGTGTGTCACGCCTGCTGCAGCAACAAGCTGCACTTGCAGTGGTGCCAGCCCACGGCTGCAGCAGCCAAGGCCCGTGCTGCCACACCAGAGGCTAAGAGCTGCGTCAGATCTCATCTCTCTCCAATACTGCTCATTCAGCCAGCGCCTGCTCTGAACTCTGTGTTGACCCATATCGATGAGGCTTGTTTAGAATGACTCAGCTGTATTTTTGGTACTTATAGCACAGATGAGTGGCATGTTAATATGATTACATGACCCAGTTCTGCCACATGAGGGCCAGATATCTTGTACAGTATAGCTGGGCTCAGCAGACGGCGGACGAGGCCAGCGTCAGCCAACCCCGGCAGGCTTCAACACCCCTGCACAGTTCAAGTCTTCACCCCTGCTCACATACACCAGCTAATCCCAGAGCTTGAGCACTTAATTTACATTCCTCAGCAGGAGGGGAAGAGTAATGACCTGTGGAATTCCTGCCACTGCTGTTGGCTACATTAGTGTAGCTGCGTGCATCAGCCTGACACAACACCCCGCTCTGTCTCTAACCTTCCTGTTCTGTGTGATGCAGGTACCCAGACATGCTGGCCCTCCTTACACTGCTCACGACATCACAAAGGGACACCCTAGCTTGGCGGGCACCCCGCCCGGTCATGCCCACTCCCCGGCGCTCTCTCAGGTATCAGTACCCACAGCTTCCCCATATCGCTACCCTAAGGGCTGGGAGGCAGGCGGTGGGGTGAGTTTGTGACTGCGTCCGCCGTCATCCTCTCTGCATATTTATGTTTGATCTGTCCATTTGCTTGCTTTTGACTGGATCTGAACATTTATAATGAAACATATCTATTATAAGACAGTGCTGTGAAATCTGCCTGTGTCTTCTCCCCCTAACCCATATTTCCCATATTTATTTAACACCAGCTTTTTTTCATGATTTATTTTCTTTTTCACTTATTTCCTTATACAACAGCAAACCATGAGTGCATGAGTGTATTGTTTCATTGAAACCCAGATGAATGCATGAATATGAATGATTAAAACAGGTTTACACTCTAACAGAATAATCACTGTGCAGCATCTGTCTTTGCTTGCTGTCTTCTGTGTTTTGATTATTATACTGAAGGTATGCAAAGGTATGAAAAAAAGCCTTCAGGCTTTTCTGTGTTTTTATCATCAGGGCTTTTTATGTATGTTATGACTGCCATGCAGTAATATCTGTGTTTTTAATCATAAAATAAATTAACTCACTCTTTCACACTGTATATTATATATGGTACCTGTTAAAGCCTGATAAGGTTTAGGTGGAGGCAAAAGAAACATTATTATGAACATTGTATTCTAGTTATGTTGGCGGTCTTATCGCAGGGTTAACACATTCGTGGACAAACACATTCAAATTGATGTGACCTGTATGCTTTAAAGGACCATACCAGTCTATATTGACTTCTCACTATTAGCAGAGATCGCCCCATCTTCTACAAATGTTGTTGTTAAAACGTGACCATGTGTTACTTTAGTAGATGTCAGGCTGCATTTTTAAAGCCCATTCACTGTCATTCATGTTGAAACAGGGGATAGAAACACTACAGGAC
>JAQLOL010000012.1:6430905-6442470 GCA_029783665.1 Naso thynnoides
AAAAACAAACAACCTTTCTTTCTAAACAACCTTTGAAAGAACAAGATTTTGACTTTTTGTGGCTTTTCTGGCATAAATAAAGACCTGAGCTCTTAGAAATGTGCACTACTGCTGCCATCAAAGCCACAACCGTTTCCCACCAGCTTTCTTTCTTTTTTTTTGGTGCCCAGTATAAAAGCATACTGCTGCTTCTGTGTAACAGTTTGCTTGAAGAGGCTTTTACCACGGAAGCTTGGACCATGCCACTATACGGGAACAAGTGAACAGCTATGAAAGCTGGTTGAGGCTTTTGTGGATTTTACAGGGGCTTCAGCATGGCCTTGAACATGATTCTCTGTCCCTTGCGGACTTGATAAAAAGAGGAAAAGAACTTAATGAATTCACACTGATAAATGTGCAGTTTGTCTTCAACCTGTCTATCACATATGTTGCCACACTGCACACAATGTCGTTGCAAATCTTCACGTTTGTGTCAGGAGGTTTTTGGTGACGCCTTTTTTGCTTTAACTTATAATCGTCAAAAAAAGGTTGATTGCATAACGTAATATTTGTGGAAAAATGAGACCATCCACATTTAGTTCGATTCCCTACAAGCCAGGCCTTGTCTGCCACTGAGTACGAGTCACAACAGCAGTTCACAGAACAACTGACGGCAGGCGCATTAAACAGAGGATTGTAGCTATACCCACAGAGAAAGATGTTAACTATCTCTGGTAGCAGCAATGACGGACGGCTGAACAACACTAGTTCAGTGGTGGAAAAATAAAGAAAGATAAAGAGCCCAGATGATGGAGGAGGTAAAGGTGGCAGCAGGGGTGGGCTGGGTTTGAAATTCAGCCCAGGAGCTTGGTTTAGAGAGGTCTTTTATCCGATCGTACGAAAGACGCAAGTGTAACTGTAATTTTAACACAAATACTTCATTTGCAGTATAAAAAACACTGTTTTCACAAAATATTAGATTGACCCAGATAGACGTCGCACTTTGTGTTATCTGCGGCCGCGGCTGCAAGGGCAGGATGCTGCGGTCCGCAGCTCCGTTTTATAGGGTAAAATAACAAAAACAAAAACCGCTTCGACCACCGGCCGGTTCGGCCTGGAACAGAACGGCCATTCGGGAATCGCCCCGAACCTCCCTATGGCCAGCCCGCCCCTGGGTGGCAGAGATGGAGAGTGACAGAATTAGAGGAAGAACTCGAGTGAACCTAGGACGAAATCTTACTGCTTTCAAAGCCAAACACCGTTAGTTAGCGATAACCAACGTGAGAAGCAGCAATGCAATGTTTGCAAATTCAATATAAAACCTGTGACAATTTTTCTTCAGCATTTTGTTGGACATGCTTGTTTCTTCCGTAGTGATTGGTGTCTCTTGAAAGAGCTGCGAAGATATTAGGTTGACTTTGCGACACCTGGCACAGCCATGATTGCTGTGACATGTCATCTTCCTCATGCTAATGTTTATTTTAAAAAGTGAACGTTAAAGGAGAAGTTTGGCTTATTGCACATTAAGTCTTATAATAATGCCATAATAATCCTTATAATAATTTTTCGTGCGAATGACTCACACGAAAAAAAACACATTCTGTGTGTAAAGGCCTTTAGTCATAACTTATGTGCTTATTTTGGTGAAAGTAATGAAAAATTAGCGTAATCAGTAACTTATTACTCCACTCAGAAAGTAATATTTTAGGGTAACTTATTACTTCATTATCAAAGTAACTAGTAATATCTAATATGTTACATTACGGAGGTTACTTACTCAACACTGACTCTCAGTCAGCAACAGAGTGATAGTTGGATTTAACGGGGAAACACTTCCTTTAATGCTGCAGTGCCAAATATCAGCTACGCTTAGTGTAGCTCACGTTGCATCAGGTAGTTGACGGCTGAAGAGCACAAACTCTAATGTGTTTGTAAAATTGCAGCAGTTTCATTAATTCACCGTTAAGTCTCAGGGTCTGCGCACACCGCTCCCAGAATGGAAGAAGCACCGTGTGAATAATGCCATTCTGTACATAGCAATACGTAAACGATGGGTCTGAATGACCCGCTAATGTGGACTCGGTTCACTCATAACCAGGCCAGCTCTGCAGCCAAGGAAAAACAATTAGAGAAAAGCCTCTCTTCCCCAGCGGGTTTAATGTGAGTGGAGAGAGATAGGTTTTGTAATAGATTTTTGTCCGTGTAAAATGAGATGCTGACCTCGAGGTCCAAGACACTCAAAGACATCAGAAGTGCGGGACAGCACACTCCCAGTGGGGCTAAAGGATATTCATCCAGGACATCATTCTCACACTTGGTGTGAGTCATGCTACGAGCCATGACAGCTCCTCCTCATGGTAGTTATCGCTAGAGAGCCTCTGAGGGTGTTGAAAGTCGAGATTGCATCTATGCAATCAAGTGCTTTTTTTTTTTTTAAATGCCATGAGACAGCAGCAGTTGACACCAGCTCTTTCAGCCAGTGTTCCTGATGAGTTGCTGTTGCTAATCATGTCAGCTTGATGGATTAATGAAAGGGCAGTTTTCACTTGTTTAGAAAAGCACATAGTTTTATTTGCTCTCCTTTTTGCTTCAAAATTTGTAAGTTTGTTATTTGAATAAACTGAAAATGTGTTTTCTTCACTTGTTAACCAGAAAAAAAAAAACAAAAACAAAAACTCTTACTGGAATATTTTGCATCTGCTGCCATAGACAGCCCCTTTGTTTTAGTTCATTATCTTTATTTTCTCATATTTAACTTGAACCATCATTTGTTTCATTTTGATTTAAAAAAAATGTATTATGAACACCCATTTGTCAAAGATGTTGCAACTTTTAATTAAAAAAAATCTAAAATCAAATAAGGACTTTTCTTTCTTTCTTTTGAATGCAATCAGAAATATTTAATATGTGATATTTAAAAGTAGCCTGAACTGCTTTGTGCTCAGTGTGTGAAGAAAAGCCTGCCAACATGTGAAAGACTTGACTTTCATATCATCTTTTGCATGCGCCTGTCAGTGATATTGTTCATTTTAATTTTCTGTCCTCACTTTGACTGTGATCTCTTTATTCTCCTCAGGCAGTCTTTGACATGCTGTATCTAATGAAACCATTATAATGTTCCCAACTGAGTCAGAGCTCCATCATTTTTATACCTCTCCATCAAAGCTAAATGTGGCTTGTCATGCTTGCAAGGTGCTAGTTTTGTACGTAAAAGTTTGGTTTCATAAACCAAGTTGAGATAAGTCAAAATGTTTGTCGTTTTCTACCAAAAGGTGCAAAATAGACGCACGCACGTTGTTTTATGTTCGCGCAATTGCCCTTTAAAATGAGGATTTCGATTACTTAAAAACACTGTTCACGTGATTATCACTGATTTTAAAAATTGTTCTTAATTTTTCTTGTTCTTGTTATCTGACGAATGGCTTAGCATTACTAATAAGAACTTAAACATGTTCAAAGGTAGTGGCTCATTATCGTTGTGACAGTATTTTATGCTGAAATGCTATTTTCCTGCTATTTACATGGATTGCTTTGAGAATAAATGATTTTTCCACTTACATCCTACATATTTGCAATCGACATTAATGTGTTAAAGTGCAAGTCATTTGCTGAGGCCGCCCACATGCACATTATCGTTTTGATTCAGAGTTTTAATCCAGGATTTATCTTTAGAGGCAGAGGTCATCTAAATGCTGTTTGTTTGTCTGTTTGTTTGTTTTAAATACAAAATGTTTAATTTGTCCTAAACTGTTAGGGTCTGGTGCGCCCTGCTAGCTCAGTTGCTAGAGGCGGCGCCCCGTGTCCTCACTGCAGCGACCACGGGTTTGATTCCACCCTTGTGCTCTTTGCTGCATGTCTTTCACTCTCTCTCTCTCTCTCTCCCCATTTACCGTCTAATCCTTCAGCTGTCTTATCAATAAAATATTTTAAAAAGTTGTCAGGGTCCAGGTAAATGAAGGCACGAGTCCTGGCACCCGTGTCCAGTGTGCACACGCATGCCAACTTTTAGTGAAAAGTTGTTGCACATTTAGCAAATGTCACAGACTCAGTGGTGGTCCTGGCAATGATTGCGCCCCCCCCACTAACCTGCAGCACCAAACCTCTCTGCACTGCATAAATTACAGATCACTCTCATTATACTAAACGCCTATCACTCTTAACCTCACCTCACCTCCCATCTAATTTATCTTGATCAAAGCTCGCATCCTTGGAGGCAGACGTGAAATTAGCATAAAATCCAGAAGACCTTTCCAGTGCAGAGAGGACACAAGGAGAGCGCTGATGTTATATGTGAATGCTTTGTTTACAATCAATCTTAATGTAAACGTAGCAACATGTAAAAGAAACTGATCTATGAGAACATCACATTCATCAGTGATCATATAAATCTCTGCAACACGATCCTGGGAGAGCGCAGCCATTATGTCAGCTCAAAATAATGTGACCTCAAAGCAGCTATAGTAGATTTTTTTTTTTTTTAATGAAGACGATGTAACAAATGAAAATGTGAAAGAGAAGAAGTGTGTGTAACTTTTTCAACATCATATCACTTAACATGCAGCAATGTAACTGTAATGTTAGTTAAATACTTTAACAGCCACACACTGGAGGACTTAGTTGTCTTAGTAGACAGGTACATGTTTCACCGTAATGACCGTAACCCTAAACGTAATTAGCTAACCATTTCATTAATCTTTGCTTAATATTCAGAAAATGTTTAACTTATATTCATCAATATTAACAATTGTTTAATTAAATATTCAACAAACAATTAGTCAATTAACTGATATGTCATTAAAATGTTACATATACGCTATAAACTATCTGGGCGAACTATCCAAATAAAGTGTAAACTAAAAATCTTGTATATTGTCCATTAGCAAGAACATTAGACCTATTCTCATCCTCCGTTATGATGAATAAAAACAAGCACCACCAAGTGTTTATGACTTTGCATTTTGTTGGATTTTAATCCTAAAATTCGTGTCATTTAAGCTTTAGAAAAAAAAAAAAAGTCCTACACTGCTTGTCTTATACAGGGAATCCTGCAGTTGCAAGGGATGGAAATTTCGTTGAACTGACCAGTGAGTCTCTCCTGAGTATTTAGCTGTTTACATACAGTATCGATTACAGCTGACATGTGCAATGATTGATGTCCACTTCAATACACGTTTCCATAACTCAGTTGGCTTTATCTATAGAAAAAGAACAGCGTTGGATGTGACAGTTCCTGCGTTTCTCACGATGCTCTTGAGGCTGCGGCACACGAGAACTCTTTAATTTGACACATATTTACACTGCAACTTAGCATGAGTGCAAACAGTGATATTGAAGAAACAGCACAAAAACAGCCATTATGCAGACGTTTACAGTGCATTAAGGCTCTGCTTTGAAGTAGCAAGCGAACATGACATGTCAACGAGTCTTTATGTTGTATTATACAAAGTGGTGATACGGTGTGTGTGCAGCATTTTAGTGTTTTTTCAGCTGAGGCACACACAAGCAAAGTTTGATACCCCCCACCCACACACACACTTTGTGCTCCAGTACCCTCTCTGATTTACAAATTGAACACTTTGTTTAATCCCCCTTTATCCTGATATGATCCGACCATTTAGAATTAAAAGCCAACAGAGATATCTGTGGGTTTTCATGCTCTCCGTCTCCCCTGCTGATGCAGCTCGTGCGGTGGACCCTGATCGATCAGCCACAGAGGCAAAGTGTTATGTCAGTGGTCCCATTAAACAAACTGATGTATTGACTGGGCCGCTCACATATTCTCCCTCCAAAAGCCTACGTTGCTATGGATTCTGACATTGTTGGTAAAGGGGTGACTGCTTAGCGGTTGGAGAGATTGATGGATAGATAATGGAGCTGTATCCTGTTTTTCTGACCTTTTATACCTTTGTGTAAAGTTTATGATGGAATGAAGCTGACCGGGCAGGACAGTCTAATTAGGTCTTACTACAAAAGGAAAAGGTGAAACTAAATAACATGGAATAGTAGTGCAACCTGCACCAACCTGTAACAGGGAAAAAATGAGATCAAAGCATGGCACATCATCAAGCAGCAGCACTGGGCAGTCGGGAGGGAATTTCAGAGTCCTTGTGTATTTTGCATGTTTGCAGATGTTGAGCATTTGTGTAACGACAGCTACAGTTTCTAAGACTATGGCAGTTTGTTCTGCCAGTGCACATATCTAAAGAGAAAGGCTTCGCTAGTTTAAAGTGAGAAAACTGTCCAAACAATAATAAGACGAACGACAGCTCCTGCTGTGAGTGATAAGTAAGGTCCATACCCCGAAGAGAGAAACTACTTTGAGGTGTCCTAGTTAAGATGAAAGCTTTGTTTCAAGGCCTTGATTTTGAATTCACAAAACTGTGGGAAGTTTTATTTTCCTTCTGTTCACGTAGCATCAGTGTTGTTGCAAAAAAGAACGAGAGAATCAGTGGTAATGCTGCATTTCTCACGTTTGAGTATTTCCATTTTATCATTTGACCTAACAGCTTATTTTGGACCACACTTTAGTAGATGTCAGACTGCATGTTTAAAGCCCATTCACTGTCATTCATGTTGAAACAGGGGATAGAAACACTACAGGACATGTGAAAGTTGCTAGGTGTAGGTAATTCACCCTTCTAAAGAGAACGTCTGCGTTTATTTGGTCAACAGTCGCCTAGCCTGATTCATGCTTCTGCGTTGGCTGCACACGGAGTCAGCGTTTTGAGCATTTATACTTGTGCGCTGGCTGGCATGTTTGTTTTGCTTGAGATGGGGAGTGGGTCGCCGTTGTAACCACACACACTTGGGATCGCAACTTTGTTTCTGGGTCGAGAAGAGTGGAGAGAGGGCTGCCTCTCCACGTACAGGCCGAGTCTGAACTGCTTTGTTTCTATAAGGCAGCGTTTATCACCGGCTGGTTGTGCAGCGGCAGCTCTTTCCTCTCTGTCTCACCCAGGGACACTGCAACAGCTCCGCAGCCATAGAGGAAGAGTTTAACCCTTTTATAACTGCAGCCGATCAGGTAGGGTGATTGTAACAGCCACGGAGATAGCGTGTCCTGTAAGCTGATGTCAATCACTTCACAATCCCAGGCAGCACAGCCACCAAGCACTGGAGGTGAAGCCGGAAAACACGAGTCCACCAAGCGGACCAATCACAATGCTTATGGTTTGCGTTGCTGCTACGTGTGATTACATTTTTGGGGAGGTGCACATCAGGGTACGGTGTAGGCTATGGCATA
Source organism: Naso thynnoides (assembly GCA_029783665.1). Taxonomy (NCBI): domain Eukaryota; kingdom Metazoa; phylum Chordata; class Actinopteri; order Acanthuriformes; family Acanthuridae; genus Naso; species Naso thynnoides. Next base: position 6,438,128 of record JAQLOL010000012.1, read on the forward strand.
GGGCATGCGCCTACACAGAGGCTACGCCATAGGGGCGACGTAGATCCAACCAAGAAGCGTGAATCAGGCGCAAGGGAGAGAGAGAGAGGAGCCTGGAGCCGTGGAATCCAAAGTTATTACGCCGAAAAAATAGTTCCTACAAGTGCTGCCTTCCCAGCTGGAATATTAGCATGAAGGATTTTGATACAGACATTCTTTTGAACTGACGTTGTCACACATTTTTAGCTACTTACTGTAACATTTATTGGATATGGACAAAATGGGCGGAGCTTATGTAACTTGCGTGGCAAATGTTAACAAAGGACAGTGGCACGTAGTTAGACTGGTGTGGTCCTGTGAGACAATGAAGCTTCTTGCTGTGAGATTGCCGTAAATTTAAAATAATTTCCAGTTAAATTCAGACCAAGATTCTTAAGGTAACAGCTCTGTAAAAGTCAAAGTGGATTGGGAATTTGTTAAAAGGGGATGTGGGTGTAAAATCCTGTATACTAGCAGGGTTAAGGGCCAAAGCACGGCGCTTACGCTGGATTAAGACAAGATTAATTAATTAGGATTTGAAATAGTTGGGGTAAGGTAAAGGTTAACATATGGTAGAACTCTTCCTTCTCTTTATTTTATGGCCACAACTAGATTTGATGTAAATACAAAGCGCTATTAAAACAACATTGCACCCCCTTGTTAGACTGTTTTGGTTTTTTTGTAGGAAAACCTAATTAAATAAAGCTAAACAGAAAAATCTATGTAAAAAGTGACAGCTTAATCAAAAGGACAGATTGGCAGCCAGTGACTCTGCTGCTGTGATGCTGGCATCTCTGGCTGCTCTGCTGCTCTCACTCACAAGCACGTAGACTGACTCTGTGACTCAGCCTCTCTGGAAGTATGTGACTCTGCTTGCGAAGAATCCGGCTGTTCCTCTTAACCGTTATAGCCTAATGGCCCACTGCCTCACCCTAAAGCAGCTCTAGTTTCTCATCAGCCTTCTATAGATAGATTCGTCAGCCGGCTCGAACTCAAATTATCACAGCAATACCAGCAGCAGCTCGAAGAAGAGTAAGCAGACCTGCTCAAAGACACCTTTGCCTCATTGCACATTGGATGAAGAGTAAAGAAACACAGGATTTCCAGTCCTCAAGGGTTCCAGTTATACTTATGCAGTACATAAACTCTGATCCGAAATTTTTTCTCCCAGTTAAAATCCAAAGTAATTTTATGTTGTGATGTCTGGTGCGTTGTTAAAAATAGAGTTGGTCTGTGAAATGTGTTAATAAAATGACAAATTACTGATTGCTGATCAGCTCCTGGTCTCTGTGTAATAAACCCTCTTCTTCTCTGTTTCTTCCCCTCTTATCTTTTCACAGTCTCCATACAACCCTGGACAAAATGCTGGTTCTGCCCCTTTAGTGTATTCTCCCCAGACACAGCCAATGAATGCACAGCCACAAAGTCGCCCGGTGAGTCTCCCGCTGGTCGTAGATTTACAGCACCCCCGCCTCCGAGTACGCAAACAGTTTGTGCTTCACTTTGAAAGTTTCATTGAGTCCGTGATGAAGGGATGTGATCTTTAGACGCCTAATAGAGAACCAGAAATGTTAAATGATTTCAATCTGCTCTTGGCAGTTAGGCACTTCAGCAGAGGTTGTACTTTATTTTGTAACGAGCATTTTATTATCTCCTCAGAGGCTCCTTATAGGCTGTTGGTGTACACTTGTATATAAAGTCAAGCTGCTCCATCTTACAATCTGTGTTCATTGTAGCCTAAAGAAAGCCATTTAAAGATAGCTAACACCTTTTGTGAAAAAAGGCCCACCACAGCAAACCTAGTAAAAAATAAAACCTAATAGTTATTATATTTACTTTGCCAGCATTTTCTGTGCACAAACACTAATTATTCATTATTTATTCATTAAACCTGGCTGCTGCCAAAAAGCCCCCATCGGTTGAACAAACAAGACGTATAGCGTCCCACCTGTGCAGGGACGATAGAGAATGTATTTGTATTTGATATACTTGATATCAATTATGACACGTTGAAGCTGTATTCAGTAAAGATTAGGGCCTGACCGATACATCAGTTTCCTGATATATCGGCTGATATTAGCCTATCTAGTGATATCAGTATGAAAGTATATATTTTCTGATATTCAACTGTTTTTTTTAAGGCTGGACAAAATGCTTGGAGTAGTGATTTAAATGACGTTATCACACAGTTTGTCCAGCAGAGGGTGGTCAGTTATTTAATAATTATCAATGAAATGTTTACTGCAGAGTGCACTGATGTTTGGAATGAAGTTTGCTAAAAATGTAAGATATCCTGCCTCCATTACATATGTCTGTCAAAAGTATTTGATAACGTTACTCAACCGATATATTATTTACATAAAATATTGGCTGATATATCGCATATCTGTATTTTTTTGTGCCCTTATATCGATACCACATTAGCCCCAAAAATCCTATATCAGCTGGGCCGTAGTAAAAATGATAATTAGACGACTGTATATGGGATAACGGGACATGTAATCAGATAAACATGATGTGTTTAAAGCAGGAGTCAAGTTAAATCAAGCTAGCTGTAGCATGAGACTGCTATAGAAGCAACTCCACTCCCCTCTCCAGTCCTTGTTTTTGCCCCATAGCTCCACTTGTTGTCGCTCTCTCTCTTATATGATCATCTTGATACATTGGTGTTCCTTTTTTTTGGAGGGTTGGGTATCCATGAAGCAGTTGTTGCTAAAGCTGGAATAGCAACTTTTCCCTCTGGGTTGGCCACCATTGTATCAGGCTCCCACTAGCTGAGTGACATTAATGCCCATTTGCCTCAGTAGAACAGCCAATAGGAACACTTGCTCCCTGAAATGACCGTGATTGGCCGCGAAGTGTCCATTAGGGTCTTCATTTTGTAAAGCCCGATACAGAGCCAAGGAGAGGTGCAGGGGTCCAGTGTTCGTTCAGACTGCCTGAATGACAACAAGCTGAAAGGTTATTATGGAGTATTTGCCTGATGACACCAAAAATAAACTGTCTGCCTCTGCTGTAAATGTTATCTAGAAAAATATTAGAGAAGGAGGTATGACCTGTTTTACATCTGAACTCTAGTTCCAAACGGCCTTAATTTCCCTGATGCACTTAACATCAAGAATCATGTACTTAAAGCAAGCTGTTATTTGCAAATATGCACTTTCTCTGAGGCCCGAGAGCTGCGTCACGTGCCACGTGTCTTTGTTGCTTTTTTTGCTCTGTGGTTTTGTACTGTATTTTTCAAGCATCTTTCTTCATTGTTCATCTTATCTCCGTGTCTCTCTTGTGCACTTTCTTCTCCCCGCTTTGCCATCACTGCTTCAAATCTCCTTGCTGGACTTCTCCTTCCTCCCCCACCAGTTTGCTACGGGCCCTCGACCAACCCACCATCAGGTAATTGACCCCCGCTGAACGCCCCTCCCGCTCCCTCTCTCTCACATCATCATCATCAAAGCAGTTTGCTGGTACCTGCTGGCAAACGGCTGCGTGTAGGGCATCTGCTGTTCCTTAAAAAAGTCTCAGATTTGAAAGCCTTCAAGTATGTTGGATGAGGTTCAAGAGGTTTTAATTATCATGGGAATTTCCTAAGCATGCTGCTACTTATTAAGATATCCAGCCAGGTGCACTGAGCATTAATGGTGTATTTTTTTTTTAATGGTGGGAATGATTTCAGTTCATTCCAAGAACTAAATTGGTGTTTCATAATCTTTATTACATTTAGCTGTAATGATGCTTTTGGGTGTCCTGAGCTCTGAGCGGAGAAGTGTTTATCTATTTATTGTGGACAGTATTCATCCAAATGATTCTCCGAACTTTCCCTGAACGTTTTATATATTGCTAAGTGACGGTCAAGCGTTTAATATGATAGAATTCATTACATTTAATCAAAGTATTAATAACCAGTCTATTTTTATAGACCAAATCATTAAGAGAGTAGGTTAATTATAATGTAAACTCTAATACTAATTGATAATGTATTTGAAAAATAAGGACAGTCTATATTAAAAGCATAAAATAAGTGATCTACTGAGATATTTTTATGTGATGTTTGCTTATTGAACTGGATGTCAGGGTTCTCCTGAGTGACTGACACATTCTTGTCATATAATGAATGATGAACAGCTTTGGTAGTGAAACGTTGATGTTAATATATTTTTCCTTTATTTTTAAAGCATCAGTATTGTTGACAGCCTGGTTAACCGTCCGCTTCCACGTGGTTTCACTTTGTGAGAAGCGTCTGGCCACTCCCCATTGAGAAACGTTTGCATCGTGGTGGGCGGGATATTTTCAACTTCGACCAATCGCTACTGCTTGGTCATTACGTA
>JAQLOL010000012.1:6464134-6476222 GCA_029783665.1 Naso thynnoides
CCATTACAACAATAGTCAATTTTGCTGAAGATGAATGCATGGACAAGTTTTTCTAAATCCTGCTTAAACACGAGTCTTTTTATCCTTGATATATTTTTAAGTTAACAGTAGGCTGACTTTGTAATTGTCCTAATTAGCTGTTTTAATTCAGGTCTGAGTCCGTGACTACACCCAGATTTCTGGCTTGGTCTGTGGTTTTTAACATTACTGACTGAAGCTGAGTGCTGACTCTTAATTGCTCCTCTTTGGCACCAAAAACAATCACCTCAGTTTTGTCTTTATTTAACTGAAGAAAGTTCTGGCACATCCAGTCATTGATTTGATCAATGCACTTTCTTAATGTTTGTATTGGACTGTAGTCCCCTGGTGATATGGTTATATAGATTTGTGTGTCATCTGCATAGTTATGGTAACTTATTTTGTAACTTCCCATTATCTGAGCCAGTGGAAGCATGTAGATATTGAACAGCAGAGGGCCGAGAATGGAGCCTTGGGGAACGCCACATGTGATTGTTTTCTGCTCAGATGTGTAGTTACCTACTGACACATAGAGTTTACAGCACCTCAGTTAGTCGAGGTCATTACCAATATGGATGTGGCAGTCACACATGGTCACAGCATGTAGATGGAGCGTTATGGAGATTTTTGGGTGTGTTTTAGGGACTTTAGAGGGTGGTAATAGTTTATCCCCACTACTTCCAGTTAACGTGCAAAACTTGCAGCTATCTTGCGACCTGCTGTTAGTACAGAGAAGGTAAAGGCATCTACATTCTTGTCTTATAAGAGATTGTGGATGAGCTTAACCCCCCAAAAAGTGCAGTTTTCCTTCAAATGCACTCGGGACGGATTGTCAGAGACAGTCTGGAGATCAGAGACGCAAAGTGACCACATTAAACACAAGGGTGAATGCAGTCATGTTTTCAGTCCGCATACACCAACTGTTTGAGCAGATTGGCATAAAAACAAACAAAAAAAGTCTGGTGCTATGCATGGCCAAGTTGGTGTCTCATTTGGGTTAAAATTAAACAAAGTTTACAACCACTGATTCAAAAATTTGATGTTGTGTGCATAAGATATAATGCCTGACAAGGTGTCCACATATCAGGAATTAGTGGGTGACGTGCAGGCTATTTATTCCTGATAATTGGACACCTTGAAGGGTATCATCCTGCTCATACCATGGTCACTTGCCTAAGACATAAACATTAATGGACCATACCAGTCTATTTATGACTTCTTACAAGGGCTGCACAGTTAAACAAAATTTAATGGAAATCACAATATGGACTACTGCAATTTTTAAATTGCAGGGGGCGCAGTGTTTGTTAAAGGAGAAATGTTTGTCAAAATACCATTTAATTCAACTATGTGGTGCTGCAGAGTCCTCCTGGCCTACACATTATTTTCTAAGGCAAGGGTAAAGCAGCTTTATTGTCATTATACGATGAATTGTGTAACAAAATTGCAACGTTAGAGTGGAGGGTTAATCCTGATCCGCTGCGACTGAGCACACTGCAGCAGTGGGCCAGCCAAACTTAAGTGCCTAACAGGCATGTTTTGATGGTGGGAGGAAACCCACGCAGACATAGGGAGAACATGCAAACTCCACACAGAAAAGACCTACCCCAGCCGGGGATCAAACCCAGGACCTTCTTGCTATCAGATGAATTGCTAACCATTAAGCCACCGTGCTTCTACAGACCTAAGAAAATATCTTTGTTTGGTACAGATCCCTGTAAACATCACAACATATTCATTTAAATATGTTTTTCGGTGACAGTGAGAGTAATTATGTAAAAATAATCATTACCTCTAATAAGGAAAATCATATTGCAGTTGCAATAACAGTGCAAATAATGACAGCTAGATATTTTTTTAGAATCGTGCACTTCTCACCATTAGCAGAGATTGCTCCCGTCTTCTACAAATGTTAAAATGTGACCATGAGTTTACTTTAATAGATGTCAGACTGCATTTTAAAGCCCATTCACTGCCATTCATGTTGAAACAGTGTAGAAACACTATAGGACATGTGAAAGTTAATAGGTATAGGTAATTCACCCTTCTAAAGAGAACATCTGCGTTTATCTGGTCAAAAAACACTGCGCAAAAGAGAGAGACGAGCTGGGAGCCGTGGAGACCAAAGTTATTACGACTGGAAAAAAGTTCCTTCCAAGTGCTGCCTTCCTAACTGGAATATTAGCGTGAAGAAGGGTTCTGACATATACGTTGTTTTTTACTAACGTTGTCACACGTTTTCTGAATTTATTGAATATGGACAAAATGTAAACTATCATTCTGTAACAAACCTATCAACCTATCATCACCTACCATTGCAATTAAAAATCTTAACATTTCCCACAAACCATAACTCCGTTTCCCTCGAGCTAGAACTTCTTCGTAGGTGTCCGATATCACTTTGTAATGGATACCCTGCAGCCAAACACAATTTAGTATTCACCCATGCTATGCTGTAAGTAGGATTGACACCCAGTTTTCATCCAAAAAGGTCGCTACCACTATCCTCTATATTAGGCTTATTCTCTGGACAGTGATGGGCAGTTCCTGCAGTTCCAGTTGTCTGACAGGTTCTTTCCCCACTTTGAAAGGAAACAAAAGTCCACACAAAAGCGAAGTTATACAGTTGACTGTTAGAGGAAAGAACACAAAAAACATTGAGAAAGCAAGTGGAAAGAACAATCTGTTCCTGATCAGGTCTCAGTGTGCACGCTGTGGACACGTTAATAGCAGGTTTAAATGTAATCAGGCTAAATCATAGCGAGATACAACCGTGATGTGAGATGCATTTCAATGCAAGGTGTAAAGTGGCGGGCTGTTACTCAGAGCTTTACCACATTGACACAATTGTTTCTCTTTAAAACCAAATTTTTGGCTCTAATCTTGTTTAAGTTGCCATCATCCTGCTCCACAAGTCAGAGGACATAAAGCTGCCATTCGCTTTGAAAGGGAATGCAATAAAAGTGTCTAGCCGAGACTGAAAATCACTGGCAGGGATGTTCTGACCAAGAAAGCACATACAGCTTGTAAGAGAGAATGTGAATTAGAAAAACATAGAACTTAGGTAAAACACCATGAGGTAAACGTTTTTTGAAATGCATGTATCACATACGATCAATTAATTGATAATAATGATCATGTAGAGAAAATCTGATCAGAATAAAAATAGGCCTTTCCATACAGTACTTAGGCTTGTAGGCTTGTCCTACAATCCTAAGCCTGCTTTTGCTCCAATTTTTTTCTTTTCTGTTTTGTTTGTGCCTGAAAATTTGTCTCTTTCCACATTTACCTCATGTCAAATTCTTTTATCTAGAACTTTACATATAATAACAATAATGAGAAGGAGAAAAAGAATAAGGAGGAATCCTGTCGTATGACAGTAACAAAATGTTAAAATCATGTCTCCAGCGGTGTACAGCAGCCACTCGCCTGCACCATTTGCTCAGGGGAAAGCCATCACTGTACAAGACGCTGAGTGGGCGCAGGGGTTTTTAAATCAGAGGAGAAACGATGCAAAGGAATTCCATAGTCTTGTCAGCAGTAGAGGAGGCTCTGTCCAGTTTTTGTGTTTTCCCTGTCAGAAGAAGACCTCTTCACAGCTCTGTAACTGATAATTGTGAGGATATGTGATGTTTCTTGTTTTTAGATTGGATGAGCGGTTGAATCTTTTTGTTTTCTTTTAATCCCTCACAACACAGGCAGAGAGAGCTGCGCAACACTAACCGTTCATTATCTTGCTAAATGATAACAGAGCGGTGCGTAGTGCTTACCAACAAATATTGGGGATCTGAAGGCTGAATGTTTCCTCCACACAGAATGAGCCTAGGCCGGTGGATCAGCCCGCTGTAGACCAGGCCCTGCAGTCAGCTCCTCTGAGCAGCAGCCCTGTGCCCCTACCGCCAATCTTCACCTCCACCTCTGCTCCAGCTCCTGCCAGTAGCCTCGAGGCTGATGGAAAGCAGGCTGCACCGGAGGAGAACGGCGAGGCTGAGGTGGAGCCCATGAGGAACGGGGCAGGCCACAATTCAGAGACAGAGAGCAGCGACAGTGGAGCCACCCCTGGAGACAAGGAGAACTCCACAGGGGCTCCGCAGGACATGGAAGGTGAGAGAAGCCTCCATTCTTCCATCAGATGTTTAAAGTAGCTATGAGTGAAACTTCAACAGAAAAATGCAGCAGTTTTATCATTCACGGAAAATTCCCAGCGTAACTCCTGTTGGATTTACTTTCAGCTCAGTCTTTGTGTTACATTTTTCTTCCTCTCCGACCATGCTGATTCAGATCTGCCTGAGACCACTGGGAAGCGTCAGTATGACAGGGACTTCCTGTTGGGCTTCCAGTTCATGCCTGCGTGCATACAGAAGCCTGAGGGGCTCCCACCCATCAGTGATGTAGTGCTGGATAAGGTGAGAAAAATAGTAGTTGCAGAAAGCACAGCAGGAAAAAATCCTCCAGACTCCAAATGTCCTTAAAGCTCCAAGTGCCAGATGAGGGTGAATTACTGAGTGAGGAAAGATTAACCGCACAGCCTTCTTCCTCAGCATTTACCCAGCTGCCTCGGGAGGTCCTTCTCTAAATCTGGCCTTTAAAATGGAAAGTGACTGATAAGTTTTCCTTGTCCATTACAGCTACAATATCGGTCCGAACATTCTGTCAGTGTGGAACTAAAAGAATAAGTGAGGTGACAGAAGATTCACCAGAAATCATTTTGATAATCTGTTCGTCTTTAAAACAAAGATGCAAAAAATGTAGTTTCAGCTTCTAAAATATACAAACAAACATTTAAAATGTTTAACCTCAGGCCCTGCAAAATTGTAATGATTAATGTTCATCATCTGCTGGATCTTAATGACACAAATCAGTTGTTTAATGATATGTTAAAGATTTTGTCCAGACCTGTATCAACATGAAAGTGCAAGGGCCCAACTGTGATATGGCTTTTTTGGGGCCGATGCAAATGCTGATATAAGGAAGAAAGAAAATTCCGATATCTGATATATCAACCAATATGTTATATATATACTTGTGACAAAGATATGTAATGGAGACGGGATATCTCGTTTTTTACAATTACATCATTTTAAATCACAAGTCCAAGCATTTTTTCCCACCTTAAAAACTGTTTCATATCACACATATCGGAAAACTTACACGTTGACACCGATATATATCTGCAATAGGCCAAAATGTTTTCAGCTGGACCCTTCTCAAATCTGTAGACCTGACTGCCAGACTTGAAATGCATCTTATTTTCAATGGGCAGTTAGATGAATGCATTTTACTTGTCAGTGGAAAGAGCGTTGTTGAATATTAACAGACACACTGTTGACATGCAACTAAATATTTACCAGTAACTTGTAGTTAGTGTCAACAAGGGACTAGCAAATTGTCAAAAACGTTACGTAAAACTCAATCATTTAACTGCAGAACAAGAAAGGAAATATTTTCTAGTGGAGTAAAGTCAATAACAAAAAAGTCATTAGGGGAAGATCTAGTTTGAATGGAGCTCTTCATGAAACAGGATTTTTCATGATTAGCTCAAAGCAACAGGCAGTTTTTCAGACATTGTCTGTTAGATCGTGTGCACTGGATCAAAGACACACCACATAAAGTTTGGTTCATTCCTCTGATCCGCACATACGTATGGGTGGAGCATATGGTCTGCTCAAATGCTGTTTTGATTAAAATCACATTGCTATTATGTCACACTTGGCAGTGTTAAGAGCACATGCCCCTCCCCCCACCTCTCCAAAAAGAACAACCAGACCGGCGAGCAGTCGATGCACAATCCCATAGTCTCATTTTCTCTGAGGAAGAAAGAGAAATCTCTCTGGAAAAGAGTGGAGAGCAAGTCAAGGACAGCTGAAAGACAAAGAGCTGGATTTGTTCATCTCTCCTCCCCCACAACTATCTCGCTCTCTGCTGCCATCCTTTCTTCCTTCCTTCCCTCCACATCTGGTTCTGACTTCCCTCCCTGAATGGCTCGCTGAACCCGGCGAGCAAAATTTATGACTGTTGCAGTAAAAGCACATGAAACAAAATCTGCTATTGCAGTATGATTGTCATGTACAACAGGTCACTTTTAAGGGTCCACTGGGTTTCAAAATGCTCGCACACACACTTTCACACTCACACAGGCCCAATGCGCTGACTTCTTTCACCCTGTTGTCACTATTATTAGGGAATCACTGCTCCCCCTGCTGTTCAGCTCATCTCTTTGTGTGTGTGTGTGATTATGTTTTGTGTATGTTCTGTGTTGAACAGATGAACCAAAACAAGTTGCCATCTCGAGTGGTGGATTCCAGGGCGATTTCCAGAGGGCCTGATTTCACTCCTGCTTTTGCAGATTTTGGCAGGCAGATGACTGGAGGACGAGGCGCTGCAGTGAGTCACTCTTATGCACATACACAGACACACACAGACCTTCATTTCCCACTTTCTGTAGTATTTCAGCACACAGTTAAGTGTCACAAATTAATAGCTCACTTGCTGCTTTTAAAGGTAGAGTCAGAAGCATTGTTCACGGTGGCTTGTAAACACAACAGTTAAACTGGACCCATCCTCCCGGGTTTAATGCCACCTGAAGTACTGTAGTATGTATGCATGCTGCTTGTATCTACACAGCAGCAAGCTTTGTTGGAATATTACATTTATTTAAGTAAAAATGTCAATAATTTAGCAAGCAAAGGTAACCGCTAGTGTTTAGCACCTACCTGTCCAGCAAAAAGTTGGCCAACTTCCAGCGAACTTCATCCGCAGCTTCTGCTTTAGTGATCGGAAGTGAGTGAAAGCCAAACCAAGATTCACTCGTGACGTTTTCCTTGAATCTGCGACCATGGCTCGCTGTGTAAAATAGCAGACGGAAGCGGCTAAAAGACACGCTGCACGATTCTGTGTAAATGATTTAGATGATTGAAAAACAGAAGGTGGAAAAACTCGCCTTGCCTGCAGTGCAGGGCTGAGGCGAATTCTCTGTCTATAAAGGGCTATTGATGCTACATGTCTGTCAAACTTTTGTAATATAGTTCAGGCATGCTGGGTTGCAATTTAAGGTCTTCAGTTTCAGTTGGTTTTACTCGACGTCTATTAAAAAATTAAGTGGTTGATTTAACACAGACAGTCTCAAATACGTCACTCTAATGCATCTCTGCCACTATTGTAAGAGTCAGGATTTGTTTGAGTAGAATTAAAGCTGCTCAAGTGCTCCAGCACAGTAAACTGTGACTGATTGATTGATTGATTGATGATCAGTGACATGACTCCGTTCAAGAGAGCAGAGTCTTTATTTCACAAAGGTCTTTTGCCAGACAGTTGTAATCTGTACCTAAAATCTCGAGAAGCTGTTCAGTACTTCATGTTCCTTTTGTGTTCAATTATATTTAGTTGTGTTTTGGTTTTTTTTTATTTTATATTGACATGCTGTACTGTGTTGTTTTAGCTTATGAACATTGGGGCACGGCGACCTCCACCCAGGAAGATCATCATGAACGTGTCGGTGAATGATGATGTTCAGCTGAAAAAAGCTGAGAATGCCTGGAAACCTGGCATGAAGAGGGACGGTGCTGCAGAGGATCCAGAGATGCAGAAAACACAGGCAGGGCAAAACAAAAAAACCTAAAGATGAACCTTTTTTTTAATCTGTATGGTTAGAAAATTGTGGGGGGGGTTTTGTACTCACTAAATGATTTAACAACCACAAAATGAAGCAAATTTAAATGATCAACAGACATTTATTTGGCAAAGATGCAAATTTGTCAACAACTTCCAGTTGCCCTTTAAGAGAGTTTGTTTTCAATATTTCCAAACAATATAACTGATGATGGCCTCGGTGATTAATGGCCTTTTATGGCTGAATCCCTGCAGGAGCTCTTCAGGAAGGTTCGCAGCATTTTGAACAAGCTGACGCCTCAGAAGTTCCACCAGCTGATGAAGCAGGTGACGGACCTGACCATCGACACGGAAGAGAGGCTCAAAGGGGTCATCGACCTGGTCTTTGAGAAGGCCATCGATGAGCCCAGCTTCTCCGTGGCCTACGGAAACATGTGCCGCTGTCTCGCCACGGTAAGCAGCACGTCAGACTGGAAACATTTTGGCAACTTAAAGAAAGACAAAAAGCAAGTTTTTAAGGTCAGTGGTGTAAATCATTCCACTAGTGATCTGTTTACCCAAAAAACATAACGTAGCAATTCTAGCAAAACAGAAAGTCACTGTTTTGTTGTTTTGTTTTGTTTTTTTTTATTTGTATGTATGTTTATCCTAACTGGAACCAAAATTTGCATCTACTGTAAAATTGGGAGTATAAATCCCACCGGTATATAAGGCGCAGTCTGTTTTTGGTTGTCTCCCAGAAGGACAAAAGGTTTTCTATGGCTATTCATAAATAAAAACGTGTACACAAGTTATTTCAACACTAATTTGATTTATTTTCATTGGAAACATATTCAAAACACACGCATATTAAATTGTCTGGGCTTTATGACTTGATCTGGCACAATGTTTACAAAAAAAAAATATCACCTGTCTCTTCAAAAATAAAAATAATATTTGTTTTATCAACTCGAAGTCGACCCAAACAATTTTCCATCGCATGCCACAAAGTCCATAACATGGAGTTTCTGTGTAGTTCTTTCTATTACCATCTGTTGTTGCCATGTCGAGTTAGCAATCCCGCTAGCTAACTGTACGATAGCTGAGCTCAGCCTGTGGCAGCGTTGATAGTTGTGAGGGTGGCGGCTGCCCTGACGAAACTTTAGCTTGATTGTAGCGCTCTCTTTTGGGTTAAATACCGTAACACGATAAAATGCATCTCGTTGCATTTTATGCTGGTGTCTTGGTTGAAACACACTTTTTTGATGGGAAAGAAAGGTAGTTGAAGTGCGTGTTATTATACACCAGTTTTTATGGTTCATGTCTACAGTCAGCATTTCACCAAACAGATGAATTGGCATAGACTAAATCCACACTGCTACTTTTTACATTTTAAAACACTAAACTGTTTTTGAACTCCTAGCATCAACGCTGCACCAGTGTTACAAAACCTTTCCAACTGAAATTTTTTCAAATCTTTTTGATGGAACACTTGCGGGTTGTGTCCGGAGGCTTTTAGAAACGATGATGCACACACTCACCCTCACACTCTGATTGGTTTTTATCAGTCACGATGTATTCTAAATCACGTGACCCTCAGTTATGTTTTTCCGGGACCATAGCTGCTCTATGTGTTCCTTTTGGTTTCATCTTGTCGTTGGTTCAAGCGAGGAAAACTCTGATCTTTAATCCATCTCTATCTTGATGCAGCATAGATCAATACAATGTGACGATACATAGTGAACATTTTAATTTTTGATGACTTGCAAAGCAAAACCATGATTATGTGAACCATCCAGTATCTAATAGTGGGAGATGAAAAGAAAGCTGCTGTTTCAGGATTTGGAATTTAATTTCATGGTAGTAAAAGACAAAATAAGACTTGATATTAATTGAAAATGCATTCCTGCAGAGAGGCACTCTGCTAACAATAATGAGTGCATGTTGGTAACGCAAAGTGGACATACATTGCGTCCAGACATACACAGGACTTAAAAATAATCTATGTAAATGTTTGTGTAAATCAAAAAGAGGTGCGTTTCCAAGTCTTGTGCCTTCATCTGAATCGCTGTTCAGCATAAAACATTTTTAAAAGCTTTCACCGTGTCTTTATCCTTCTGCCTCCTCACTGCTTCCTCTGTCTCCTGTTCATCTACAGCTCAAAGTGCCCATGGCAGACAAACCCAACACCACAGTGAACTTTCGCAAGCTGCTGCTAAACCGCTGTCAGAAGGAGTTTGAGAAAGACAAGGTGGATGATGTGGTGTTCGAGAGGAAGCAGAAAGAGCTGGACTCTGCTGCATCGGTATGTGGTCTATAAATAAGTTTGACACCAGATTTTATTCTGTGCCAAAGCGTTTTTAGAATGAAGGGAAAAGAATTAAAGTCCTCTGGTTCAGCACTGTGTCATTGTGCGAAAAGCGCACGTGTTCATGTTTCTTTGGTCTCCAAGGGGACGGAGCGTGAGAGACTTCAGGAAGAGCTGGAGGACGCCAAGGACAAGGCCAGGCGGCGCTCCATTGGCAACATCAAGTTCATCGGCGAGCTCTTCAAGCTGAAGATGTTGACAGAGGCCATCATGCACGACTGTGTCGTCAAACTGCTGAAGAACCACGACGAGGAGTCTTTGGAGTGCCTGTGCAGGCTGCTCACCACCATCGGCAAGGACCTGGACTTTGAAAAGGCCAAGGTGAGGCGGAGAAGATGTTAATTTATTCAATGAGCCAGTGCAGCTGATACATTTAAATCTGTGCTTGAAGGAATATTTTGACATTTTTGGAAGTTCACTTTTTTTTTTTGCCTTAAGTAAGATGAGTAGATTGACTCCACCCTCATGTCTGTGTGGTTGTAATGAAGCTGCAGCCAGCAGTCTGCTAGCTTAGAGGAGAAGTGCCTTTTTTTGCACATGAAGCCCTGTCATAGGCTTTACTTTGATCATATACAACGGTAAATGGTGATATAACGAACGGTGCGGTCCTGAGGTCTGGAGCTTGTTGCTGATGTCACCCACCGCATCCGTCAACAAGATTCACCCGCAAGTGCCATAAAAGTTAGAAGAAGTTAGAAAACACAGCCTGGCTGGTTTGACATTATTCTGTTTCTCAGATTTAAACATGTTCATTTGTGAGTTTATGCCGCTCGGTGGCTTCGTACCTTTTGACAAAGCAGAGCTACAGTAGCTGTTTCCTTTCGTTACAGTCTTTATGCTAAGCTAAGCTAACGACCGCTGGCTGTAGCTTTATTTTTACCAAACTGGCTTGAAAGGTATCGGTCTTTTTATCCAAGTCTTGGCAGGAACGTTAAAGTTTCATGTGGAAAGGGCCACAAAGTTGCTTTGGAAAAAATACTGAAATCATAAGAGGGACCAATCGTAATAGACTGCTGTGGCTCAGGCAGCTTTAATTTCAAAGGTATCTGAATCTGTGCAGAATCCCGGGTAGGTAAATAAAAGTGGAGGCTGGTGAATAGTTAGACATTAATGAGCGCGTTAAAGGGGTTAAGAACAGCATGTTGTCACAGATTGCAGACTTCAGCTTTAAATATATTTAGCATATTAAAAATAACACAGTTGGAGAATTAGCTGCTCTTTTTCCTATTGAATTTAAGGCAGTCGAGTAGTATTAGACTAGTAATATTAGTTAGTAGTTGTTTAGAATATTAAGAATAATTTTGGATGTGGCTGTCTCCTGCAGTTCTGCTGCATCATACATACTGTAAAGCCTCACGGCTGTCGGTGTGCTGTGCTGCACAAAGTCTGGTTCATATTTAAAGGCTCTGGGGTCACACACACACACACACACACACACACACAGAGGCAAATTTTGTCTACAGCTTGTTTTACACATCAAGTAAGAAAGACTTGAAGTGAACAGCTTGTAAGCAGCCCTCTGACGTCAGTTTGCTTCCGCTTAAACACTGGTAAGATAAGATAATTCCTCAGCAGTAGATCGTCATGTATGTAGAGGTGATTCTGATCTACAGCAATGCAGATTTAAGAGGCATAAAGACAAGTTTTTTTTGTTGGATTTGGTCCCGCACCAGCTGATATACATTGGGTTTCGGAGGCTGAGGAGAAGCTGTTTATGTAGGTTAGGAGGAAACAGGAACATCCCCTCAGTGTCCCCACAGTGGATGTACTGCTCTGTGACCTGCGGCTGGACACAGCGAGGGTCCACAGATACTCAGAGAGACAGAACTGAACTCGAGGCTTTTCTGCTCCTCTTCCTCACTGCTGTACTATCAGTCACTACGTTTATACGGACAACAATATTCTGATATTAACCTGATTAAAGGACAACTTCGCTCATTTTACGCATGCAGCTCTATTGCGCAAGCTACCCGGGACTTGCTGTTACCAAAGACGCGACAACAAATGGTCCAGCCACGTAGCTGTCCTCGCGCGGGGACGCAGCACTTACTACTAAGCCATGGGGGCAGAATTTTAAACTGTGTTTTCAACGTCTTAACATACTCCAAATCAAAC